>SKCR01025201.1:0-670484 GCA_019454045.1 Zanthoxylum bungeanum
CCTCCAAGGAAGAAGAAGAATCGGCAACGGTGGAGGAGGAAGAGAGAGAGAACTTTTTCACTTTCCAAAAGTTAGTGTGTTATGTTGATTTTTCCAAAAAATTAAGTTGTAGTAATTTTTTCCAAAAACTAGGTTGGTGAAAAGTAAATGGTTTCATTTATAATGGCCAACTACTCACATCAACTTGTCAAACAATTGATGTAAGTCAAGTGGGTCCCACCACTTTAAATTCCAAATTTAGTTGGCTTACACAACACACTTTGGGCCCGGGTTCGTTTAATCCGATTAAATGAATTTTCCGTCGCAAAGTAATTAAATCTAATTTAATTAAATAATAATGCCTAGAAAATTTTTACGAAAGTCGCTTACAATTTAATTCCAAATTAATTTGTTCGCTTGAATTAAAATCCTATTTTAATTCCGTATTGAAATTCAATGTCAATTAATATATCTGATATATTATTTTAGCCCAATTAAATAAATTAAATAGTAAAATCCAATTTAACTATTAAATTTAATCCCAGATAAATTCTTGCCATAATTAATCACAGATTAACTTTTCTCTCTCATAATTAATCCTATATTAATTCTGTTCGAGTCAAATGTCATCGGTGAATCTTTGGGAAGCGACCCAATAGATCCTTGGATATATTGGCAGTAAATACGGTCATCGGACTATCCGAACACGTGCGTACCCCATACCACGTTCTCACCGATTTACAAGACATGACTGGCTTATATAGTCTATATCAGGCGTAGTATACAATGTATTGCGTAATACGATCCAGTATCAGATGTCACATGCTAGGCCTGGGGCTGGAATTGTATCTGCCCCGTACGAATTATATATTGGATCACTAGCAACTAGTCTCTGTAATCGGATAATCATGACCTAGTCATACTATCCCAATAGCTGCAGCATTTAAGAGTACTAGTTCAGTATCCCTGTGTGATCATCATCTCCATATGACTGAAATGATACTTCCATCTTGACATCACACCCAATACACTACGATTCTCAATAAACCCAGAAAATGTGTATATAGAACCTGTTAAAGCTTCGGACGACTAAAACCAAAGTATACTAATTGTCGCAAGTATTAGCGATGCAAGTCTCAGGTTGAGACCACATACACCTACCCTGATTCGGATTCCCATAGACACATAGTCATACTACCAATGGGACTCCGATGGGTCTATCCAGAGCGAAACTATTCCCGGTCTAACGGCTAATAGAACCTCCTATCACACTTGCATTAGTATCCAATACTTAAATATATGAGAACTATGTCGTTAAGCTTCCATAACGCGCACAAGTGTAATAATAGCCTATTCCGCATTATCGATGTCCAGTCTCGATAATACTACGACTAGGGATATTTAATGATTAAACTTTTCATGGATTAATATTGTCTCATATCTTATTAATTTGGTACTAATCATATGGACTTTTATCATTTATATATCCAAGTAATCCAATTACAAAATGATAAAAGAGTAATTTCCTATGTCACATAGTTTATTTGTACAAAAACATCATGTCTTTTACAAATAGTGATGTTATGGGTCATAATTGTCCAACAATAGTTAACTCTAGTTTTAACCTAGGCGAGACTATTCCTACAAATAGAATAGTTAGGAAAATCCTTAGATCTCTGCCTGACTAGTTTTTACCAAAGATCACAACCATCGAGGAAAGTAATGACTTAGATCATTTTAAACTAAAGAACCTCATAGGAAAAGTGCAGGTGTATGAGAAAAACTTCATGACATAGAAAACCCAAAACTATAGCGATGAAGATCGCAAAGGAAGTTAGACATGATCCTTCAAGTGATGATAATGATAATACTCTCACAATAATGATTTGGCCATGTTTGCTAAAAAGTTTAAGAAATATCTTAAGATGAAGAAGAGTGGCCATAATACTGATAGAAATAAGAATGACAAACCTAGAGAGAGTATGCGTAGTATGAGGGAGTCTAGAGAGGATAAAGATAGAAAACCTCACACTATCCAATGCCATGAATGTGAAGGGTATGGGCAAAATAGATGTGAATGTCCCACATACCTAAAGTCTAAAGGCAAGAAAGTTAGGGCAGTCTTACTTAGCGATTCAGAAGATGGCTATACTTATGATTAGTCTTTTAAGGATAAGAGAAACTTTATGGCATTTACTGCTAGTGTGACAGGTGAGAGAGATGATAACTTTGGTGATGAAGATGCTGGATCCAAATTCTCTCATAATGACTCTGTAAATGATGATAGTCTTTAAGTAGCATCTACTGAATTGTTTAATGAGATCCTAGCTATCAAGAAGACAAACATTGAGGTTAGTAAGAGGCTAAAGGAAACTGAGTTAGACAAGAATGAAGCTCAAGCTAAGTTTGAGGAAAGCCTTTTGGTTATTAATGACCTCGAGAGGAGGAATATGAGTTAATTGATAGAGTCAAATCTTTAGAACCTGAACTTAAAAATACTAAAACATAGTTGTCTGTATTTTCTAGTGGGATTAAAATGCTAGACCACATATTGGGGATTGATATGCCTCCTTGTGAGAAGATGGATTAGGCTTCATTGATTTGAGTTGTGACAAGGCGGCAACTTCTAAAACTATATTTTTCACTGCTCAGTCCAAGTCTAAACATGTTACATTAACTCCTCCTCGTGACTTAGGAAAGCAATTCATTGATGAGCGGTATGTGATCCCTCATGTTTATCCTCGTTTTACGACCCAACCTCAATCTATAGGTTTTTCTAGTAGACCTCGCTCTCGTCTGAGGTTTGTGCCTATTTTCCATCATTGTGTTTTTTTATTATATGTCCCTTAGTATATAGGATGGAAACCCGAACATAAATTTCATAGCCGATTCCGAATGGACGGTAGTATGATATGCACTCGGGAACAGAACTCCACGTACCATTGGATAATTACAAGTCATGTTGTGTCTTTTATTATTTTTATGATAAAAGAAAAAAAATAAAATGAAATGAAAAAGACCAAAAATATTTTATGGCTTGATAGAGCATGAAAAACTTATTACATGTGATCCTGAAATGTAGGATATATGGATATGCATGTATAATATCCTTTTACTTTTCTTAATGCTCTATGTGCATGAATGTGTGTGATAAAAACCTTTGGTATACTTTGTGTTTGCATTGCACATATATGCATGAGTTTTTGGACTGGTAGTCTAAATTCTGTCATACTTAAATCACAAAATAGTGTGAATTTTGACTAGATTACCTTTAAAATTTCCTACAAGCACACAATAAACGATTTCTATATACCCGGGGGGTTGAACTGGGTTATGGCATAAATATTACGGAATTAAAATTCTTGTCAATTTTATACTACTAAGCTAATAGCTTTACCAATTTAGATTAGGTAAATTTTCTCAATCACAAAAAATCCTCTAATAGCAAGTTTCTAATTAATATGCAAATATGAAAATAAACTTGTGATAATTAAAAGTTAAGGGATAGATAAAATAACAACGGTGATTTATAGTGGTTCGGCCAATAATGCATATGTTCACTCCCCCAAGCCGCGCTTGAAGATTTCCATTATGTTAAATCCACAACTTACACCGAGTTTTGTGTGGCTCACCCATAACCAAGAGTTTTATCCACTAGGTTCACTCCAAACCTTTACACAAGAGTTTTATGTCTAGGTTCACTCTTAAGCCTTTACAATGAGTTTTGTCCATAGGCTTACTCACAACCTTTTACAACAATCACATTTTTGAGTATACCCACTCACAAAGGGATTTCACAACCTCAAGTGTTTGAATAATAAAGTTTTACAATTAACTTGGGCACTCACAAAAGATAAGATGATTCAAGATGTGAGTTTCTCACTCAAATGTATCAAATCTCACTAATATGAATATGAAGATGAAATATAAGCTTTTTCAAATGTAGAGAGTGTAAGATATAGAAGATTTTAAAAACTCTCTTTTTTATTTGGGAACTCACAAAAGATTATAAAAATTTGAATGTGAGTGTATTACCCAAATGAAAAACAAGCTCACTAATTAAATATGAAGATGCAAAATAATGAGCTTTATAAATTTGATTTTGGAGAGAAAATGATTTGAAGATGATTTTAAACTCTCAAGAATATTTTCACATGATTAGAGGATGAATATATGTGCAAGAGAAGTATTAGAAGTGAGAAAAATGATCAATTTATAGATTTTGCATTAAACTAGCCGTTTATAGCTGTTTTAAATATCTGAGATCGGTATACTGGTGAATAGGACCGGTATGCCTGTCTGAAAGTTCAAACGGCTCTAAAAATTGATTGGGACCTCTTAGACCGGTATGCCGGTTCCATGGACCGGTATGCTGGTTTTGGAGGCCGGTATGTTTGTCCACAACTTCCTGATGACCAGTCAAGCCTGACAACACTAAATATTTCGGCCATAACTGTCTCTAGAAAATTCAAAATCACGATCTGTAAATTTCTACATAAACTAGACACATATATCTATCATCTATAAATCAATTAAGCTTCAAAAATATTAATATTAATTTTATGGAAATTTTCTAATGTGACAAGTATGTAGAAAACGCATATCTGAATATTGTAGTAAAATGGCTCTAGCAAAATTTATATATATCGGAATTGTGTTCTGTTTAAACCATAGTAAACTAGAGGCACATATCTAACTAACGGTATATCTTTTGAAGTTTAGTTCAATATTTTGCTAATTTTTCAAAACCATTTTCCGATACACTTGTGTATTGAAATGTATTTTGGTGCAAATGATTCTTTAAGTATTCTAAGCCATTTTAAATGTAAGTGATGCAAAATGTATGATTCTTAAGAGCTTTAAAACAATTGAATAAACTCACTTAAAATTATTTTTAGCTTCTTAATCATCATTTTATTTTACACTTGCTTTGGTTTTTCCATCTTATTTTTGGCTCTTTATCATCTTTGTTCTCAATATTATAATTCACTTTAGCTCTTCATCAAAATTTTGACTTAATTATTATCTTTTTGTAATGGCTGTTAAAGAACATCAAAGTCTTCTAGTATTACATCATCAAAATCCATCTTGTGATTAAGTCGCTAACAGACCTTATGCTACACCCTTTAAAAAAAAGTTTAAATGAGTCTCAACTTCAAAAAAGCCAATGGGCCAAATTCAAAAGATAATGACAAAAACCCTTCACTCAAAAGAGTTTATTTAAGAGCTCATATTTAGGGGGAGAAAATTATAGCATGCAACCAATGTTGCTTATTTTCAGGTTCTGGTGTTGCTGGGTTTGAACACCTATTTTGTGGACTTGGTGTGTCATGAGATGTGATTTCCTTGGCTGTGTCATGAGCATAAAATAAGGTTTTAAGACTTGACTTGCTGTGCACTTATTTTTCACGTAAGTGCTTGCTATGCTTTGGTGTTTATGTCATACGTATGTGTGTATTATTTTGTATGACCACAAGCGGTGCATATTATTTCATGTTATAAACAGCTGTGTACTGACTGGGTATCAATGTACTTGCTTGCAGTGCTGTTTTGAATAGATTTTTTTTGACTTATTTTTTTCATTGTGTCTTCTTGTGTACGTTTCATGTCATTGTTGTAACATCCCGCCTTAGAAGCAATCTTACCGGCAGGAGCTAAACCCATCTCCATAAGCCTCTGATTCTAGAAAAATTTCGGCATGATGTATTCGTAACATCATGCAACCTGGCCTATAGCCAGCATCCATATACAACATAAACATAAAATCTCGGCCTCAGGCCGGAATCACAATATCAATGCAATCTAAGGGCCCAACTAAAATGCGATGCAGACATAAAGACATAATAAAATCAGGACTTCGTGCCCGAAAATACGAATATACAAAAACTTTTACAAAAAAAAAAAAGCATTCATGCTCAGCACGTCTCATCAATACTCAAATACAATGCTTTTAAAATCAACCTGAACACAAGACTCGACTTTCCCAAGACTTGGTGACTGGCTGACTGCAACGCTGCTATCCGGATCCTCAAGCTCTAATGTCTGTGGTCGACCGATCAGGTCACCAACCTGCAAAACTCAAACACTGTTGGGTTGTGAGTCATAAGACTCAGTAAGTAACAATGCTCTTTCCTTAAGCGATAAACAAGTAAGTTTGTTTCTTAGTCTTTTAATAATCTAAACTGTTTTTATAATCACACATAATTGCCAGTTCCGAGTGAACTGTAAAACTCTTATCTGTGTTCAAACATTACCACTTTGTTACTAATTTCTTTTTTTGAATCATACTCACAATTACATCTTGTTTCCTACTTACACTTTACATATCTATAATATAGTCTTCACATTCTATCATTCCATTTATTATATTAAGTCCTGTTACGTTTCCGCTACCTTACTCTGATATCTTTCCTCTTTCCTATTTACTTTTTAGTAATCCAGTTTAGGTAATTATTATAACTTCCTTTCTTCCTTTATTTTGAAATATCATCAAATCGGTCATTATAAAATATTCTTTCTATTAAACGCTTAACATACTATTATCAACCTTGCATACATGTTTGCGTAACCACAATATTGTTACCCCCGTGTTTCACAAAATGCTTCTTCGATGTAAACATACAACACATACAATCATCAATCATATATACAACTAAATGTAACCATGTTATCATGCATCAATGCCGTTTAAGCACTTCTAATAACAATCATAAATCATAATCAATATGCATAGTCTGTATATTATGCTCTACCTTAACTCGTCGTGTTTATCCCACTGTAGTCACATATATATATATATATATATAAGAAATCATGTTATCATATCATGTTATCATCCATCAATGTTTTCTAAAATACTCATTGTATGTAGACATACGATACATATAAACGTCAGTTATATACTTACATGAATGTGACCATGCTATCATGCATTAACATCAACTATGTGCATCTCAGATGAATTACTAGAATACATGATTTATATGCATGATTTATAAACCATATTCTATTCTAACATGTCATGCTTTTAGAAAATATTTTTTCTGAGAAACTGCTTTCTGAAACTCAGTTTGAAAATCTCTTAATAAAACTTATCTTTCTAAAATCATGCTTTGAATCTCTGGTTTCTGGAAACTATTTCTAAAATCTTGTTTCTGAAAACTGTTTACTGGGAATCTGAAAACTGAAAACTCTTTCTGAAAATCTTTCTTTTTCTTGTACTTCTTTCTAAAACCGTCTTTCTAAGTTCTTTTCTGAAACTCTTTTCTGAAAACGGAAAACTGAAAACTGAAATCCTTTTTCTGAAAACCAAATCTCCGCCCGTAGGCGCATCTCCGCCCGAAGGCGCATCTCCGCCCATAGGTGCATCTCCGCCCGTATGCGCATCTCCGCCCGTAGGCGCATCTCCGCCCAGGAATGTACCATCTGAGCGCTGAGGATCTAGGAGCGTCCCCCTAGTCCTCCACATGTGCACATGTGTATAAATCCGTCAATTCCAACAATGTACAACTGGGATGGGTCAAATCCCAATCCCGAATCCATATGATATCCGTCAATTCCATCTGTATCTCAAGTTACGTACTGGGGTGAGTTTTTTCCTCATGCCCCGAAAATCATAAAATCAACTTCTGAAAACATTTTTTTTTTTTTGCTTCTGAAAACCTTTGATTTATACTTATGCACTTATGCACATATATTTCGGAAATGCTTACATATAGTTTCATGCCCATGCTTATGCATTCTCAGATATGCATATTCTCAAATATATTCTAGTGTATCCATATACTATTTATTCTTATGCAATTATACATCATTGTTTTCAACACACAGATCCAACACAATCATCTCAACATTCTTATATGCTCATAATCTCGTTAAACATCACGACACATTCACGGATAACTCTCAAGTCATAACACATACCTGTAGTCCGTGCATACCATGCATTGCCAAGCGTTTCCATAAATCAACAATATAGTATAATTCATACGCATACATATTTCATACTGCCATTGAATTACAATCATTACGATGAATCTAGCATTCTCACATGCTGTTATATTCTAAATCTCATTCATACTTATTTCACTTTATTACAAATGCATCATTACTATCATCGTTTCTTAAAACGTATAACACACGTTCAAATATTCACCTCTTAACCATTTTCCTTACTTTACCCAGTTCGCATTAAATTCTCATTACCGTATTCCCATGACTTATATTCACGCATAACCATTAAGCTATAGCACGTACCTATGTTTCACACACCGCGCATTCCCAAGCATAACCACATAACATTTATATATTATATACATTCAAACATCCGCAACTCTTAATAGTATTTCTAAGCATATCATATGCTACCAAACAATCACTTATATTATTAATACATCATAACTCATGTTCATACATTTCTATCATCATCTTTAATATAGACATGTTTCCGATTTGTACAAACACTTGTAATCATGCTTTAACGAATATACTCACAACTATAAGTCCAATCACTTATTACCTTCATAATCCATTTTTCCGTAATTTACCGAGTTTACGTTAAATGTTCAGATTCTCATGCTTTCCATGTTTCACACATTTCCCGTATCCCGCATTCACTAATCTTTTCTCTTTTACTTTCTTACTAATGGAATCTCTAGAAATTTCCTAGCACACTCTTTATCAAGTTCTACTTCATTTCATCTTTTCAGATTCTTTAAATCCTATCGTTTTAAAAGTTTACAAATCCAAGGAATCCTAGCATAGTGTACTTACCTGGACTCCACGTATCCGAGTTTGATACTTTCTATTGTTGTACCATTCGTATCCAAATCATGTACACATCAACTCCACTTCCTTTAATTCACAGTATATTATTTAAAAACTCATCATGTCAGAATACTCATCAGTGTCAGAATACTCATTCACTTTATCATATCATGCACTTTGTTTTCCCTATGCATTCATCATTAACACCCTTCTTCATCTACTTCACAGTCACACACATGCAATTACATATACATTTTTTTACTACCAATCGTTATCCAATTCACAAGACCAAACCCCTCCATTATACCTACCCGATTCGGCCAATATACATATTTTCAGTTTAGCACTTTTTAATTCATTTTCATTTCACATGCAATGAACATTCATCATCGCATACGCATTATTCATCATCAAGCCATTATCAAATCATGCAAATCATTCCCACAAACATATATCAAACTGTTGGTTACTATAATTAGTCCCAAGGAAAGATTAAGCTTATGAAATACAACAAAATGAATATATATATAATAAACTTGAAGCATGGCGGAATCATACTTACAAAGCTTTTGTGATGAAAAGATGAACAAAGGTTGAAGCTCCAAGATCCTTGAAGTTTCGGCCAAGAGGAGAAAAGAGTTGAAAGCTCCAAGCTTTGTGTATTCCAAGCTCCAAGGTGGTTTCCCTATCACCTCCTTTGATTCCTTGCTTGTGCTAGCAAAAATGGAGAATGAGAAAACAATTTTCTGCCTTGTGGTGCAGCTCACGGCGTGAGCAAGAGAGGAAGAGGAGAGTGTTTCACTTTAGATTTTGTTCCTTTGCATGCCAAAAAACGTGAATACCAAGGAAAATGAAAAGTGAAGTGATATCTAATACCAAAAGAATTTTTAATGCAAAAAATCCTTCCAAAACCGTGCATGGCTTTCCCTCCAAAATGAATCCATCATTTGCTATCATTACCATACTTTGAGATTAGAGACAATGCATCATCCCTCAAAGGTGACTAGATACATTCACTATCTATTCGTATTAAGTAATGAGATATCGCGATGTGATTTGCGGATATCACTCGATTCAAAATACGAATGTGTCCGCAAGCACTTTCGGGCTCGGTTTCGTTAATTCCAAATTAACGAATTTCCGTCGCGACTGAATTAAATAATTACGCCTTGCGAAATTACTATTCAGTTCGCTAATGAATTAATTCTAAATTAATTCGTTTGCCCGAATTAAAATCCGATTTTAATTCCGCGTCGAAATCTAATTTCGTTTAATAATATATCGAATATATTATTTTATCGATTAATTCCAGATTAATCGATCTCTCTCTCTCTCCTAATAAGGCATTTTATCCAAGATAAAGTTTCTCCGTGTTATAATCCAAGATTAATAAAGTTCGAATCAAACATCATAGGTGAATCTTCAGGAAGCGACCCAAGAGATCTCCGGATATGTTGGCAGTAAATACGGTCGTTGGATAATCCAAACACGTACGTACCTCGTACTACGTTTTTACCGATTTACAAGACAAGGTTGGCTTCTAGCAAAGCGCCATGCCTACCCAATTCTCCAGAAATATTCTTACTGGAATATTAGATCTATATCAAGCGTAGTATACCGTAGTATTGCGTACATCGATCCAGTATCGGACGATCACATGTTAGGCCTGGGGCTGGAAATGTGTCTGCCCCGTACGAAACATATATCGGACATCAAGCAACTAGTCTCTTTAAATCGGGCAATACTGACCTAGTCATATTGTCCCGACGGTTGCAACCTTTTATAGAGCACTAGTTCTGTATCCTGCGTGATCATCAACTCCATATGTCTGAAGTGACACTTCCATCTTGACATCACACCCAGTGCACTACGATTCCTGATAAACCCAGAAGAGGTGAACACAGAACCAGTTAAGGTCCCCCAACCACCAAAACCAAAGTTTACCTATTGTCGCAAGTACTAGCGATGCAAGTCTCAGGTTAAGACCATATACACCTACCCTGATGCGGCCTCCCATAGACACGCAGACATACTACCAATGGATTCCGCGGGGTCTATCCAGAGCGAAGCTGTTTTCCGTACCATCGGTAAAACACAACCTCCTATCGCACTTGCATAAGTATCCTATACTTAAATATATGAGAACTATGCCGTTGTGCCCTCACAACATGCACAAGTGCAATACTAGTCTATTCCGCATTATCGATGTCCGATCTCGATAATACTCCGACTAGGGATATTTAATGATTTAAACCTTTATGTATTGATACTGTCTCATATCATCTCAATACGGAATTAATCATATGGACTTTCGCCATTTATATATCAAAGTAAATAAATTACAAAACGGCAAAAGGCAATTTCATTATCACATAGTTAATTTTGTACAATAATACAATATCATTTACAAAACAGTGACGCTATGGGTCATAATGTCTAACAATCTCCCACTTGGCCTATAGCCAGTCACTCAAGCATCTAATACCTGAACTATGTATATGTCGTTCAAACACTTGCGGATAAACAGCTTTCGTCAGCGGATCTGCAATGTTGTTATCTGATGCGACCTTCTCGACTTTTACATCGCCACGATGTATAATCTCCCGAATCAGATGGTAACGCCGAAGAACATGCTTGGATCGTTGATGAGACCTTGGTTCCTTAGCTTGTGCTATAGCCCCGTTATTGTCACAATACAATGGAACGGGCTCAGCTGCTAACGGAACTACTCCTAATCCAATTAGGAACTTTCGGATCCAAACTGCCTCCTTTGCTGCTTCCGATGCAGCAATATACTCCGCTTCTGTCGTTGAATCGGCAACAGTATCTTGCTTGGAAGATTTCCAGCTCACTGCTCCGTTATTCAAACAAAAAATGTACCCGGATTGCGACTTGAAGTCGTCCTTGTCGGTTTGGAAACTTGCATCGGCATACCCAGATACCACAAGTTCTCCTTCTCCCGTAAATTAAGAAAGCATCCTTAGTTCGTCTAAGATACTTAAGGATATTCTTAACTGCCATCCAGTGACCTTCACCTGGATCGGCCTGATAGCGACTGCACATGCTCAAAGCATATGACACATCAGGTCGTGTACATATCATGGCATACATGATCGATCCGACTGCCGAGGCGAACGGTATCCGACTCATGTTATCTCTCTCTTCTTGAGTCTTAGGACACATGTCCTTAGACAGAGAGGTACCACGTAATATTGGCATCATCATCCCTTCTTGGATTGATCCATGCTGAATCGCTTCAACACTTTGTCAATATATGTACTCTGGGAGAGTCCAAGCAGCTTTCTAGATCTATCCCGGTAGATCTTTATTCCCAGAATAAAGGCTGCTTCTCCCAGATCTTTCATGGAGAATTTTAATGAAAGCCAAGCTTTCACCGACGTTAGCATGGGAATGTCATTGCCTATAAGCAATACATCGTCGACATAAAGGACAATAAAAGTCAGTGCTCTCCCACTAACCTTCTTGTATACACAAGGGTCATCATCGTTTTGTATGAAATCATATTCTTTTATGATCTCATCAAAACGCTGATTCCATGACCGTGATGCTTGCTTCAATCCATAAATGGATCGATTTAATTTACAAACCTTGTTTGCAAGTCTAGGTACGATAAAACCGTCAGGCTGTTGCATATAAACATCCTCCAAAAGGTTTCCGTTAAGGAAAGCGGTTTTAACGTCCATCTGCCATATCTCGTAATCGAAATATGCAGCTATTGCAAGCATTATCCGAATGGATTTAATCATGGCAACGGGTGAGAAGGTTTCGTCATAATCAACACCATATTGTTGACGATACCCCTTTGCTACAAGCCTAGCTTTGTATGTTTGCACGTTGCCATCCATGTCGGTCTTCTTCTTGAAGATCCATCTGCATCCAATAGGTTTTACACCTTCTGGTGCATCAACCAGTGTCCAAACTTGGTTGGCATACATGGAATCCATCTCAGACTTCATGGCTTCTTGCCATAAAGCGGAATCAATATCTAGTATTGCTTCCTCATACGTAGACGGTTCATTATCCTCAATAAGATTAATATCTACATGAGGCGAGATCAGGTACCCATACCTCTCAGGTACTGTCCTGACTCTCTCCGACCTACGCGGTCCTTGTGTATATGAAGGTTGTGGTACAGACTCATCCCGGATGGTCTGTTCATGTTCCGTCGTTGATTCATTTGCCAGGAACAGTATCACCACGATTTTCATCGAGCTCCACTTTCCTCCCACTTACCACTGCATCTAAGAATTCCTTTTCAAGGAAAAATGCATGTAGAGCAACAAATACTTTGTTCTCTTGCGGGTGATAGAAGTAATATCCTTTGGTTTCCTTAGGATATCCTACGAAAAGGCATTTATCTGATTTGGGTTCTAATTTGGTACCTTCCAAACGTTTAACATATGCCCAGCAACCCCAAATCTTCAGGAAAGAGAAACCCGGTTTCCTTCCTGTCCATATCTCGTATGGAGTCTGTTCAACAGACTTTGACGGAACCTTATTCAAAATAAGTATTGCACTGCTTAATGCGTATCCCCAGAAGGATATTGGTAGCTCAGTGCGACTCATCATTGACCTTACCATGTCTAACAAGGTACGGTTTCTCCGTTCAGACACACCGTTTAATTGCGGTGTTCCAGGAGGAGTCCACTGTGAAAGAATACCATGTTCTTTCAAGTAATCTTGAAACTCATAACTTAAGTATTCGCCACCACGGTCCGACCGTAATGTCTTAATACTCTTGCCTGTTTGTTTTTCAACTTCGTGTCGAAACTCTTTGAATTTCTCAAAGGTTTCCGACTTGTGCATCATTAGATACACATAACCGTAACGTGATGCATCATCCGTAAAGGTTACGAAGTATCGATATCCACCTCTAGCCTGGCTAGACATGGGCCCACATACGTCACTATGAACGAGGGCTAACAGTTCTGTGGCACGTTCACCTTTACCGCTAAAAGGTGATTTAGGCATTTTGCCTAAAAGACAAGATTCGCAGACATCATATGAATTAGGATCAAATCCGTCCAAGTACCCACTCTTCGAAAGTGTGGATATGCGAGTCTTGTTAATGTGTCCTAGACGACAATGCCACATGTAAGCTTCATCTTTTAGATTACTCCTTTTGAGCCTTTTGTTTGTCATTTTGTGTTTAGGAGATTCATTTACATTCAAAATATAAAGACCATTATTTGCAACAACAGTGCAAATTTCTGCATCATTTTTATATAAATAACACCCAGTGTTTTCTAAATACAAAAGTGTACCCATGCTGGGTTAACAAAGATACAGATATAATATTCCTAGTTAAACTAGGTATATAATAACAGTTCAAAAGTTTAAGTACATGCCCTGAGGGCAGTTCCAAAACAAAAGTCCCTACAGCCAAAACAGCAACTGGTGTTCCGTTTCCGACTCGTAGGTCAACCTCCCCTGAAGCCAGCATCCTGCTATTCTGCAGATCCTGCAAATCAGTACAAATATGAGCAGCACAACCAGAATCAAATCAAAACCAATTTTTAAGACTAGAAGTAGTCATATTTATTTCAATAACAAACATACCAGAGGCTGGTGCCTTGCCTGCCTTGATATCCTCCTTGTGTCCCTTGCCCATTCGGCAGTCACGTTCCAGTGACCCTTCTTGCCGCAGTTGAGGCAGACATCTTGAGATTTGTTCCTTGGCTTCCCAGAAGCTTTTGTCGACTTGCCTTTACCCTTGTTCTTATGTTTCCTCTTCCTCACCCCTCCAGTTGCCTTAAGCCCAGCCTTTGGCCCCTGAGAGGTCGATGCATAGTGCGCCTCGCGCTTGCCCCCTTTTAGGAGTTCTTTTTCAGACTCCTTCAAGACGGATAACAGCTCTCCAAGAGAGTCATCCGTGTCCATCAACTTATAGTTGATTATAATTTGTTTCCAAGTATCGGGAAGCGATTGTAAGATCAAATCCACAGTCAGCTCAGCCTCCAAGACTATTCCCATATTGGCCAACTCATCAATATCGGCGATCATTTGAGCCCCGTGGGCCTCAACTGATGCGCCTTCAGTCATTCGGGCGCGGAAGAGTTTCTTCACCACCACTCATACCTTTCCATCCGCTTGTTGGAGCGGTGGAGATCTCGAAGTCTAGCCATCATATTATAAGGATCCAAGTCCCTATTCTGGCGACGAAAGTGTTGAGTCATAGAAGCTAACATAATAGCCTGAGCTGTGTCACAATCATTGCTGTGAGTTTTCCATAACTCCAGCTCAAGTGGGTCAGTGGGCTTAGGCGGGAGAGGTGTTTGTATAGTATACAGCATCCTCTCAGCCCCAAGGACTATCCTCAGGTTCATTTCCCAATCAGCGAAGTTTGTCCCCTTAAAGACATTGTCACCCATGATGATGTCTCGGACATTTACCTTGCTAGCCATCTCAACTACGATAGTCCAACTATCTAGTTAACGATAAAATGGGTACAGTCAAACTGTTACAAAAAAATAACAATGTATTAGTCCAACTAATTATAATAAATAGACGAAATAATTTTGAAGAACGCGTAAGGCAAAGTATCTGAATGAAAATTGCAATTCACATACTAGCCTCCCACTATTTTCATCAAGTCTCTAACCCTCTGTTGAGAACTCGGGAAATCCTATTTCCTAGTGGGCTAGGATCCCGTTAAATAACACACAACCTTGACTTTGGCCAACAAGCTGTATGCTATTTAACTAGGTAGATCTCACAGATCAATTGGATCCAATCCAATTCCTAGATCCGGTTAGGTGGACATCCAAGTCCTAAACATATTGCGTATGCCAATGTATCTAATACATTTTCTAACCATATCCTCCGAATCATCTAGGCCTTGGCTTTGGCACAACAAACCTAATGATTCCAGTTAAGCGGGACCCATTGACAAGGATAGTTTCGTAATCAATGTCGTTGGACAAGAAGTGATCTTGACTTTGGCCAACAAATCACAACTTGGACAAGACACCGATGTGGAACAAAACTCTCATGATTCAAGTACATCCTAATTGACAAGGTCTTGACTTTGGCCAACAAACCAATGCCAATCGGATCTTGAACAAGAATCATTCAATGGAAGGATAATCGCTTAATATAGATTGAGGGATTTTTGCGTAATTGGCAACCAATTTATTATCTTTGTTAGGTCTCATCAACATACACCCTTAAGCATGCTTCTAAAACATCATAAAGCGCGTAAAGTAAATTAATAGTGATATACGGATGGATATATAACACAACTTGTTCCTAGAACAAATCACTCATTTCCTCTCCTCCTCCCCGCTAGCACTATTCTACTACTACCCAATTACATATACAATAAGAGAAACCTCATTTGCATTGAGGGGAATTAGGTGAGAAGAGAATACAAAGAGATAAAAGAGATAAGGCTGGACACGCAGGTCCAATTTATAAATTCTAAATTTACAATAATTTCTAAAATTACCCTTTCCCTTCTAATATCCATCCGATATACACTATTCATTCATCACATACATATATATTCAAACAAGACATGCTTTTACAACCAATCTAATCCAATTAATTAGTCTTTGTTTAAATGATCATCCAATGTTCAAACAACGGTTTTGATTTTGCGCGAGTCCAACTCGTTTGAGAATAAGTACATAAGGTACGAATTTACGAATTATATCGAACTACTTATTAAATCTAATTTAATTCGTATTCAATACTAATTCAATTATTTAATTCCAAATTAAATGTTTACACTTTTAATGTGCTTTAAAGACTTAGATTCTAAATCTAATCTAATTGGGTCTCAAAGCCCAACTAACATCCAATGTTTGTTTAATTAAAGTCCGATGGGCTTTCAATTGATTTATTAAGGCTTGGGCTTTGGTCAATGTGGGTCAAACCCAATTACCAAGCCCAAATAAGGAATCACCCTTAAATGCCACAAAACCAATTTCAAGCCCATAAGGCCCAATTAAACTTTAAAGCCCATTATACTACATTTGGACTTAATGGAGTGATTTAGGCCCAAATTGGATCCAATCCTTTTGGCCCAAATCTACTTGGCCCAACCAAGCCCATTATGCCCAAATATAATATTACAAGCCCAATTTAACAATAAGCCCATTAATTTAAATTTCAATATTCCAAATTTTAAAATTCAATTAATAAAGTGTAAAACCAAGATTAATACATTAACCAAATATTTCAAATACCAATTTAATTTATTAATCATCTATTGTTCAAAACATATGTCCAACATTAATTTGAACAAAAATCAAGTCCATTTTCATGTCCATTAGTATTCGGCCAAGTGAGATTTTTGTGTCGATTTGTTTTTTCAATCCGATTGAATCACTAATCTACGTCCCGTATACGTTTTAAGTCATCCAATGATCTTGTACACAAAAAATTCCAACACATCCAATGTTCATACCCATTCGGCCAAGGTTACATTTTTGGGGAAAAATCATCCAATGCATTTTTCTCAAAATTGATTCCATATAATATCATTCTATATACATGTAAGCATACTCATTCATCAAATTTCACAAGAACATGCTTCAATCAATTTTACCCAAATTTTAACCTAATATATTTCATGCTTAAACATAGCTCAATGATACCATTGTTGGTTACTATAATTAGTCCCAAGGAAAGATTAAGCTTATGAAATACAACAAAATGAATATATATAATAAACTTGAAGCATGGCGGAATCATACTTACAAAGCTTTTGTGATGAAAAGATGAACAAAGGTTGAAGCTCCAAGATCCTTGAAGTTTCGGCCAAGAGGAGAAAAGAGTTGAAAGCTCCAAGCTTTGTGTATTCCAAGCTCCAAGGTGGTTTCCCTATCACCTCCTTTGATTCCTTGCTTGTGCTAGCAAAAATGGAGAATGAGAAAACAATTTTCTGCCTTGTTGGTGCAGCTCACGGCGTGAGCAAGAGAGGAAGAGAGGAGAGTGTTTCACTTTAGATTTTGTTTCCTTTGCATGCCAAAAAACGTGAATTACCAAGGAAAATGAAAAGTGAAGTGATATCTAATACCAAAAGAATTTTTAATAATGCAAAATCCTTCCAAACCCGTGCATGGCTTTCCCTCCAAAATGAATCCATCATTTGCTATCATTACCATACTTTGAGATTAGAGACAATGCATCATCCCTCAAAGGTGACTAGATACATTCACTATCTATTCGTATTAAGTAATGAGATATCGCGATGTGATTTGCGGATATCACTCGATTCAAAATACGAATGTGTCCGCAAGCACTTTCGGGCTCGGTTTCGTTAATTCCAAATTAACGAATTTCCGTCGCGACATGAATTAAATAATTACGCCTTGCGAAATTACTATTCAGTTCGCTAATGAATTAATTCTAAATTAATTCGTTTGCCCGAATTAAAATCCGATTTTAATTCCGCGTCGAAATCTAATTTCGTTTAATAATATATCGAATATATTATTTTATCGATTAATTCCAGATTAATCGATCTCTCTCTCTCTCCTAATAAGGCATTTTATCCAAGATAAAGTTTCTCCGTTATTAATCCAAGATTAATAAAGTTCGAATCAAACATCATAGGTGAATCTTCAGGAAGCGACCCAAGAGATCTCCGATATGTTGGCAGTAAATACGGTCGTTGGATAATCCAAACACGTACGTACCTCGTACTACGTTTTTACCGATTTACAAGACAAGGTTGGCTTCTAGCAAAGCGCCATGCCTACCCAATTCTCCAGAAATATTCTTACTGGAATATTAGATCTATATCAAGCGTAGTATACCGTAGTATTGCGTACATCGATCCAGTATCGGACGATCACATGTTAGGCCTGGGGCTGGAAATGTGTCTGCCCCGTACGAAACATATATCGGACATCAAGCAACTAGTCTCTTTAAATCGGGCAATACTGACCTAGTCATATTGTCCCGACGGTTGCAACCTTTTATAGAGCACTAGTTCTGTATCCTGCGTGATCATCAACTCCATATGTCTGAAGTGACACTTCCATCTTGACATCACACCCAGTGCACTACGATTCCTGATAAACCCAGAAGAGGTGAACACAGAACCAGTTAAGGTCCCCCAACCACCAAAACCAAAGTTTACCTATTGTCGCAAGTACTAGCGATGCAAGTCTCAGGTTAAGACCATATACACCTACCCTGATGCGGCCTCCCATAGACACGCAGACATACTACCAATGGGATTCCGCGGGGTCTATCCAGAGCGAAGCTGTTTTCCGTACCATCGGTAAAACACAACCTCCTATCGCACTTGCATAAGTATCCTATACTTAAATATATGAGAATTTGCGGTTGTCACTCGTTCAAATAACGAATGTGTCCGCAAGCACTTTCGGGCTCGGTTTCGATAATTCCAATTAACGAATTTCCGTCGCGACATTAATTAAATAATTACGCTTGCGAATTACTATTCAGTTCGCTAATGAATTATTATAATTAATTCGTTTGCCCGAATTAAAATCCGATTTTAATTCCGCGTCGAAATCTAATTTCGTTTAATAATTATCGAATATTTATTGTATCGATTTATAAATCCAGATTATCGATCTCTCTCTCTCTCCTAATAAGGCATTTTATCCAGATAAAGTTCTCCGTTATTAATCCAAGTTAATAGTTCGAATCAAACATCATAGGTGATCTTCAGGAGCGACCCAAGAGTCTCCGGATATGTTGCAGTAAATACGGTCGTTGGATATCCAAAACGTACTACCTCGTACTCGTTTTTACCGATTTACAAGACAAGGTTGGCTTCTAGCAAGCGTCAATGCCTACCCAATTCTCCAGAAATATTCTTACTGGAATATTAGATCTATATCAAGCGTATATACCGTATATTGCGTACATCGATCCAGTATCGACGATCACATGTAGGCCTGGGGCTGGAAATGTGTCTGCCCCGTACGAAACATATTCGACATCAAGCAACTAGTCTCTTTAAATCGGGCAATACTGACCTAGTCATATTGTCCCGACGGTTGCAACCTTTTATAGAGCACTAGTTCTGTTCCTGCGTGATCATCAACTCCATATGTCTGAAGTGACACTTCCTCTTGACATCACACCCAGTGCACAACGATTCCTGATAAACCCAGAAGAGGTGAACACAGAACCAGTTAAGGTCCCCCAACCACCAAAACCAAAGTTTACCTATTGTCGCAAGTACTAGCGATGCAAGTCTCAGGTTAAGACCATATACACCTACCCTGATGCGGCCTCCCATAGACACGCAGACATACTACCAATGGGATTCCGCGGGGTCTATCCAGAGCGAAGCTTTTTCCGTACCATCGGTAAAACACAACCTCCTATCGCACTTGCATAAGTATCCTATACTTAATATATGAGAACTATGCCGGTGTGCCCTCACAACACATGCACAAGTGCAATACTAGTCTATTCCGCATTATCGATGTCCGATCTCGATAATACTCCGACTAGGGATATTTAATGATTTAAACCTTTATGTATTGATACTGTCTCATATCATCTTAATACGGAATTAATCATATGGTTTCGCCATTTATATATCAAAGTAAATATTACAAAACGGCAAAAGGCAATTTCATTATCACATAGTTAATTTTGTACAATAATACAATATCATTTACAAAACAGTGACGCTATGGGTCATAATGTCTAACACAACTTGATCAACCATAAAACACAACTTACTAATTTTTGCCATGTTTTCCAGCAGTGTTACTATCTGAACAGGTCTCGGTTTCTTCATCATTTCAGGAGCATTTAGATCCATTGAAAAATTATTTTACAGGCATTAGTTAAAACATGATGAACAAATTTCATGTTTATCACTCAGCCTAAATCAGCCCCTAAAATTCCCAAATTAGTTGATCAAATTCGGGCTACCTGCATAATTAACAAACAGAAACAGCCCTACTCACAACCTCATAACTTTTCCAATACTCAATATTTCACTAAACCATTTTACAGACATATATATGAGACATAAATCCACAAGTTTTATGTTTTACACTTCTCCTAATTATTCCTCTAAAGGTACGAAAATTAAAGTGCAACAGAACCTGAAATTTCTTTAACCAAACTGTCCAATTTACATTTTTTTTTTTCATTTCTCATTCCAATCAAACCAAACAAATTATTTTGTGTTCATATCATCATACAACACTCATTCAATATTAACAAGTCAACAAATCAACAAAATCACCACTCACTTTCATCCTCCTAGTTTCGGCCAAGAGCCTCTCCAAGCTCATCATGTACATTCAATCAATACCAAAGTTATAACCATGCTATACCTCCACCAAACAACAACCTAATCATGCCATAACTTCTATCAAATCCAAAAATCAAAAACCCCCAAATTCTAGGGTTCAAAGTTTCGAATTTTGGGGGGAAGAAATCATGTTCAAAACTGAAAATTGCAAGAAGGAAAGGGTGTAAAACACTTACATGCTTCATTTGATGCTTGAATCCATGTATTTTCCATAAACAAAACTTAAAATTGATGAAGAAATGTCATTGGCATGAGGATAAGGGGGAGCTACGAATTTTGGCTTGAAGAGAGAGAAAGAATGAATAGTACTGGTATTTATACATGTTGCAGATTTTTTTGGTTGATAAGGAGTGGCTTTGGTAGTGCCAAGTGTCACCATTTCACTTGTTCTCGAATTTTGACAAAAACAGTAACTTTGGTCGCATTTTTGACCTGGTTCTGCTCTAATTTTGGAACAATGTTCAACATGAAAGATGTGCATTTATGTCTTAGCTTTCCAACGGTATATAATTCGTCCAAATCGGAGTTCGGATGAAAACGTTAGAACCGAAATACCGAAAGCTGTCTGGAATGGCTCGCCGGGCGATTTTGCCGTTAAAATCAAATTTTTGCCCCGAGTCTCCGGTCGGGTTTTCTAAGTCATGGAAATCACTTTTATATCCTAAATTGAATATAAACATGCTTCGCACAATTTTTTATTGTGCTGGGCAGGTTACGGGTGACCGGGATATTACAATTGCATATTGCATTTCATTTAGTATTGCATAATTGTGAGTTTTTTTCTCGTTTACTTACCATGTATTCATTTTGCTAACTAATTAGGGCTGTTAGTGAGGGTAAGTTCAGTTTGCATTAATTATGCATATTCTCTTGCATGTAAGTTTTAATTGGTATTTTGACATTTTAATTTTTACCCATTGTCATTTCTGACAAAAAAAAAATGAGTATAATTCATTTTTTTTAATATCCATTTTTTATGAATATCTATTTTTTTTAAAAAATCACTGTTTAAGGGAGAGTAGAATTAAGGGGAGTAGGATATCTACCTTTATGTGCATGAAGTTTTTATTTATTTATTTTTTTTTTTTTGCTCTTAATATTCCCTATACTTTTCACGATATTCTGTTGTTTGTGGATGTTTCAGGTGAGCAAATCATTGGTTGCGGTGGCATCGATTTTAAGACTACTTTGTTAGGTATTAGATCGAGTCATATTGTAATAAGTCATTATCTTGATGGTTGGCAGTAGGCTATTTTCTTTTTGGGTCTTTTACCGTAATTTTTATAATAGGTAGTGTTTTGTCACGATATGCCAAAGTGGGAGATTGTTAGTTCCATATTTGTTGGCAATGTTTGTAATAAAACAAGTTCAATTGAGTTGTAATAAGTCTTGAAGATCTCGGAGCAGTTGGACTGGTCTTTAGCAGATTGTGCATCAAGATATCAGATATGTGTTAGTGCTGCATTCGTGTTTGCGTTCGAACGAGTGACGTTCGTGTCACGTTCATGTTTGGGTTCGAACGAAACTTGGCAGAAGGTTCTCGTGTGTAGTGCGTTTATTTTCTCGTTCGAAAGAAACCTTCAAGTGTGTTTGCGCTCGAGGTGCATTCGAGACTACATTCGAACGAGTTTACAGAATAGCGCCCGTTCGTCGCGCATTCTTGTGACATTAGAACGCACGTGCGTAAGTGGGTTATTTTGGACGTGTTTTTAATCCAGATTTTCTCTAGGAAACTCTCACATTTGCCCTACCTATATAAACAAACTTAGAACCACATTCACAAGTGTTGAAAACACATTAACCAAGAAATTGAGCCTCAAATCTTCATAGTTTTTAAACCTTCTCGATTCTCACCTTGAAGACTCTTTTGAATACACTGTCTTCGTTTTCTTGGTGATACTAATCCTTGTTTGACCATTAATACAGAAACACAATTGTTTGGGTTTCTAAGGTCAAACCAAGATTGATTTAAGCGTAAAACATGTGATTACAACAAAGAAGTATGGCGGAATCATACTTACATTGATCGGATTTTGATGCGATGAACACAAAACTTTTTCCTCCTCCATGGAAGCTCTCGGCTTTGGCTTGTTTTTGTGCTCCATGTGTGCTCGAAGCTCCAAGCTTTGCAAATGGTGATTCCATGCTCAAGGGTTTGTTTCCCTATTACCTTTGGATGACTCTTTATGTGCTAGCATTGGAAAGATTTGCAAATCTTCCTTATTTCTTCTTATTGTTCTCGGCAAAGAGAAGCAATTTGAGAGAAAATTGGCCCTTGGCCGTGAGTTGAGAGAGGAGAAGAGAGAAGGTGAGTTGGTTAATTTAATTTCTAAAAAACCATTAAAATGATATACCAAAATTTGAATAATCAAATCCAAAAAAAAGTATATGGCATTTATGCCTTCCAACCACCCCCATCAACTATTCACATCAATCAATGATGACAAGCATCACTTCACTCAAAGTGATGTGACTTCCATCACTTGATTGACTAGTGATTTGACGCTTGATGTGACTTGTGGGCCGCACTTGAATTCGAAATGCGAGTGGGCCCGCAAACACTCCCGGGCTCGGGTTCGCTAATTCCGAATTAACAAATTTTCCGTTGCGACGTAATCAAATCAAATTTAATTAAATAATTATGCCTAGCAAAATTACTATTCACGTCGCTAGTGAATTAATTATAAATTAACTCGTTCGCCCGAATTAAAATCTAATTTTAATTCTGCGTCGAAATACAATTTTGTATAATATATCGAATATATTATTTTATCGATTAATTCCAAATTAATCGTTCTCTCTTTAAATAATATTTTATCCCAGATAAAATATCTCCGTAATTAATCCCAGATTAATTTTCTCTCTCTTATAATTAATCCCAGATTAATAAAGTGCGAGTCATACGTCATCGGTGAATCTTCGGGAAGCGACCCATGAGATCCTCGGATATGTTGGCAGTAAATCCAGTCGTCGGACTATCCGAACACGTACGTACCTAGTACTACGTTTTTACCGATTTACAAGACATGGTTGGCTTCTAGCAAAGCACCGTGCCTACCCAATTCTCCAGAAATATTCTTAAAGGAATATGTAATCTATATCAGGCGTAGTATACGTAGTATTGCGTATTTCGATCCAGTATCAGATGTCACGTGCTAGGCCTGGGGCTGGAATTGTGTCTGCCCTGTACGAAGCACATATCGGATCTGTGGTAACTAGTCTCTATAATCGGATAAACATGACCTAGTCATAATATCCCGATAGCTGCAGCATATAAGAGCATCAGTTCCGTATCCTACGTGATCATCATCTCCACTATGACTGGAGTGATACTTCCATCTCGACATCACACCCAATACACTACGATTCTCAATATACCCAGAAGAGGCGTACACAGAACCGGTTAAAGCCCTGGACGACCAAAACCAAAGTATATTGATTGTCGCAAGTATTAGCGGTGCAAGTCTCAGGTTAAGACCAAATACATCTACCCTGATTCGGACTTCCATAGACACATAGTCATAACTCATACTACCAATGGAATTTCGAGGGGTCTATCTAGAGAGAAGCTGTTTCCGTACCATCGGTAAACACAACCTCCTATTACACTTGCATGAGTATCCTATACCCAAATATATGAGAATTATGTCGTTATGCTCCCACAACGCGCACAAGTGTAATACTAGTCTATTCCGCATTATCGATGTCCAATCTCGATAATACTACGACTAGGGATATTTAATGATTAAACCTTCGTGGATTGATACTGTCTCATATCATCTCAATCTGGAACTAATCATAAGGACCTTTTATCATTTATATATCTTGGTAATCTAATTACAAATGATAAAAGAGCAATTTCCTTTGTCACATAGTTAATTTGTACAACAACACCAAGATCTGTACAAATAGTGATGCTATGGGTCATAATTGTCCAACAACAACCTAACTCAATTTCCTAAGCCTTCAGAGTTCTCAAGGAAGAAGATTGGTAGTTAGAGTTCCGACATTACGAGTTCGCATGATTAAACAGCTTAAAGACTTCAAAGGTTCTGAAGGAAGTCGTTTGGTGCAGGCTCAAGAAGTTCTTCGGGTTATTATAGTCTAGAGGTATTAGAGTCGGCAGAGTTATTGTCATAGATCTTTTACCATCACTGTAAATTTTTCTCGTTATAGTGGATTTTGGCTAGTAACCTAGATACCCGGAGTGGTTTTTTACTCGCACAAGTTTTCCACTTTGTTAACAAAATTATTGTGTTGATTTTGTTTTCTGCATTGTTATTATTTTTTTTGATTAATTATTGTTAGACTTAAGGGTGCTTGTTGGTAATCCATAGAACAATAATTAGGATTTGTCTTAGTTTATTGTGTTTAATTCCGGATAGGGTCATAACCTAGGAAGAAATACAAATTTTCAAAAAAAAAAAATCTATCAATTTGGTAATGTGTAAAACAAAAATTCATAAAACCTTCTGAAATCCTTAGCTAACAATACCACAATTCCAATTAACAAACTTTTTAAACCTAGTTATAGTCCCTCCGAAGGACCGTTAGCGCTTAGATGGTCAAACTGAGTGACATCAAATTGATACGAGGCCGCAACCTTGACCGGTACGCAGCGGAGAGTTAAAAGAACTTCAAAGTGATTTGATGGAGAAAATATTGTGTTTTCAATAAATATTTCTTGCGATTTTTAACCACACCCAATGAAATAATGTCGTTAACAGAATAGTAGAATATGAAACAATTTTGAAACCACAAGTGGAAAATGGATAATAATAATAATTTCATATCAAGAAAAATTATAATGTCCATGCTACCTTGCTGCAGGAGACAACTCAGTATCCACATCAAGAGTAACCATTCTTCTTGGACCTCTAGAAGATTCATTTCCATGCCCTTCATTTCTTACAAGTTCTGATGACAAACATTCCTTTAATTCCATCACAATGTCAGTCATTGTAGGCCTTTCATTGGAAGCACAAGATGCACAAGCTAGTGCTAATTCAACAGCTTTGCAGGCTGAATTGTTATCAAAATCGCCCTGTAAATTCGGATCAACAATGTTTCTGATATCTCCCTCTCCTCTTCTGCCCTCCAAATCGCTGGTCGCCCTGTAATTATTTCTAGAAAAACGACCCCAAAGCTATAAACATCACTTTTCTGATTTAAGCAGTTCCCTACACAGTACCTGTATATATATATATATGGGCAAATATTAATTAAAGACGAGTTTATGTTGCCGCGTTTGATTGGAAATTACTAATTGATGTGTATTTACTTTTATATGATTAGACCAGAAATTAAAATTTAATTATGTGAATATTAATGGTCAAGGACATACTCAGGATCAAGGTAACCAAGTGTTCCAGCAATAGCTGTAAATATCTGAGTGCCGCTTTCAATTGAAAACTTCCTGGAAAGGCCAAAATCAGCTATCTTGGCTTGTAATTTTTCATTCAATAAAATGTTGGATGGCTTCACATCTCTGTGGACTATGTTACAACTATTGTGAAGATACTCCAATCCTGTACAATTCATAAAATGTAAATTCAGAACTAATCAGAAAACTGATGTATTGATTGAGCAAATATTTACTCACTAAATTAATTAATTACCTTTGAGCAGAATCAACTGCTATTTGCAATCTCCCTTCCCAACTCAGGATATGTTCTTTTTCACCTGTACATCAAAGCAAAATGTCAGTACCAAGAAATCCTTTCTAGATCATCAAATCATGAATTTGACATAAGGCCGGACCTTTCAGATATTGATCTAGGGTTCCATTAGCCATGTACTCATAAATGAGCCCCAATTTGTCGCCTTCAATGCAATACCCAACAAAGTCTGTCAAGTTTCTAGGATGAACCTGTTGGTTTTCAGAGTTCATGCGCAGCGGAAATCGTGTTTGGTAACAGGAAAAAAATTAATTTTCACACATGAACAATCAAAACCGAATCCGTATTTTCTAGTATATTAATAATAAAATTATTTAGAACTCAGGTTAGAAATATACCTGTAGATCTGAATCTCTTTGTAAATCGATTATTTGAACCACGATCTTCCTCGTCTTATCTCCTCACCTCAAACAGCATGTGTGGGCGTGAAAATAAATGCGAAGAACACTATAATTTTAGTGAATGATTCATGTACTCAACACATGAGACGAATCTTGTAGGGTTATTTTCTTTTTAGTTTTCTTAAAACCAAACCAAGAAAAATCAAAATAAAAACTATTTCCTTTTTCTTTTTCTCTCACCCTTGCTCTCGTTTTTTGTTGCTGTCTCACTTTTTAAATCTTTGATCAAAAGTGATTTTTTAAATTGAAAACAACACAGCTCACGTTTTTCAATTTTAAAAGGATTTGTTTTCTATCTTTTTGGATCAACTTTTGATCATCAAATAGAATTCTAATTCTATCCCAAGATTTTGATTTTCCAAGCAAAATCCTATCAATTTTGATTTTTAAAAAAAACAAAACAAAATCCTTTAATATTTATCACATAATTTATCAAAGATAATTCATTAAAAAAAAATAATTTCAAAATTTCAACTTTTGAAATATTATCTTTTTAAATTAAAATTTTAATTAATCAAATTAATTAAATATTAATTTTCATAAATTAATAAATAGATACATTATCTATTAGTAAATATATTAAGACAACATTTGTCATAATGTCCAAACAATAGCTATATGGAATAATTAGAGTGTAAAATAATTTATAATTATTTTAAATAATTCTCAACTATTTTTATTCGGAATTATAATCGTTCGAACAGTGATAGAAGACGACGAGGGGACCGATAGACCTATAATTCTAAGCTCCAATAATTCCGTCGATTAATTATAAACTCTTTTATTAATCAAACGAAATTATTAATTCTGGAGTAACTCCACTAAATACCCAGAATTGCACTCTCAGAATTATAGAATTTATTACTCAAAGTATTCGTCCATTGATATAGTCATTACCTATGCAATGATCCTCCATAACAGATTCGTAAAGGAGATAGGTATAAAATATCTGTTAACCTCTCCAATTACATCTTTATCCTTGACTTCCGTTAGTTCTCAAGTGAACAATTAATTCATAACTTTTATGAATTTGCGCGCTAATCGTTCAGGTCTTGAACTAACAAACAAGAGAATCTTATGAACGGATTTCATTATATCAGGTTAGCATTCCCAACTATTCATTCAACTCATTCCCAAAATACAAGGTTTACGAAATGTAATAAATACAAAATCATACCGAGTAAATTAAATAATAAATTAATATGATATAAGAGTCTGCTAAATATAATGAATTAAGATTATCACATATATGACCATCATTATGATAAAATTGATGTTCTTTATTTAACGGAAATTATTAGAACTTTTCAATTTTATCTGGTCATGTCCAATATAATCTTATTATATAAAACACATTCATTTCTATGTCTCTACATAATATAGTCTGGATAGAACTATATCATTCATAAATGGAATGAACTGTATTTATGACTTTGGATTTGAAGATTCCCAACTTCAAATCATAGTCATGGACAAATTTTGATTATTACTCTTTAAATTTTATCCATGCATATATGCATGTAACATTTTACATACACATATATGTTTAATTTAAAGCTACATAAATAATCACGGAATTTTCATGAATTTTATAAAGCAAATCAAAATGCATACATGGAATAAAATAGAATCACAAATTTATTAATCAATCATGTTTCGAACATATTTTCTTGTCGGACATACAATTCCCAACAAAGTCCCAATTGCCCTAAAGCAAATGAGACATGTCTCTAATCCCCAATCCTTCTAGATGCCCCTCAAAACTCTTTGCAGGCAGCGTCTTGGTAAAAGGATCGGCTAGATTCTCTGCAGATGGAATCTTCAGAACAGCCACGTCTCCGCGTTGCACAATGTCCCTAATCACATGATATTTCCGCTCAATATGCTTTGATCTCTTGTGGCTTCTTGGTTCTTTGGAATTAGCCACTGCACCACTATTATCACAATAAAGTGACAATGGCTTGTCCATATCTGGAACCACTTCCAGATCGGTAAAGAACTTTCGGAGCCAAACCGCTTCTTTGGCAGCTTCACAAGTAGCCACATATTCGACTTCCATAGTTGAATCAGCAACACATGATTGTTTGATGCTTCTCCAAACTATAGCTCCCCCACCAAGAGTAAACATTGATCCAGATATCGACTTTCGATCATCTGTATCTGATTGAAAATCAGAATCAGTATATCCAATCGGAATCAAATCCCTGCCAGAATAAACAAGCATATAGTTCGTCATTCTCCGTAGATACTTGAGAATATGCTTACCTGCTACCCAATGATCTAATCCTGGATTTGACTAAAAACGACTAACTATTCCCACTGCATAGCATATATCAGGTCTTGTGCATAGCATAACATACATCAAGCTCCCTACTGCTGATGCATATAGAATCCGTCTCATATCTTCTTCCTCTTGGGATGTCGAAGGACACTGCCTTTTAGAAAGAACAACTCCATGACGGGAACGTAAGTTACCTTTCTTGGAGTTATGCATTGAATATCTAACAAGCATCTTGTCAATATACAATGCATGGGACAGAGCTAGCACCTTTTTCTTGCGATCTCTAATAAGACGGATCCCAAGAATATAACTTGCTTCTCGCAAATCTTTCATTTGGAATTGTTCAGCTAGCCAATCATTTACGTCTGATAATAGTTCTACATTATTCCCAATAAGTAGAATATCATCAACATAAAGTATTAGAAAGACCACTCGCTTGTCCTTGATGAATTTATAAACACAAGATTCATCAGGATTTTGGATAAAGCCATAAGATTTGATCGCCTCATCAAATCTCATGTTCCAAGATCTGGACGCTTGCTTAAGTCCATAGATAGACCTTTGCAACTTGCAAACCTTTTGCTTTTCGTCCTTGCTAATAAAACCTTCTGGTTGCTCCATATAGATGGTCTCTTCAAGATAGCCATTCAAAAAGGCTGTCTTGACATCCATCTGCCAAATTTCATAATCATAATAAGCAGCAATGGAAAGCAAGATTCGAATGGACTTCAGCATGGCTACTGGTGAAAAAGTTTCCTCATAGTCAACTCCTTCTTTTTGGGTATAACCCTTTGCCACTAGCATTGCTTTAAATGTCTCTACATTACCGTCCACTCCCCTCTTTCTTTTGTAGATCCATTTGCACCCTATAGGATTTACTCCTTCAGGTAGATCTACAAGCTCCCAGATTGAGTTGGAATACATAGATTTCATCTCAAGTTTCATAGCCTCAAGCCATTTCTCTTTGTCATGATCTTCCATTGCACATCTATATGTTAATGGGTCATCTTTTCCATCATCAGTGATAGCAACTTGTGCTTCACCATCTTGTCTATATCGAGAAGGTAGTCGTACTATCCTCCCACTACGACGATGTGGTAAGATGTTCTGACTCGAAGATGTGGTCTCATTGCTTTGTGGAACAACAATCCTAGCGGTTTGTTGACTGATCTCATCATATTTTAATTCCTCCAAGACTATCTTGCTTTGAGGTTTGAAGTCTGTCATATAATTATTCTCAAGAAACGTGGCATTTGTCGACACAAACACCTTATTATCTCGAGGATTATAAAACACACCTCCTCTTGTGCCTTTTGCATATCCTACAAAGAAACAAACTTCAGAACGCATTTCCAACTTTGTTGTCTTACCCATTAGCACGTATGCTGGGCACCCCCATATATGAAAGTGACTCAAACTGGGTTTGTGGCTACTCCATAACTTTAAAGGTGTTCTAGGTACTGACTTAGATGGAACCACATTCAAAATGTAGGTTGCTGTTTGTATAGCATACCCCCAAAACGTTTTTGGAAGTGAAGAATAACTCAACATGGAACGAATCATGTCGAGTAAAGTTCAATTTCTCCTCTCAGCTACACCATTTTGCTGAGGTGTACCAGGTGCAGTTAGTTGGGATAAAATCCCATACTCTAATAGGTGATCTTTGAATTCATTATCAAGGTATTCACCTCCTCGATCTGATCGAAGACACTTGATTGATTTACCTAATTGTTTTTCCGTTTCGATTTGGAATTCTTTAAACTTTCCAAAAGTTTCAGACTTATGTCTCATTAGGTAAACATAACCATATCTAGAGTAATCATCAACAAAAGTAACGAAGTACTCATAGCCACCTCTTGCTTGTGTAGACATAGGTCCACAAACATCTGAATGTATAAGCTTCAGTGGTTCTTGGGCCCTATTGCCTTTTTCAGAGAAAGACATCTTTGTCATCTTACCTTCAAGACATGATTCACAGACTGGTAGAGTACCAACATTTAGTTCTCTTAAAGGACCATCCTTTACAAGCATATTTATCCTGTCAAGATTTATATGACCAAGTCTTAGGTGCCATAGATATGTGTTATCAGTGTGAGAAATCTTTTGTTTCTTTGTTTTTGGCAATGCAACTTTGAACATTTCAGCATTCAATAATGAATTAAAATTGGGTCTTATTACATAGAGCCCATTTTCAATAAAACCAGAACAAATATTCAAACCATTTCTTGAAATAACAACTGATTTATTATCAAAAGAAACTGAATAACATTGTTCATAAAGTCGAGAAACTGAAATGAGGTTTCTAGTAAACCCCGGTACGAAATAAACATTATTCAAAAATAAAAATTTATTGTTCTCAACATAAAGTTTTATTTGTCTAACTGCTGATGCTGAAACTAAAGCGTCATTCCCAACTCTCAAAGTAAAGTCCCCATCAGCAAGTCTTGTGTAAGAATCAAGCTTCTGTAAGAACCAACAAATATGATTAGTTGCTCCTGAATCAATTATCCAGGGTGATAAATCATTTTCAACTAAACAAGATTCAGTAGCAAGTAAATCTGATTTACCTTGATTATTGTTTGGCTTGTTTCTTTTGCTGATGCTTCCCGCTGTTTTCTCAGTTTCTGAACTCTTACCTTTATTCTTATTTCTCTTTCTCTTCTTTAAAGAAGAATTAGAGGTAGAAGGTTCAACAACATTTGCTTTTACCTTGTTCTCCACAGAAAAAGACTCAAAAGTTGTGAGTTCGATAAGTAATTGAGTCAAAGTATAACTCAAGTTACTCATAAAGTAATATCTTTTGAACTGGAGAAATTGTGGGCTAAGACTTTCCAAAATTAAGTCCACTTTTATGCCTTCATCTATAGTTGCACCGTTGATTTCAGCTTCATGAATCATATTAATCATCATTAGCACATGTTCACGAACACGGGTTCCAGCTTCCATTTTGCAGTTCAAGACTTTCCTGAATGCTTCATGTTTGGCTTGATCAGAGGGTTCGCCAAACATGCCCTGTAGAGACTCCATTATCTCATAAGCAGTCTCTGTCTTTTCGAACTTTGCTTTAAGCACATTGGACATAGTGGCAAGTAAATAACAACGAGCCTTGTCATTTCCTCGAACCCAATTCTCATAGACATCTATAATGTTTTTGTTTGCATTCTCAGCAGGTTTGGGAGGACATTCCTCTATCAGGACAAACTTCAGGTTATCCAGCACAAGTATTATATTCATGTCATACTTCCACTTAGCAAAGTTATCACCAGTTAATTTTTCAGTAGCAAACATTGATATGATTGGATTTGACATATTTCTGAAATCATTAAAAAAATATTCTAAATTATTCCATGCATAAAATTCAAAATAAATCCGGCATAGTAATCATGATGCATGATGCATATGCAAAACACTAAAATATATATGCACTACTATAGCCTCGGAAAATTTAATAAGCATATTATTTTACCTTAGGGTCTATCATAACACCTTATTAAAATAAAGACAATCTCAATTAATAAATTTAACTAAAAATATCTCATATTTTCAAAATTTATTAATAACCGATTTTTGGTCTAAATATAATTAACACATTTAACTATATTTATATGAGTGTAACCCACCATTTTGGATCCTAAAAATTTAACTCATAATAACCACCTTAGGGTAAGTTAATTATGAAATACATTTTATAAATCCTATCATAAGAAGTACAACCTTGATATTAACCTAAGCAAACACTTTCCTTAGGGAGGATGAAACTAAAGTCATCACGAAGCCCCACTTAGATTTCACGATGTTGCACTAACGGTGGAGACCAAATGATGTTTTGATAAACTACCCGCTGCCACTCATTATTTTAAGTTTAGTGATTTAATATGTAAAACATCTAATGTTTTGAAAACTTAGTGGAAAAAGACCATGAAATCAATATTAAAGATCTTTAATTACCAATATAATTGTTTCATAATAAAATTATCTGCTTTACTAATAAAACTTAAATTCATTATGAAACATCTAAGTTATTCATGATAAACAATTTACTATAAATACTTAGAACTAAATTTTGTGACATTACAAATTTTAACGATTTAAAATTAATTCACAAATTTTATTTAATCGATTAATCGATAAAATTCTAAAATAGTTTTTAATCAAATTATAAACTATTTACAATCATAAATAAATTTATGAAAATGCACATGTATGTATGGCATGTTATAATGCAAGAGTAGGCATTGTGCTAATTCTATATGTCATTTAAAATATGCATGAGAATAAACATTTTATAATTCACACAAAATAAATAAATTGGATATTAACCGGGTTGACAATTAGGGTATTTCTAAAATTACAACCAAAAAAAAGAAAATTACATTAATTTCAAATCTGGAAAAAAATATAATAATATTTCCAAGTGACTTTCACAAAAAAAAAAAACTTTTTTTTTTTTTAATTATAGCATTGTCGCACAGTGGGCAATCTAAAATTGCCACTGTGCGGCAAACTGCTGCTCGTGCAGTGTGCAGCATGAGGCTGCTGTTCTTGCAGCAGTGCACTGCAGCAGTCTCACTGCTGCAGTGCAGTAACCAAAAAAAATTTGGAAAAATAAATATATTTTGCGTCATCCGTCATTTGGCTTGATCTTCATCTCCAACACTTACAAATAATTAACAATTACAAAAAAAATACCCATTTAATTTTTGGGTTTACATATCCAATATATAAAGCAAAAAAAATTAAAATCCTAACCCAAGGTCAACCATACAATTAACGATTAATATCCATACATTCACCATCACATGATAATTCATAAAAATGCATAGCCTACTCTTTTACATACATTTTAAAATGATTTACAATAAATCATTCTTATTAATATACTAGAATAAATACGACCGCTCATGATACCATTTGTTGGTTTTCAGAGTTTATGTGCAGCGGAAATCGTGTTTGGTAACAGGAAAAAAATTAATTTTCACACATGAACAATCAAAACCGGATCCGTATTTTCTAGTATATTAATAATAAAATTATTTAGAACTTAGGTTAGAAATATACCTGTGGATCTGGATCTCTTTGTAAATCGATTCTTTGAACCACGATCTTCCTCGTCTTATCTCCTCACCTCAAACAGCACGTGTGGGCGTGAAAATAAATGCGAAGAACACTATAATTTTAGTGAAGGATTCGTGTACTCAACACATGAGACGAATCCTATAGGATTATTTTCTTTTTAGTTTTCTTAAAACCAAACCAAGAAAAATCAAAATGAAAACTATTTCCTTTTTCTTTTTCTCTCACCCTTGCTCTCGTTTTTTGTTGCTGTCTCACTTTTTAAATCTTTGATCAAAAGTGATTTTTTAAATTGAAAACAACACAGCTCACGTTTTTCAATTTTAAAAGGATTTGTTTTCTATCTTTTTGGATCAACTTTTGATCATCAAATAGAATTCTAATTCTATCCCAAGATTTTGATTTTCCAAGCAAAATCTTATCAATTTTGATTTTTAAAAAAAACAAAACAAAATCCTTTAATATTTATCACATAATTTATCAAAGATAATTCATTAAAAAAATAATTTCAAAATTTCAACTTTTGAAATATTATCTTTTTAAATTAAAATTTTAATTAATCAAATTAATTAAATATTAATTTTCATAAATTAATAAATAGATACATTATCTATTAATAAATATATTAAGACAACATTTGTCATAATTTCCAAACAAGAGCTATATGGAATAATTAGAGTGTAAAATAATTTATAATTATTTTAAATAATTCTCAACTATTTTTATTCGCAATTATAATCGTTCGAACAGTGATAGAAGACGACGAGGGGACCGATGGACCTATAATTCTAAGCTCCAATAATTCCGTCGATTAATTATAAACTCTTTTATTAATCAAACGAAATTATTAATTCTGGAGTAACTCCACTAAATACCCAGAATTACACTCTCAGAATTATAGAATTTATTACTCAAAGTATTCGTCCATTGATATAGTCATTACCTATGCAATGATCCTCCATAACAGATTCGTAAAGGAGCTAGGTATAAAATATCCGTTAACCTCTCCAATTTCATCTTTATCCTTGACTTCCGTTAGTTCTAAGTGAACAATTAATTCATAACTTTTATGAATTTGCGCGCTAATCGTTCAGGTCTTGAACTAACAAACAAGAGAATCTTATGAACGGATTTCATTATATCAGGTTAGCATTCCCAACTATTCATTCAACTCATTCCCAAAATACAAGGTTTACGAAATGTAATAAATACAAAATCATACCGAGTAAATTAAAGAATAAATTAATATGATATAGGAGTCTGCTAAATATAATGAATTAAGATTATCACATATATGACCATCATTATGATAAAATTGATGTTCTTTATTTAACGGAAATTATTAGAACTTTTCAATTTTATCTGGTCTTGTCCAATATAATCTTATTATATAAAACACATTCATTTCTATGTCTCTACATAATATAGTATGGATAGAACTATATCATTCATAAATGGAATGAACTGTATTTATGACTTTGGATTTGAAGATTCTCAACTTCAAATCATAGTCATGGACAAATTTTGATTATTACTCTTTAAATTTTATCCATGCATATATGCATGTAACATTTTACATACACATATATGTTTAATTTAAAGCTACATAAATAATCACGGAATTTTCATGAATTTTATAAAGCAAATCAAAATGCATACATGGAATAAAATAGAATCACAAATTTATTAATCAATCATGTTTCGAACATATTTGCTTGTCGGGCATACAATTCCCAACAGAACCGTCATCAGAAGTTTAACCTGTAGCAAAAATTGATAGCAACATTTCATTGTAAGAAAATGCAATTGGCCTTGACATTTTTATACGATTAAATCTATCGAATTTTGATGAAGTGTTTAACTTTTTATAATAACAATAAACGAATAAGATTAAATTATATTTAAATTTTAATTCATTAATTACCAATTAGTAAAAAACTAAGCACAAAACTCATGTCATCACTGAATCCAAGTCCAAATTTATTGTACCTCAGCTTTGAACTCCTTATAACCTTGCGCGGACGATGAAGAAAGCATCTTCACAGCTACTTGTTGATTGTCATCCAAATGGCCATGAAAAACTTCTCCAAATCCTCCTTGGCCAAGCAACGTCTCAAAATTGTTGATAATCTTCAGGATTTCAGAATATGAAAATTGACGACTTTTGGGTGCAAATTCATTCTCCATCTTTCCAGCAACTAATAATTGAGGGCATCACAAATTTAAAAATTAACAGAATTTGAAAAAGGTTATTATCATTTCAGAAATTAAGAAATAACAGATGAATTTAAAGAATATTGGATTGTAATATTTTACTATTATATATTTATAAATTTTGAAATCTTATTACAGAACCTTATATTTCATTACTATATCTTTACTTAAAATAAGAAGTTACATCTTAATAATTATTATATCTTTTTAATATTTTCTTATACTTCTTGAAGTAAAATATAATATTTCGTAGTAAAATATAAAATTTGTACAAATATAATAGTAAAAGATTGTACTCTGATATTTATTTTACTATTTCATAATTTTTAAAGTCTTGAATTATATAGATAATGTATCCAGTATCATGGCCTAAGGAAGCTCTAGCTACCTTGTGTGTTTCTCATTTTGAGACCGCAAAAGATTGCCATTGCAATAAAGATTATGGAAACTGAAGCAACTGATGCTACTACTGGAACAACAAACTTGTGTTTCTTCTTTTGGCATGAATCCGAAGAACAATTATTTTGATTTCCGTCGACACTGAAATCAATATGGATGATATGACAATATAAGTAAGACAAGAATTAATGAAATAATTATATAATCTGTAACGTAATTCATAGATAGTTCAAAGAAATAAGTAATTAATTTAACCTGAGATCAAGCGACCCATTATTTGACCTTTCTATGAGTTCGGCTGGAAGAGGCCCTGTAAGCTTGTTCCCTTTCAAGTTTCTGCAATTTCCGAAGTTATATCGAGTTATAACAAAAATTACTTGTGCAATGTAATTCCAAATTTCGATAGAAATAAAAACTATTAAAATTATCGAAACAGATGGCGTGATATGAAGGGACAAGCAAAATTGAAAAATATTATGATTATGGGTTAGAATCCTCTCTTAATTTAGTTTTCTTCACCTTAACAAATGCATGGTCGTGATGAATAGCTCAAAAAAATAATAAGAACAATCATAATCTTACACCGACAATAATGTGTTTTTTGGAAAATTTCTCAAATAAGCTGATATATGAATAAATAATCTTAAAATTTAAATATTGTACAACCATATACTCTCCAGTTATTTTTTGGGTTGAGTTAAATTCATGAATTTTATTATAATATCAAAGGTAGACTCACCCACAAGTAAGCTCATATTACCTATCAACATGACACGGACTAGGGAAAATGTCATATGTATGTGTTGAGTTAGCTCATTTTATCATAAATTCAACACAGTATACAAATGGTACGAAATCATTAAAATTTTATAAGAACTCGGATCAGGAAAGAATCCAACTTGTACAAAAGGTTTAGATATTACCTTTTGTAATAACATTCTTAGGAAGTAAACTTACAGGACTCTCAAAGACGGCAGTTGAGATAAAAGATCTGGAAATGTTCCACTTAAGCTATTGTTCGATAAATCATGTATCCAGAAATTTTCAATATTAATTAATCTCAGCGGTCAACGCTTAGTATAACAAGAGAAACCTCTTCGAGAGCTCGTACATTGAAATATATGTACGCGGTCTGGTGTCTCATATGCTTTGAGCATATGGAGTCACAATCAAGTCAATCCAAGTGATAGTTACTGGATTGATGTTAAGAACATCCGTAAGTATCTTAGATGAACTAAGGATGCTTTCTTAAGCTATGGAGAAGGAGAACTTGAAGTGACTGGGTTCACTGCTGCAAGTTTCCAAACCGACAAAAAAAACGACTATTAGTCGTAATAAGGGTACTATATAGTTTGAATAACGGAACAATGAGCTGGAGATCTTCAAAGTAAGATACTGTTGCCGAATAAACAATAAAAGCGAAATATTGCTGCAACTGAGGCAGCAATAGAAGTGATTTGGATCTATAATAATCCTAATAAGATTAGGTGTAGTTCTGTTAGTGGCTGAGCTAGGCTACAGCACAGGCTAAAGAATTAATGGTCTCATCAACGATCCAAATATGTACTTCAGTTATTTCATCTGATTCGTCGGATCATACATCGTGGCGATGTGATGATCGAATAAATCGCATCAGATGATAACATTGCAAATCCGCTGACGAAAGCAGTTTCTCAGCAGAAGTTTGAGCGACCCGTACATAGTTCAAGTGTATGACATTTGAGTGATTGGTTATAGGCCAAGTGGGAGATTGTTGAAAAATTATGACTCATAGCAACACTATTTGTACAGAACATGGTGTTGTTGTACAAATTAACTATGTGACAAAGGAAATTGCTCTTTTATCATTTGTAATTGGATTACCAAGATACATAAATGATAAAAGTCCATATGATTAGTTCCGGATTAATAAGATATGAGACAGTATTAATCCACTAAGGTTTAATCATTAAAATATCTCTAGTCATAGTATTATCGAGATTGGACATCGATAATGCGGAATAGACTAGTATTGCACTTGTGCACGTTGTGGGAGCATAACGGCATAGTTCTCATATATTTAAGTATTGGATACTTATGCAAGTTTGATAGGAGGTTGTGTTTACCGATGGTACGGAAACAGCTTCGCTCTGGATAGACCGCTCGGAATTCCATTGGTAGTAAGACTATGTGTCTATGGAAGTCCGAATCAGGGTAGGTGTATTTGGTCTTAACCTGAGACTTACATCGCTAATACTGTTGGAATTGTCTAAGCATCCCAAGATCATATCAAGCAATGAAAATACAAAGTGAATACATAAAGGAGTTGCAGAATACTCACAATGATCGGTTGAGACGATGCGGTAGACAACAAAAACTCTTCTGCCCTTCTCCATGAAGCTCGGCAGTGAGCAGTTTTGATGTCCCAAAATTTCGGCCATGAACGATCCTTGAAGCTCCAAGCTTTGTGAAGAAATCTCATGCTCATGAAGTTAGTTCCCTATCACCTTTGTATGTACCCTTTGGTGTGCTAGCACTTTGTAATTTTGCCACAAAATCACCATTAGCTTCTCCTTCATTCTCGGTCAAGACAGAAAACAGAAGAAGAAATTTCAGGTCCAAGACCGTGAGTGAGAGGGAGCATTTTGGCTCCAAAAACGTGTAAGAAAGAGAGAGATATGGAAGTGTTATATTTGGTATTTCATTTTGTGTATCTAATACACAATTTTCAATTTTCAAAAATCAAATAAATTGATTTACCAAATACAAAAAGTCAAGCCATTAAAGGCTTTCAACCACCACATCAACTATTCACATCATTCAATCAATCAAGTGACAAGTTGTCACATCACTCAAAGTGACTAATGAATTGACGCTTGATGCGACTAGCGATTTGACGTTTGATTTGACTTGCATGCTGCACTCGAATTCGAAATGCGAATGCGCTCGCAAACAATCCCGGGTTCGGGTTTGCTAATTCCAAATTAATGAATTTTCCGTTGCGACACAATTAAATGATTATGCCTAGCGAAATCACTATTCACGTCGCTAACGAATTAATTCTAAATTAACTCGTTCGCCCGAATTAAAATCTAATTTTAATTCCGCGTCGAAATCCAATTTCTTATAATATATCGAATATATTATTTTAATCGATTAATTCCAAATTAATCGTTTTCTCTCTTTATATGATATTTTATCCCAGATTAAATATCTCCGTAATTAATCCCAGATTAATTTTTCTCTCTTCTAATTAATCCCAGATTAATTAAGTGCGAGTCATACGTCATCGGTGAATCTTCAGGAAGCGACCCATGAGATCCCTGGATATGTTGGCAGTAAATCCGGTCGTCGGACTATCCGAACACGTAAGTACATAGTACTACGTTTATACCGATTTACAAGACAAGGTTGGCTTCTAGAAAAGCGTCATGCCTACCCAATTCTCCAGAAATATCCTTACAGGAATATATGATTTATATCAGGCGTAGTATACGTAGTATTGCGTATTTCGATCCAGTATCAGATGATCACATGCAAGGCCTGGGGCTGGTACAGTGTCTGCCCCGTATGAAGCATATATCGGATCACTAGTAACTAGTCTCTTTATTATCGGATAATCATGACCAAGTCATATTATCCCGATGGTTGCAACCCTTAGAGAACCAGTTCTGTATCCATGCGCGATCATCATCTCCATATGACTGGAGTGATACTTCCGTCTTGACATCACACCCAACATACTACGATTCTCAATATACCCAGCAGAGGCGTACACAGAACCTGTTAAAGCCCCGGACGACCTAAAACTAAAGCATATTGATTGTCGCAAGTATTAGCGGTGCAAGTCTCAGGTTAAGACCAAATACACCTACCCTGATTTCGGACTTCCATAGACACATAGTCATACTACCAATGGAATTCCGATGGGTCTATCCAGAGCGAAGCTGTTTTCCGTACCATCGGTAAAACACAACCTCCTACTACACTTGCATAAGTATCATATACCCAAATATATGAGAAATATGTCGTTATGCCCTCACAACGCGCACAAGTGTAATACTAGTCTTTTACGCATTATCGATGTCCAATCTCGATAATACTCTGACTAGGGATATTTAATGATTAAACCCTCGTGGATTGATACTGTCTCATATCATCTTAATCCAGGAACTAATCATAAGGACCTCATATCATTTATACATCTTTGGTGATCTAATCACAAATGATAAGAGAGCAATTTCCTTTGTCACATAGTTAATTTGTACAACAACACCATGATCTGTACAAATAGTGACGCTATGGGTCATAATTGTCCAACAATCTCCCACTTGGCCTATAGCCAGTCACTCGAGTGTCATACACCCGAACTATGTACGGTTCGCTCAAATTACTGAGAAAAGACTTTCGTCAGCGGATTTGCATGATTATCATCTAATGCGATTTATTCGATCATCACATCGCCACGATGTATGATCCGAACGAATCAGATGAATAGTCAAAGTATATATCTGGATCGTTGATGAGACCATTAATTCTTTAGCCTGTGCTGAAGCCTAGCTCAGCTGCTAACAGAACTACATCTAATCTAATTAGATTTGTTATTGACCCAAATATATTCTATTGCTGCTTCAGCTGCAGCAATAACCTGCATTTGTTGTTTATTCAGTAACAGTATCTTACTTGGAAGATTTCCAGCTCACTGTTCCGTTATTCAAACTGTATAATACCTTTTATTCGACTTATAATTGTTTTTATCGGTTATGAAACTTGCTACAGTGATCCCAGTCACTTCAAGTTCTCCATCTCCATAGTATAAGACAGCATCCTTATATCTCTAAGATATTATTTGATGTTCTTAACTTTAATCCAGTGACTATCACTTGGATTGGCCTGATTGTGACTCCATATGCTCAAAGCGTATGAGACACCAGGTCACGTACATTTTTCAATGTACGAGTTCTCGGAGAGTCTTAACAACTTTAAATCTATCCCAGTAGATCTTTATTCCTAGAATAAATGTTGTTTCTCCCAAGAATTCTACGGAGAATTTTCATGAAAGCCATGCTTTCACCGATTGTTTTATGGGATATTATTTCCAAGAAATGATATATTATCATTATTTTATAGGACATTTACTGTCAGTGCGCTCCCACTAACCTCCTTATATACACAAGAATCATTTCGTTTTGAATTAAATCATAAACCATTATGATTACATCAAAATGATAATTCCAAGAACCTAACGTTTGCTTCAATCCAAACATGGATCGATTAACCTGCAAACCTTGTTTGCTAGTTATGGTATGAAAAAACCGACAGGATGTTGTAAACATCCTCCAAAAGGTTTCCGTTAAGGAAAGCGGTTTTGGCATTTAGCTGCCCTATTTCATAAATGAAACATGCAACATGAGCAAGTATTATCCAAATGGATTTACCGTGGCAACAGGTAAAAGGTTAATTCGTAATCAACACAATGTTGATAACGATACCTTTCCGCTAAAAGCCTAGCTTTATACGTTGGTATGTTGCTTTCCATGTATGTCTTCCTTGAAGACATATATAGTATCAATAGGCACAATGCCTTCCGGTACAACAACTATTGTCTAAACATATTTGGTATACATGGAATCCATTTCAAATTTCATGACACTTTGCCATAATAGGGAGTCGATACCTTGTATCACTTCCTCATTCGTAGTCAGTTGGTATTCCTCAATAAGATTAACATCTTTATGAGGTGAGATCAGAAACCCATACCCCAGGTTGTTTTCTGACTCTCTCCGACTTACGCGGTTCTTGTGTATTCGAAGATTACTGGTATAGTTTCATCTTTGATGAACTATTTGTGTTCCATTAAGGAATCGGTGCCTGGAATAATATTACTCCGATTTTCATCGAGTTTTACTTTTCTCCCACTTACCACTGCATATCAGTATTCCTCTTAGGAAAACCGCATGGTGAGCAATAATTAAATTGTTCTCTTGTGAGTTGTATAAGTACTATATTTTGGTATCCCTAGGATAACCTACAATGGACACTTATCCGATTTGGGTTTTAGTTTGGTATCATCCAAACGTATGCCTAGCATTCCCAAATCTTCAGGAATGAGAAAAACCAGTTTCTTTCCTGTTCATATCTAATATGATATCTGTCAAATATATTTTAATGGAACCTTATTCAAAATAAGTTCTGCACTGTTAATGCGTATCCGTTGAAGGAAATGGTAGCTCAGAGCGACTCAGGATTAACCTTATCATGTCTAACAAAATTCGGTTACTCTGTTCAGACACACCCTCAAATTGACGTGTTCTTTGAGGAGTCCTCATTGAAAGAATACTATACTCTTTCAAGTATATTAGAAACTTATTGCTTAAGTATTTTCATCATGGTCTAACCGTGATGGTTTTATACTTTAGCCGATCCGTTTGTCTACTTCGTGTCGAAACTGTAAAAGTTTCTGATTTGTGTTTCAAAAGAAACACATAACCATAACGCGATGCCACATCCGTAAAGGTCATGAAATATTCATATCCACCTCTAGCCTAGCTAGATATGGGCCCACTTGCTTCACTATGAACTAGGGCTAGTAGATCGGTGGCACTTTACACTTTTACCAAGTAAAGGTATTTTAGGCATTTTGCCCAATAAACTAGATTCGTAGACTTTATTTGAATGAAATCAAATTTGTCCTAGTATCCACTCTTCAAAAGTGTGGATATACGAGTCTTGTTTAATTGTGTCCCAGACAACAATGCCATAATTAAGTCTCTTCTGATCAAATCAGTTTGAGCTATTTGTTTGTCATATGTATGAGATTTATTTATATTCAAAATATAAATTCTGTTATTCACATCTAATGTGTTTATCTCAATATCATCTTTATATAATAAAACACTTTAGTGTTCTAGGATATAAAGGTATACCCGCAACGGGTTAAACCCTGATATAGAGATAATGTTTCTAGTCAAACTAGTTACATTTTAACAGTTTCCTAATTTAAATACACACCCGAAGGGTAATTCCTAAACTTAGGTATCTACGGTTAAAACAACAACTTTCGTCCCGTCTCCAATTCGCAGATAAATCTCAACTGAAGTCAGTATCCTGCTCATAGCAGATTCTGCACACCAGTACATATTTATGTACCACATCCAGTATCTAAAATCCAATTTTAATACTAGTAGTGAACATGTTTTATGACAAACATATTTGAAGTCAGAGCCTAGCCCGTCTTCAATTCCTTCATGTCTGCTTTGTCCAAACGGCAGTCACGCTTCTGCGATCCCGTTTGCCACAATTTAGGCAGACATTTTGGGATGTGTCCTTTATCTTCCCAGAAGATTATAATGATTTTGTCTTTGCCCTTTTCAACACTTTAGAAGCCTCTGGCCAAGCCTTGGTCTTCTAGAATATCGAAGTAAGGTGCGCCTTGCGCTACTTGCCTTATTGCAGACTTTGGTTTTAACTCCTTGAGAATAGCCATTAACTCTCCAAGAGTTATGTATTGCAATTTTATACTTCTAAAATCTAAGAATATATCTATGAAGATCCTTCAATTTCAATATCATACTATAAGGATCCAATCCTTAGTTCTGATTAAGAAATTAAGGAGTCTATTTGGCAAGTTTAATGGATTAAGCACTAAAGTTATCATCACATGAATATTTCAAATATCATGCTCTACTGTTTGCTTAACTCATGGCTTAGGCCTAATATGTTATTTTATCAAATAAAGTAACTTATTAGTTTACAGGACCATCCTGAAATTTATTCCCAATTTGAAAATTAAAGCCGTTTAAATACATTTTCCCTAGAATTATGTTTTAAACACTAATCTTTCAATTTTATCTTGATTCTAATAGTCCAACTATTTAATCAACGATTTATGTACTATTCATTATAATGATTATTATAGTCCAACTATATAATCAACTATAATTTAATAGGTTAAATTCAATTATATTGATTACTATAATCCAATTATTAAATCAACTATAATTAATTAAATCAAATATATTGATTACTATAATCCAATTATATAATCAACTATAAATGAATAGTTTGAATACAGTCCAACTGTTTATTAAAACAACCATTTAAATATTAGTCAAACTAACATTTAATTTATTTGACGTGATATTTGAAATGAGCGCGTATGGCAAGTTACTAAACGAATATTGCAAATTTAATACTTGCCTCCCACTATTTTTCGGCGAGCCTCTAACTTTCTGTCGAGTACTCGGGAAACCGTGTTTCCTAGCAGGCTAGGATCCCGTTAAATGTCACACAATCTTGACTTTGGCCAACAAATTGTATGATAATTAACTAGGTAGATCTCTAAGATCAATTGGATCCCATCCAATTCCTAGATCCAGTAGGGGAACATCCAAGTCTGAAACATATATCCTATATATGCCAATATATCCAATATATTGCCTAACCTTTTTCCTCTGAATCAACTAAGCCTTGGCTTTGGCACAACAAACTTAGTGATCCCAGTTAAGCGAAACCCATTGACCATGGAAAGCTTCGTAATCAATGTCGATAGACAAGAAGTGGTATTGACTTTGGCCAACAAACCACAACTTGGACAAGACACCAATATGTAACAAAGCCTTCGTGATTCAAACACATCCTCGACGGACAAAGGTCTTGACTTTGGCCAACAAACCAATGCCAGTCTTAGATCTTGAGTAAGAATTACTCAATGGAAGGAAAAACGCTTAATATTTTGTGAGGGTTTTTCGCGTGCAAATTGGCAACCAATTTATTATCTTTGTTAAGGTCTCAACATCATACACCCTTATACATGCATTCTAAACACATAATAAAGCGGGTATAAATAAAATAATAATGATATGCGGATGGATACTTAACACATTTATCCTAGATCAATTCTCTCCATTTCTTCTCTCCCGCTAGCACATGTATTACTTCTACCCATTACACTACACTTCTAAAGAAACCTCATTTACATTGAGGGGAATAGGTGAGAAGAGAAATATAATGAGAATGGAGGTAATAGGCTGGACACGCAGGTCCAATTAATAAATTCTAAATTTATTACAATAATTTCCAAAATTATCCCACCCATCTAATATCCATCCGATATACATTATTCTTGCATCGCAACCATGTATTCACACAAGCATGTTATCAATCGATCTAATCCAATTAATTAATCTGATATTAGTGACCATCCAATGTTCAAACAACGATTTGATTTGGCGCGAGTCCAACTCGTTTTGCGAATAAGTACTCAAAGTACGAATTCTTGAATTAAATTAAACTACAACATTAAATCCAATTTAATATGTATTTAATACTAATTCACTATTTAATTCCAAATTAAATATTACACTTTATTAACGAACCTTTTACGACTTAAATTCCAAATTTAATCGTTATGGGTCTTAAAGCCCAATTAACGTCCAACGTTAATTTAACTAAAGTCCAATGGGCTTTTAATTAATTTCTTAAGGCGTGGACTTTTGGTCAACTTGGGTCAAACCCAATAACCAAAGCCCAATCAAGGAATAACCGCATAAGCCTAGAAATCAATTTAGGCTCATTAGGCCCAATTAAAATTTTAAAGGTCCATTAGTCGCATTTGGCTTTATGGAAGCGGTTTTGGGCCCAATTGGATCCAACCAATTTAGCCTAAACCTAACTTGGTACAACCAAGTCCATTAAAGCCCAATAACAACTTTTAAAGCCCAAATCCAATTTAAGCCCAAATAATTTAATTCCAAAAATTCCAAATTTCTCAATTAAAATAACTAAAGTGTATTACACAATTAATTACCCAAATCAATATTTCCAAAACAAAAATTTGTACAATTAATCATGCTTATCAACAACAAAACATGTCCAACACATTTTATCAAAAAATCAAACCCATTATACATGCTACATGGCTCGGCATTTGGGGATTTATCAAAATCGATTCGGTTTCAATCAAATTAAATCCACAATCAACATTTCCCGATTGATTTCAAGTCATCCAATGAATCAAAAATCAAAAATTACCAAGATAAATAGGGCATAGTGTATTCGTCCAAGCCTCAATAAATTGGGGAAAATTGTTCCAAATTAATTTTCATGAAATTGATCCAATCAAACTTCAATTCAACTACATTTAAGCATACTCAATCATCCAATTTCATCAAATCATGCTCAAATACATTTTACCCAATTTTAACCCTAATATATTTTCATGCTCAACCTTGCTCAAAGATACCATTGTTGGAATTGTCTAAGCATCCCAAGATCATATCAAGCAATGAAAATACAAAGTGAATACATCAAGGAGTTGCAGAATACTCACAATGATCGGTTGAGACGATGCAGTAGACAACAAAAACTTTTCTGCCCTCCTCCATTAAGCTCGGTAGTGAGCAGTTTTGATGTCCCAAAATTTCGGCCAGGGATGATCCTTGAAGCTCCAAGCTTTGTGAAGAAATCCCATGCTCATGAAGTTAGTTCCCTATCACCTTTGTATGTACCCTTTGGTGTGCTAGCACTTGGTAATTTTGCCACAAAATCACCATTAGCTTCTCCTTCATTCTTGGTGTGGGACACAGAAACTGGACGACGCATGTTGTCCCTGGCTCGCGGCCCGGTTATGAGTACGGAGTAGCCACGGGGGACTAAACCGGAGAATAATGGAGTCGCCACCCGGTGCGAACCGGGAAAATGAGATTTAAGGCCGCACTCACCCCTCGCAAGGGAAGACCTCAAACCGTTGGGTTCGGAATAGTCCCTTACTTATGTCACTTGTAATGAAAGGATTTGTGTAATAATTTAATCAAGCTTAAGTAACACTTATTTCCAAGAGTATCATGCTTCTAAGTTCACATACACAAAAATAAAAATTACACCTAAATTTGCATATATTTCACATCTAAGATTGCATGCTTGAAAGTACATCAAAGTAGCAACGAACATACAACTTCATTGGCATATTGTATTCATGGAAACACAAGCACACACGAACCACACAAGCACGCATAAAGGCGAATCAAATGATGGCGAACATGTGATTTCATAGACATATCATAAGCAAATAGCTATTACATGTCCATGCACAAATAAAAGAGTCAACTAAGTATATAATGCAAAAAGACACTTAAGGATGCAATTAGGCATTAAAGTGAGCATGCTATGACGTGGTGCAAAAGAAGATAACTAATATGGACATAAACACACATGTGAACACTTTTCCAAGTGGTAAATGGAATTGTATCCCAAGTACAGACCGCACTACCGTCCATTCGGAATCGGCTACGGAATTTATGTCTGGGTTTCCATCCGATATATCACAAGAAATAATACTCAAATGCTATCACGACATGGATATATGAATTGTAATACGTTAAACACATCGTACTCATACATGTGAGGAATACAGATGAATGATAACTACACAATCTTGCGTAACACAGAGAAGCAATCAGATTCATCATACGAAGGGAGAGCTACTAGGAACAATTATGTATGAAATCTGATGAAAATGACTCAGTTCAGTGGGTGCGCGTTCGCGTAGCGTTCGAGAACGCGTTCGAACGGTAAACAGAAGGTTCGTGTTCGTATAGCGTTCGAGAACGCGTTTGAACGGACCCAGACCTAATGCATGATGAAACTAAGAAAATGCGTGCGCGTTCGCATAGCATTTGAGAACGCGTTCGAACGGTAAACAAAAGGTTCATGTTCGTGTGGCGTTCAAGAACGCGTTCGAACGGAACCAGACCTGATGCATGATGAAACTAAGAAAATATGTGCGCGTTCGCGTAGCGTTTGAGAACGCGTTCGAATGGTAAATAGAAGGTTCACGTTCGTGTGGTGTTCGAGAACGCGTTCGAACGGAACCAGACCTGATGCATGCAACACATTCATAGACAAACAAATCCATAATGTGGGACCTCACGTAACCGATTGAACTCATCTCACATTCAATCGAGTATACACCAATCGGTGCGGCAAAGCATCGTGGTAAAGGGTTTTAACCCCTCCAAATAGGGGACCTTTCATCGCACTTACTATGCCCATGCGCTCAATTGAATCATACATACAAATAATTAAAAAACAATAATATCAAACTTAGTATGCCCGATTGAACGTATCTTGCATTCAACCGAACACACATCAACCGGCGCGGCAAAGCATTGTGGTAAAGGATTTTAACCCCTCCAAATAGGGGACCTTTCATCGCACTTACTAAGCCCATGCGCTCGATTGAATCACGCATACAAAGAATTAAAAAACAATGATATCAAACTTAGTATGCCCGATTGAACATATCTTGCATTCAACCGAACACACATCAACCGGTGCGGCAAAGCATCGTGGTAAAGGATTTTAACCCCTCCAAATAGGGGACCTTTCATCGCACTTACTAAGCCCATGTGCTCGATTGAATCATGCATACAAAGAATTAAAAAACAATAATATCAAACTTAGTATGCCCGATTGAACGTATCTTGCATTCAACCGAACACACATCAACCGGCGCGGCAAAACATCGTGGTAAATGATTTTAACCCCTCCAAATATGGGACCTTTCATCGCACTTACTAAGCCCATGCGCTCGATTGAATCACGCATACAAAAGTAACATGCAGAATTCAAATGACGAAAAATAAATAAATCAAAGCAATATAAGACAAAAGAAAGTGTCATTTACTCAAGCGGTACGTGGAGTTGTATCCCGAGTACAGATCATACTACCGTCCATTCGGAATCGGCTATGAAATTTATGTCCGGGTTTCCATCCGATATAACGCGAGAGTTGACACATCTTTCATTTTATTCCAAAGCCACAAGATACAATATCTCATAATCCATGCATATTTATCTACTCAAGGGCCACAACATGCATTTCAACATAACAATCATGCAAGCAATATTCAATAAATAATACAAATACAACAGAAAATGAATGTGGAAAATACCCTCAGGTCTAACCTTGTATGTCGACTTTCGAACTCGCGTTTCACGGCCATCGGAAGGGCTATCACACCGCTACTTCTCCGGTTCACTGGTTTAGCATCTTGGCTCACTGTTTTGCTGTTTTGCTTGCTGTTTGGCCTCCGTTTTGCTGTTGTTTGGCCTCCACTTTGCTATTGTTTCCTCTGTATTTCTGCTTGCTGTTCAGGTCACTGCTTTGGTGTTTTAATGGACTGTTTTGGGTGTTTTTTGAGGGCTTTAAGTGCAGTTTTTTTGGTTACTATTTTAAGGATTAAAAGTACAGTTTTTTAGTTACTGGTTTAGGTGATTTAGGGGCTGTTTTGGGGTATTTTTGCTGCTGTTTTAAGGTGATTTCGGGCTACTGTTTTAAGGTCGTTTTGGGCGTGTATGGCTGCTATTTTGAAGTATGATTTTCGGTGATTAGGGGAAGGAGATGAAGAGAATTTTTGTGTTATTTCTTTGTAGTATGTGTGAACTTGAGAGAATGGAGAGTGGACAGAATTTTTGGCTTCTTTTGCTTGTGAAAAACGTGAACTAGAGAGAGAATGAGAGGCTTTGGGTGGTGGTTGTTTATATAGAGAATGGCTAGGGCTTCACCTTGTCTCACAAGGAATAGGATTTTGGTTTCTAATTTAGGCTTCTCAAGAATGGCATACACAAGATTGAGGGGGGACAAAATATTATAAATTAGGAAGTTACAAGATTAGATTGGTGTTGATTAGGAAGTCAAATATTTTAGATTGGTAAATATATTATTTAGTTAGGAATGATTATATTTGATTAGTTTATATTAGGCATATACTTATTTTATGTTGTGTAAGTATTTTTATTATTTTGGTAGGTGATTATTTAGATTTTATTTGTTTTATTTAATTTAATTTGGTATATGACTTAATTAATTATTTTATTTAATTACATTATCTAATTAATATTTAACTTAATATTTGATTTAATTTGGGTGTGTTTTAAGTGGGCTTGGGCTAGGCTAGGGTGCATGTGGGCTAAATGGGCTCGGGTCATGAGGCTAACAGCAAAAACAGAAATACCGATACCGTTGGAACGCAAATTCGATCGCGGCACGAACGCCCGCAATCTGCCTGACGTTCGAACGCGTTTAAGAACACAGCACGAACGAAAATAGTGAACATGTGAAACGACTCCGATAGCATACTCATCCTGAATTTCCCCTTCCGATGTCCGTTTCCCGCGGCTTCCGTGACTTAAAAGGTAGTGCCTCCAACTGAGACTCATCATCGGGTTTCACATGCAAAAATGCAATGCCTACACTCGGTCAAGACAGAAAACAGAAGAAGAAATTTCTGGTCCAAGACCGTGAGAGAGAGGGAGCATTTTGGCTCCAAAAACGTGTAAGAAAGAGAGAGAGATGAAAGTGTTATATTTGGTATTTCATTTTTTGTATCTAATACACAATTTTCAATTTTCAAAAATCAGATAAATTGATTTACCAAATACAAAAAGTCAAGCCATTAAAGGCTTTCAACCACCACATCAACTATTCACATCATTCAATCAATCAAGTGACAAGTTGTCACATCACTCAAAGTGACTAATGAATTGACGCTTGATGCGACTAGCGATTTGACACTTGATTTGACTTGCGTGCCGCACTCGAATTCGAAATGTGAATGCGCTCGCAAACAATCCCAGGCTCGGGTTCGCTAATTCCAAATTAACGAATTTTTCGTTGTGACGCAATTAAATGATTATGCCTAGCGAAATCACTATTCACGTCGCTAACGAATTAATTCTAAATTAACTCATTCGCCCGAATTAAAATCTAATTTTAATTCCGCGTCGAAATCCAATTTCTTATAATATATCGAATATATTATTTTAATCGATTAATTCCAAATTAATCATTTTCTCTCTTTATATGATATTTTATCCCAGATAAAATATCTCCGTAATTAATCCCAGATTAATTTTCTCTCTCTTCTAATTAATCTCAGATTAATTAAGTGTGAGTCATACGTCTCGGTGAATCTTCGGGAAGTGACCCATGAGATCCCCGGATATGTTGGCAGTAAATCCGGTCGTCGGACTATCCGAACACGTAAGTACCTAGTACTACGTTTATACCGATTTACAAGACAAGGTTGGCTTCTAGCAAAGCATCATGCCTAGCCAATTCTCCAGAAATATCCTTAGAGGAATATATGATATATATCAGGCGTAGTATATGTAGTATTGCGTATTTCGATCCAGTATCAGATGATCACATGCAAGGCCTGAGGCTGGTACAGTGTCTGCCCCGTACGAAGCATATATCAGATCACCAGCAACTAGTCTCTTTATTATCGGATAATCATGACCAATTCATATTATCCCGGTGGTTACAACCCTTAGAGAACCAGTTATATATCCCTGCGCGATCATCATCTCCATATGACTGGAGTGATACTTCCATCTTGACATCACACCCAACACACTACGATTCTCAATATACCCAGCAGAGGCGTACACAGAACCTGTTAAAGCCCCGGACGACCTAAAACCAAAGCACATTGATTGTCGCAAGTATTAGCGGTGCAAGTCTCAGGTTAAGACCAAATACACCTACCCTGATTTCGGACTTCCATAGACACATAGTCATACTACCAATGGAATTCCGACGGGTCTATCCAGAGCGAAGCTGTTTTCCGTACCCTCGGTAAAACACAACCTCCTACTACTCTTGCATGAGTATCATATACCCAATTATATGAGAACTATGTCGTTATGCCCTCACAACGCGCACAAGTGTAATACTAGTCTTTTACGCATTATCGATGTCCAATCTCGATAATACTCTGACTAGGGATATTTAATGATTAAACCCTCGTGGATTGATACTGTCTCATATCATCTCAATCCAGGAACTAATCATAAGGACCTCCTATCATTTATACATCTTTGGTGATCTAATCACAAATGATAAGAGAGCAATTTCATTTGTCACATAGTTAATTTGTACAACAACACCATGATCTGTACAAATAGTGACGCTATGGGTCATAACTGTCCAACAAATACTTGCGACAATCAATGTACTTTGGTTTTGGTCGTCCAGGGCTTTAACAGGTTATGTGTACCCCTCTTATGGGTATATTAAGAATCGTAGTGTATTGGGTGTGATGTCAAGATGGAAGTATCACTCCAGTCATATGGAGATGATGATCACGTAGGATACGGAACTAGTACTCTTATGTACTGCAGTCATCGGGATAATATGACTAGGTCATGATTATCCAATTATAGAGACTAGTTACTAGAGATCTGACATATGCTTCGTACGGGGCAGACACAATTCCAGCCCCAGGCCTTGCATGTGACATCTGATACTGGATCGCAATACGCAATACTATGTATACTACGCCTAATACATATTATATATTCCTTTAAGAATATTTCTGGAGAATTAGGTAGGCACGGTGCTTTGCTAGAAGCCAACCATGTCTCGTAAATCGGTAAAAATGTAGTACTAGGTACGTACGTGTTCGGATAGTCCGACGACCGGATTTACTGCCAACATATCCAGGGATCTCATGTGTCGCTTCCCAAAGATTCACCGATGACGTATGACTCGCACATAATTAATCGGAGATTAATTATAAGAGAGAGAAAATTAATCTAGGATTAATTACGGAGAAATTTTATTTGGGATAAAATACTATTAAAAGAGAGAGAACAATTAATTTAGAATTAATCGATAAAATAATATATTCGATATATTAAACGAAATTAGATTTCGACGCGGAATTAAAATTAGATTTTAATTCGGGCGAATGAGTTAATTTAGAATTAATTCGCTAGCGACGTGAATAGTAATTTTGTTAGGCATAATTATTTAATTAAATTTGATTTAATTACGTCGCAATGGAAAATTCATTAATTCGGAATTAGCGAACCCGAGCCCGGGATATTTTGCGGGCCCACTCGGATTTTGAATCAAGTGGGGCCCACATGTCACATCACAAGTCACATCACTAGTCAACTTTATCTAACTTTTTGTTTGATGTAAGTTGTTGGAGATTGCTTGTTTATTACACAAGCTTGACTTGTACCAAATTTTTGGAAATTTTGGTAAATGGTATTTTGTTTTTGGAAATCAAATACACAACACACAATTACTATCTCTCTTTCCTCACCATGGCCGAATGGCCTTCTCCATTTTTCTCTCCATTTTGGGCGTGAACCTATGGTTCATCTCCTTTGATTTTTGATTCAAAAATCACAAGTGCTAGCACACACAAGGAGTCATTCAAAGGTGATAGGGAAACCAATCCTTGAGCTTGGAATCAACACTCAAAGCTTGGAGCTTGAAGATCAACACAAAGGACACCTTGGCCGAAATTTGGAGGAGGAATTTTTGTTGTCTACACATCCACTTAGCCCATCAAATGGAGTATTTCAGCCATCTTACTTTGTTGTATTCACACATTTCATTGCTTAATTTGATCTTGGTTTGAACTAGAAAACCCAACAGCATTGTCGTCTGGGACATATTAACAAGACTCACATATCCACAATTTCGAAGAGTGGGTACTTGGATGGATTTGATCCAAATTCATATGACGTTTGTGAATCATGTTTATTAGGTAAAATGCCTAAAACACATTTTAACGGTAAAGGTGTTGGTTTCTATTAAGGTCCCAAGATCAATAATAAGCATGAAAACATGTGTGAATAACAATCGAGAAGTTGCAGAATACTTACATCGATCGGTTGAACGACGCGGAGGCAACAAAATCTGATTTTTCTATCTTCCTTCACTGCTCGGCAGTGAGCAGTTCACAGCCCTCCATTTTCTATTTTTGAGCTCCTCGAACAAGCTCTCCGTCGAATGGTTCCCGGCTCATGGGTGAACTTCCTTATCACCTTCGCATGTCTCGTAAGTGTGCTAGCACTTGTGATTTTGCCACAAAATCCTACTCTAAGCTTCCCACTGCTCACGGTTTTTATTGGAAACCAGTGAACAATTTAGCCCCTTGGGCGTGTAAAGAAGAAGAGAAATGGAGAGAGAGAAGAGTGTTTGTTGTGTATTAGGTTATTGTCTACCAAATGGTAAATGATTTTTATTAAAATCATAAACACATTTGCTTTCAAAAGTCAAACTAAATGAAATCAAACAACCTTGAGTGTTCCACACTCAAACACCAACCAAACAACTTAATCAATCACATCAATCAATCAAGTGTCATATCACTCAAAGTGACATGTGATTTGACGCTTGATGCGACTAACGATTTGTCGCTTGATTTGACTTACGTGCCGCACTCGAATTCGGAATGTGAATGCGCTCACAAAAAATCTGGGGCTCGGGTTTGCTAATTCCAAATTAATGAATTTTCCGTTGCGTCGTAATTAAACGATTACACCTAGCGAAGTCACTATTCACGTCTATAACGAATTAATTCTAAATTAATTCGTTCGCCCGAATTAAAATCTAATTTAAATTCCGCGTCGAAATCTAATTTCGTTTAATATATCAAATATATTAATTTATCGATTAATTCCAAATTAATCGTTATCTCTCTTTAAATGATATTTTATCCCAGATAAAATATCTCCGCAATTAATCCCAGATTAATTTTCTCTCTCTTCTAATTAAACCCAGATTAATTTAGAGTGCAAGTCATACGTCATCGGTGAATCTTTGGGAAGCGACCCATGAGATCCCCGGATATGTTGGCAGAAAATTCGGTCGTCGGACTATTCGAACACGTAAGTACCAAGTACTACGTCTTACCGATTTACAAGACAAGGTTGGCCTCTAGCAAAGCGCCATGCCTACCCAATTCTATGGAAATATCCTTACAGGAATAAAGGATCTATATCAGGCGTAGTATACGTAGTATTGCGTATTTTTGTCCAGTATCAGATGATCACGTGCTAGGCCTGGGGTTGGAATTGTGTCTGCCCCGTACGAAGCACATGTCGGATGTCTGGTGACTATCGGATAAACCTGACCTTGTTATTTTATCCGATAGCTGCAGCATTTAAGAGAACAAGTCTCGTATCCTACGTGACCATCATCTCCATATGACTGGAGTGACACTTCCGTCTTGACATCACACCCAACACACTACGATTCTCAATATACCCAGCATTGGCTTACATATAACCTGTTAAAGCCATGGACGACCGCAACCAAAGTATATTGATTGTCGCAAGTGTTAGCGGTGCAAGTCTCAAGTTAAGACCAAATACACCTACCCTGATTTCGGATTTCCATAGACACATAGTCATACTTCCAATGGAATTCCAAGGGGGTCTATCCAGAGCGAAGTTGTTTCTCGTACCATCGGTGAGACACAACCTCTTATTACACTTGCATGAGTATCCTATACCCAAATATATGAGAACTATGTCGTTGTGCCCTCACAACACGCACAAGTGCAATACTAGTCTTTTACGTATTTATCGATGTCCAATCTAGATAATACTCTGACTAGGGATATTTAATGATTTATCCTTCGTGGACTGATACTGTCTCATATCATTCTCCGTCCTGGAACAAATCATAGGGACCTCCTATCATTTATACATCTAGGTGATATAATCACAAATGATAAGAGAGCAATCTCTTTTGTCACATAGTTAATTTGTACAACAACATTATGGTCTGTACAAATAGTGACGTTATGGGTCATAATTGTCCAACAATCTCCCACTTGGCCTATAGCCAGTCACTCGAGTGCCCGACACCCGAACTATGTACGGTTGGCTCAAATTGCTGAGAAATGCTTTCGTCAGCGAATTTGCATGATTATCGTCTGATGCGATTTATTCGATCATCACATCGCCACGATGTATGATCTGAACGAATCAGATGAATATCGAAGTATATATCTGGATCGTTGATGAGACCATTAATTCTTTAGCCTGTACTGACGCCTAGCTCAGCTGCTAACAGAATTATATCTAATCTAATTAGATTTGTTATCGACCCAAATGGCTTCTATTGCCACCTCAGCTGCAGCAATTAACCCGCATTTGTTGTTTATACGGTAACAGTATCTTGCTAGGAAGATTTCCAACTCATTGTACCGTTATTCAAACTGTATAGTACCGTTTGTAACTTATAGTCGTTTTATCGATTATGAAACTTGCTACAGTCCCAATCACTTCAAGTTCTCCTTCTCCACAGATTAAGACAGCATCCTTAGATCTCTAAGATACTAACGGATGTTCTTAACATCAATCCAGTGACTATCACTCGGATTGGCCTGTCTGTGAATCCATATGTTCAAAGCGTATGAGACACCAGGTCACGTACATTTTTCAATGTACGGGTTTCACGGAGAGTTTTCGAAAGCCAAGCTTTCGCCGATAGTTATTTTATGGGAATATCATTTCCAAGAAATGACGTATTATCATTATTTTATAGGACAGCCACTGTCAGTGCGCTCCCACTAACCCTATTTTTATATACACAAGAATCATTTTCGTTTTGAATTAAATCATACTCCATTATGATTATATCAAAACGATAATTCCAAGAACCTATGCTTGCTTCAATCCAAACATGGATCGAATAAATTGCAAACCTTGTTTGCTAGTTTTGGTACGAGAAAACCTTCAGGATGTTGTAAACATCCTCCAAAATGTTTCCTTTTCAGGAAAGCGATTTTCCCGTTCTAGCTGCCATATTTCACAAATGAAACATGCAGCTTTAGCAAGCATTATTGTAAGCATTGCATTTTTGCATGTGAAACCAGATAATGAGTCTCAGTTGGAGGCACTACCTTTTTAGTTAAGGATATTGCGAGAAACGGTCATCGGAAGGGAATCGGTATTTCGTTAGATCCTTGTTCACTTATTTAGCGTCAAGCTCACTTGTTGGACCTCCGTTTAGATCACCTTTGGCCCAGAAAAACCAAAAACCTTTTAATCTAGCCTATACACGCCTAACCCACTCACCAAGCCAAACCAAGCCCACACCACATCTAGCCCACACGCCCACCATGACTAGGCCCACACGCCCATCACCCTAAATTACACCTAAATTAAATAAAATATTAAATTAAATATTAATTAGATAATGTAATTGAATTAAATAAAATAATTAAACCATTTACAAATTAAATAAAACATAAAATATAATCATACCTAATTTAGATAAATCAAATATATTAACTTCCTAACTAAACAAAATCATATACTAAATTAAAGAAATACCATGCCTAATTAAATCACTCATAACCAATTTAAATATATTGACTTTCTAATCTGAACCAATCTTGTCTCCATCAAATCCATTGCTTTCATTCTTTAACACTAAATCAAATCCCTTCCTTGTGAGACAAGGAGAAGCCCTAGCCCTTCTCTATATAAACAACCCCTAACCAAGACATGCATTCCCCTATCTCATACACACAACTCACACGCAAATCACAGCAAGAAACCCTAGACATTACACGCAAATCACAAGAAAAATAGCAAACAATTCTCTTCATCTCCACCCTCACATTACCGAAAATACAGCAGCCATTTACAGCCCTGAACACGCAAACAGGAGCCCAAAATCACCTTAAAACAGCAGTAAATTAACCCAAAAAATAGCAGCCATTCACGCCAAAACAGTGACCTGAATAGTGAGCAGAAAATACAGAGGAAACAGCAGCAAAACAGAGGCCAAATAGCAAGCAAAACAGCAAAACAATGAGCTAAGACGCTAAACTAGTGAACCAGAGAGGTTGAGGAGCTTTACCCTTCCGATCTCCGTGAAATGCAAGTCCGAAAGTCGGCAAAAAGGTTAGACCTGAGGGTATTTTCCACATTCGTTTTCTATTTTATTTTTATTATTCATTGAGTATTGTTCGCATGATTGTTATGTTAAAATGCATGTTGTGGCCCTTCAGTAGATAAATATGCATGGATTATGAAATATTGTATGTTGTGGCCTTGGAATAAAATGAAAGATGTGTCAACTCTCGCGGTATATCGGATGGAAACCCGGACATAAATTTCATAGCCGATTCCAAATGGACGGTAGTATGATCTGTACTCGGGATACAACTCCACGTACCGCTTGAGTAAACGACATTTTCTCTTGTTTTATGTTGCTTTGATTTATTTATTATTCATCATTTAAATTTCGCATGTTACTTGTTTATGCATGATGCGATCGAGCGCATTGGCTTAGTAAGTCGGATTAAAGGTCCCCTATTTGGAGGGGTTAAAACCTTTTACCACGATGCCTTGCCGCACCGGATGATGTGTGTTCGGTTGAATGTAAGAAATGTTCAATCGGGCATACTAAGTTTGATATTATTGTCTTTATTCTTTGTATGCATGATGCGATCGAGTGCATGGGCTTAGTAAGTCGGATTAAAGGTCTCCTATTTGGAGGGGTTAAAACCCTTTACCACGATGCTTTGCCGCGCCGGTTGATGTGTGTTCGGTTGAATTTAAGATATGTTCAATCGGGCATACTAAGTTTGATATTATTTACTTTATTCTTTGTACGCATGATGCGATCGAGCGCATGGGCTTAGTAAGTCGGATTAAAGGTCCCATATTTAGAGGGGTTAAAATCCTTTACCACGATGCTTCACCGCACCGATTAATGTATACTCGGTTGAATGTAAGATGTGTTCAATCGGGTATACAAAGTCCGATGTATTGTCTTTATTTTTATATGCATAATGTGATCGAGCGCATGGGCTTAGTAAGTTGGATTAAAGGTCTCCTATTTTTGAGGGGTTAAAATCCTTTACCACGATTCTTTGCCGCGCCGATTGGTGTATACTCGATTGGATGTGAGATGAGTTCAATCGGATACGTGAGGTCCCACATTGTGGATTTTTGTGTCTATGAATGTGTTGCATGCATCAGGTCTGGTTTCGTTCGAACGTGTTCTCGAACGCCACAGGAACGTGAACCATCTGTTTACCGTTCGAACGCGTTCTCGAACGCTACACGAACGCGGACGTATTTTCTTAGTTTCATCATGCATCAGGTCTGGTTCCGTTCGAACGCGTTCTCGAATGCTATACGAATGTGAACCTTCTGTTTACTGTTCGAACGCGTTCTCAAACGCTACGCGAACGCGCACGCATTTTCTTAGTGTTTCATGCATCAGGTCTGGCTCTGTTCGAACGCGTTCTCGAACGCTATACGAACACAAACCTTATGTTTACCATTCGAACGCGTTCTCGAACGCTACGCGAATGCGCACCCACTGAACTGAGTCTTTTTCATCAGATTTCATTCATAATTGTTCCTAGTAGCTATCCCTTCGTATGATGAACCTGATTGCTTCTCTGTATTACGCAAGATTGTGTAGGTGTCGTTCATCTGTATTCCCCACATGTATGAGTACAATGTGTTTAACGTATTACAATTCATATATCCATGTCGTGATAGCATTTGAGTATTATTTCTTGTGGTATATCGGATGGAAACCCAGACATAAATTTCGTAGCCGATTCCGAATGGACGGTAGTGCGGTCTGTACTTGGGATACAATTCTACGTACCACTTGGAAAAGTTCTCACATATTTGTTTTTGTCGATATTAGTTATCTCCTTTTGCACCACGTCATAGCATGCTTACTTTAATGCCTAATTGCATCCTTAAGTGTCTTTTTGCATTATGTACTTAGTGGACTCTTTTATTTACACATGGACATGTAATGGCTATTTTTTTATGCTTCCGCACGTATAAGTATGACATGTCTATGAAATCACATGTTCGCCATTATTTGATTCGCTTTTATGTGTGCTTGCGTGGTTAGTGTGTGCTTGTGTTTCCATGAACACAATATGCCAATGAAGTTGTATGTTCGTTGCTACTTTGATTTACTTTCAAGCATGCAATCTTAAATGTAAGATATATGCAAATTTAGGTGTAAGTTTTATTTTTGCGCATATGAACTTAGAAGCATGATACTCTTGGAAATAAGTGTTACTTAAGCTTGATTAAATTATTACACAAATCCTTTCATTACAAGTGACATAAGTAAGGGACCATTCCGAACCCAATGGTTTGAGGTCTTCCCTTGCGAGGGGTGAGTGCGTCATTAAATCTCATTTTCCCGGTTCACACCGGGTGGCGACTCCATTATTCTCTGATTTAGTCCCCCGTGGCTACTCCGTACTCCCGACTAGGCCGCGAGCCTAGAATAATATGCGTCGTCCAGTTTCTGTGTCCCACAGTCTGGCGACTCCACTGGGGATAGAGAATCGGCCCCGAAATATTGTCTTGTAATTTTTGGATTTATGTTCTAATTGATCGTGTCTATAGTGGATAAAATGGGGGTTTAATCAAAGGCATTTTGAGTCTAGGTAATGGTTTGGTGTCTTCATTCATTCACTACCTTTCTAGAAGGAAAATCTGTGAAGGCACCTATATAGCCATCTACCCGTAGCCTATTGTAATGGACTAATTTGGAGGACTCGTTGTTTATTCCTGTCACCAAGCGATAAGAGCCTAAGAGGCTAGGGTACTTAAGAGAGCCTCGCTCAACCCTCCCTCTGGGGAATCTACAACGGGAAATCCATTTGACAGTCAGTCACACACCATAGCTCATTGGCACGTACCTTAGTGTACAAAAAAGGGTGCACTCACTTGGTCGCTCGAACCCTTGATTGGGGAGACCTAGTTGTGGGCCATCCTTCGCCGGTGAGAGCATTTTTCTACACTCTTGCGAACCCACCCATAGACCGGGGTTGTATGGTTAAAGTAACAATTATTTCCTTGAGTATGTGCTTATGGACCATCCTCATTTGGATACAGTTGGACTATTGTCAGAAATGCGAACTTGCTGGGCCATTTAAATTGGGGCAAGTTCGTACCTTATGACCATTAGGCCCAAAGCTTCTGAAATGTTGATGGGCCATTCTGTAGAAATCATTGTTTTATGTTTTCATTATCTTTCTTTTATGCTTGTGTTTGGGAACATCGTCGTTTGGATCCATTTGGACCATTTGTCATGGGATATGGGCTTGTTGGGCCATTTAAACTGGGACAATAACGTATTTTATGACGATTGGGCCAAAGGCTTCTAAGTGTTGATGGGCCACTTTGTGCTTGTGTTCGGAACATTACCATTTGGATTTAGTTGGGCTCCTTGCCATGAGATGTGAACTCGTTGGGCCATTTAAACTGGGACGAGTTCACTCTTATGACAGTTAGCCCAAAAGCTTCTAAAATGATAACGGGCCGATTTTTTTGAAAATTTTAGTTGATTTAGTATGTTATATATGTTACATGCATCTCATGCACCTCATAACATCTCATGCACCTCATACATACATATATCATGTTAACACCTTCTATGTCTAAAAGAGACATCATAGATACCGTTTGGGTTAGAGAAGGGACAAGGATCATTAAAAGAACAGTAACATGCATGAGTGAATCCGGTAACGAGGTATCCCGTATGGATCACTTAGAGAACGGTCTCGCCAAGATCACTGAACAGTTGCAAGCTTTGACTACTGTTGTGGCTGGTATAGTCGGGTCTCGTACTCGGGGTAGTTCTGGGGATGTAAGGCAAGAGGACCTCCAAACAGATTGGGGGATGATATCCCCACTTTTGATGATGATATGGCAGAGTATGCAGCAGGCAGAGTATCTGGGTCCCAGGCAGAGTTACAGAAGCTTCGGGATCAGGTTGTGTCAGTTACCTGCAAGATGAGGGGTAAGAATGAGGATTTCCTGGATTATGACATGCTGACTTTCGAGGAACAGTTGCCGGCACAGTTCAAGATGCCTGATATGGCTAAGTTTAGCGGGAATGGGGATCCAAAGGTGCATCTCTGAAAGTTTGTATCAGTCATGAGTTCAGTTGGCCTATCTCAGCGCCAACTGAAAAAGATGTTTGGAATGTCGCTCGAGGGAGCTCCCGTGGTGTGGTACCACAGTTTAGAGAAGAAAGTGAAGGAAGATTGGAGGGAGTTGGTTGATGCCTTCCTGAAGCAGTATGTCACTGACCTAGAGATCGATCTGTCACTCCGCGGTCTGGAGAATGTTAAGCAGAAATCGGAGGAGAGTTTTAAGGAATATGTGGACCGATGGAGAGGTCAGTTGTTGAAGATGCAAACTAGGCATTCAGAGAATGATCAGATTAAAATGATTATCAAGGGCACCAAGCCCTCCATTTACAGCAAGTTGAGGAGGATGACCTCCATGATTACAGACTTTCGGCAGTTGAGGGAAACTGTCATGGACATTGAAGACGAAGAGGCGGAAAACAGGAAATTTTATGGCTTAAGTAGGAGGCCTGTTGGAGAGACATTGGGAACTTAGCCTGTTTATGCGGAAATTACTGCCATCTGGAACCGGAGATTTTCCAACTTGGGAAGGCCCCTGTCAAAGGTACTAGAGAAATTGAATAGGCAAGGGCTCTTAAAACCCTTGGAAGCCAAACCCTTACCCAATCCCCCACCATCATTAGAACCTAAGCCTTTACTGTCACTTTCACCAACAAAATGGCCATGACACCGACAATTGCGCCCGACTCCGCCATGAAATCCAAGACCTGATAGACTCCAAGAAAATACCTGACCTAGAAATAGAACAGCCTGACACACACAGAAACCCCTTACCAACTACCGTGTCGTACCACCACCAACCTATATGATCAATTCTGGCCTCCTAGAAGACCTTGTCCTAAAATCCTTTCACCCTCAAGCCTTTTGCCTGGGAATCTGGGATAGTACTAGTGAAGATGAGACTGAGCAGGGGAGGAACTTTTGGCTTGATTTCTCTAGCAGTGATGAGGAAGAAGTAAGGGGAATGACGCGCAACGGTCGTTTTTACAATGATATGGCAGAAAAGGGTAAGGAGGTTTTGACAGATGGTAGAGAAGTGGTTGAGACTGTAGAAAATACTGAGGGAGATATAGTGCTGAGGAAATTGAGGAAGACTAGAGCACAAGTGAGTATCTGGGAACTGTTATGTGCATCTCGGGAGCATAGGCAGGCCATGGTTGAGGCCTTGAGCAAGATTGTGGTACCGGAAAATGCCAACCCTGCAATGTTTGTTGGGTCAGTTCAGAAAGAAGCTTTGCAGATATCTTTTTCTGAGGATGAACTCCCGACGGAGGGGAGAAATCATAATAGGCCTCTATTTATCAGGGCCGAGGTGAGGGGCAAGAGAACTTCATGTGTGATGGTGGATGACGGTTTGTCCATCAATGTGTGCCCGCTGAAAATTCTAGCGAGATTGGGTATGAAAGCGACAGACTTGGACCCCTCCAACATGACTAGTATGGCTTATGATGACAGTAAAAAGGGAGTTGAGGGTACTTTTGTGGCTATGGTCAAGGTAGGCCCGATTGAAGATGAAGTTGAGTTCTCTGTGCTGGATATCTCAGCCACTTTTGCCTTATTGTTGGGAAGGCCTTGGTTTCATAAGCTTGGGGTCGTGCCCTCTACTCTGCACCAGATGATTAAGTTCCCGTATGGGGGAGAGATTGTCACCATCCGAGCTGAGGTGGACAATGATGTGGCCGCTTTGGAAATACAACATTTCACAAGATTCCAAGTGTCGGCAACTTTTGAGGAATGGGTGGATCCTAAGGTGGCTAGGATCATGGGAAAAATGAAGTTTGAGCCGGGTGAAAGTTCAAGATTACCAGATTTCAGAGGACAGACTACTCGGAAGGGTTTGGGGTACAAATTTAATGAAGAAAAGCCGAACGTCAAGAAAAAGGGCCTGAAACTGATGGAATGTTTTGTGAAAGCTTCAGGATATCAATGAGAGCCTGAACCTGTGGAAGTTAATGGAATTGTGGTACCTGGGTTTGAGATTTTCCAGGATATGCTGAGTAAGAAGCCGATGGTTGAAGAAATTGTGAAGAAAGAAGAAGAGAATTGGGAGGAAGAACTGATGAAGTTGGAGAGCCTGACTCTGGGAGAGGACAAAAAGCCTGAGGAAAACCTGGTTGCAGAAGAAGAAGTGTCTATAGATGATGAAGACATTTACCTTCCTGATTTGTTTGAATGTACTTCCGCATTATCCAATAATAAAGACATTTCTTTTGCTTACTTGCCTGAGTCATTTCCATTTACTCTGCACGAATCAAGCATATTTGATATCAGTTCGGCCAGAACTACTGCATTTAACTTGGGTACACTTGAGAACCCTAAGGAAATTCTGATTGCAAGTGAAGTTACCTCCGAAGAAAGGGAAAAATTAGAAGAAGTATTGGTCAGATATGCCAAAGTGTTTGCTTGGTCTTATGAGGACATGCCTGGGGTAGACAGAAATATTGCCCAGCACACAATACCAACTTATCTGAATATGAGGCCAGTAAAACAGAAACTCCGACGGATGAGACCAGAATGGGCTGAGAAAGTCAGAGAGGAAGTTAAGAAACAGATAGATGTGGGGTTCCTGGAAGTAGTAAAGTATCCTGAGTGGTTGGCTAATATAGTGCCGGTGCCAAAGAAAGACGGGAAGGTCAGAATGTGTGTAGACTACAGAGATCTCAACAAGGCTTGTCCGAAAGATGATTTTCCTCTGCTGCATATAGATGTTCTGGTTGATAGTGTGGCTTTATCTGCTATGTATTCATTTGCTGATGGGTTTTCAGGTTACAATCAGGTTCTCATGGCTGAGGAAGACAAACACAAGACTGCATTTGTTACTGAGTGAGGTACTTATTGTTACAAGGTAATGTCGTTTGGGTTTAAGAATGCGGGAGCTACTTATCAGTGGATGGCCACTACATTTTTCCACGACTTGATGCACAAAGAGATTAAGGTGTATGTGGATGACATGATGGTGAAATCAGAGACAAGAGTTGGGCATATGGATGCACTGGAAAGGTTCCTTCAGAGAGTTGACAAATACAACATGCGGTTTAATCCCAAGAAATGTGTGTTTGGGGTGACATCAGGGAAATTGCTTGGTCATACAATGGGAATGGGCGGAATAGAGGTAGATTCTGAGAAAATCAAGGCAATCACAGAAATGCATGCACCAAAGACAGAAAAAAAAGTCAGAGCATTCTTGGGGAAGATTCAGTACATCAGTCGGTTCATCGCCAAGTTGACATCAGTATGTGAGCCTATCTTCAAACTTTTGAGAAAAGATCAGCCCGTGAGATGGAATGAACAGTGTCAGACAGCCTTCGAAAAAATCAGAGAGTACTTGGTAAAGCCTCATGTATTGAAACCTCTGAGACCGGGCAGACCTTTGATATTGTATTTGGCTATAGAATCAGAAGCACTGGTAGTAATGATGGTACAGACAGATGAGACAGTGGTAGAACATGCAGTCTATTATCTGAGTAAGAAGATGCTCCCGTATGAGGCTCGGTATCAAGAAGTAAAGAAGATCTGTCTCGCCGTGGTATGGGCTTCCAGAAAGCTGCGACATTATTTCCAGTCTTACAAGATCCAGGTAGTGGCAAAGGAAAATCCTCTGAAATATCTTTATTCGGTGCCTTCACTAGTGGGAAAATTGGGCAGATGGTTGGTATTGCTGACAGAGTTTGACATTGAGTATCTCACCTCCAAAATGATCAAAGGGCGAGCAGTAAAAGAGTTTCTGGCATTGCAACCTGTTGAGGGAGATCAGTATAAGTTTGAATTTCCAGATGAAGAGATCCAAGCAATAACAGTTCAGAGATGGAAGATGTATTTTGATGGAGTAATGAATTACAAGGGAGCCGGAATTGGGATTGTGATAGTGACCCCCGAGGGAGAGACTTTGCCTTTGGCCAAGAGGTTGACATTCAGAGTGACTAACAACATGGTGAGTATGAAGCATGTGCTTTTGGATTGATAGCATTGATAGCCTTGAAGGCCGGGAGTGTGGAATTCTACGGAGATTCTATGTTGGTAGTCCAGCAGATGCGAGGAGAATGGGAATTGAAAGAAGAACGGTTGAAACCTTACCTTTTTTACCTCAGAAAGTTGGCACAGGTTATCCTCGAGTGTAAGTTTCAGTACTTACCGAGAGAAGAGAATCAGATGGCAGATGCATTGGCTACACTTGCAGCAACTTGGGAAAATCCAGAAAAGTTAGTGATGAGACCGTTAATACTGACAACAGCAAGCAAACCTGTTTATGAGATAGAAGGAATTCTGGAAGTTGAGGTCGACGACGGTAAACCTTGGTATTATGACATTCAGAGGTATCTGGAACATAGAGAACTCCCGGAAGGGGCAGGCAGAAAAGACAGAATAGCCATTCAGAAGTTAGCTTCCCAATATGTGATTTTGAAAGGGGAATTGTACAAGAGGCAAGCAAACTGTATTCAGTTGAAGTGTTTGAGAAAAGAAGAAGCCCAGCATGTGATGGAAGAAATACACGCCGAGGTATGTGGTCCGCACATGAACGGGTTGAATTTGTCCCGCAAGATAGTGAGACAAGGATTTTATTGGTCAACCATGGAAACAGACTGTGCGAAGATGGTAAAGCACTGTCATGACTGTCAAGCACATGGTAATTTGAATCACTTACCGCACACAGAGTTGCATGGGTTGTCAGAGCCGTGGCCTTTCTCAGCATGGGGAATTGATATGATTGGAGAAATTTGACCGAATGCATCAAATGGGCATCGCTTCATAGTAGTGGCAGTAGATTACTTCTCGAAGTGGGTGGAAGCCGAATCATTCCGCAATGTTACAGAAAAACAAATGGCAAAGTTTATAGCTCGGAACCTCATTTGTCGGTATGGTATGCCGCATCATGTAGTGACAGACAATGGAGTTCAGTTTCAAAGAGAGACGAATGCAATGTTGCAGAAATACGGGATAGGCCACCACAAGTCATCACCGTACAGGCCGCAGGTAAATGGGACAGTTGAGGCAGCCAACAAGACTATAAAGATAATTTTAGCCAATATGACAGAGAACTGCAGAGATTGGGCTGAGAAACTACCGTATGCTTTGTGGGGGTACAGAACATCAGTAAGAACAGCAACAGGGGCCACACCTTACTCTTTGGTATATGGAATGGAAGCAGTATTGCCTGTAGAAGTGGAAATACAATCTATGAGGGTATTAGTAGAGGCAGAATTACCGGAACAAGAGTGGGCCGCACAGAGGTTTGATCAGTTAGTATTATTGAATGAGAAGAGAACGAAGTCTTTATATCACATGCAGTTATATCATAAGAGATTAGCCCGAGCATTCAACAAGAAAGTACGCCCCACAAAGATCAGAAAGGTTGATTTGGTACTTAAGCAATCAAGGCCGTCGACGACAGATCCAAGAGGAAAGTTCAGACCTAACTGGGAAGGACCTTACATAGTGCAGAAGGTAATGGGAAATGGAGCAGTGAGGCTATCAGACTTGGAAGGGAACGAGTTCATCGAGCCGATCAACGTAGACAGATTGAAGCAGTACTTTGCCTGAGGGAGAGAAGACCGAGCAGTCACCACGGGAATTGGCAGAAGACCTAACCCAATGGAATAAGAAAATCATTCATGCATACACGTAACATTGCATTCTCTTCGTGTTTTTTTTTTGTTTTGTGTTCGCAGGTTCGAAGAAAGGAAAAAGCGGCAGAAATGAGCCAAGCAGCGTCAGCGCAATTTCAGTTTTTGGGGATGAGTCCCAAGGGGCAAGGCCCATATCAGCTTGGGGGCGAGACCCCACATCAGGTCAGCTTGGGGGCGAGGCCCATATCAGCTTGGGGGCGAGGCCCATGTCAGCTTGGGGACGAGGCCCATATCAGCTTGGGGGCGAGGCCCATATCAGCTTGGGGGCGAGGCCCATATCAGCTTGAGGGCGAGGCCCACATCATCAGTTGCAGTTCCGAGATGCGTCCCAGGGTAGAGGGCCCACTGCATCATCAGTTGCAGTTCCGGGATGCGTCCCAGGGTCGAGGGCCCACTGCATCATCTGTTGTAGTTCCGAGATGCGTCCCAGGGTCGAGGGCCCACTACATCATTTGTTCTAGGGCGAGGCCCTCATTTCCAGCGGTATCGGGATGCGTCCCAGGGTCGAGGTGCCCCCGTTGTCGGTTGCAGTTATTGGGATGTGTCCCAGGATCGAGGTCCACTGCAGCACCAACTCAGCTCGAGGCAGCAGACGAGCCAGATAAGTGAAAATGCATTGCATAACTTTGATAGGATTGTTCAAAGTCACACACTGCACAAGTCCCATCAAAGTGGGGGCGACTGTAGGCATTGCATTTTTACATGTGAAACCCGATGATGAGTCTCAGTTGGAGGCACTACCTTTTTAGTTAAGGATATTGCGAGAAACGGTCGTCGGAAGGGAATCGGTATTTCGTTAGATCCTTGTTCACTTATTTAGCGTCAAGCTCACTTGTTGGACCTCCGTTTAGATCACCTTTGGCCCAGAAAAACCAAAAACCTTTTAATCTAGCCCATACACGCCTAACCCACTCACCAAGCCAAACCAAGCCCACACCACATCTAGCCCACACGCCCACCATGACTAGGACCACACGCCCATCACCCTAAATTACACCAAAATTAAATAAAATATTAAATTAAATATTAATTAGATAATGTAATTGAATTAAATAAAATAATTAAACCATTTACCAATTAAATAAATCATAAAATATAATCATACATAATTTAGATAAATCAAATATATTAACTTCCTAACTAAACAAAATCATATACTAAATTAAAGAAATATCATGCCTAATTAAATCACTCATAACCAATTTAAATATATTGACTTCCTAATCTGAACCAATCTTGTCTCCATCAAATCCATTGCTTTCATTCTTTAACACTAAATCAAATCCCTTCCTTGTGAGACAAGGAGAAGCCCTAGCCCTTCTCTATATAAACAACCCCTAACCAAGACATGCATTCCTCTATTTCATACACACAACTCACACGCAAATCACAGCAAGAAACCATAGACATTACACGCAAATCACAAGAAAAATAGCAAACAATTCTTTTCATCTCCACCCTCACATTACCGAAAATATAGCAGCCATTTACAGCCCTGAACACGCAAACAGCAGCCCAAAATCACCTTAAAACAGCAGTAAATTAACCCTAAAAACAGCAGCAAATTAACCCCAAAAACAGCAGCCATTCACGCCAAAACAGTGACCTGAACAGTGAGCAGAAAATACAGAGGAAACAGCAACAAAACGGAGGCCAAACAGCAAGCAAAACAACAAAACAATGAACTAAGACGCTAAACCAGTGAACCGGAGAAGTTGAGGAGCTTTACCCTTCCGATCTCCGTGAAACGCAAGTCCGAAAGTCGGCAAAAAGGTTAGACCTGAGGGTATTTTCCACATTCGTTTTCTATTTTATTTTTATTATTCATTGAGTATTTTTCGTATGATTGTTATGTTAAAATGCATGTTGTGGCCCTTGAGTAGATAAATATGCATTGATTACGAAATATTGTATGTTGTGGCCTTGGAATAAAATGAAAGATGTGTCAACTCTCGCGGTATATCGGATGGAAACCCGGACATAAATTTCATAGCCGATTCTGAATGGACGGTAGTATGATCTGTACTCGGGATACAACTCCACGTACCGCTTGAGTAAACGACACTTTCTCTTGTTTTATGTTGCTTTGATTTATTTATTATTCGTCATTTAAATTCCGCATGTTACTTGTTTATGCATGATGCGATCGAGCCCATGGGCTTAGTAAGTCGGATTAAAGGTCCCCTATTTGGAGAGGTTAAAACCCTTTACCACGATGCCTTGCCGCGCCGGTTGATGTGTGTTCGGTTGAATGTAAGAAATGTTAAATCGGGCATACTAAGTTTGATATTATTGTCTTTATTCTTTGTATGCATGATTCGATCGAGTGCATGGGCTTAGTAAGTCAGATTAAAGGTCCCATATTTGGAGGGGTTAAAACCCTTTACCACGATGCTTTGCCGCGCCGGTTGATGTGTGTTCGGTTGAATGTAAGATATGTTCAATTAGGCATACTAAGTTTGATATTATTGTCTTTATTCTTTGTACGCATGATGCGATCGAGCGCATGGGCTTAGTAAGTCGGATTAAAGGTCCCCTATTTGGAGGGGTTAAAATCCTTTACCACGATGCTTCACCGCGCCGATTAATGTATACTCGGTTGAATGTAAGATGTGTTCAATCGGGTATACGAAGTCCGATGTATTGTCTTTATTTTTATATGCATAATGTGATCGAGTGCATGGGCTTAGTAAGTTGGATTAAAGGTCCCCTATTTTGAGGGGTTAAAATCATTTACCACGATGTTTTACCGCGCCGATTGGTGTATACTCGATTGGATGCGAGATGAGTTCAATCGGATACGTGAGGTCCCACATTGTGGATTTATTTATCTATGAATGTGTTGCATGCATCAGGTCTGGTTCCGTTCGAACGCGTTCTCAAACGCCACACGAATGTGAACTTTCTGTTTACCGTTCGAACGCGTTCTCGAACGCTACCCGAACGCGCACGCATTTTCTTAGTTTCATCATGCATCAGGTCTGGTTCCATTCGAACGTTTTCTCGAACGCTATACGAACGCGAACCTTCTGTTTACCGTTCGAACGCGTTCTCAAACGCTACGTGAACGCGCACGCATTTTCTTAGTGTTTCATGCATCAGGTCTGGCTCCGTTCGAACGCGTTCTCGAACGCTATACGAACGCGAACCTTTTGTTTACCGTTCGAACGCGTTCTCGAATGCTACGCGAACGCGCACCCACTGAACTGAGTCTTTTTCATCAAATTTCATACATAATTGTTCCTAGTAGTTATCTCTTCGTATGATGAACCTGATTGCTTCTCTGTATTATGCAAGATTGTGTAGGTGTCGTTCATCTGTATTCCCCACATGTATGAGTACAATGTGTTTAACGTATTACAATTCATATATCCATGTCGTTATAGCATTTGAGTATTATTTCTTGTGGTATATCGGATGGAAACCCAGACATCGTAGCCGATTCCGAATGGACGGTAGTGCGGTCTGTACTTGGGATACAATTCCACGTACCACTTGGAAAAGTGCTCATATGTGTGTTTGTGTCCATATTAGTTATCTCCTTTTGCACCACGTCATAGCATGATTACTTTAATGCCTAATTGCATCCTTAAGTGTCTTTTTGCATTATGTACTTAGTGGACTCTTTTATTTACACATGGATATGTAATGGCTATTTGTTTATGCTTCTGCACGTATAAGTATGACATGTCTATGAAATCACATGTTCGCCATTATTTGATTCGCTTTTATGTGTGCTTGCGTGGTTAGTGTGAGCTTGTGTTTCCATGAACACAATATGCCAATGAAGTTGTATGTTCGTTGCTACTTTGATTTACTTTCAAGCATGCAATCTTAAATGTAAGATATATGCAAATTTAGGTGTAAGTTTTATTTTTGCGCATATGAACTTAGAAGCATGATACTCTTGGAAATAAGTGTTACTTAAGCTTGATTAAATTATTACATAAATCCTTTCATTACAAGTGACATAAGTAAGGGACCATTCCGAACCCAACGGTTTGAGGTCTTCCCTTGCGAGGGGTGAGTGCGGCCTTAAATCTCATTTTCCCGGTTCACACCGGGTGGCGACTCCATTATTCTTCGGTTTATTCCCTCGTGGCTACTCCATACTCCCGACTAGGCCGCGAGCCTAGAACAACATGCGTCGTCCAGTTTTTGTGTCCCACAATTATCCAAATGGATTTACCGTGGCAACAGGTAAAAGGTTGAATCGTAATCAACACAATGTTGATAACGATACCTTTCCGCTAAAAGCCTAGCTTTATGCGTTGGTATGTTTCCTTCCATGTATGTCTTTCTTGAAGACTTATACAGTACCAATAGGCACATTGCCTTGCGGTACATCAACTAGTATATAAACTTGTTAATATACATGGAATCCATTTCGGACTCATGACACTTTGTCATATTAGAAACTTGTTGATATACATGGAATCCATTTCGGACTCATGACACTTTGTCATATTAGGGAGACGATGCCTTGTATCACTTCCTCATATGTAGTCAGTTGGTATACCTCAAAAGATAGACATCGTTATGAGGTGAGATCAGAAACCCATACCCCAGGTTGTTTTTGACTCTCTCCGACTACGCGGTTCTTGTGTATACGAAGATTAATGGTAATAGTTTCATCATTGATGACTATTTGTGTTCCATTAGGATTCGGTGCCTTGAACAGTATTACTCCGATTTTCATCGAGTTTTACTATCCTCCCACTTACCACTGCATGTCGGTATTCCTCTTAGGAAAACCACATGGTGAGCAATAATTTAATTGTTCTCTGGTGAGATGTATAAGCACTATGCTTATTGTTTCCCTAGGATAACCTATAATTGGCACTTATCCAATTTGGGTTTTAGTTTGGTATCATCCAAACATATGCCAAGCATCCCAAATTTATCAGGAATGAGAAACCCGGTTTCTTTCCTGTTCATATCTAATATGAAATCTGTCAAATAGATTTTAATAGAACCTTATTCTTTAAGTTCTGCACTGTTAATGCTTATCCGTTGAAGGAAATGGTAGCTCAGAGCGACTCATGATTAACCTTATCATGTCCAACAAAAATCGGTTACTCGATTCGGACACACCATCAATCTGACGTGTTCTGGGAGGAGTCCTATTTGAAAGAATACTATACTCTTTCAAGTATATTAGAAACTTATTGCTTAAGTATTTTCCATTACGGTTTTACCGTGACAGTTTAATACTTTAGCCGATCTGTTTGTCTATTTCGTGTCGAAACTTTAAAAGTTTCCGACTTGTGTTCTTCAAAAGAAACACACAACCATTACGCGATGCCACATCCGTAAAGGTCACGAAATATTCATATCCACTTCTAGCCTAACTAGACATGGGCCCACTTGTTTCACTATGAACTATGGCTAACGGATCGGTGGCATTTACACTTTTACCAAGTAAATAGTGTCATAGGCACATTGCCCAATAAACTAGATTCGTAGACTTTATTTGAATGGAATCAAATTAGTCCTAGTACTCACTCTTCAAAAGTACGGATATACGATTATTGTTTTAGTTGTGTCCCAGACAAAAATGCCACAATGAGTTTCTTCTGATCAAGTCAGTTTGAGCTATTTGTTTGTCATGTTATATGTTTGAGATTTATTTATATTCAAAATATAAATTATGTTATTCACATCTAATGTGTTTATCTCAATATCATCTTTATATAATAAAACACTTTAGTGTTCTAGAATATAAAGGTTCACCCGCAGCGGGTTAAAGACTGATATCGAGATAATGTTCCTAGTCAAACTAGTTACATTATAAAAGTTTCCTAATTTAAGTACACACCCGAAGGTAGTTCCTAAACTTAGGTATCTACGGTTAAAACAGCGACTTTCGTCCCATTTTCAATTCGCAGATTAAATCTCAATTGAAGTCAGTATCCTGTTCAAAACAGATTCTGAACATCAATATATTAATGTACCACACTAAGTATTTAAAATCCAATTTTAATACTGGTAGTGAACATAATTATGACAAACATATTTGAAGTCAGAGCCTTGCTCGTTCTTCAATTCCTTCATGTCTGCTTTGTCCAAACGGCAGTTACGCTTCCGCAATCCCGTTTGCCACATTTAGGAAGACATTTTGGGATATGTCCTTTATCTTCCCATAAGATTATAATGATTTTGCCTTTGCCCTTTTCAACACTCCAGAAGCCTTTGGCCAAGCCTTGGCCTTCTAGAATATCGAAGTAAGGTGCGCCTTGCGCTACTTGCCTTATTGCAAATTTTGACTTTGTCTCATTGAGAATAGTCACTAACTCTCCAAGAGTTAATTATTGTAATTTAATACTTCTAAAACCTAAGTATAGATTTATGAAGATCCTTCAATTTCTTTATCATACTTTAAGGATCTAATCCTTAGTTCTGATTCAGAAATTAAGGAGTCTACTGCGACAAGCTTAATAGATTAAATAATAAAGTTATCATCACATAAATCTTCCAAAGATTATGCTCTACTATTTGCTTAACTCCGGGCTTAGGCATAATATGTTATTTTATCAAATAAAGTAACTTATTATTATTCCAGGACCATCCTGAAATTTATTCCCAATTTGAAAATTAAACCATTTAAATACATTTTCCCTATGATTATGTATTAAACGTCAATCTTTCAATTTTATCTTGATTCTAATAGTCCAACTCTTTAATCAACGATTTAGGTACTATTTATTATAATGATTACAATAGTCCAACTATTTAATCAACTATAATTTAACAGATTAAAATCAATTATATTGATTACTATAATCCAATTATAAAATCAACTATAAATGAATAGTTTGAATATATAGTCCAACTATTTATTAAAAAACAACATTTAAATATTAATCTAACTAACATTTAATTATTTGACGAATGATATTTGTTTGAGCGCGTATGGCGAGTAATTGAACGAGTATTGGAAATTCAATTCTTGCCTCCCACTATTTTTCGGCGAGTCTCTAACCCTCTGTCGAGTACTCGGGAAACCTTGTTTCCTAGTGGGCTAGGATCCCGTTAAATATCACACAATCTTGACTTTGGCCAACAAATTGTATGATAATTAACTAGGTAGATCTCTAAGATCGATTGGATCCAATCCAATTCCTAGATCCGGTAGGGGGACATCCAAGTCCGAAACATATATCTTATATATGCCAATACATCCAATGTATTACCTAACCTTTTTCCTCTGAATCAACTAAGCCTTGGCTTTGGCACAACAAACTTAGTGATCTCAGTTAAGCGCGACCCATTGACCATGGAAAGCTTCGTAATCAATGTCGATGAACAAGCAGTTGTCTTGACTTTGGCCAACAAACCACAACTTGGACAAGACACTGACATGGAACAAAGCTCTCGTGATTCAAACACATCCTCGACGGTCAAAGGCCTTGACTTTGGCCAACAAGCCAATGCCAGTCTCGGATCTTGAGTGAGAATCACTCAATGGAAGGAAAAACGCTTAATATTTTGCGAGGATTTTTGAGTGCAAATTGGCAACCAATTTATTATCTTTGTTAAGGTCTCATCATCATACACCCTTAAACATGCATTCTAAACACATAATAAAGCGCATATGAAAAAAAATAATAATGATATGCGGATGGATACTTTACGCATTGATCCTAGATCAAATCTCTCATTTTCTCTCTCCCGCTAGCACATGTATTACTTCTACCTGTTACACTACACTTCTAAAGAAACCTCATTTACATTGAGGGGAATAGGTGAGAAGAGAATACAATGAAATGAGAGGTAATAAGGCTGGACACGCAGGTCCAATTAATAAATCAAATTTATTACAATTTCCAAAATTGCCCCACCCATCTAATATCCATCCGATATACATTATTCATGCATCGCAACCATGTATTCACACAAGCATGTTATCAATCAATCTAATCAAATTAATTAATCTGATAATTAGTGATCATCCAATGTTCAAACAACGATTTGATTTTGCTCGAGTAAAACTCGTTTTGCGAATAAGTACTCAAAGTACGAATTCTCGAATTAAATTAAACTACATCATTAAATCCAATTTAATATGCATTCAATTCTAATTCACTTATTTAATTCCAAATTATATACTACACTTTAATAATGAACTTTTACGACTTAAATTCCAAATTTAATCGCAACGGGTCTCAAAGCCCGATTTAACGTCCAACATCAATTTAATTAAAGTCCAATTGGCTTTTAATTAATTTCTTAATGCGTGGACTTTTGGTCAACTCGGGTCAAACCGAATAACCAAAATCCAATCCGGGAGTTACCCCATAAGCCTAGAAATCAATCTTGGCCCATTAGGCCCAATTAAACTTTAAAGGTTCAATAAGTCGCATTTGGGCTTTATGGAGGCGGTTTTGGGCCTAATTAGATCCAACCAATTTTTCCTAAACCCAACTTTGTACAACAAAGCCCAACAAGCCCAATTACAACACTTAAGCCCAATTTTACAAAATAGGTCCAATTCAATTAAACACAAAAATCCAATTTCATATTTAATTACCAAAGTGTATAACATGATTAATTACCCAAATTAATATTTCTAAAACATCAATATACACAATTATGTTGAGTTCTAATATAGGTCCCAAAATCATGAAATCAAGCAAGAAAAACGCATGAATACACAAAGGAGTAAGGGCGGAAACATTACTCACATTGATGGGTTTGAGATGCGAAGAACAAAAGCCTTCAAGACTCCCTCAAAGTCACGGCAATGAGCTCCCAAGGCAGTGGGCGGCACGTTTTTGCTCCTCTTTGAACCTCAAAAATTCGGCCATGGATGAACACCATTGGAGCTCCAAGCTTCAAGCTTCCAAAACGATTCCAAGCTCATAAATTCGTTTCCCTATCACCTATGTATAACCAAAGGTGTGTGCTAGCACTCTCCTTCATCCACAAATTCGGTCCAACCAAGATTTGAGGAGAGAAAAATGGCTCAAAGCCGAGAAGGAGAAGAAGAGAAATGGAGGGAAAAAATGGTTCCCAAAAAAACGTGAACCTTGCTTCCAGGAGAGAGAAAACAGAAAAGTGTAAAGGAGGGAAGAGAAAAAGTAATACATATATCTTTTTATTTATTTTCCAAAAACAAATAAATATATATATATATCAAACATTTTCTATATTTCAAAAAGTCAAAAAATCAATCAATGTTTTTCACCTTTTACCCATCACTTTTACTTTTCACATCAAGTCACTTTATAAAGTGACAACATGTCATGTCACATCACTCAAAGTGACATTTGATTTGACGCTTGATGTGACTTGCGATTTGACGCTCGATTTGACTTGCGTGCCGCACTCGAATTCAAAATGCGAATGCGCTCGCAAATAATCCCGGGCTCGGGTTCGCTAATTCCAAATTAACGAATTTTCCGTCGCGTCGTAATTAAATGATTATGCCTAGCGAATTCACTATTCACGTCGCTAACGAATTAATTCTAAATTAATTCGTTCGCCCGAATTAAAATCTAATTTCAATTCCGCGTCGAAATCCAATTTCTAATAATATATCAAATATATTATTTTATCGATTAATTCCAAATTAATCGTTCTCTCTCTTTAATTAATATTTTATCCTAGATAAAATATCTCCGTGATTAATCCCAGATTAATTTTCTCTCTCTTCTAATTAATCCCAGATTAATTAAGTGCGAATTATACGTCATCGGTGAATCTTCAGGAAGCGACCCATGAGATCTCCGGATATGTTGGCAGTAAATACGGTCGTCGGACTATCCGAACACGTAAGTACCTCGTACTACGTTTATACCGATTTACAAGACAAGGTTGGCTTCTAGCAAAGCGCCATGCCTACCCAATTCTCCAGAAATATTCTTACAGGAATATATACATCTGTATCAAGTGTAGTATACCGTAGTATTGTGTATATCGGCCCAGTATCGGATAGTCACGTGCTAGGGCTGGGGCTGGATAAGTGTCTGCCCCGTCCGAAGCACATGTCGTATGTCTGGTAACTAGTCTCTATAATCGGATATACATGACCTTGTCATAATATCCCGATGGCCGGCCAGCACTTAAGAGCACTAATACTGTATCCTGCGTGACATCATCTCCACTATGACTGGAGTGATACTTCCGTCTTGACACCACACCCAATACACTACGACTCTCTGATAAACCCAGAAGTGGTGTACGCAGAACCGGTTAAAGCACTGTACCACCAAGACCAAAGTCTATCGATTATCGTAAGTATTAGCGATGCAAGTCTCAGGTTAAGACTATACACACCTACCTTGATTTCGGCCTCCCATAGACACATAGTCATAATACCAATGGGATTCCGAGGGGTCTATCCAGAGCGAAGCTGTTTCCCGTACCATCGGTGAAACACAACCTCCTATCGCACTTGCATAAGTATCCAATACTTATATATATGAGAACTATGTCGTTGTGCCCTCACAACGCGCACAAGTGCAATACTAGCCTATTCTGCATTATCGATGTCCAGTCTCGATAATACTCCGGCTAGGGATATTTAATGATTAATCCTTCGGGGACTCATACTGTCTCATATCATTCTCAATCCAGGAACTAATCATATGGACCTCTCTTCATTTATACATCTAAGGTGATCTAATCACAAATGATGAGAGTACAATCTCCTTTGTCACATAGTTAATTTGTACAACAACACCGTGATCTGTACAAATAGTGACGCTATGGGTCATAATTGTCCAACAATCTCCCACTTGGCACATAGCCAGTCACTCAAGTGTCCTACACCCGAACTATGTACGGTTGGCTCAAACTGCTGAGAAATGCTTTCGTCAGCGGATTTGCATGATTATCATCTTGACGCGATTTATTCGATCATCACATCGCCACGATATATGATCCGAATGAATCAAATGAGTATCTAAGTATGTATCTGGATCGTTGATGAGACCATTAATTCTTTAGCCTGTGCTGACGCCTAGCTCAGCTGCTAACAGAACTATATCTAATCTAATTAGATTTGTATCGACCCAAATGACTTCTATTGCTGCTTCAGCTGCAACAACAACCCGCATTTGTTGTTTATTCGGTAACAGTATCTTGCTTGGAAGATTTCCAGCTCACTGTACCGTTCTTCAAACTGTATAGTACCGTTTGCGACTTTTAGTCGTCTTTATCGGTTATATGAAACTTGCTACAGTGACCCCAGTCACTTTAAGTTCTCCTTCTCCATAGACTAAGACATCATCCTTAGTTCTCTAAGATACTAACGGATGTTCTTAACATCAATCCAGTGACTATCACTCGGATTGACCTGTTTGTGAATCCATATGCTCAAAGCGTATGATACACCAGGTCTCGTACATTTTTAAATGTATGGTTTCTAGGAGAGTATTTCGAAAGCCAAGCTTTCACCGATATTTATTTTATGGGAATATCATTTCCAAGAAATGACGTATTATCATTATTTTATAGGACAGCCACTGTCAGTGCGCTCCCACTAACCTCCTTATATACACAAGAATTATTTTCGTTTTGAATTAAATCATACACCATCATGATTATATCTAAACGATAATTCCAAGAACCTAATGATTGCTTTAATCCAATCATGGATCGAATAACCTGCATTATCCAAATGGATTTACCGTGGCAACAGGTAAAAGGTTGAATCGTAATCAACACAATGTTGATAACGATACCTTTCCGTTAAAAGCCTAGCTTTATACGCTGGTATGTTGCCATCCATGTATGTCTTCCTAGAAGACTTTTAAGTACCATTAGGCACAATGCCTTGTGGTACATCAACTAGTATCCAAACTGGTTGACATACATGGAATCCATTTCGGATTATATGGCACTTTGCCATAATTAGGGAGTTGATATCTTGTATCACTTCCTCATACGTAGTCAGTTGGTATTCCTCAATAAGATTCACATCTTTATAAGGTTAGATCAGACACCCATACCCCAGGTTGTTTTCTGACTCTGTTCGACCTACGCGGTTCTTGTGTATTCGAAGATTAATGGTAATAGTCTCATCATGGATGAACTATTCATGTTCCATTAAGATTCAGTGCCTTGAACAGTATTACTCCGATTTCCATCGAGTAATACTATCCTCCCACTTACCACTGCATATCGGTATTCCTCTCAGGAAAATCGTATGGTGAGTAACAATCTAATTGTTCTCTTGTGAGATGTATAAGTACAATACTTATGGTATCCCTAGGATAACCTACATTTGACACTTATCCTATTTGGGTTTTAGTTTGGTATCATCCAAACATATGCCTAGCATACCCAAATTATCAGGAATGAGAAACCCGGTTTCTTTCCCGTTCATATCTAATATGATATATGTCAAACAGATTATTATGGAACCTTATTCAAAATAAGTTCTTGCACTGTTTAAAGCTTATCCGTTGAAGGAAATGGTAGCTCAGAGCGACTCGTGATTAACCTTATTATATCTAACAAAATTCGGTTAATCCGTTCGGACACACCGTCAAACTGACGTATTCCGGGAGGAGTCCTTATTTGAAAGAATATTATACTCTTTCAAGTATACTAGAAACTTATTGCTTAAGTATTTTTCATTATGGTCTTACCGTGACGGTTTAATACTTTAGCCGATCTGTTTGTCTATTTCGTGTCGAAACTCTAAAAGTTTCCGATTTGTGTTTCAAAAGAAACACATAACCATACATGATGCTACATCCGTACAGGTCACGAAATATTCATATCCATATCTAGCCTAGCTAGACATGGGCCCACTTGTTTCACTATGAAGTAGGGCTAACAGATCGGTGGCATTTACACTTTTACCAAGTAAATAGTGTTTTAGGCACTTTGCCCAAATAGACTAGATTCGTAGACTTTATTTGAGTGGAATCAAATCAATCCTGGTATCCGCTCTTCAAAAGTGCGGATATACGATTCTTGTTTATCAGTGTCCCTGACAACTATGCCACAATTAAGTTTCTTAACTGATCAAATCAATTTGAGCTATTTATTTGTCATGTTATATAATTGAGATATCATTTATATTCAAAATATAAATTATGCTATTCACATCTAATGTGTTTATCTCAATATCATCTTTATATAATAAAACACTTTAGTGTTCTAGAATATAAAGGTACACCCGCAGCGGGTTATACGCGATATAGAGATAATGTTTCTAGTCAAACTAGCTACATTATAACAGTTTCTAAATTTAAGTACTAACCCGAAGATAGTTCCTAAATTCAGATATCTACGGTTAAAACAGCGACTTTCGTCCTGTTTCCAATTCGCAGATAAATCTCTATTGAAGTCAGTATCCTGTTCAAAACAGATTCTGAACATCAATATATTTTATGTACCACACTAAGTATTTAAAATCCAATTTCAATACTAGTTGTGAACATAATTATGACAATCATATTTGAAGTCAGAGCCTTGCTCGTCTTCTATTCCTTCTTAGGATATGTCATTTATCTTCCCAGAAGATTATAATGATTTTACCTTTGCCTGTTTCAACACTCCAGAAGCCTTTGGCCAAGCCTCGTGTTTCTGGAATATCGATTTAAGGTGCGCCTTGCGCTACAAGCTTAATATATTATTTTATCAAATAAAATAACCTATTAAGTTCCAGGACCATCCTGAAACTTTATTCCCAATTTGAAAATTAAACCATTTAAACACGTTTTCCCCAGGATTATGTTTTAAATGTCAATCTTTCAATTATATCTTGATTCTGATAGTCCAATTATTTAATCAACGATTTGTGGTACTATTTATTATAATGATTATAATAGTTCAACTATATAATCAAATATAATCTAAATTAATTAACCTCAATTACATTGATTACTATAATCCAATTATAAAATCAACTGTAAACTGAAATTAATTAATTCAAATATATTGATTAATATAATCCAATTATATATAATCAAATATAATACAGTCCAACTATTTATAAAAAACAACAATTTAAATATTAGTCCAACTAACATTTAATCTAACGACGAAATAATTTGAATGAGCGCGTATGGCGAGTAATTGAACGAGTATTGCAAATTCAATTCTTGCCTCCCACTATTTTTCGGCGAGCCTCTAACCCTCTGTCGAGTACTCGGGAAACCGTGTTTCCTAGTGGGCTAGGATCCCGTTAAATATCACACAATCTTGACTTTAGCCAACAAATTGTATGATAATTAACTAGGTAGATCTCGAAGATCAATTGGATCTCATCCAATTCCTAGATCCAGTAGGCGGATATCCAAATCCTAAACATATATCTTATATATGCCAATACATCCAATGTATTACCTAACCTTTTTCCTCTGAATCAACTAAGCCTTGGCTTTGGCACAACAAACCTAGTGATCCCAGTCAAGCGCGACCCATTGTCCATGGAAAGCTTCGTAATCAATGTCGATGGACAAGAAGTGGTCTTGACTTTGGCCAACAAACCACAACTTGGACAAGACACCGATATGGAACAAAGCCTTCGTGATTCAAACACATCTTCGACGGACAAAGGGCTTGACTTTGGCCAACAACCCAATGCCAATCTCGGATCTTGAGTAAGAATCACTCAATGGAAGGAAAAACACTTGATATTGAGCGAGGATTTTTCGCGTGCAATTGGCAACCAATTTATTATCTTTGTTAAGGTCTCATCATCATACACCCTTAAACATGCATTCTAAACACATAATAAAGCGCATATGAAATAAAATAATAATGATATGCGGATGGATACTTTACATTGATCCTAGATCAAATCTCTCATTTTCTCTCTCCAAAGCTAGCACATGTATTTACTTCTACCCGTTACACTACACTTCTAAAGAAACCTCATTTACATTGAGGGGAATAGGTGAGAAGATAATACAAAGAGTGTAGAGGTGATAAGGCTAGACACGCAGGTCCAATTAATAAATCAAATTTATTACAACAATTTCCAAAATTGCCCCACCCGACTAATATCCATCCGATATACATTATTCATGCATCGCAACCATGTATTCATACAAGCATGTTATCAATCAATCTAATCCAATTAATTAATCTGATAATTAGTGATCATCCAATGTTCAAACAACGATTTGATTTTTGCGCGAGTCAAACTCGTTTTGCGAATAAGTACTCAAAGTACGAATTCTTGAATTAAATTAAACTACATAATTAAATCCAATTTAATACGCATTTAATTCTAATTCACTATTCAATTCCAAATTGAATATTACACTTTTATTAACGAACCTTTACGACTTAAATTCCAAATTTAATCGCAACGGGTCTCAAAGCCCGATTAACATCTAATGTTTATTTAATTAAAGTCCAATGGGCTTTTAATTAATTTCTATAAGGCGTGGACTTTTGGTCAACTCGGGTCAAACCAAATAACCAAAATCCAATCCGGGAGTTACCCCATAAGCCTTTAAATTAATTTTGGCCCATTAGGCCCAATTAAATAATTAAGGTCCATTAAGTCATAATTGGACTTTATGGATACGATTTTAGGCCCAATTGGATCCAACCAAATTGGCCAAAACTCAACTTTGTACAACAAAGCCCAAAAGCCCAATTACAACCTATAAGGCCCAATTTCCAAAATAAGCCCAATTAATTAACTTATAAAATTCTAAATTCCATAATTAATTAACCTAAGTGTAATACACAATTAACCACCCAATTAATATTTCTAAAACATCAATTAGCATACTTAATCATGCACTTTAATGACAAATAGTGTCCAACACAATTTTAACAAAATCAAACCCATTACATGCTACTTTATTCTCGGCAATAAGGGGGTTTTTCAATCCGATTCGGTTTCAATCCAATTGAATCCACAATCATCATTTCCCAAATCAATTCAATTCATCCAATGAATTAAAATCAAAAAACACAATGAATTTCAAATTCAATTGAATTCGGCCAAGCCACTTTAATTTGGGAAAAATGTTCCAAATCAAAATTCAATCAAATTGAACTTCAAAACAACATTACCCAATTGTTTTAAGTCATCCAATGATCAAACAAACAAAATCACCAAGAAATTTAGGGTTCTTTAATTTCGGCCAACATAAGCAATTTGGGGAAATTTGTTCCAAACACAATTTCAACAAATTGATCCAATCAATCCTCAATTGAACATACTTTAAGCATTCTAAATCATCCAATTTCATCAAACATGCTCAAAATCAAGTTTACCCAAATTTTTCACTTTATGCCAACATAACAAATTGGGGAAATTTGTTCCAAACACAATTTCTTCAAATTGATCCAATCAATCATTAATTAAACATACTTTAAGCATTCTAAATCATCCAATTTCATCAAACATGCTCAAAATCAAGTTTACCCAAATTTTTCACTTTATGCCAACATAACAAATTGGGGAAATTTGTTAAAAACACAATTTCTTCAAATTGATCCAATCAATCATTAATTCATCAACATTTAAGCATACTTAATCAATCAATTTAATCAAATCATGCTTCAATTGATTTTACCCAATTTGTCATGCCCAAAATTTAGGGAAAATTGAATCCAATCCAATTTCATGAAATTGATCATACACAACTTCAATTCAACCTCATTCAAGCATACTTCATCAAACAATTCAACCAAATCATGCCTAAATCGAGTTTACCCAATTTTAACCCTAACTTTTTCATGCTTGATAATAGCTCTGATACCATTGTTGAGTTCTAATATAGGTCCCAAAATCATGAAATCAAGCAAGAAAAACGCATGAATACACAAAGGAGTAAGGGCGGAAACATTACTCACATTGATGGGTTTGAGATGCGAAGAACAAAAGCCTTCAAGACTCCCTCAAAGTCACGGCAATGAGCTCCCAAGGCAGTGGGCTGCACGTTTTTGCTCCTCTTTGAACCTCAAAAATTCGGCCATGGATGAACACCATTGGAGCTCCAAGCTTCAAGCTTCCAAAACGATTCCAAGCTCATAAATTCGTTTCCCTATCACCTATGTATAACCCAAGGTGTGTGCTAGCACTCTCCTTCATCCACAAATTCGGTCCAACCAAGATTTGAGGAGAGAAAAATGGCTCAAAGCCGAGAAGGAGAAGAAGAGAAATGGAGGGAAAAAATGGTTCCCAAAAAAACGTGAACCTTGCTTCCAGGAGAGAGAAAACGTAAAAGTGTAAAGGAGGGAAGAGAAAAAGTAATACATATATCTTTTTATTTATTTTCCAAAAACAAATAAATATATATATATCAAACATTTTCTATATTTCAAAAAGTCAAAAAATCAATCAATGCTTTTCACCTTTTACCCATCACTTTTACTTTTCACATCAAGTCACTTTATAAAGTGACAACATGTCATGTCACATCACTCAAAGTGACATTTGATTTGACGCTTGATGTGACTTGCGATTTGACGCTCGATTTGACTTGCGTGCCGCACTCGAATTCAAAATGTGAATGCGCTCGCAAATAATCCCGGGCTCGGGTTCGCTAATTCCAAATTAATGAATTTTCCGTCGCGTCGTAATTAAATGATTACGCCTAGCGAATTCACTATTCACGTCGCTAACGAATTAATTCTAAATTAATTCGTTCGCCCGAATTAAAATCTAATTTCAATTCCGCGTCGAAATCCAATTTCTAATAATATATCAAATATATTATTTTATCGATTAATTCCAAATTAATCGTTCTCTCTCTTTAATTAATATTTTATCCCAGATAAAATATCTCTGTGATTAATCCCAGATTAATTTTCTCTCTCTTCTAATTAATCCCAGATTAATTAAGTGCGAGTTATACGTCATCGGTGAATCTTCAGGAAGCGACCCATGAGATCTCCGGATATGTTGGCAGTAAATACGGTCGTCGGACTATCCGAACACGTAAGTACCTCGTACTACGTTTATACCGATTTACAAGACAAGGTTGGCTTCTAGCAAAGCGCCATGCCTACCCAATTCTCCAGAAATATTCTTACAGGAATATATACATCTGTATCAAGCGTAGTAAACCGTAGTATTGTGTATATCGGCCCAGTATCGGATAGTCACGTGCTAGGGCTGGGGCTGGATAAGTGTCTGCCCCGTCCGGAGCACATGTCGGATGTCTGGTAACTAGTCTCTATAATCGGATATACATGACCTTGTCATAATATCCCGATGGCCGGCCAGCACTTAAGAGCACTAATACTGTATCCTGCGTGACATCATCTCCACTATGACTGGAGTGATACTTCCGTCTTGACATCACACCCAATACACTACGACTCTCTGATAAACCCAGAAGTGGTGTACGCAGAACCGGTTAAAGCCCTGTACCACCAAGACCAAAGTCTATCGATTATCGTAAGTATTAGCGATGCAAGTCTCAGGTTAAGACTATACACACCTACCTTGATTTCGGCCTCCCATAGACACATAGTCATAATACCAATGGGATTCCGAGGGGTCTATCCAGAGCGAAGCTGTTTCCCGTACCATCGGTGAAACACAACCTCTTATCGCACTTGCATAAGTATCCAATACTTATATATTTGAGAACTATGCCGTTGTGCCCTCACAACGCGCACAAGTGCAATACTAGCCTATTCCGCATTATCGATGTCCAGTCTCGATAATACTCCGGCTAGGGATATTTAATGATTAATCCTTCGGGGACTGATACTGTCTCATATCATTCTCAATCCAGGAACTAATCATATGTACCTCTCTTCATTTATACATCTAAGGTGATCTAATCACAAATGATGAGAGTACAATCTCCTTTGTCACATAGTTAATTTGTACAACAACACCGTGATCTGTACAAATAGTGACGCTATGGGTCATAATTGTCCAACAAATTAATCATGCTCATTTTCATCATCACATGTCCAACACATTTTGATTAAAATCAAACCCAATTTTACATGCTCAATGTCTCGGCAATGGTGGGGAAAATATATCTGATTTGGTTTCAATCCAATTAAATCCACAATCGACATAAATCAACATTCCCGAATGATTTCCAACACATCCAATGAATCAAAAATCAAAAATCAAAAATCACCAAGACTAATTAGGGCACTTGTATTCGGCCAAGCCCAAAAATTTGGGGAAAAATGATCCAATCCAATTTTCTTGAAATTGATCCAATCAAACTTCAATTCAAACACATTTAAGCATATTCATTCATCCAATTTCACAAATTCATGCTCAAAATCAATTTGCCCAAATTTTAACCCTAAACTTTTTCATGCTCAAACCTTGCTCTAGATGCCATTGTTGGTTTCTATTAAGGTCCCAAGATCAATAATAAGCATGAAAACATGTGTGAATAACAATCGAGAAGTTGCGGAATACTTACATCGATCGGTTGAGCGACGCGGAGGCAACAAAATCTGATTTTTCTGTCTTCCTTCACTGCTCGGCAGTGAGCAGTTTACAGCCCTCCATTTTCTGTTTTTGAGCTCCTCGAACAAGCTCCAAGCTCCGTTGAATGGTTCCCGGCTCATGGGTGAACTTCCCTCCCTATCACCTTCGCATGTCTCGTAAGTGTGCTAGCACTTGTGATTTTGCCACAAAATCCACTCTAAGTTTCCCACTGCTCACGGTTTTTGTTGGAAACCAGTGAACAATTTAGCCCCTTGGGTGTGTAAAGAAGAAGAGAAATGGAGAGAGAGAATAGTGTTTGTTGTGTATTAGGTTATTGTCTACCAAATGGTAAATGATTTTTATTAAAATCATATACACATTTGCTTTCAAAAGTCAAACTAAATGAAATCAAACAACCTTGAGTGTTCCACACTCAAACACCAACCAAACAACTCAATCAATCACATCAATCAATCAAGTGTCACATCACTCAAAGTGACATGTGATTTGACGCTTGATGCGACTAACGATTTGACGTTTGATTTGACTTGCGTGCCGCACTCGAATTCGAAATGCGAATGCGCTCGTGAACAATCTCGGGCTCGGGTTCGCTAATTCCAAATTAACGAATTTTCCGTTGCGTCGTAATTAAATGATTACGCCTAGTGAAGTCACTATTCACATCGCTAACGAATTAATTCTAAATTAATTCGTTTGCCCGAATTAAAATCTAATTTCAATTCCGTGTTGAAATCTAATTTCGTTTAATATATCAAATATATTAATTTATCGATTAATTCCAAATTAATCGTTATCTCTCTTTAAATGATATTTTATCCCAGATAAAATATCTCCGCAATTAATCCCAGATTAATTTCTCTCTCTTCTAATTAATCCCAGATTAATTTAGAGTGCGAGTCATACGTCATCGGTGAATCTTTGGGAAGTGACCCATGAGATCCCCGGATATGTTGGCAGTAAATTCGGTCGTCGAACTATCCGAACACGTAAGTACCAAGTACTACGTCTTACCGGGTTACAAGACAAGGTTGGCCTCTAGCAAAGCGCCATGCCTACCGAATTCTCCGGAAATATCCTTACAGGAATAAAGGATCTATATCAGGTGTAGTATACGTAGTATTGCGTATTTCTACCCAGTATTGGATGATCACGTGCTAGGCCTGGGGCTGGAATTGTGTCTGCCTCGTACGAATCACATGTCGGATGTCTGGTGACTAGTCTCTATAATCGGATAAACCCGACCTTGTCATTTTATCCCGATAGTTGCAGCATTTAAGAGAACAAGTCTCTTATCCTACGTGACCATCATCTTCATATGACTGGAGTGACACTTCCGTCTTGACATCACACCCAACACACTACGATTCTCAATATACCCAGCATTGGCGTACACATAACCTGTTAAAGACCTGGACGACAACAACCAAAGTATATTGATTGTCGCAAGTGTTAGCGGTGCAAGTCTCAGGTTAAGACCAAATACACCTACCCTGATTTTGGACTTCCATAGACACATAGTCATACTACCAATGGAATTCCGAGGGGGTCTATCCAGAGCGAAGCTGTTTCCCGTACCATCGGTAAAACATAACCTCCTATTACACTTGCATGAGTATCCTATACCCAAATATATGAGAACTATGTCGTTGTGCCATCACAACGCGCACAAGTGTAATACTAGTCTTTTACGCATTTATCGATGTCCAATCTCGATAATACTCTGACTAGGGATATTTAATGATTTATCCTTCGTGGACTGATACTGTCTCATATCATTCTCCGTCCAGGAACAAATCATAAGGACTTCCTATCATTTATACATCTTGGTGATCTAATCACAAATGATAAGAGAGCAATCTCATTTGTCACATAGTTAATTTGTACAACAACACAATGATCTGTACAAATAGTGACGCTATGGGTCATAATTGTCCAAAAAAAGGTGCACGTGCCACCGAACTGTTAGCCCACATTCATAGTGATGTATGTGGGCCCATGTCTAGCTAGGCTAGAGGTGGATATGAATACTTCGTAACCTTTACGGATGATGCATCGCGTTATGGTTATGTGTATCTTATGAGACACAAGTCGGAAAATTTTGAGAAATTCAAAGAGTTTCGACACAAAGTAGAAAAGCAGACCAGCAAAAGTATTAAAACATTACGGTCGGACCGTGGTGGAGAATACTTGAGAAATGAGTTTCTCGATTACTTGAAATAGTATGGTATTCTTTCACAGTGGACAACTTCCGGAACACCGTAATTAAATGGTGTGTCTGAACAGAGAAACCGAACTTTGTTGGACATGGTAAGGTCGATGATGAATCACATTGAGCTACCAATTTCCTTCTGGGGATATGCATTGAACAGTGCAATACTTATTTTGAATAAGGTTCCGTCAAAGTCTGTTCAACAGACTCCGTATGAAATATGGACAGGAAATAAACCAGGTTTCTCATTCCTGAAGATTTGGGGTTGCTGGGCATACGTTAAACGTTTGGATGGTACCAAACTTGAACCCAAATCGGATAAGTGTCTATTTGTAGGTTATCCTAGGGAAACCAAAGGATATTAATTCTACAGCCCACAAGAGAACAAAGTATTTGTTGCTCTACATGCGGTTTTCCTTGAGAAGGAATTCCTAAATGCAGTGGTAAGTGGGAGGAAAGTAGAACTCGATGAAAATCGGAGTGATACTATTCCTGGCACCGATTCCTTAACGGAACATGAACAGTTCATCAGGGATGTGACTGTACAACAATCTTTGAATACACAAGAACCGTGTAGGTCGGAGAGAGTCAGAAAACAACCTGAGAGGTATGGGTTTCTGATCTCACCTCATGTGGATATTAATCTTATTGAGGAAGACGAACCAGCTACGTATGAGGAAGCGATACAAGGTATCGACTCAGGTTTATAGCAAGCTGCCATGAAATCCGAAATGGATTCCATGTACACCAACCAAGTTTGGACACTGGTTGATGCACCAGAAGGCGTAAAGCCTATTGGTTGCAAATGGGTCTTCAATAAGAAGACCGACATGGATGGTAATATACAAATGTACAAAGCTAGGCTTGTAGCGAAAGGGTATCGTCAACGACATGGTTTCGATTACGACGAAACGTTTTCACATGTTGCCATGATTAAATCCATTTGGATAATGCTTGTTATTGCTACATATTTCGATTACGAAATATGGCATATGGATGTCAAAACCGCTTTCCTTAATGGAAACCTTTTGGAGGATGTTTATATGCAACAGCCTGACGGTTTTGTCATACCAAACATGCAGACAAGGTTTGCAAGTTAAATCGATCCATTTATGGATTGAAGCAAGCATCGCGTTCTTGGAACCAATGTTTTGATGAGATCATAAAAGAATATGATTTCGTTCAAAACGAGGATGATCCTTGTGTATATAAGAAGGTTAGTGGGAGCGTACTGACATTCATTGTCCTTTACGTTGATAATGTATTGCTTATGGGAAATGACATTCCCATGCTACAATCGGTGAAAGCTTGGCTTTCGTTAAACTTCTCCATGAAAGATCTGGGAGAAGCAACCTTTATTCTGGGAATAAAGATCTACCGGGATGGATCTAGAAAGCTGCTTGGACTCTCCCAGAGCACGTACATTGACAAAGTGTTGAAGAGATTCAACATGGAACAGTCTAAGAGGGGACTGTTGCCAGTGTCACATGGCGTCACTCTATCTAAGGACATGTGTCCTAAAACTCAAGATGATAGAGACAACATGAGTCGGATCCCGTTCGCTTCGGCAGTCGGATCGATCATGTACGCCATGATATGTATGCGACCTGATGTCTCATATGCTTTGAGTATGTGTAGTCACTATCAGGCCGATCCAGGTGATGGTCACTGGATGGCGGTTAAGAACATCCTTAAGTATCTTAGAAGAACTATGGATTCTTTCTTAATCTATGGAGATGGAGAACTTGAGGTAACTGGGTTTACCGATGCAAGTTTCCAAACCGACAAAGACGACTGTAAGTCACAATCTGGGTACATATTTTGTTTAAACAACGGAGCAGTAAGCTGGAAATCTTCCAAGCAAGAGACTGTTGCCGATTCGACAATAGAAGCGGAATACATTGCTGCAGCTGAAGTAGCAAAAGAGGCAGTTTGGATCCGTAAATTCCTAATTGGATTAGGAGTAGTTCCGTTAACAGCTGAGTCTGTTCCATTGTATTGTGACAATAACGGGGCTATAGCGCAGGCTAAGGAACTGTGGTCTCATCAACGATCCAAGCATGTTCTTCGACGTTTCCATCTGATTCGTTAGATCATACATTGTGGCGATGTGAAGATCGAGAAGGTCACATCAGATGACAACATTGCAGATCTGCTGACGAAAGCTATTCCTCAGCAAAAGTTTGAGCGACTTGTACATAGTTCAGGTGTTAGATACTTGAGTGATTGGCTATAGGCCAAGTGGGAGATTGTTGGACAATTATAACCCATAACGTCACTATTTGTAAAAGACAATGTGGTTTTTGTACAAATTAATTATGTGAAAATGGAAATTACTATTTTATCATTTTGTAATTAGATTACTTGAATATATAAATGATAAAACTCCTTGTGATTAGTTCCGGATTATAAGATATGAGACAGTATCAATCCACTAAGGTTTAATCATTAAATATCCCTAGTCATAGTATTGCACTTGTACGCGTTGTCGGAGCATAACGACATAGTTCTCATATATTTAAGTATTGGATACTTATGCAAGTATGATAGGAGGTTGTGTTTATCGATGGTACGGAAACAGTTTCGCTCTGGATAGACCCCGCGGAATCCCATTGGTAGTATGACTATATGTCTATGGGAATCTGCATCAGGGTAGGTGTATTTGGTCTTATCCTGAGACTTGCATCGCTAGTACTTGTGACAATCAATACGCTTTGGTTTTGGCCGTCCGGGACTTTAAAAGGTTCTATGTACGCCTCTTCTAGGTTTATTGAGAATCATAATGTATTAGGTGTGATGTCAAGATGGAAGTATCACTCCAGTCATATGGAGATGATGATAGCGTAGGGATAAAAAACTGGTTCTCTATTATGTTGCAACTATCGGGATAATATGACAAGGTCATGATTATCTGATTATAGAAACTAATTGCTTGTGATCCGATATATGCTTCATACGGGGCAAACACTATTCCAGCCCCAGGCCTTGCATGTGACATCAGATACTGGATCGCAATACTACGTATACTACGCCTGTTATAGATTATATATTCCTTAAAGAATATTTCTGGAGAATTGGGTAGGCACGGTGCTTTGCTAGAAGACAAACATGTCTTGTAAATCGGTAGGAACGTGGTACCGGGTACGCACGTGTTCGGATAGTGCGACGACCGGATTTACTGCCAACATATCCAGGGATCTCATGGGTCACTTCCCGAAGATTCACCGATGACGTATGACCCGAACAGAATTAATCTGGGATTAATTATGAGAGATAGAAAATTAATCTGGGATTAATTGCGGGGAAAATTTATCTGGGATAAAATTCGTATTGAAGAGAGAGAATGATTAATATGGAATTAATCGATTAAATAATATATTCGATATACTATATGAAATTAGATTTCATAACGGAATTAAAATTGGATTTTAATTTGTGCGAACGAATTAATTTAGAATTAATTCGCGAGTGACTTTCGTAATAATTTTGCGAGGCATTATTATTTAATTAAGTCGCAACGGAAAATTTGTTAATTCGGAATTAACGAACCCGAGCCCAGAATGTGTTTGCGGGCCCACTCGAATTTTGAATTAAAGTGGGGCCCACACCTAGTCACATTACTAGTCAACTTCACTTACTTTTTGGTGATGGAAGTTAGTATAAATTTGGTGTTAACTTGTTAAACACATTATCTTGACTTGTGATAGACTTTTTACTAACTTTGGAAGTTTGGAAATTGATTATTTGATTTTGGAAAATCAAAAACACATTACACTTCTCACTTTCTCTCCTAAGGCCGAAAATCACTTCCATTTTTTCTCTCATTTTGGCGTGAACCTAGGGTTCTTGCTTCTTGATTTTTGCTTCAAAACTTCTTGAGTGCTAGCACACAAAATGGTCTATAAAGGTGATAGGGAAACATCCATTGAGTTTGGAATTCATTCACCAACCTTGGAGATCAACATACAATCAAAGAAAGGAGCTTGGAGCACTTCTAAAGGAGACAAATTTTTGTTCTCAACACATCCAAGAAACCGATCGTTGAAAGTATTTTTCCGCATTCTTACTTCGAGTATTCACATCTTTTATGCTTATTAGATCCTTGGCAATGTTCTTAGAGAACCCAACATTTGGTCCAATCTTGTTCAAAACAAGTCAAGATGAAATCCAATCATCACCAAACTTGATATACATCATATATACATCAATACATATCACATATATGAAAAGCCCCAAATTTGGAAAAGGTATAAACCCTAATTTTTCAATTCATCAAATTGAACAAATTAAACAAATCCAATGTTTCAATCAAGTCTCTACCACACCAAAAAAGTCTCACCACTTTGAAATAACTCTAGAACAATTCTAGGTCATCAAATGATCAAAAGAATGCTTACTAACACCTTAGAAGCTTTCTTTCAACACCATACATGCATTCACCCATAATCAAAACTTCCAATACTCAAAAGCATAAACAAGAAAGAGTAGAAAAACTTAATAACAAGCTATATTATAGCCTAGAACAAAAGGAACAAATTTCCCTCTAATAGAAAGGTGGAAATACTTACTAAATCCAAGCTTTTCCTTAGATTTTCTTCTTTGTTCTTCACTTTTTCTCTCAACCTTCTTATGTTTTATTTTGGAGGCTTGAACTAGGTTAAAGTTATGAAAAAATATAACACTTTATATATATGATGGGTTGGCCGAAATTCACATTAAATTAAAGGAAATTGATATTTCAATTTTAAACAATTTAAAACAAATATCTAAAGAAGTCAAATTCAATTTGGCTACTTTTTCCTTTAATGAAAAGTCAAACGTTTACATCTATATCTCTGGTATAATCCGGATACCTGTGACGGATGGATTATACGTATGCAATGACCTCGACCTGTATGATTCAGTGAGTTTATCCGTGGTCGTCATAATTTACAAGTGGGTAAATTATAGACGTGAAATTGGATTTCGTGACGGATATGCCTGAATCTAGAGAGTCTCACTAATGAAATAAACTCGTAGAGCAGTAGGGCTACTATTATAAATAATGGTGATTATTTATAAATCGTTTAACTGTTAAACGAAAAATACATGCAAATGGGTCGAACCGTCATTTCCTAATTAATGTGTATTTGTATTTAATATATGATATTATTGAATACACATTAATAAATTATCAAATAAATGTATTTGACATATATCATTAATATATGTATTTGTGATATTTAAAGTAAATATAATACATATATTTAGATATTTATATTTAATTAATTAATTAATTAATTATTTAATTGTTAAATAATTAAAGTAATTAAAATATGAAACATCTATGATGATATTTATTTATGAAATGATTATTAGTGTAAATATTTGACTTTTCATTAAAGGAAAAAGTAGTCAAATTGAGTTTGACTTCTTTAGATATTTGTTTTAAATTGTTTAAAATTGAAATATCAATTTCCTTTAATTTAATGTGAATTTTGGCCAACCCATCATATATATAAAGTGTTATATTTTTTCATAACTTTAACCTAGTTTCAGCCTCCAAAATAAAACATAAGAAGGTTGAGAGAAAAAGTGAAGAACAAAGAAGAAAATCTAAGGAAAAGCTTGGATTTAGTAAGTATTTCCACCTTTCTATTAGAGGTAAATTTGTTCCTTTTGTTCTAGGATATAACATAGCTTGTTCTTAAGTTTTTCTACTCTTTCTTGTTTATGTTTTTGAGTGTTGGAAGTTTTGATAATGGGTAAATACATGTATGGTGTTGAAAGAAAGCTTCTAAGGTGTTAGTAAGCATTCTTTTGATCATTTGATGACTAGAATTGTTCTAGAGTTATTTCAAAGTGGTGAGACTTGTTTGGTGTGGTAGAGACTTGATTGAAACATTGGATTTGTTTAATTTGGTTTAATTTATTCAATTTGATGAATTGGAAAAATTAGGGTTTATACATTTTTCTAAATTTGGGGCTTTTCATATATGTGATGTGTATTGATGTATATATGATGTATATCAAGTTTGGTGATGATTGGATATCATCCTGACTTGTTTTGAACAAGATTGGACCAAAATGCACAAGTTGGAAACCTTTAGGCCCTTCTCGGCAATTTTGGTTTTTTGTGGGATTTGAGTTGCAATTTATATTCTCATGTATTGTACATGTTGGAAATCATTTTAGAACTGATTTGGAATCACCTAAAATTATATTTGACAATTTGAGGACTAAAATGAATAAAATGCAAACTTAGGGGACCCCACGATAATTTGGCTACAATTGTGGTTTTTTGTTGCAATTTGATTTTGACATGTTGGACATGTTGGAAATCACTTTAGGAATGATTTAGAATCATCCAAAATTATATTTGACAATTTTAGGACTAAAATGATCAATTTACAAAGTATTGAGGCAATTCGGTAATTACTAAGAAATTTGATTTCTTGTGTAATTTTTAAGAATTTGGTAATTGGGTAATTAAATAAATAAGTTTATTTAATTGATCCAAGAAAAATTTTGAAATCGAAAAATATTGATTTTCCGCGTTTCCGCTGCGTTACCGGATTTCCGCCATAAAACCCCAACAAAATAGTATCAGAGCGAGTCTGATTCTTGGCCACTTGATATGATTGGCCATTTAAATATAATTTTTATTCTTGTCTTGGCTTAATACATGCATGCTTTAATTTAATTTGATTAAATTTAAAGTGTATGACACTTTATGAAATATCCCCGCTTAATAAGGTTTTAAAGTAACTAGTATTTGGAATACTTATTTCTTGGTCCGTCTTGTCAATACGGTTTACGGATATTTTTCCGTGACTACATCTGAGACTGTGCCTCTGCTGTGAGGGTGTAGCCGATAGAGATTTATTTATGCCGGATGTATATCAGATACTAGATAAATTCAAGCAAAAGTGGAATCCTGAACATGCCCTAGCTGTCAGGGTTACGCAAGTAGCTTGAGTTTATCATTGGCGAGTTTAACCTTGGTACACCTCCTTGTGAACGTGCCCTAGCTGTCACAACGAGAAACGACCAGGACCGGAACCTAGGAGTCACTATGAGTGATTGACAAATGAGTTGTCTACCTGATGAATATACGTAGGCGAGACCGTGTCTCTGCTGTGAGTCGAAATATATTCATGGGGTCCACTTCCCATTATGGAATTCGATTTCATTATTGAATTCTCATTTTTTTTCCGTTGGGGATAACGGTATTACGTAAAATAGTGGGAGGCACTGCTAAGTTTAAAAAATTACATAACTTAGGCAGTGTGTATTATTATGGAAATTACCGTTTGTTTGTTTCCTTATTCTATTGTTTTAATAGAATTGAACTTTTATTCACTGCACACATATTTTGATATGTTATCTGACTTTACTCTTGGTTACAGTTATTCTAGAATAGGTTCTAGATACTATTAGACTATGATATTTTTAGATTGGTCTAAACCATTGGGAACTGTTGTTCCGTTTTTCTTGAAAAATCAAGATGGTTAATGACTTAGTTTCTAAGTCATGACAGATGATCTAGATAGATATCCCTTTTAGGATATAATACTTTAGAGAGAATAGTTTCTTGTGCAGTAAGAATTGACTTTAATTAGTTAATGTCTCGAGATTCTTGACTGGAATTAAGAAAGCCCCATTAGGTATTTGTTTATCTAGTAATGACGTTTCTTAGCTTTAATGACCTTTAGAGGCAATGTGTCTGACACAATTTGTTAATCAGTTATTTGCAATTATTGTGAATAGTTGAATGCAAATAGTAAAGCTAAAGAAAGAAGATGTGTATAGTTGTGTATAGAAAATATCGATTTTATAATACTACAACGATAGGTATTGGATATCAGATCTCCTGTCTAGTTATTTAAAATATTGGTTAATGATTGTTTTGATATTTGATATCGGAAGTTGCGACTATTGGATAGTTACTTGTTCTTTATAAATAATCGTTATATATTTTAAATATAACTAGTAGTGTCATTGACGTAGAGATAAACATTAAGAAAAATTATTCGGTAAAGTAAATAATTTAGAACGGTGCTTTATGAGATTTTATCACTTAAGCATTGGTTGCTTATTCCGTATGAGATCACACCACATATCCTTATCCATTTAATGAATATTGTATTCGGGAAAGTGATTAAAATCTCGTTTAACCAATGATTTGTCATTGGACCACCAGATTTATTAAACTAATACATTAGATGTATGTAGTTTAATGGAAGGTAATTGCTTAAGGTAATTTTCTTTACTTCGTAACTTAGTTTATGAATTGTCATAACTTAGTTACGTGTTTCTGAAGGAACACATATTGAACGTCTTGAAAGTATCAAGAACTTTCAATCTATTCTGATGAAACGTAGATTGAACATTTTTTACTTGTTCAAATATATTCAATCTGAAGTTTTTTGAGAACTCTATCCTTAAAATTCATTACATGTCTTTAAACTGTTCAAGGATCTTTGATACGATCAAACATATGAATTTAAAGCAATTAGTTCTAAGGTTATTCAGTGAATATGATTCTTATTCAATATTATTCTTCCATGATTCCATCTTGATGGAATTGAGTAGTGGGAGCAGTCGAAGCTTATATGATTTGATTCGTTTGATATTGAATAATACCGAATTAGTTTCAATACTCTTTGGGATATGCTCCAGTAACACTAGTTCATCTTTTTAATTTAGGTTCCATTAATTTCTACAGTTACATATATGATTTGTATAGGTAGAAAACTCGAATCTTGAAAAGTTTGAGATTTGAATCTTTCTTTTGTATAATGGTTATATAATTGAAATGTCTTGTACCTTGGAGGTACAAGTAAAAGTTTATCATTTATTCTATTATATAGAATATTGTATTCTATTTGATAGAATATCTTTCCTACAATCCTAAGTAATAAAATTATTTTATTACTTGGTGTGTAACATCGGATGGTAACTATTGTATAAAAGACTTGACTTATTGAAGTCAAATGTGAGAATGATAAATTATAATTGGAACTACGTAATTAATAAGATGAAATGACCTTTAGTCATCTTCTGTATAAGTCCAATAGGATGTTAGAATCATTTACGAGTATTTGATACTTAATGGTTATATTATTTTCTTATCGAAGAAAATTATCCTATAACTTATAGTGGGAGCGATATTTGATATCAATTTCGGAAATTACCATTGAACCATACATCTAAGATTGTTCATAGCTTACTACGATCAAGTTTTGAACTTGATTAAGCTTTAATTATGAATTAGTTCAGGATATGTGCTAATTGTTTGCGCAGCAAAAGCAGTGTGAGCTTATTAAAGGTTTGACCTTTACAATATGACAGTGAGAAAGGTTATACTCAGCAATCTATTATAGATTATGAGAAAACTTATCTCTAGTCGCACTGATTGAACAATTTAAGATTTTTTTGTTAATGTTGATATTAAATTGTGTATTTTAGCTAAAGAATACAAAATGGCGTTTTTGAATGGCTTCTTTGGATAATAGATCAGTTGTGATTTCATTGTTTGAAGAGTACATTCTGGAATGGCCCTAGAGTTTGTGTTCTACTGAGATTACATTTGGTATGCTAGCTTATAGAGCCTATTTTAGACTCGGGTGAGCTTTCCGGAAATTCGTGTTCTCTGTATTTGATATCAATCAGATTGTCTGCTTTTATCAAAGTATAGAAAATACATATATGATAGAAGGGTTAGTGGGAGCGTACGAATTTCTTTCTAGTGTTTTGTATTCTAATGACATTATCATTATTATGGTAATAATGAGATGTTTGTGAGGTAAAATTTTTACCTAAGTCTTCTTTACTCCGTGAAAGTAGTGGGAGTAGTCTCTGTTATATTCGAAATAAAGTTTTATATAAGGTATAAAACTAAGAGACTTGTGAGATACTTCTATTATTCGTGCATTAGATATGATCTAATAAAGGACACAATAAGACTATATGTATGACAGTTAGTATAACTGTTGGACAGTTATTGTATGTCTTATATATTGTATTCATCTTTCGTAAAGGATAATTTCTTTTTCGAAAGAGTAATTGATTAGAATGTCTAATCAATCTTATGTATCATGGGATGATGACATAATGAATACTTTATTATGTGAGATTAAGATATCGATTTAATCGTATTTGTTACGAGTTATTTTGATACCCTGTAGACCATTAAATGGATCTAGAAACATGTTCTTTGTGATCTTTGAGATATTAAGAACAAATTTCTAATTCGTGGAGCATTAAGTCTGCAACCGTTTGAGTCATATTAGTTTTGAGTCTAATTATGACGCTAGACTGTCTACGTCATCAAGAGTCAGAAAAGATGCAGTGAGAGTGTCACAGAGGATTCTACTTTTTCAGTGGAAAAGTATTGACTTATGAAGTTACATAGTGACCTTATAAACTAGAAGTTTTGTATTGTTGTTGTACTTGCGGTTGTCTTCATAGTATTTTGGATTTGATCCCTAAATACTTGGATAACTCAGTAGTTGTAGCACAATACTGATGTAGCATCAGAGTCATATTAATGTATAATTTAGATTCTACAAAATATGAATGATGATGGCTATGGGAAACGATGGAGTTTGTTTGACAAACTCAATATGTTATAGCAGACCTACCTATTGTTGCTTACCTCTTAAGTGCTAGGTGAGCTTTTGAGGGCCATGCGTATACGATACACATTGAGATGTATATATGATACCGTGGATTGGCACAAGAGCAAGTGGGAGAAATTGTTGGGGTTGGTGCTCAGAGCTCCAATCCGCATCGTATTTATGTCCGATTCATGAATGCGATCAATTCATTTTTCCATAATATTACTTATTTATGGTTGCACCTCTTGTTTTTATATACGTATTCGATTTGATTACGATTAGATTGAAACTAAATATTGTTTAGTAATATGTATATATTAGACAAAGAGGTGCAACCATAAATAAGTAATATTATGGAAAAATGAATTGATCGCATTCATGAATCAGACATAAATATGATGCAGATTAGCGCTCTGAGCACCAACCCCAACAGTCTTTTCTTCTGGCTTCTTTATTAGAAATGGCATCTTTTACCATAGGCATGGTAAGTTTTCCTCCTGAAGCTGAGTTGCTGAGAGTAATCACCAGTGTCTCCCAGCTATCTAGAAGAGAACTGAGTAATAAGAGGGCTTGAACTTCGTCTGCAAGTTGCATGTCTACTGCTGATAACTGGTTGTTGGACAATTATGACCCATAGCGTCACTATTTGTACAGATCATGATGTTGTTGTACAAATTAACTATGTGACAAAGGAGATTGCTCTCTTATCATTTGTGATTAGATCACCAAGATGTATAAATGATAGGAAATCCTTATGATTTTTTCCTGGATTAAGAATGATATGAGACAGTATCAGTCCACGAAGGATAAATCATTAAATATCCCTAGTCATAGTATTATCGAGATTGGACATCGATAAATGCATAAAAGACTAGTATTACACTTGTGCGCGTTGTGTGGGCACAACGACATAGTTCTCATATATTTGGGTATAGGATACTCATGCAAGTGTAATAGGAGGTTATGTTTTACCGACGGTACGGGAAACAGCTTCGCTCTGGATAGACCCCCTCGGAATTCCACTGGTAGTATGACTATGTGTCTATGGAAGTCCGAAATCAGGGTAGGTGTATTTGGTCTTAACCTTAGACTTGCACCGCTAATACTTGCGACAATCAATATACTTTGGTTTTGGTCGTTCAGGGCTTTAACAAGTTCTCTGTACGCCTCTGCTGGGTATATTGAAAATCGTAGTGTGTTGGGTGTGATGTCAAGACGGAAGTGTAGGCATTGCATTTTCGCATGTGAAACCCGATGATGAGTCTCAATTGGAGGCACTACCTTTTTAGCTAAGGATATTGCGGGAAACGGAGGTCGGAAGGGGAAATTCGGAATAAGTATGTCATCAAGTTCATTCCACAAGTTCACTATCTTCGTTGGTGCAGCGTTCGTTACTTCGTTCGAACCTCGTGCAGATTGCGGACGTTCGTGCCACGTTCTAATTGGCGTTCGAACGGAGTCGGTGTTTCTGGTTTTGCTGCTAGCCTCGCACCCCAGCCCATTTAGCCCCCCAAAGCCCATAAAACACATCCCAAATTAAATAAATAAATATTAATTTAAACATTAAACATTAAATAAAATATTTAAACCATTTACCAATTAAATAAAACATTTACCAAACTTAAACTAAAATCATGCCTAATAAATAAATTGAATATATTATATACTAAAACTAAAAAGAAGATATACCTAATTAAAACCAATCCTAACCAATTAAAGCCAATCATATATTTGACTTCCTAATCTAATAAGATAATTACCAATCTAAAATATTTGTATTCCTAAACCAACACAAATTAAATATTACAACTTCCTAATTTAAAATATTTTGTCCCCCCTCAATCTTGTGTATGCCTTTCTTGGAAATCCTAATTGAATACCAAAATCCTTTCCTTTGAGACAAGGGCAACCCCTAGCTCTCTTCTATATAAACATGCACTAACCTAGCCACTTTTTCTCTAGACTCTCTAATGCACGCCCAAGACAAAGAAAAACACTTGACATATACACAAAAAGAGAACAAAGAGCCCCAACCATCTCCTCCATAACCAAATCCACCACAAGCAACTATCCTCCATAGTCGAATCCAAAACACTCCCCTCCTTCACCGAGAACACATCCCCTTGAATCACCTTAAAAACACAGCAGCCTAAACCACTCCCAAAACAGTCCCTAAGATCCCTTAAAACATTGACATAAAATACACTTACAATCCTTGAAATAACCACACAAAACCAAACCAAAAAGAAACACAGAACAGTCCACCAAGAACACCAAAACAGTCCACAAACAGTAAGCAGAGGACACAGAGGAAACGGCAGCAAAACCACAAGGAAACAGCAACAAAACGGAGTCGGAACAGTAGCTTGAGCGGCCGAACAGCGAAGGAAGAGGCAAACCAGTGAACCAGAAAAGTTGCGGAGCTTTACCCCCTTCCGATTTTCGTGAAACGCGAGTCCGAGAGACAGCTTAAAAGGTTAGACCTGAGGGTATCTTTTACACTTATTCTTATTTAATTTCTGGTCATTTATTTTGATTATATTTTCAGTATTTGTGGCATTTGTTGTGTGTATGATGTGTGTTGTGGGTATTGGATGAATGGAAGAGTGTTGTCTCTTGTGGTATATAGGATGGAAACCCAGACGTAAATTCCGTAGCCAAATCCGAATGGACGGTAGTGCGGTCTGTACTTGGGACACAACTCCACGTACTACTTGAGTAAACAGCACCTTCTCTTTTTTTGTGTTGCTTTGGTTTATTTATTTCTCGTCATTTAAATTCTGTATGTTGCTTATTCCCGTATGATACGATCGAGTGCATGGGCTTAGTAAGTGCGATGAAAGGTCCCCTAATTGGAGGGGTTAAAATCCTTCACCACGATGCTCTGCCGCACCGATTGATGTGTGTTCGGTTGAATGCGAGATACGTTCAATCGAGCATACTTAGTTTGATATGATTGTCTTTATTTTCATATGTATGATTCAACCGAGCGCATGGGCTTAGTAAGTGTGATGTGAGATCCCATATGGGTAGGGGCTAAAGCCCTTTACCACGATGCTTTGCCGCGCCGGTTGATGTGTGTTCGGTTGGATACAAGATACGTTCAATCGGGCACACTATGTTTAATATTATTGCTTTTAATTCTTTGTATGCATGATTCAATCGAGCGCATGGGCTTAGTATGTTGGTCTAAAGGTCCTCTCTTTGAGAGATCAAGAGCCCCAAAAGGCCACCTTTACGGCAGTACTTCGTCGCGCCCCTTTATTTTGTCGATTATGTATTGCGTCCCATTTCATGCATCAGGTCTGTTCCCGTTCGAACGCGTTTGCGAACGCAACTCGAACGCGCATGCATTTTGCCTTGTCATGCATCAGGTCTTATTTATGTTCGAATGCGTTCACGGACGCCATACGAACGTGAGCATTCTGTTTCATTTCCGTTCGAACGCGTTAACAAACGCCATACGAACGAGAGCATTCTGTTTCATTTCCGTTCGAACACGTTATCAAACGCCATACGAACGCGAACCTTCTGTTTACCGTTCGAACGTGTTTACGAACGCTACACGAACGCGCACCCACTGAACTGAGTCCCATTCATTAGATTTCAGGCATAGTTTTCCTAGTAGCTATCTCCACTTGTATGAATACAAATATGTCAATGTATTACAATTCATATGCTTATGTCATGATAACATTTGAGTATTATTTCTTGCGGTATATCGGATGGAAACCCAGACGTAAATTCTGTAGCCGATTCCGAATGGACGGTAGTGCGGTCTGTACTTGGGATACAATTCCACGTACCACTTGGAAAAGTGCCCATATGTGTGCTTGTATGGTTAATATGTGTGCTTGTGTTTTCTTGAATGTAATATGCCAATGAAGTTGTATGTTCGTTGCTACTTTGATATATTTTTAAGCATGCAATGTTAGATGTGAGATATATGTGAAATGTGTGCATAAGTTTTATTTTGTGTATGGGAATTTAGAAGCATGATACTCTTGGAAATAAGTGTTACTTAAGCTTGATTAAATTATTACATAAATCCTTTCATTACAAGTGACATGAGTAAGGGACCATTCCGAACCCAACGGTTTGAGGTCTTCCCTTGCGAGGGGTGAGTGCGGCCTTAAATCTTTGTCCCGGTTCACACCGGGTGGCGACTCCATGTTATTTCGTACTTCCCAACTAGGCCGCGAGCCTAGAAACGCGTCGCCCAGGTTCTGTTGTCTACAGTCTGGCGACTCCACTGGGGATAGAGAGTTGGCCCCGAAATATTGTCTTGTAATGTTTGGATTTATGTTTTAATTGACCATGTCTATAGTGGATAAAGTGGGGGTTTAATCAAGGGCACTTTGAGGCTAGGTAATGGTTTGGTGTCTTCCTTCACTCACTACCTTTCTAGAAGGAAAAGCTGTGAGGACACCTATATGGCCATCTACTCGTAGCCTTTGTGATGGACTAATTTGGAGGACTCGTTGTTTATTCCTGACACCAAGCGATAAGAGCCTAAGAGGCTTTGGGTATTTAAGTGAGCCTCGCTCCACCTTCCCTCTGGGGAATCTACAACGGGAAATCCATTTGACAGTCCGTCACACACCATAGCTCATTGGCACGTACCTTAGTGTATAAAAAGGGATACGCTCACTTGGTCGCTTGAACCCTTGAGTGGGGAGACCTAGTTATGGGCTATCCTTCGCCGGTGAGAGCCTTTGTCCATACTCTTGCAAATCCACCCATAGACCGGTTTGTATGGTTAAAGTAACAATTATTTCCTTGAGAATGTGCTTATGGACCATCCTCATTTGGATGCAGTTGGACTATTGTCAGAAATGCGGGCTTGCTGGGCCATTTAAACTGGGGCAAGTTCGTACTGTATGACTATTAGGCCCAAGGCTTCTGAAATGTTGATGGGCCATTATGTAAAAATTATTATGTCATGTTTACATTATCTCCCTTCTATGCTTGTGTTTGGGAACATCATCGTTTGGATCCATTTGGACCATTTGTCATGGGATATGGGCTTGTTGGGCCATTTAAACTGGGACAAGGATGTATTCCATGACTATTGGGCCAAAGGCGTCTAAGTGTTGGTGGGCCACCTTGTGCTTGTGTTCGGAATATTATCATTTGGATTTAGTTGGGCTCTTTGCCATAAGACATGAACTCGTTGGGCCATTTAAACTGGGATGGGTTCACTCTTATGACAATTGTCCCAAAAGCTTCTAAAATGATAATAGGCCGATTTGTTTGAGAATTTTATTTAATTTAGTATGTTATATGTTACATGCATCTCATGCACCTCATGCATACATATATCATGTTAACACCGTCTATGTCTCAAAAAGACAACATAGATACCGTTTGGGTTAGAGAAGGGACAAGGCTCACTAAAAGAACAAGTATGAGTGAATCCGATAATGAGGTGTCCCGTATGGATCAGTTAGAGAACAGTCTCGCCAAAGTCACTGAACAGTTGCAGGCTTTGACTACTGTTGTGGCTGGTATAGCCGGGTCTCGTGCTGGGGGTAGTTCTGGGGATGCAAGGCAAGAGGAACCTCCGAACAGATTGGGGGATTATACCCCCACTTTTGATGATATGGCAGAGTATGCAGCGGGCAGAGTATCTGGGTCTCAGGTAGAGTTACAGAAACTTCAGGATCAGGTTGAGTCGGTTACCCGCAAGATGAGGGGTAAGAATGAGGATTTGCTGGATTATGACACATTGACTTTTGAGGAACAGTTGCCTGCACAGTTCAAGATGCCGGATATGGCTAAGTTCAACGAGAATGGGGATCCGAGGGTGCATCTCCGACAGTTTGTATCAGTCATGAGTTCAGTTGGCTTATCTCAGCGCCAGGTACAGAAAATGTTTGGAATGTTGCTTGAAGGAGCTCTCGTGGTATGGTACCACAGTTTGGATAAGAAAGTAAAGGAAGATTGGAGGGAGTTGGCCGATGCTTTCCTGAAGCAATATGTCACTGACTTGGAGATCGATCTGTCACTCCGTGATCTGGAGAATGTTAAGCAGAAAGCGGAGGAGAGAGTTTAAGGAGTATGTGGACCGGTGGAGGAGGTCAGTTATTGAAAATGCAGACTAGGCCTTCAGAGAAGGATCAGATCAAGATGATTATCAAGGGCCAAGCCCTCCATTTACGGCAAGTTGAGGAGGATGACCTCCATGATTGCAGACTTTCGGCAGTTGAGGGAAACTGTCATGGATATTGAGGAAGAAGAGGCCGAGAATAGAAAATTCTATGGTCTGAACAGGAGGCCCATTGGGGGAACATCGGGAACAAAGCCCGTTTCGGCTGAAATTGCTGCTATCCGGAACAGGCAGTTTTCCAACTTGGGAAGGCCCCTGTCTAAGGTGCTAGAGAAATTGAAGAGGCAAGGGCTTTTAAAACCCTTGGATACCAAACCATTACCCAATCCCCTACCATCACATATAAACCTAAGCCTTTACTGCCACTTCCACCAACAAAAGGGCCATGACACCGACAACTGCGCCCGACTTCGCCATGAAATCCAAGACCTGATAGACTCCAAAAAAATACCCAACCCAGAAACAGAACAGCCTGACACACACAGAAACCCATTACCCAACTACCGTGCCGTACCACCACCAGCCTACATGATTAATTCTGGCCTCCCAGAAGACCTTGTCCTGAAATCCTTTCACCCTCAAGCCTTTTGCCTGGGAATCTGGGATAGTACTAGTGAGGATGAGTTTGAGCAGAAGAAAAACTTTTGGCTTGATTTCTCTAGCAGTGACGAGGAGGAAGTAAGGGGAATGACACGTAGCGGTCGTTTTTACAATGATATGGCGGAAAAGGGTAAGGAAGCTTTGACAGATGGTAGAGAAGTGGTTGAGACTGCAGAAAATACTGAAGGGGATATAGTGCTGAGGCAATTGAGGAAGACTAGAGCACAAGTGAGTATCTGGGAACTATTATGTGCATCTCGGGAGCATAGGCAGGCTATGGTTGAGGCCTTGAGCAAGATTGTGGTACCGGAGGATGCCAACCCCGCAATGTTTGTTGGGTCGGTTCAGAAAGAAGCTTTGCAGATATCCTTTTCTGAGGATGAACTCCCGGTGGAGGGGAAGAAATCATAACAGGCCTCTATTTATCAGGGCCGAGGTGAGGGGCAAGAAAACTTCATGTGTGATGGTGGATGACGGTTCGTCCATCAATGTGTGCCCGTTGAAAATTCTGGCAAGATTGGGTATGAAAGCAACAGACTTGGACCCCTCCAGTATGACTATTAAAGCTTATGATGACACTAAAAGGGGAGTTGAGGGTACCTTTGTGGCTATGGTCAAGGTAGGGCCGATTGAGGATGAGGTTGAGTTCACAGTGCTGGACATCCCAGCCACTTTTGCCTTATTGTTGGGAAGGCCTTGGTTTCACAAACTTGGGGGCGTGCCTTCCACTTTGCATCAAATGATCAAATTCCCGTATGAGGGAGAAGTTGTTACCATCCGGGCTGAGTTAGATAATGTCGTGGCTGCCTTGGAGATACAACCTTTCACGAGGTTTCAGGTGTCAGCTACTTTCGAGGAATGGGTGGATCCTAGGGTGGCTAGGATTATGGAGAAGATGAAGTTAGTTTGAGCCGGGAAAAGGTTCAAAATTGCCGGATTTCAGAGGACAGACTACTCGGAAGGGTTTGGGGTACAAATCTGACGAAGAAAAGCCAAAGGTCAAGAAAAAGGGCCTGAGACTGATGGAGTGCTTTGTGAAAGCTTCAGGGTATCAAGGAGAGCCTGAACCTGTGGAGGTTAATGGGATTGTGGTACCTGGGTTTGAGATCTTCCAGGATTTGTTGGGTGAGAAGCCACTGACTGGAAAAGCTGTGGAAGCAGAGATTTGGGAAGAAGAATTGATGAAGTTAGAGAGCCTGACTCTGGGAGAGGATGAGAAGCCTGAGGAAGACCTGATTGCAAAGGAAGAAGTGTCTATAGATGATGAAGACATTTACCTTCCTGATTTGTTTGAATGTACTTCCGCATTATCCAATAATAAAGACATTTCTTTTGCTTACTTGCCTGAGTCATTTCTGTTTACTCTGCATGAATCAAGCATATTTGACATCAGTTCAGCCAGAACTATTGCATTTAACTTGGGTACACTTGAGAACCCCAAAGAAATTTTGATTGCAAGTGAAGTAACCTCCGAAGAGAGGGAGAAACTAGAAGAAGTGTTGGTCAGATATGCCAAAGTATTTGCTTGGTCCTATGAGGACATGCCTGGGGTAGACAGAAACATTGCTCAGCACACAATACCAACTTATCCGAATATGAGGCCAGTAAAATAGAAACTCAGACGGATGAGACCAGAATGGGCTGAGAAAGTCAGAGAGGAAGTTAAGAAACAGATAGATGTGGGGTTCCTGGAAGTGTTAAAGTATCCTGAATGGTTGGCTAACATAGTACCGGTGCCGAAGAAAGATGGGAAGGTCAGAATGTGTGTAGACTACAGAGATCTCAATAAAGCTTGTCCGAAAGATGATTTCCCTTTGCCGCATATAGATGTTCTGGTTGATAGCGCGGCTTTATCCGCTATGTATTCGTTTGCAGATGGGTTTTCAGGTTACAATCAGGTTCTCATGGCTGAGGAAGATAAACACAAGACAGCATTTGTTACCGAGTGGGGTACTTATTGTTACAAGGTAATGCCGTTTGGGCTTAAGAATGCGGGAGCTACTTATCAGCGGATGGCCACTACACTCTTCCATGACTTGATGCACAAAGAGATTGAGGTGTATGTGGATGACATGATGGTGAAATCAGAAACAAGAGTTGGGCATATTGAGGCATTGGAAGGTTCCTTCAGAGAGTTGACAGATATAACCTGCGGCTTAACCCCAAGAAATGTGTGTTTGGGGTGACATCAGGGAAATTGCTTGGTCATACAGTGGGAATGGGCGGAATAGATAGAGGTAGACTCCGAAAAGATCAAGGCAATCACAGAAATGCCTGCACCGAAGACAGAAAAGGAAGTCAGAGCATTCTTGGGGAAGATTCAGTACATCAGTCGGTTTATTGCCAAGTTGACATCGGTATGTGAGCCTATCTTCAAACTGTTGAGAAAAGATCAGCCAGTGAGATGGAATGAACAGTGTCAGACCGCCTTCGACAGAATCAGAGAGTACTTTGTGAAGCCACCTGTATTGAAACCTCCGAGGCCGGGTAGACCTTTGATATTGTATTTGGCTATAGAATCAGAAGCATTGGGGGGTATGATGGTACAGGCGGATGAGACAGGGGTAGAACATGCAGTTTATTATCTGAGTAAGAAGATGCTCCCGTATGAGGCTCGATATCAGGAGGTTGAGAAGATCTGTCTTGCAGTGGTATGGGCTTCCAGAAAGTTGCGACATTACTTCCAGTCTTACAAGATCCAGGTGGTGGCAAAGGAGAATCCTCTGAAATATCTTCATTCAGTGCCTTCACTAGTGGGAAAACTGGGCCGATGGTTGGTATTGTTGACAGAGTTTGACATTGAGTATCTCACCTCCAAAGTGATCAAGGGACGAGTAGTAGCGGAGTTTTTGGCATTGCAACCTGTTGAGGGGGATCAGTATAAGTTTGAGTTTCCAGATGAAGAGATCCAAGCAATAACAATTCAGAGATGGAAGATGTACTTTGACGGAGCAGTGAATTACAAGGGAGCCGGAATTGGGATCGTGATAGTAACCCCCGAGGGAGAGACTTTGCCTTTGGCCAAGAGGTTGACATTCAGAGTGACTAATAACATGGCCGAGTATGAAGCATGTGCTTTTGGTTTGATAGCATTGATAGCCTTGAAGGCCGGGAGTGTGGAAATCTATGGAGATTCTATGTTGGTAGTCCAGCAGATGCGAGGAGAATGGGAATTGAAGGAAGAACGGTTGAAGCCTTACCATTTTCACCTCAGTAAATTGGCACAGGTTATCCCCGAGTGTAAGTTTCAGCACCTACCGAGAGAAGAGAATCAGATGGCAGACGCATTGGCTACACTAGCAGCGACTTGGGAAAATCCAGAGAAGTTAGTGATGAGACCGTTGGTACTGACAACAGCAAGTAAACCTGCTTATGAGATAGAAAGAATTCTGGAAGTTGAGGTTGACGACGGTAAACCTTGGTATTATGACATTCAGAGGTATCTGGAACATGGTGAATTCCCGGAAGGGGCGGGCAGAAAAGACAGAATAGCCATTCAGAAGTTAGCTTCCCAGTATGTGACTTTGAAAGGGGAACTGTACAAGAGGCAGGCAAACGGTATTCAGTTGAAGTGTTTGAGAAAAGAAGAAGCTCATCATGTAATGGGAGAAATACACGCCGGGGTATGTGGTCCGCACATGAACGGGTTGAATCTATCCCGCAAGATAGTGAGACAAGGTTTTTATTGGTCAACCATGGAAACAGACTGCGCGAAGATGGTAAAGCACTGTCATGACTGTCAAGCACATGGTAATTTGAATCACTTACCGCACACAGAATTGCACGAGTTGTCAGAGCCGTGGCCTTTCTCAGCATGGGGAATTGATATGATTGGGGAAATTCGACCAAATGCATCAAATGGGCATCGCTTCATAGTGGTGGCAGTAGATTACTTCTCAAAGTGGGTGGAAGCCGAATCATTCCGTAATGTTACAGCGAAACAGATGGCAAAGTTCATAGCTCGGAACCTCATTTGTCGGTATGGTATGCCACATCATATAGTGACAGACAACGGGGTCCAGTTTCAAAGAGAGACGAATGCAATGTTACAGAGGTATGGGATAGGCCACCACAAGTCATCACCGTACAGGCCGCAGGCAAATAGGGCAGTTGAGGCAGCCAACAAGACTATAAAGACAATTTTAGCCAAGATGACAGAAAATTGCAGAGATTGGGCCGAGAAATTACCGTATGCTTTGTGGGGGTACAGAACATCAGTAAGAACAGCAACAGGGTCCACACCTTACTCCTTGGTCTACGGAATGGAAGCAGTATTGCCAGTAGAAGTGGAAATAAGTCCCTGAGGGTATTAGCAGAGGCAGAATTACCGGAACAGGAATGGGCCGCACAGAGATTTGATCAGTTAACACTGTTGGATGAGAAGAGAACGAAGTCTTTGTATCACATGCAGTTGTATCAGAAGAGACTAGCCTGGGCATTCAACAAGAAAGTACGCCCCACCAAGATCCGAAAGGGTGATTTGGTACTTAAGCAGTCGAGGCCGTCGACTACAGATCCGAGAGGAAAATTCAGACCTAACTGGGAAGGACCTTACATAGTGCAGAAGGTAATGGGAAATGGAGCAGTAAAGATGTCAGACTTGGAAGGAAACGAGTTCACCGAGCCGATCAACGTAGACAGATTGAAGCAATACTTTGCCTAAGAGAGATAAGACTAAGCAGTCACCACGAGAATTGGCAGAAGATCTAACCCAACGGGATAGGAAAATCATTCATGCATACACGTAACATTGTATTCTCTTTGTGTTTGTTTCTGTTTTGTGTTCGCAGGTTCAAATAAGGGAGAAAGCGGCAGGTATGAGCCAAGAAACGTCAACGCAATTTCAGTTTTTGGGATGAGTCCCAAGGGGCGAGGCCTATATCAGCTTGGGGGCGAGGCCCATATTATGTCATCTCCAGGTATGGAGACACATCATCATTGCGAGGGCGAGGTCTCTATAGTCAGCGGTGTTGGGTCGAGGTGCCCAGGGTCGAGGTGCCCCCGTTGTCAGTTGTAGTTCCGGGTCGAGGTGCCCAGGGTCGAGGTGCCCACTACATCATCAGTTCGAGGGCGAGGTCCCTATAGTCAGCGGTGTTGGGTCGACGTGCCCAGGGTCGAGGTGCCCCCGTTGTCAGTTGTAGTTCCGGGTCGAGGTGCCCAGGGTCGAGGTGCCCACTACATCATCAGTTCAAGGGCGAGGTCCCTATAGTCAGCGTGTGGGTCGAGGTGCCCAGGTCGAGGTGCCCCCGTTGTCAGTTGTAGTTCCGGGTCGAGGTGCCTAGGGTCGAGTTGCCCACTACATCATCAATTCAAGGGCGAGGTCCCTATAGTCAGCGGTGTTGGGTCGAGGTGCCCAGGGTCGAGGTGCCCCCGTTGTCAGTTGTAGTCCGGGTCGAGGTGCCCAGGGTCGAGGTGCCACTACATCATCAGTTTGAGGCGAGGTCCCTATAGTCAGCGTGTGTTGGGTCGAGGTGCCCAGGGTCGAGGTGCCCCCGTTGTCAGTTGTAGTTCCGGGTCGAGGTGCCCACGGTCGAGGTGCCCACTACATCATCATTCAAGGGCGAGGTCCCTATAGTCAGCGGTGTTGGGTCGAGGTGCCCAGGGTCGAGGTGCCCCCATTATTAGTTGCAATTATTGGGACGCGTCCCAGGATCGAGGTTCGCTGCAGTAGTATCAACTCAACTCGAGGCGGCAGCCGAGCCAGGTAAGTAAAAAAATTGCATGCAACTTTGATAGGATTGTTCAAAGTCACACACTGCACAAGTCCCATCAAAGTGGGGGCGACTGTAGGCATTGCATTTTCGCATGTGAAACTCGATGATGAGTCTCAATTGGAGGCACTACCTTTTTAGCTAAGGATATTGCGGGGGGAAACGGAGGTCGGAAGGGGAAATTCGGAATAAGTATGTCATCAAGTTCATTCCACAAGTTGGTGCTGCGTTCGTTACTTCGTTCGAACCTCGTGCAGATTGCGGACGTTCGTGCCACGTTCTAATTGGCGTTCGAACGGAGTCGGTGTTTCTGGTTTTGCTGCTAGCCCGCACCCCAGCCCATTAGCCCCCCAAAGCCCATAAAACACATCCCAAATTAAATAAATAAATATTAATTTAAACATTAAACATTAAATAAAATATTTAAACCATTTACCAATTAAATAAAACATTTACCAAACTTAATCTAAAATCATGCCTAATGAATAAATTGAATATATTATATACTAAAACTAAAAGAGAATATATACTAATTAAAATCAATCCTAACCAATTAAAGCCAATCATATATTTGACTTCCTAATCTAATAAGATAATTACCAATCTAAAATATTTGTATTCCTAAACCAACACAAATTAAATTTACAACTTCCTAATTTAAAATATTTTGTCCCCCCTCAATCTTGTGTATGCCTGACCGGCGTAAACACACACGTATAACGCAAGCGCACGTATCGTTCAAGTAGTATAAAAATATCGATCCCACGAGGACTTAACTACTGTTGTTATTAATTGTTGAATCTATTTATTTACAAAATCTAATTATAGGGAGAAGAGAATGATTGTTTGATTGGTTGAAAGTGGTTTACAAAATAAATAAATAAAAAGACAAAAGAAAATACTAAGGAAAATAACAAAAGATACAAAGATCTAGGGTTGTGATTTCTTTTAATATCATTTTAAAGATGAAGTGGTTATCTTAAAGTTGGTAATATATTGATTTATTAACCTGGAACACTAAATTATGTGTAAGCCTCTGTCGATGGTCAGACACAAATACCCAGTTTAACCCAATTGAACCATATGTCTATGTCAATCAAATTATCTGGATTTATTAAGTTTAAGTTCCAATTATTGCTACCCCCGCCCGACAGGTATATTCCTATCCTGTAAGGAAATCTATTAAAGGGTTATCTATCCTCAAGGAAGATCGTGGGTTATTAAGTCTAAGGCTGAAACCTAAAATCCCTATGTCTAGTTCATTTTAGATTTACCATATCAATTTTATTAATGGCCAGTTATTAAAAAAGCATTAAGATTAAGACTTAATAAATAAATCTGTAAATTACCCAAACTATAAAATAATCCCTTATAAACCGGTGATATTAAAAGTCATTACAACCCCTAATTAATTAACACATAACTAGGACTATAAAAATAAAATACATAAAATAAAAAAATACTGAAAAGTAAAATAAAATAAAATAAAATACTAAGGTAAAAGGAATTACTTTTACTACTACTAATTTAGATATCTCCCATAAAATAATATATAAACTTGTGTTAAATTTACCAACCGACCAGTCTGGCGGTATCCTGATTAAGTCAATTAAGTCCAACCAGCCATTAAGGCGGAACCAAAAATAAATTACCAACCGACCAGTCTGGCGGTATCCTTGATTAGTCAGGTTTAACCAGATTAAAATTAAATTACCAACCGACCAATATAGCGGTATCCCTTATTAAGTCAATATTTTAAATAGTTAATATATTATTTTTACGGGAGATTAATCTAAATAGCAATAGTAGAAGAATTACCTTTCACCCTAGCTGAGGAAATTATTTCAACATGGTGAATAGTAAAAACTGTAAAAAGTAAAAAGTAAAAATTAAATTACTATTATTACAAAACGTAATTAAAATATTACAAAATAAAAAATAAAAAAAACTAAAAATAAAAAATAAATCTAGAGAGAGAAAATCTCTCTAGAGAGAGAAATCAAGAGAGAGAGAAGTATATTAAAAACTGAAAATTCGCGCCTATTTATAGCAAAAATATTTACTGTTCAGGAACTATTCGCGCGTCGCGACGCCAAGGAGCTGCGCGTCGCGACGCGCAATTTGTCGACGTGGCACAATGATACGGCGACACGTAGCAAGGCGGCTGACTGTACATGCGACACGTGTCAAGGCGGCTAATTCTAAATTATTGTGATGACGTCATTGATGACGTCATGCTGACGTGGCGATGACGTGGCGATGACGTGGCGAGGCGGCTGACTGTTGACTTGTCGGCACAATAGGATTGCGACACGTGGCGACACGTGTCATGCTCTGATTGGCTGAGGCTGACGTGGCAAGTTGACTCGGTTGACTGCTGACGTGGCTGATGATGTGGCACAACACGTGGCAAGGTTGACTTGTTGACCGCTGACATGGCTGATGACAGGCGACGACACGTGTCAAGTCTGAGTGTCGGCAGCATATGATGATGACACGTGGCACGTCGCATGTTAGCAGATGGGATGCGATGGTGACACGTGGCACGGCGCATTTTAGCAAAGTCAAAACTTCTTCAAATGTTGACCGTTGACCAGGCGCATGTTAGCAAATCCGGCTCACGTTGGGCGTCGCGGCGCGCTGTGTTCCGGCGTCGCGACGCGCAGAGGATGAAAATATCCCTGTTGACGCATTTTTGTCCGGTTTTGCCCCAAATTGCCTCCAGTGCTGTCCAAACTTTATTTATCTGCAAAATAACAATAAAACACATCAAAACGTTCACAAAACTCAAGAAACTATACAAAATATTAAGGTAAATGAGTGGGAAATAGTGATATAAATGTCACTCATCACACCCCCAAACCTAACATTTTGCTAGTCCTCGAGCAAAATACAAAATAAAATAACATAACAAAATTTAACTAAGCCACTTTCGTAGGGATCACGGTTGCATTTAGCATATGCAACAAGCCTTTAAACCCCTAGGTGTCCCTAGTGGACGAGTGTAGTCTCGTGAGGGTTTACAGCAATGATACCCACAAACATTTTACAAAAGTAAAAAGTTAGTAAAACTAATGCACACAAAAGCAAAAAGACAAGCGAAAAGAGAATAAAGAAAGTTAGTGACTAATCAGGTGAAAATTCTACTCCAAGTTACTAGTTGTTTTGTTTCTTTCTAAATTACTGAATAAGTAAATTCTCCGATTATTTTTACCATTCTCCATATACACAGCAAACAAAATATTAATCAACTCATTTTTGCCCACAACAGTCATAAGTGCAGTTGATAAGAGAGTAATATTTTTGTCCTAAAGTTCTATCAGATTTCACACCTTTTTGTAGCAATGGAATAATTTTCTGATTTTTCTGATTTTTTCTTTGATTTTTTCTCTATTTTTTATTTATATACACTACCTTCCGTCTATGTAGCGAGCTTTGGGTCGGTGGCTCCCAAACCAGTTGGCTTTAGGGCACCAGGTGTTAAGACACCCCTACGAACTTAATTACTCAGACTTCAGATATATATATTTTTGCAGCATCTTTGATCCATGTAACGAGCTTTGGGCCAGTGACTCCCAAACCAGTTGGTTTTAGGGCACTAGGTGTTAAAATACCCTTACAGACTTAATAACTCGGATCTCAGACGTTTTTTTTTTTTTTTTTTTTTTTTTTTTTTTTTTACTCCATCACTATTTAGAGATGCTTCCTCCAATTAAACTATAGCACTGAATATTACAAACTTTTCAATTTTAGCTCATGTCCGTATGTTTCCATGTAAGTTCATAATACCTGTCAACTGAACATATGAAGATCCATTTTAGTCAGATTTATGGAGAATTCACAAATTAAATAATTCAAAATGAAATAAACAAAAATTAACTTATTTCGAAATAGGTTTGAGATACGTCTCAGGAGCGGAAATTCCTTACTCGGCTATCTCTTACCAATTCCACATTTTTAGTCAAAATAAAAACACAAAAATGCAAAATATTTTTGTAATTTTTTTGAAAATTTTTCAATTTTTTTGTATTTTTCGAAAAATTTTGAACTAAAAATAAAAACAACATACAAACTAAAAACAAGGTATTAATCAACTAATTCCCTCCCCCAAACCTAAATGAGACATTGTCCCCAATGTCTTAAACAGTAGAATACCTGGTTAACTGAAATTCTACAGGAAATTAAAGGTTAAGATCCAGATTAACCCGACGTCTCTTACCACGATCGTCCCCAGACCAATTTATCTTTGAAATGATAGGGTCAATTTGTGGTTCATAGGCTATGAGCTGGTCAATTAGATCTGGAGCAAGTCTGGCAGTGAAGAGGAGTTCTTTCATAGGTTTTGAAATGAATCCATTTCTCCGGGCATCATCAAGAAACACACAAAGAAAATCATAAAATCCATCAACGTTAAGCAGTCCAATTGGTTTCTGGTGTATGTTCAGGTTCGCCCAAGATAGTACAATAAAAATTTCCTCCAATGTTCCCAAGCCACCTGGCAAAGCAATAAAAGCATCAGCGCGGTTAATCATTTCTACCAAACGTTCAGACATACCTGGCACGATCAGTTCCTCTCCGTTAGTTGGTTCAATCAGATTTGCCTCAGCTAAGGGTTTTGGGACGATTCCCAAAACATGACTGCCTCCATCCTGTACGGCCTTTGAAACGATCCCCATTAATCCAAGATTTCCTCCGCCATATATTAAGTGCATATTCCTTGCAGCTAATACTCGACCCAACTCCTGTGCCGCTTCTATGTATTGTGGTTTAGTACCAACACTACTACCGCAAAACACACAAATGTTTTCAACTCGTCTTCTTGAAGTGGCTTCCATTTTTCTATGTATTTTTTTTCTCAACTCTGGATGACTTCAAAGGTACAATGATGAGTTGAATTTATAATACCTGAAAATGGGTTAGTAATAATAGCAGAAGTATCTTCCAAAGGACGATTGTTAGCTAAACAACAAAATGAATCGTGAAAGGTCAAAAAGTCTGGATCCTGTCTACGAAAATAAAGATAATTACAATAGAAAAGCGAATCAAAGAATAATAAGGCAAGGAAGCACGGAATTGTGTACGCAATACGCCACTCGCTCAGTATAAATTCATTAGGATGTGTCTCAAGATTTCATTCCTTACTCAGCCATCACAAATGAATTAGCTCTCTTCTTTTTTTTTGATTGTCAAACACAATTCCTTCTGTATTAAAATGCTCCGTTTGTGCTTTTCTCTACAAAAAATAACACACAAAATTAAAAAGTTCACACTATGTATACACAAAAGAGTTTAGAAGATAATACCTAGTCAGCTGAAATTTTACAGGAAAAATTACCGATAGGAAAAATTTATGTCCTTTTTTTTTTTTTACCACGATCGATAATTGACTATTTTTTTAGTGAAAATTTCGACAGAGTCTTCTCTAAAAATTTAAAATCTCCCCAAATTCATCCTAAAACTAACACTTCAAAAATCACCACAATGTCAAACTTCGCCCCCAATTCTACAAAATTCCATCGATCTGACTCAGAATTCAGCCAGTTATTCACCGCTAAACTTCCAAATTCACAATCCTCCAATTTCAACAAAATCAACCACAAACTCATTCAATTTTCGATTATCCCCCTTTTACTGCCAAAATTTCAAAACCTGTAACATTCAATTCAAAATTAACCACACAAATTATCCACAAAAATCAGATCTGATTATGGAAGGTTTTGATCGTGGGTTTGGTGACTGTCTTGGTGATTCACGGTGTGGGTATCTCGGCTTTGGTCGGTTTTGGCAGTGGCGTGGCTGGTGGATCTCGGTGTGTTGCTTGTCTCTTGGTTTGATGTTCACGGCAGATCTGGCTCGGTTTTGACTCGGCGAAGGAAGGGCTCGGTTACGGGTTACTGGTTTGGTGAGTGGTTGCGGTTTGGGCGAGTGAATCTGGTGATAGGCTCGGCCATGGTGGGTTTCTGGTTTCTGGTAGATCTCGGCTGTGGCGGTGTGGTTTTGGTTCACGACTCGGCTGGTGATGACTTGCTCACGGCAAGGATGGCTCTCGGTGGGTTGGCTTGCGGTGGTTGTTGATGCGGCTGGTGGATCTCTCGGTTTTGGTTTGTGGTTGAATGTGCTGTGTGATGGATCGTGTGTGGTGGTTGAAGATGAAGAAGATGAAGAGTGAAAGGAGATACTGCCAGCACCCTGTTTTGTGTCTCTGATTTCTTGTCAGCGTCGCGACGCTTGAATTTTTTTTTTTTTTTTTTTTTTTTGGCAAAACCATGTCTTGCGACAGATAAATCCATAAGACTTCTTACTCGGCCGTCTTTTCTGGATCAACTTTGTATCTTCGTGATTTTGTCAAATTTTTATTTTGTAAAAATCCCGCTTGTACTGGCTTGTTTTGTCCTGATAAATTCCATTTTAAATTTTTCCTGCAAAACTAACACAAAAAATTAAAAAGTTCACACAAAATATGAAAAATAAATTACAACAAAATTGCATGGGTTGCCTCCCTGCTAGCGCTAAATTTTTCGTCTTCAGCCAGACGTGACTGAAATCCATATGTTAAAGAGGTTTCAATGTCGTTTTGGATGTCCGATTACAGACAATTCCGTGAGCATTGCTTTTGAAGGGTCTCTTCCAACGGTTAAAGTGGCAAAATGAGTTTTGTCTCATTCAGTGCTAGTGCCACCTTTTTAATCTTTATTGCTCCAGTAATACCTGCAAAGAAAGAAAGAAAATCAGGAGGTTTCGTATGATGTTTGACTTGGAATGTAAATTCCTTTATGTCAAGCTTCTGGGTGATATCTTTGATTTGTACTCCCCAAAACAGCGATGTTTTTCCTGAATGCTCTGGATTTTTTTAAGGTCAGACATTTGCTCCTCCATTTGCTCTGTTTCTTGCTCCACCTGAGGATGAAAAGATGAGTCAGACATTAGGTCTTCATCCTCTGATTCGGGTGTGAATGATTGGCTCAAGTAGATCTTCTTCAAACATGTGTGTGCAATGGAATCTCCAAGATCTTCGTTTTGAGGATACAGAATTCTATCCTCAATTTTTGATGCAGTTGGTATAAATGGATCAGCTTCATCATCGTCAGAATCTGAAAAATAAAAATCAAATCGAGACTTTGCCGGTTCAAGTTCCTGAACTGATACATCTGGTTGTTGATACTGCTCAGCCTCCTCCTCTGTTGAAGTGTCATTGTGAAATGATTGGTACTCGAAGGTTTCATCAGTGTTATCTGAAACTGGTTCTTGAGGTATGTAGTTCTGGTTCTCTGTTAATTGTCTGATCTGATCTGTCATTCTCTGTATGGATTCTGTTTGACTCTGAAATTGTGCATCAAATCGAGCTGTCTGTTCTTTGAATATGTGAATCAATTGATTTTCCTTGGATGGTTCTGGTTCTTGATAAGGATCGAAGGAAGATGGTGGATAAGATGAAAAATGTGGCTCTCTGAAATGTGATGGCTCGTCATACCATGAAAGATCTTGATAGTTCTGCCACCCTGGATGGTAGTTGTATTCGCAATAATCGCTTGGGTGGTTACCATTACATATGTCACATCTCCACATTGAGTTCTGTTGAGCAAATGTAGTATTGTTTGGTTCTGGCATCCAGTGATAATCATTGGGCTCGACAACAGGCCTCAGAAAACCGGACTGTTGCTCCCAGATGTGGGGTGTATCTTCTTGTAAAGCATGTAATCTTTCAATCTCCCAGTAATGTTCCATTTTTAATTCACCTGAAATCAAAAGAAAGAAATAAAAATTACAGAAAAAAAATAAAGAAAATTAGATACAAGTAAATTAGATAGCTTCAAAATTAATAACTCAAGAAATATAAGTCCCCGGCAACGGCGCCAAAAACTTGACCGGCGTAAACACACACGTATAACGCAAGCGCACGTATCGTTCAAGTAGTATAAAAATATCGATCCCACGAGGACTTAATTCCTACTGTTGTTATTAATTGTTGAATCTATTTATTTACAAATATCTAATTATAGGGAGAAGAGAATGATTGTTTGATTGGTTGAAAGTGGTTTTACAAAATAAATAAATAAAAAGACAAAAGAAAATACTAAGGAAAATAACAAAAGACACAAAGATCTAGGGTTGTGATTTCTTTTAATATCATTTTAAAGATGAAGTGGTTATCTTAAAGTTGGTAATATATTGATTTATTAACCTGGAACACTAAATTATGTGTAAGCCTCTGTCGATGGTCAGACACAAATACCCAGTTTAACCCAATTGAACCATATGTCTATGTCAATCAAATTATCTGGATTTATTAAGTTTAAGTTCCAATTATTGCTACCCCCGCCCGACAGGTATATTCCTATCCTGTAAGGAAATCTATCAAGGGTTATATATCCTCAAGGAAGATCGTGGGTTATTAAGTCTAAGGCTGAAACCTAAAATCCCTATGTCTAGTTCATTTTAGATTTACCATATCAATTTTATTAATGGCCAGTTATTAAAAAAGCATTAAGATTAAGACTTAATAAATAAATCTGTAAATTACCCAAACTATAAAATAATCCCTTATAAACCGGTGATATTAAAAGTCATTACAACCCCTAATTAATTAACACATAACTAGGACTATAAAATAAAATACATAAAATAAAAATACTGAAAAGTAAAATAAAATAAAATAAAATACTAAGTAAAAGGAATTACTTTTACTACTACTAATTTAGATATCTCCCATAAAATAATATATAAACTTGTGTTAAATTTACCAACCGACCAGTCTGGCGGTATCCTGATAAGTCAAATTAAGTCCAACCAGCCATTAAGGCGGAACCAAAAATAAATTTACCAACCGACCAGTCTGGCGGTATCCTTGATTAGTCAGGTTTAAAACAGATAAAATTAAATTACCAACCGACCAATATAGCGGTATCCCTTATTAAGTCAATATTTTAAATAGTTAATATATTATTTTTACGGGAGATTAATCTAAATAGCAATAGTAGAAGAATTACCTTTCACCCTAGCTGAGGAAATTATTTCAACATGGTGAATAGTAAAAACTGTAAAAAGTAAAAAGTAAAAATTAAATTACTATTATTACAAAACGTAATTAAAATATTTACAAAACTAAAAATAAAAAAAACTAAAAATAAAAATAAAAATTCTAGAGAGAGAAAATCTCTCTAGAGAGAGAAATCAAGAGAGAGAAAGGTATATTAAAAACTGAAAATTCGCGGCCTATTTATAGCAAAAATATTTACTGTTCAGGAACTATTCGCGCGTCGCGACGCCAAGGAGCTGCGCGTCGCGACGCGCAATTTGTCGACGTGGCACAATGATACGGCGACACGTAGCAAGGCGGCTGACTGTACATGCGACACGTGTCAAGGCGGCTAATTCTAAATTATTGTGATGACGTCATTGATGACGTCATGCTGACGTGGCGATGACGTGGCGATGACGTGGCGAGGCGGCTGACTGTTGACTTGTCGGCACAATAGGATTGCGACACGTGGCGACACGTGTCATGCTCTGATTGGCTGAGGCTGACGTGGCAAGTTGACTCGGTTGACCTGCTGACGTGGCTGATGATGTGGCACAACACGTGGCAAGGTTGACTTGTTGACCGCTGACATGGCTGATGACAAGGCGACACGTGTCAAGTCTGAGTGTCGGCAGCATATGATGATGACACGTGGCACGTCGCATGTTAGCAGATGGGATGCGATGGTGACACGTGGCACGGCGCATTTTAGCAAAGTCAAAACTTCTTCAAATGGTTGACCGTTGACCAGGCGCATGTTAGCAAATCCGGCTCACGTTGGGCGTCGCGGCGCGCTGTGTTCCGGCGTCGCGACGCGCAGAAGATGAAAATATCCCTGTTGACGCATTTTTGTCCGGATTTGCCCCAAATTGCCTCCAGTGCTGTCCAAACTTTATTTATCTGCAAAATAACAATAAAACACATCAAAACGTTCACAAAACTCAAGAAACTATACAAAATATTAAGGTAAATGAGTGGGAAATAGTGATTAAATGTCACTCATCAATGCCTTTCTTGGAAATCCTAATTGAATACCAAAATTCTTTCCTTGTGAGACAAGGGCAACCCCTAGCTCTCTTCTATATAAACATGCACTAACCTAGCCACTTTTTCTCTAGACTCTCTAATGCACGCCCAAGACAAAGAAAAACACTTGACATATACACAAAAAGAGAACAAAGAGCCCTAACCATCTCTCCATATCCAAATCCACCACAAGCAACTATCCTCCATAGCCGAATCCAAAACACTCCCCTCCTTCACCGAGAACACATCCCCTTGAATCACCTTAAAAACACAGCAGCCTAAACCACTCCCAAAACAGTCCCTAAGATCCCTTAAAACATTGACATAAAATACACTTACAATCCTTGAAATAACCACACAAAACCACACCAAAAAGAAACACAGAACAGTCCACCAAGAACACCAAAACAGTCCACAAACAGTAAGCAAAGGACACAGAGGAAATGGCAGCAAAACCACAAGGAAACAGCAACAAAACGGAGTCGGAACAGTAGCTTGAGCGGCCGAACAGCGAAGGAAGAGGCAAACCAGTGAACCAGAAAAGTTGCGGAGCTTTACCCCCTTCCGATTTTCGTGAAACGCGAGTCCGAGAGACAGCTTAAAAGGTTAGACCTGAGGGTATCTTTTACACTTATTCTTATTTAATTTCTGGTCATTTATTTTGATTATATTTTCAGTATTTGTGTCATTTGTTGTGTGTATGATGTGTGTTGTGGGTATTGGATGAATGGAAGAGTGTTGTCTCTTGTGGTATATAGGATGGAAACCCATACGTAAATTCCGTAGCCGAATCCGAATGGACGGTAGTGCGGTCTGTACTTGGGACACAACTCCACGTACCACTTGAGTAAACGGCACCTTCTCTTGTTTTGTGTTGCTTTGGTTTATTTATTTCTCGTCATTTAAATTCTGTATGTTGCTTATTCCCGTATGATACGATCGAGTGCATGAGCTTAGTAAGTGCGATGAAAGGTCCCCTAATTGGAGGGGTTAAAATCCTTCACCACGATGCTCTGCCGCACCGATTGATGTGTGTTCAGTTGAATGCGAGATAAGTTCAATCGAGCATACTTAGTTTGATATGATTGTCTTTATTTTCGTATGTATGATTCAACCGAGCGCATGGGCTTAGTAAGTGTGATGTGAGATCCCCTATGGGGAGGGGCTAAAGCCCTTTACCACGATGCTTTGCCGCGCCGGTTGATGTGTGTTCGGTTGGATACAAGATACGTTCAATCGGGCACACTATGTTTAATATTATTGCTTTTAATTCTTTGTATGCATGATTCAGTTGAGTGCATGGGCTTAGTATGTTGGTCTAAATGTCCTCTCTTTGAGAGATCAAGAGCCCCAAAAGGCCACCTTTACGGCAGTACTTCTCCGCGCCCCTTTATTTTGTCGATTATGTATTGCGTCCCATTTCATGCATCAGGTCTGTTCCCGTTCGAACGCGTTTGCGAACGCAACTCGAACACGCATGCATTTTGCCTTGTCATGCATCAGGTCTTATTTATGTTCAAACGCGTTCACGGACGCCATACGAACGTGAGCATTCTATTTCATTTCCGTTCGAACGCGTTAACAAACGCCATACAAACGAGAGCATTCTGTTTCATTTCTGTTCGAACGCGTTATCAAACGCCATACGAACGCGAACCTTCTATTTACCGTTCGAACGCGTTTACGAATGCTACATGAACGCGCACCCACTGAACTGAGTCCCCTTCATTAGATTTCATGCATAGTTTTCCTAGTAGCTATCTCCACATGTATGAATACAAATATGTCAATGTATTACAATTAATATGCTTATGTCATGATAACATTTGAGTATTATTTCTTGCGGTATATCGGATGGAAACCCAGACGTAAATTCCGTAGCCGATTCCGAATGGACGGTAGTGCGGTCTGTACTTGGGATACAATTCCACGTACCACTTGGAAAAGTGCCCATATGTGTGCTTGTATGGTTAATATGTGTGCTTGTGTTTTCTTGAATGTAATATGCCAATGAAGTTGTATGTTCGTTGCTACTTTGATATATTTTTAAGCATGCAATGTTAGATGTGAGATATATGTGAAATGTGTGCATAAGTTTTATTTTGTGTATGGGAATTTAGAAGCATGATACTCTTGGAAATAAGTGTTACTTAAGCTTGATTAAATTATTACATAAATCCTTTCATTACAAGTGACATGAGTAAGGGACCATTCCGAACCCAACGGTTTGAGGTCTTCCCTTGCGAGGGGTGAGTGCGGCCTTAAATCTTTATCCCGGTTCACACCGGGTGGCGACTCCATGTTATTTCGTACTTCCCAACTAGGCCGCGAGCCTAGAAACGCGTCGCCCAGGTTCTGTTGTCTACAGGAAGTATCACTCCAGTCATATGGAGATGATGATCACGTAGGGATACAGAACTGGTTCTCTAAAGGGTTACAACCATCGGGATAATATGACTTGGTCATGATTATCCGATAATAAAGAGACTAGTTGCTCGTAATCTGATATATGCTTCGTACGAGGCATACACTGTACCAGCCCCAGGCCTTGCATGTGATCATCCGATACTGGATCGAGATACGCAATACTACGTATACTACGCCTGATATAGATCGCTTATTCCTGTAAGCATGTTTCTGGAGAATTGGGCAGGCATGGCGCTTTGCTAGAAGCTAACCTTGTCTTGTAAATCGGTACAAACATAGTACTAGGTACTTACGTGTTCGGATAGTCCGACAATGAATTTACTGCCAACATATCCGGGGATCTCATAGGTCACTTCCCGAAAATTCACCGATGATGTATGACTCGCACTTTATTTAATCTGGGATTAATCAGATGAGAGAGAAAATTAATATGGGATTAATTACGGAGATATTTTATCTGGGATAAAATATCAATAAAGAGAGAAAATGATTAATTTGGAATTAATCGATTAAATAATATATTCGATATATTATACGAAATTGGATTTCGACGCGAAATTAAAATTAGATTTTAATTCGGGCAAACGAATTAATTTAGAATTAATTCGTTAGCGACGTGAATAGTGATTTCGCTAGGCATAATCATTTAATTACGTCGCAACGGAAAATTCGTTAATTTAGAATTAGCGAACTCGAGCCCGGGATTGTTTGCGAGCGCATTAGCATTTCGAATTCGAGTGCGGCACGTAAGTCAAATCAAGCGTTAAATCGCTAGTCGCATCAAGCGTCAAATCATTAGTCATTTTGAGTGATGTGACAACTTGTCACTTGATTGATTGAGTGATGTGACTTGATGGAAGTGGTTGGAAAGCTTTTTGAAAGCTTGATTGACATATATTATTATTTTATGTTTTGGTATATGTTGAATTGATTTTAGAAATCAATTAAGATTTACACATTTCCATCTCTCTCTCATTTCTTCTCTTTCTTCTTCCTCACACACGCCCACAGTGGGCTGTATTTCCCTTTCTGTTCTGGTTTGACCGAGAGCTAAAGGAGAGGTAAAGAGTGATTTTTGTGGCAAAAATCAAGGGTTCTAGCACACATCGGAGTCTTGCGAAGGTGATAGGGAAACCCACCCGTGATCATGGAAGTTTGTCACAAAGCTTGGAGCTTGGAGGAGGACCAAAATGTCGAATTTCAGGACGGCATTTTCAGCCACTGCCGAGAGCTTGGAGGAGGCAGAAATCAATTTTGTTGTCCACCGCGTCGCTCAACCGATCGACGTAAGTATTCCGCAACTTCCTCGATTTGTATTCGCACTTATTTCTTGCTTGTTATTCGATCCTCGGGACCATAGAAACTCTAACAATGGTATCAGAGCGGAGTAAAAGCATGAAATATGACTTACGGTTAAAATTTGGGTAAAATGTGTTTGAGCATGATTTAATTAAATTGGATGTTTGAGTATGCTTAAGACATGTTTTATTGAGGATTGATTGGATCAATTTGATGAAATGTTGTTTGGAACAAATTTGCCCAATTTTTCATGGCTTGGCCGAATGGATTAGTGCCCTAAATTGTCTTGGAATTTTGTTTTTTGATTCATTGGATGACTTGAAAACAATTGGGAATGTTGATTTAATGTTGGATTTGATTTAATTTGATTGAATTAAAATTGGACATAAAATTAACCCCATTGCCGAGAGCATTATAGCATGAATGGGTTGATTTTTTGTTAAAATGTGTTGGACACTATTTGATGTAAATGAGCATGATTAATTGTACAAATTTGTGTTTTGGAAATATTGATTTGGGTGATTAATTGTGTTATACACTTTAGGTAATTAAATTGTGAAATTGGTTTTGTAATTTAATTGAATTGGGCTAATTTTGGAAATTGGGCCTGTAATGTTGTTATTGAGCTTATTGGGCTTGGTTGTACCAAGATGGGTTTAGGCTAAATTGGTTGGATCCAATTGGGCCCAAAACCGCTTCCATAAAGCCCAAATGCGACTAATGGACCTTAATTATTTAATTGGGCCTAATGGGCCTAAATTGATTTCTAGGCTTATGGGGAAATTCCCGGATTGGGCTTTGTTTATTGGGTTTGACCATAGTTGACCAAAAGCCCACGCCTTGAAGAAATTAATTAAAAGCTCATTGGACTTTAATTAAATTAACGTTGGACGTTAATCGGGCTTTGAGACCCGAATCGATTAAATTTGGAATTTAAATCGTAAAGGTTTATTAATAAAGTGTAATATTTAATTTGGAATTAAATAGTGAATTAGTATTAAATACATATTAAATTGGATTTAATGTTGTAGTTTAATTTAATTCAAGAATTCGTACTTTGAGTACTTATTCGCAAAACGAGTTTGACTCGAGCAAAATCAAATCGTTGTTTGAATATTGGATGATCACTAATTATCAGATTAATTAATTTGATTAGATTGATTGATAGCATGCTTGTGTGAATACATGGTTGCGATGCACGAATAATGTATATCGGATGGATATTAGATGGGTGGGGTAATTTTAGAAATTGTTGTAATAAATTTGGAATTTATTAATTGGACTTGCGTGTCCAGCCTTATTACCTCCTTACTCTTTGTATTCTCTTCTAACCTATTCCCCTCAATGTAAATGAGGTTTCTTTAGAAGTGTAGTGTAACAGGTAGAAGTAATACTTGTGCTAGCGGGAGAGAGGAAATGGAGAGATTTGATCTAGGATCAATGTGTAAAGTATCCATCCGCATATCATTATTAATTTATTTATACGCGCTTTATTATGTATTTAGAATGCATGTTTAAGGGTGTATGATGATGAGACCTTAACAAAGATAATAAATTGGTTGCCAATTTGCACTCGAAAAACCCTCGCATAATGTTAAGCGTTTTCCCTTCCATTGAGTGATTTTTACTCAAGATCTAAGACTAGCATTGGTTTGTTGGCCAAAGTCAAGACCTTTTTCCGTCGAGGATGTGTTTGAATCACGAGAGCTTTGTTCCATATCGGTGTCTTGTCCAAGTTGTGGTTTGTTGGCCAAAGTCAAGACCACTTCTTGTCCATCGACATTGATTACGAAGCTTTCCATGGTCAATGGGTCGCGCTTAACTAGGATCACTAAGTTTGTTGTGCCAAAGCCAAGGGTTAGTTGATTCAGAGGAAAAAGGTTAGGCAATACATTGGATGTATTGGCATATATAAGATATATGTTTCAGACTTGGATGTCCCCCTACTGGATCTAGGAATTGGATTGGATCCAATTGATCTTAGAGATCTACCTAGTTAATTATCATACAATTTGTTGGCCAAAGTCAAGATTGTGTGATATTTAACGGGATTCTAGCCCACTAGGAAACACGATTTCCCGAGTACTCGACAGAGGGTTAGAGGCTCGCCGAAAAATAGTGGGAGGCAAGAATTAAATTTGCAATATTCGTTTAATTACTTGCCATAAGCGCTCAAACAATATCATTCGTCAAATAAATTAAATGTTAGTTAGACTAATATTTAATTGTTGTTTTAATAAACAGTTGGACTGTATTCAAACAATTAAAGTATAGTTGATTAATATAGTTGGACTATAATAATCATTATATTTAATAGTACCGAAATCGTTGATTAAATAGTTTGACTATTAAAATCAAGATAAAATTGAAAGATTGACATTTAAGACATAATCCTGGGGAAAATGTATTTAAATGGTTTAATTTTCAAATTAGGAATAAATTTCAGGATGGTCCTGGAAAATAATAAGTTACTTTATTTGATAAAATAACATATTAGGCCTAAGCCCGGAGTTAAGCAAATAGTAGAGCATAATCTTTGGAAGATTTATGTGATGATAACTTTAGTGCTTAATCCATTAAACTTGTCACATAGACTCCTTAATTTCTTAATCAGAACTAAGGATTAGATCTTTATAGTATGATATTGAAATTGAAGGATCTTCAAAGATCTATCTTTAGATCTTAGAAGTACTAAATTGCAATTAATAACTCTTGGAGAGTTAATGACTATTCTCAAGGAGATAAAGTCAAATTTTGCAATTAGGCAAGTAGCGCAAAGGCGCACCTTACTTCGATATTCTAGAAGGCCTAGGCTAGGCCAAAGGCTTCTGGAGTATGGAAAAAGGGCAAAGGCAAAATCATTATAATCTTCTGGGAAGATAAAGGACATATCCCAAAATGTCTGCCTAAATTGTGGCAAATGGGATCGCGGAAGCGTGACTGCCGTTTGAACAAAGCAGACATGAAGGAATTAAAGACAGTGCAAGGCTCTGACTTCAAATATGTTTGTCATAATTATGTTCACTACTAGTATTAAATTTGGATTTAAATACTTAGTGTGGTACATAAATATGTATTGATGTTCAGAATCTGCTATGAGCAGGATACTGACTTCAAATGAGATTTATCTGTGAATTGGAAACGGGATGAAAGTCGCTGTTTTAACCGTAGATACCTAATTTTAGGAACTACCTTCGGGTGTGTACTTAAATTTAGAAACTGTTATAATGTAACTAGTTTGACTAGAAACATTATCTCTATATTAGTGTTTAACCCGCTGCGGGTGAACCTTTATATTCTAGAACACTAAAGTGTTTTATTTTATAAAGATGATATTGAGATAAACACATTAGATGTGAATAATAGAATTTATATTTTGAATATAAATAAATCTCAAACATATAACATGACAAACAAATAGCTTAAACTGATTTGATCAGAAGAAACTTAAATGTGGCATTGTTGTCTGGGACATAATTAAACAAGACTCGTATATCCGCACTTTTGAAGAGTGGGTACTAGGACTGATTTGATTCCATTCAAATAAAGTCTACGAATCTAGTTTATTGGGCAAAGTGCCTATAACACCTTTACTTGGTAAAAGTGAAAATGCCACCGATCTGTTAGCCCTAGTTCATAGTGAAGCAAGTGGGCCCATGTCTAGCTAGGCTAGAGGTGGATATGAATATTCCGTGACCTTTACGGATGTGGCATCGCGTTATGGTTATGTGTTTCTTTTGAAACACAAATCAGAAACTTTTATAGTTTCGACACGAAATAGACAAACAGATCAGCTAAAGTAGTAAACCATCACGGTTAGACCATGATGAAATACTTAAGCAATAAGTTTCTTAAATACTTGAAAGATTATAGTATTCTTTCAAAGAGGATTCCTCCCGGAACACGTCAATTTGACGGTGTGTTCGAACATGATGAATCGAATTTTGTTAGACATGATAAGGTTAATCATGAGTCGCTCTGAGCTACCATTTCCTTCAACGGATAAGCATTTAACAGTGCAAAACTTATTTAGAATAAGGTTCCATAATAATCTGTTTGAAAAAATTTCATATTAGATATGAACAGGAAAGAAAATGGAATTCTCATTCCTGAATATTTGGGAATGACGGGCATATGTTTGGATGATACCAAACTAGAACCCAAATTGGATAAGTGCCAATTGTAGGTTATCCTAGGGAAACCATAAGTATAGTACTTATACAACTCACAAACAGAACAATTTAATTGTTGCTCACCATGCGGTTTTCCTAAGAGGAATACCGATATGCAGTGGTAAGTGGGAGGATAGTAAAACTCGATGAAAATCGGAGTAATACTGTTAAAGGCACTGATTCCTAATGGAACATAAATAGTTCATCAAGGATGAAACTATACCATAATCTTCGAATACACAAGAACCAAGTTAGTCGATGAGAGTCAGAAAAACAACCTGGGGTATGGGTTTCTGATCTCACCTCATAAAGATATTTATCTTTTGAGGAACACCAACTGACTATGTATGAGGAAGTGATACAAGGTATCGACTCCATATTATGGCAAAGTTCCATGAATCCAAAATGGATTCCATGTATACCAACTATGTTTAGACACTAGTTGTTGTACCGCAAGGCATTGTGCCTATTGGTACTTTATAAGTCTTCAAGGAAGACATACATGGAAGGCAACATGCCAACGTACTAAGCTAGGCTTGTAGCGGAAAGGTATCGTTATCAACATAGTGTTGATTATGATTCAACCTTTTACCTATTGCCTCGGTAAATCCATTTGGATAATGCTTGCTAATGCTGCATGTTTCATTTATGAAATATGTCAGCAGAACGGGAAAATCGCTTTCCTGAAAAGGAAACCTTTTGGAGGATGTTTACAACATCCTGTCGGTTTTGTCGTACCCAAAACTAGCAGACAAGGTTTGCAGGTTATTTGATCCATGTTTGGATTGAAGCAAGCATTAAATTCTTGGAATTATCATTTTGATGTAATCATAATGGAGTATGATTTAATTCAAAACGAAATGATTCTTGTGTATATAAGGAGGTTAGTGGGAGCGCACTGACAATAGCGTCCTATAAATAATGATAATACATCATTTCTTGGAAATGATATTCCCATAATTACAATCGGTGAAAGCTTGGCTTTCGAGAAAATTCTCCGTAGAATTCTTGGGAGAAACAACCTTTATTCTAGGAATAAAGATCTATTGGGTTAGATTTAAAGTTGTTATCACTCTCCGAGAACTCGTACATTGAAAAATGTACGCGACTTGGTGTCTCATATGCTTTGAGCATATGGATTCACAATCAGGCCAATCCAAGTGATAGTCACTGGATTGATGTTAAGAACATCCTTTAGTATCTTAGAGAACTAAGGATGCTGTCTTAAACTATGGAGAATGAGAACTTGAGTGACTAGGTTCACCATTGCAAGTTCCCTAACCGATAAAGACGACTATAAGTCGCAAATGGTACTATACAGTTTGAATAACGGAACAGTGAGCTGGAAATATTCCAAGCAAGATATTGTTACCGAATAAACAACAAATGCGGGTTATTGCTGCAGCTGAGGCAGCAATAGAAGCCATTTGGGTCGATAATAAATCTAATTAGATTAGATATAGTTCTGTTAGCAGCTGAGCTAGGCTTCAGCACAAGCTAAAGAATTAATGGTCTCATCAACGATCTAGATATATACTTTGACTATTCATCTGATTCGTTCGGATCATACATCGTGGCGATGTGATGATCAAATAAATCGCATCAGATGATAATCATGCAAATCCACTGACGAAAGTTTTTCTCAGCAATTTGAGCCAACCGTACATAGTTCGGGTGTCAGACACTCAAGTGACTGGCTATAGGTCAAGTGGGAGATTGTTGGACAATTATGACCCATAGCGTCACTATTTGTACAGATCATGGTATTGTTGTACAAATTAACTATGTGACAAAGGAGATTGCTCTCTTATCATTTGTGATTAGATCACCAAGATGTATAAATGATAGGAAATACTTATGATTTGTTCCTGGATTGAGAATGATATGAGATAGTATCAGTCCACGAAGGATAATTCATTAAATATCCCTAGTCAGAGTATTATCGAGATTGGACATCGATAAATGCGTAAAAGACTAGTATTACACTTGTGCGCGTTGTGAGGGCACAACGACATAGTTCTCATATATTTGGGTATATGATACTCATGCAAGTGTAATAGAAGGTTGTGTTTTACCGATGGTACGGGAAACATCTTTGTTCTGGATAGACCCCCTCGGAATTCCATTGGTAGTATGACTATGTGTTTATGGAAGTCCGAAATCAGAGTAGGTGTATTTGGTCTTAACCTGAGACTTGCACCGCTAATACTTGTGACAATCAATATACTTTGGTTTTGGTCGTCCAGGGCTTTAACAAGTTCTGTGTACGCCTCTGCTGGGTATATTGAAAATCGTAGTGTGTTGGGTATGATGTCAAGATGGAAGTATCACTCCAGTCATATGGAGATGATGATCGCGTATGGATACAGAACTGGTTCTCTAAAGGGTTACAACCATCGGGATAATATGACTTGGTCATGATTATCTGATAATAAAGAGACTAGTTGCTCGTAATCCGATATATACTTCGTACGGGGCAGACACTGTACCAGCCCCAGGCCTTGCATGTGATCATCCGATACTGGATCAAGATACGCAATACTACATATACTACGCCTGATATAGATCGCTTATTCCTGTAAGCATGTTTCTGGAGAATTGGGTAGGCATGGCGCTTTGCTAGAAGCCAACCTTGTCTTGTAAATCGGTACAAACATAGTACTAAATACTTACGTGTTCGGATAGTCCGACGACCGAATTTACTGCCAACATATTCGGGGATCTCATGGGTCGCTTCGCGAAGATTCACCGATGATGTATGACTCGCACTTTATTTAATCTGGGATTAATCAGATGAGAGAGAAAATTAATCTGGGATTAATTACGGAGATATTTTATCTAGGATAAAATATCAATAAAGAGAGAAAACGATTAATTTGGAATTAATCGATTAAATAATATATTCGATATATTATACGAAATTTGATTTCTATGCGAAATAAAATTAGATTTTAATTCGGGCAAACGAATTAATTTAGAATTAATTCGTTAGCGATGTGAATAGTGATTTCGCTAGGCATAATCATTTAATTACGTCGCAACGGAAAATTCGTTAATTTAGAATTAGCGAACCCGAGCCCGAGATTGTTTGCGAGCGCATTTGCATTTCGAATTCGAGTGCGGCACGCAAGTCAAATCAAGCGTCAAATCGCTAGTCGCATCAAGCGTCAAATAATTAGTCATTTTGAGTGATGTGACAACTTGTCACTTGATTGATTGAGTGATGTGACTTGATGGAAGTGGTTGGAAAGCTTTTTGAAAGCTTGATTGACATATATTATTATTTTATGTTTTGGTATATGTTGAATTGATTTTAGAAATCAATTAAGATTTACACATTTCCATCTCTCTCTCACTTCTTCTCTTTCTTCTTCCTCACACACGCCCACAGTGGGCTGTATTTCCCTTTCTGTTCTGGTTTGACCGAGAGCTAAAGGAGAGGTAAAGAGTGATTTTTGTGGCAAAAATCAAGGGTGCTAGCACACATCGGAGTCTCCATAGGGAGTATTAAAGTCATATTCTTTAATAGATTCTGGTTTCACTCTCTTCACCTCGATAACATCAAATAAATCTTTACAGTGTAAATAATATATCATCCGAGGTCTCCATAGGGAGTAATTAGTTGTTGTCAGCTTGATCAATGCACAAGAAGGGGAATCTTCCATTTCTATTTTTAGTTTTAAAGTTTAAAATGAAAATAGGTTAAAAATCGGGGTTGAATTTCACAAATCGAAGGTCACCGTTGCGTCCGGAATGGTCAAAAATGGTGGATTAGACACTTCGTTCGTCCAAATCCGACTCAATGATTGATTTGTAAATTTCTAAAACTTCTGGGCTAAATTGTAAATTTTAAAGACTTCAGGGGCTCAGTGAAATTTACCAGGATTGTTGACGTGGCTGATAACGTGGCAAAAGTGGGACCGCCTTGTTGAAGTGGCTAACACATGGCGTTGACGTGGCAGCTGACGTGGCAGTTGACTGTGTGATGATATGGCGATGACTGGGCGCTGACGTGGCGTACATGTAATCGTCTTCAACCTCTGCTTAGCGCATGTGGCGCGTGCTGCAACTGAGAGTGACGCGCCGGTGCGTGCAGGCGCATGCGGCGTCTCTGGATGTCATTTTTGTCGCCGGAAAATACCACCGAGCTTGTCTCGACGTGAACTAACTGATGGTATCCTCAAAATGGATTTCTTAACAACTTTGCCGAAACTCAAATTTTCCGAATCGAGTTCTGTTCTTCGGTTTTACGACCCCAATGTAGAACCAAAGCTCTGATACCACTTATTGTGATTCTCTGATCGCTTGAGAGTGTATTTGAGGAAAAACTGAAACCTTCTATTACTTACAAGAATAGAATTACAAGTGTTTAAACTTACAAAAAAACCTCACTACACTCTCTCTATTATAACTTTGGGATGAAGAGAGCTTACAACAAGCTCTGTATTTATAGTCAAGGTTTTGCTCTACAGAGCCCATCAATCACTCCATAATTTCGTGGAAATGTAAAATCTCCACCTAAAGTTGTTGTTTGGTTGTTCCATTTTCAACATGCACCTAAAGTTGCATGGCAACTTCCACTTGGCTGCATGGAAGCTTCCCATGCAGCTGGATTCATTACTGGGTAGGCCTCACACATGGACCTTAGTACCACCTAAGAGCGGGCTCAGACTAAACCCACACAATCCATATTTAATTTTACGAATTGATACAATTGGTGTGATTTAAACCCTTGACCTCAATAATTGAATGTGTATAATAGTTGTCATTAAGGTAAAACATGTTTCTTGTTATAATATGTAAATAAATGTGTGTGTTTTTGTGTGTGTGAATAATAATAATAATAATAATAATAATAATAATAATAATATAATAATAATAATAATAATAATAATAATAATAATATAAGGTAAAATAATAATATTATTAAATATTATATATATTATTTTATTTTACTTTACTCATGATTTGGTTGATGAGGTGTTTACCCTTTTATTTGATTTGATTGATGAGGTGTTTACCCATCAAGCTAGTGGGCTTTAGGGTCTGTTTGGTTCAACGAAGGGGAGGGGAGAGGAGGGGAGGAGAGAGATTTTAATGGAGGGGAGGGGAGGGGAGAGATTTTAATTAAATATATGTTTGGTTCAAAGGAGGGGAGGGGAGGGGAGGGTTTTTAATTAAATATATGTTTGGTTCAAGAAGGGAGGGGAGGAATTTTAAAACTAATTTACTATTTTATCCTTATAGCTTGTTATAAATAAAATTAAAATAATATAGGCTTATATTATCTTTGAAATAAACAAATAATAAAATTAAAATTAAAAGCTCTACATATATAATACATGTTATTAAAAATAAAATTAAATCAAGCATCAAACCAGTAGCTAGGTTTTGACATAGATGAATAGATAAAGAAATACGGCAAAATATCCAAGTTTATAACATAAATTACTAAAATGATTAAGTTCAGATAATACGCAAAATGTTAATAAGGTTTCAGCAAAATAGTTAGGAGGAGAGTTAAAATTGGCTTATGAGAGATTTTGTAATTAGGACAATTTAAGATTTTTAATATATAAGTAAGGATAATTTAGTCACTGCATTTTAAATTTTAATTCTTCACTTTCTCTCCCCTCCAAAACCCCCCACTTTTGGAGGGGAGCTAAAATTGGCTTAGGAGGGATTTTGCTCCCCTCCCCTACCCTCCCCTTAAAAAAATTGAACCAAACAAATATAATTTAAAATAATCTCTCCCCTCTTCTCCCCTCCCCTCCAACACCCCCAACTATGCATGGCAATGGGCCGGGCCGGGCCCGGGCTTTTAAAAGCTCGGCCCGAGCCCGGCTAAAAAAAATTTGGCCCAGCCCGTCCAAAAGCCCGGCCCGGGCCTCTGTCGGGCCGGGCCGGGCCAGCCCGAGTCGGGCCGGGCTCGGGCCCGGGCCCGGGCCAAACCCGGCCCGAATTGTAAAAAAAAAATTAATAATACATCATACTCATACATTCATGAGTGACGACTGATGAACTGACGAATGACGATGAGATTGTCAAATTGATGAAGAGCGACTTAGGTGATGAGGTCTGAGCGATTTGCGAAGCAGTAACTGAAGTGAGGCTTTAGTTTTGACTTTTGTGAAGGAAAAGGAAGCAGTAACCAGTAAGCACTCAAATTAAAATTAGGGCAATTGGCAAATGGCAACCAAATAAGTGCTTACTGCAGAAAATGAACTAATGGGCCTATGGGGCATGGGCCTCGTGAGTGTGACACTGTGACAGTGTGAGAGAGAGAGAGACTAAGTTTAATAATTAAGAGGCAACTAGTTACTCGGCAGTCGGCACTGAATCTGTGTGTGTGAGTTTTTAATGTTTTTCAATTTTCATTTTTTTTAATTAATTCAAACCCGGGCCGGGCCGGGCCGGGCTTAAATCGCCAAGCCCGGCCCGAACCCAAGCCCGAGCCGGGCTTGGTTTCTAGGGCCCAGTCCGTAATTTTTGTGTCCCGGGCCGGGCCGGGCCAATCCGGGCCGGGCCGGGTTTGGGTTTTTCTGCCACCCTTACCCCAACCAAACACAGCCTTAGAGACGAAAGCAAAATTCCCCACACCACGTGTTCGGTTTCCTTCCTTTAAAAGAAGGGCGAACGTGAACGTCACTCATTCAACCAACGGCCGAGATTACGTCACACACCTCCACCATCACTCATAATCTTCACTGGCCCCCACAGAATAAACCATCCTCAAAATTACTATATATACCCCTCCTCTTCAAACCAATTTCGAGCAAACAACGATAACGGAAAGGGAAGTTGAATTTTCCGTGAGAATTTTGATTATTGAAAATGTCTTGGCAAACGTACGTTGACGATCACCTGATGTGCGATATCGACGGCCACCATCTCACCGCCGCTGCGATCGTCGGTCACGACGGTAGCGTCTGGGCCCAAACCTCCAATTTCCCTCAGGTTCTACAAAAATCTCTCATTTTCTCTTCGATTCTATTTATCGATTTGTTTTTTTTTTATTGCTACCTTAAATTTTATAATTTGTGTTGATCTGATTGCTTCAAATTTTATAATTTTAAATAATATACAAGGATCTGCGTTTTTGCGTTCATTAATAATTATCAGTATTCAGATTAGTTTGTTGTTATGATTTGTACCAAAAATAAAATGAAAATGTTAGATTTATGTTATTGATGGTAAAAATGAAAATTTTTTATGATTCAAAACAAATTATTTAACTGTATTTATAGAAATCAATACATGTATAAGAGGACGTAGTTTGTATTTGCAAGTGGCTTTATTTAGGCGCTAATGATTCAATTCCACAATGGTGGTGGATTTATTTTTAGTTTTAATCCCAAAGATAATTAAATAACTTCTGAAATATTTTGTGTTTTTTCAATTTTATCGTTTTCGTTCTCAGAAAAATTTGTCAAAATGGATGACAATTGGGCACATTTTGAAAAATATTTGCAAGGGGATGTTTTGAAAAAAATTCGTTCTTATAATCATGAACGCTATGCCAACAAGCCACGCCTATTGGGCACATTCTCAAATGCAAATAGTCAAATAAAAAATTTAATTTCTTCTTTCATTTTTCAAAATGGATTTTTTAAACAATTTTGTAGAAAAATTCTGAACAGACCCTAATTAGCTGTATTAGACTTCATGTTTGGTTTATATATTTACGACATAATTCTTATTTCTGTCTATTGCAGTAGATTAGGTGGTGAGAGTTTTTGTTTTTATTTCTAAGTGCCCATTTGGCAGACGCCTCGTCACCAAACGCACCATTTACGCTAGAGTAAATCAACGCTCAAAAAGCTAGATTATTTTAAAACGCTCGTCAAGATTTTATAATTTTGTCCTCTTGATACAGAAGTTTGTGTATTAATTTTTTCTATATGCCCTTATTTGTAATTTGACAATTTATACTCTAGTTTATATCTATATCTAACCAAATACTCTAAAGAGCTTATAAGCTAGCTTATACTTTTGTTTTTATTCTATATCTTATAAGCTAGCTTATACTCTCTACCAAACACACCCTAAGTATTTGTTGTTTGTTTTATATGCAGTTCAAGCCTGATGAGTTTGCTGCAATTATGAAAGACTTTGATGAGCCTGGTTCTCTTGCCCCAACTGGACTGCACCTTGGAGGCACCAAGTACATGGTGATTCAGGGTGAGCCAGGAACTGTGATTCGTGGAAAAAAGGTGCTTTATTTCGCTCTTACTGTTTGCATTGATTTTATAATTCATACTTGTGATTTAACTTTTCTAATGAGGTTCCATATGAGCGCAATTGTCATTATCATTGGCCCTCAAAGTTCTTTGACCCAAGGAATCTCTCTCCCTTAAAAACTCATTTTAGTGTTCTCCTGTCATGAACTTTAACACATTATCTACAAGAGTTATTTCTTGTGGATAGACATTTGAACCCGGCATGTTCTTGAAAAGAAAATAATACAGCTTCACACGTCTGATTTTGGGTCCACCTCAACGAGCGCTTAATTGAGTTAGGTCTGATTTGCACGGTCCTTATTACTTGGCATTGTAGAACACAAACAAATGGATGACAGATTGGTTCTCCTTTTTTCTTTTTTAATCTTTTGTATGCTATGAGATCAATCATTTCTTGTGGTGGGTACTCTCAGACAGACACCTAATCATGCTCTAATTTCCTTTTCTTTTGCCCTTTGATGATGAAATTTGAACCCCAGTATGTTGTGGCCCATCTACTGGGGAAAATTGAATCCCAAGTCTCATTCAAACTGAATTTGTTGTGAAGGATGTTCCTTCAATAGATATAGAAGAAGTTGCAACATTATCTTACTGGAGTTTAATTAACAATTAAGAAACATATTGCACTCGTGGCTTTTATCAATTAAGAAACATCAACGTGGAGATGGTTTTGATCTGATCCTTTAATATTCTGCTGTTTACTTTACAGGGTGCCGGTGGTGTCACTGTCAAGAAAACCGGCCAAGCACTGATTTTCGGTATATATGACGAACCATTGACTCCAGGACAGTGTAACATGATCGTTGAGAGGTTGGGGGATTATCTCGTTGATCAGGGCCTGTAGCTCCCCTTTGCAACTTCATATGGTTTCCATATATTGCTTTCTGGTTTTCGGGCTTGCCTCCTCTTCCATATGTGGTCTTGAACTGGCACTATAAATTTGTTTGCTGGAGAAATAACTGTGTGAGGACAAGAGTGATGTTTTTGGCTCTTTAGGGCCTTTTTATTTTTTATTTTTACAATTCCATGATGTTTCCTTAATTTATGTATATTGCAGTTTTGAAGAATTTGTCTTTGGATAATGGGGATATTATGATAATACAATGTGGTGATAAATATTTTTTTAATGATTGAATAATTATAATAGTTCAATAGGACTCCGTGTTGGTATTGTGATAAAAAAAAAAATATTATGAAATAACACGTAGTAGAAAAAATGTGATATGTAAAACTATCTATTTCTATATTTATACACATACATTTTAAGTCTCTCAGCTTATTAAACATTAAATTGCAAATTAACATATTTCTAAAATTATTTTTTATCATCAAAAACTAAAATAAGAAATCTATTATAACATAAAAAGTATAATCACCTATTAAAATAAGAAACTTATTAATTTAATACGTAACGCTTAATCTCTATAATTATTTTTATTATTATTAAGTTACAATATTAAAATATCTCTAAAAAATAATTTTTTTTTTAAATTATAAAATTAAAATAAGAAATTATTAAAATAAGAAATCTATTATAATAAAAAAAATCTTCTATTTATTATTAAAATGAAAAATTAAAATATCTAGGATACTAAAAAGTGTACATTTAATAAATGAGAAACTAATCATTTTATACTTATAATTATATTTATGTTTTATTGTGATTTTTATTTATTGTGTAGGTAAAATACTGCTTCGAAAGCTCAAAAGGAAAAATGGATATGAGATCTGATTTTTAGGACCCAGAAAACCCAAAAAGAGCGTGGCAGCTAAATTTAAATCGGACTTGGAAAACTTCCACCGTGTTTAGATTGACGACAAAATAAGCTTATGATGTATTTATCAACACATGTATTTTATTATTATTATTATTATTATTATTATTATTATTATTATTATTATTATTATATATTTATATAATATATTTTGGATGACACACCAAGATTATATATATATAATATTTTTTATATATTATATTGAAAGTCCCACCAAAATTATATATATATATAATATAATAATATAATAATATATACTAAATAAATGTTAACAAATTCAATGACAAGTCCCACCAAAATTATATATATATATATAATTATAATAATATAATAATATATACTAAATAAATGTTAACAAATTCAATGACAACCCACGTGGGTTGTCATTAACAAAATTGCAAGCACATCTTGTAATTTTATAAAGAGGTGCTCACCACCACTTTTCTTCGGTTAGATTTTCATAATTTTCTCTGAAAAATTTGTGAAGTTCCAGCACTTGTGTGTTTTATTTGTTTTAAGCTTTCTTGTAATTTCTTTTTCTTTCAATAATAAAATTATGTGTATTTTTATTCAAATCATGAGTAGTTAATTTCATCATGCTGGGGTAAATGACGAAACTTTTAATATGAGAATATAGATTAATCTTACATATATTATAATATATGAATTGTAATCTAAATACTAATATTAAATTTAAATCTGGATTAATTATTGACAAATTTTGTTACCGCCTATATGACTAGTTTTATTTATTTGACATAATTGAGTACCTAGTTGGACTTGTTATAGACAAATGTTATCACCGTCTTTATGGCTGGTTTTATTTGTTTTGACATAATTAATTCCTGAAATAAATTAACTGGATAATAATGACAATTTATATATTAAAAAAAAGTAAGATTTCTCTAAACTTGAAATATTAAAAATATCCACTAGCCCCATCATTTATTTTATTGTTGCAGTCTAATTTAAAATTTTCAATCACTTCAAACAGTTCACTCTTTTTTTTTATTCGAATTATTATTTATCTTATTAAATCTATTGTGGATCGACCCCCGGACTTATCGGATTATTTTATTAGTTCGACACTCTTATACTTAGCAGTAAAGAATCATTTTGAGTGTGTCAAGTTTTTGGCGCCGTTGTCGGGAGTATAATTTAGTAGATAAAATAATAATTTAATATCTTTGTATTTTTTTTCTTTTCTTTTTATTTTATATTCCATTTCTTTCCTTTATTTTTTTTTTTTTGCTTCTTACTTTTTTCTTTGCATTTGTGTAGATCCAAGTTGTTCTGATTGACCCTAAATGAATCCTGAATCCAGACATCCAACATATATACAAAATATGTACTTAATTCTTCAAGGTTACATGAGATAAAATCTCAATTAAAATGGAGTTTGTATTTTGCCATAGAATTTCTTGAATCATCCTCATCTAGAGATTCTTCCATAATTTTTTGGGAAAACCTAATTCGAGAAATTGAGACAGTTGAACGAGAAATTCAATTGAGATCTGAATTGACAAAAATCAGAGGACGTTTTTAGGATCTAATCATTAAATTTTTTTGTTTGTCATCTATTTTTATTTTTCATTCACTTGTTTATTATTATTTTTTTCTTTTTGTAAGTATTGCATTTTCATATTTAAATTTTAGCACATAGTCTGCATTTAGGTTGCATAAGATATTGGTCTCAATCATCTAGCGGTAGATTAAATAGAAAGTCTCCATTACCTTCATCATCAATCAAAATGGCCAAGAACCAAAATGAAAACCCACCTGCCCGCGATGAAAATCCAGTTGATCAAGTAGAACATAACTCTCAGCATGGCGATCTTAATCATCATATGACACTCAGACAACTCATTAATCATACTACGACAGGATCACTATCTTGCATTTGTAACAACCCGGGATATTTTTACGAGATCGCGTAAGTTTTATTTTCCGCGTGTGGGGTCGTGTTGAACGCGAGGTCAATTTTAGTGCGTAATGAGACTTGTTCAAGAAATTAATTAGAAGATAAAAAAAATAACTAAAAAGGATTAAAAAAAAATTGGAATTATTAATTAAAGTAAATAAATAAATCTAGATAAATCTAGATAATTCAATGCATACTTAAGATATTTTTTTAAGGAGTCTCTCCTCTATTTTTCTCTGGAAAATGGAGTGATAGTGTCTTTTAGGGTTTCATTCGCCCTTTGTGTTTTGGGGTCTCTGCTCCATTGTTTATTCCGGCGGGTTGTTTTCACTGGTTTTCATCAGCTGTCCGGATTGGGTTGGTTTTTGTTGATGTCTGAGTTTTGATTTGCTAAGTTTTTGGAGAGTCTCTCAAAAGGCCAAGGTGTTTGTTCTTTTGACCCAGTTACTTGGAGGTATTTTGCTCTGTTTTTCTTTGGTGCTTTTCCGCATACACTTAGTAGGCATCAGTTCGAGAGGTTAATGGATACTGAGGAGTTGATTAATAAGTGTAAGGAGTTAAAAATGAGTGACAATGAGGGGATTAAAGTTGCTATTAGCAGTAGCATGAAGGAGAATGGGGGAAAGATTGTGGCAGGGTGTCTGGTGGGGAAGATATTTCAGTCAAAACTTGTTAACATAGAAGGCCTACGACGAGTAATGCAGCAACTTTGGAAGACAAGGAAGGAGGTGAGAATAGAAGGGTTGGGAGAGAATATCTTCCTCTTCAAATTTGGCACGGACGCAGATAAGAGAAGGATTATGTTTGGGGGACCATGGCATTTTGATGGGGCTTTATTGGTTTTGAGGGAGCCCTCCGACGTTGGGGATGTAATGAAACAGGAGTTCACTCATACTTCCTTCTGGGTTCAGATTCATAATGTTCCTATTATGTGTATGGACAGAGACACGTTGGAAGAGATTAGCAGGAATATTGATAAGGTGGAAACCGTGTGGATTGACGCGGCTGGCGAATGTTTCGGTAGATTTGGGAGAGTCCGAGTTTCTATTGACATTACTAAACCACTGAAGAAGGCAGTTATTCTAGAACCAGAAGGGGAAGAGGAAATTTTCATGCCCTTAACCTATGAGCGTCTACCTGACTTTTGTTATTGGTGTGGTTGTATTGGACACCATTTCAAGGAATGTAAACTGTATTCGGGGCAACCACAACAGAATTTTCCCTATGGGCATTGGTTAAAAGCTCTCCCAGGGGGAAATCTCAGAACTGGAAAGGTAGGGACAAGGAGTCATTAGCAGAGGGTAATTCCTCAATTGTAAAAGAGAAGAAGGGGGACGATGAGGGAGTGAGGTTGGTAAATCAGCAAAGGAAGATCAACTATGCTGGGTCCAATCCATTAGGAGAGGTTGCTGAGAATGGAAGAGGGGGATAAGATGGTGATGAGGTGGCAGGAGTGGGTGCACTAGACCCGATGGACCTGCAACCTAGGACAACCTTGCCAGGATGTGACGAGACAACTGTAGGATCTCAGACTAGGGGAAAGGAAATCTTGGGAGTTGTGAGGTCTTTGGAGGGAAACTCTTTCAAACAGGATAATGTCTTAGCATGCATTTCTGTAGAAGTGGGTAAAGATGTTGGCGTTGGGCCGGGCGTGTTGACTTTGGGCCTAGAGGGAAGCCCAATACAAGATAAGGTTGATGGGGTCAGGAATAAGAAGAGATGGAAGCTGCATGCTAGAAGTGGGGTTGGGCCTGAATGTGAGGATGTTAATTTGAGTGGTGCCAAGGGTCTGGCTTTGGGCAAAAGAATCAGAGAGGAGAGTGGCAACCCTTCTTCAGTTTCGAAGAAGAATAGAACAGATACGGAGGCAAAATTAGAGCACAATAATGATGTGCTTAATTCTTCTACGGTGGTGGCTGGATCCCAGCCCCACCAGTCATCATGAATGTGCTGAGTTGGAACGTTCGGGGACTGGGGAACGCCCGAACGCTCCGAGCTATGAAGGAAGTTCTCCGGGTGCACAAGCCAAAGGTTGTTTTCTTGTGCGAAACAAAAGTTACAAGTTCACAGATGAAAGGTATTAGTTTGAAATTGAAGTTTGATTGCTGTTTTAGTGTAGATAGGATTGGGTTGAGTGGAGGAATAGCATTATTGTGGGATTCTAGTGTGGAGGTGGAGGTAAAATCGTACAGTGCTCATCACATTGACGCCTTCGTAACTGAGGAAAATCAAAGGGTTTGGAGATGTACTGGAATGTTTGGCCACCCAGAAAACTCCCAGAAATTGCATACTTGGAGTTTGATGAAGCGGCTAAGTAAGTTGTACACACTGCCTTGGCTCTGCTTCGGGGATTTTAATGAAATAATGAATGCCACCGAAAAAAAGGGAGGAGCTGAAAGAAATTGGAGGGCCATTGCCGAATTCAGACACTCTATTAAAGAATGTTCGTTCAGTGATCTGGGTTGTAAAGGATATCCTTTTACATGGTCTAACCGAAGATTTGGTCCAAATCTGGTAGAGGAGAGGTTGGATAGATTTCTTTGTAATAAGGAGTGGGCACAAGTCTTCTATGTTGGTCATGCTATTAACATAGACTCTTGGAGTTCTGATTATTGTCCAGTGATTATGGAGGTGAAGGAAAGAAGACTAACAAGAGGTTATAGGACTATTCAGACTAAGAGAATCCATTACGAAGACAGGTGGAGCTCGTATGAGCGATGTAAAGAAATTATTAAGAGGGAATGGCATGGGATAACCAATGTGGACAAGGTTCAAAGGTTCAAAGTTGTGGCTGGCAGAGTGATGGAGAGTCTTCATGGTTGGAGTCAACAGAGTTTAAAGGGAGAAATAGGAAGATGGAAGCATTGCTGAATGAGCTTAGATCGTGTAAGGATAACATGAGACATTACAATGAGGGTGATGACATCAGAAGAATCGAAGGATTAATTGATAGATGGTTGTCTGAAGAAGAGATCTTCTGGAAACAGAGATCCAGGGCTGATTGGTTAAATGGGGGTGACAAAAATACAAAATTTTTCCATCAAAAGGCGTCGGCCAGGAACAGGAAAAATAAAATTCGAGGAGTGATCAATGAGCAGAACCAATGGATGAAGGAGGATGTGGATATCGAACAGACCTTTTGCGATTACTTCCAAAGCATTTTTACTAGTTCGAACCCCCATTGGCAGAATGTTGAAGACATCATCAGCAGGATTTCACCTCGGGTTTCTTCAGAGATCAATAATCAGCTGGGGAAGCCTTTTACTGAGGAAGAAGTTAGAGAATCCCTCTCACAGATGTGTCCTACGAAGGCCCCTGGGCCTGATGGGCTTCAAGCTGGTTTTTTCCTGAGACATTGGGAGGTGGTGGGACCTCAAGTCATAGAGACCTGCCTCCATGTGCTTAATGAGGGAGGGAATATAGGGCCCATAAACCATACTTTTATTGCCTTGATTCCCAAGATTACAAAGCCAGAAAGAGTTTCTGATTTCAGGCCTATCAGTTTATGCAATGTCATTTACCGTCTGATCGCAAAAACTATTGCCAACAGACTGAAAGGATTTCTTCACCAAATTATCTCTCCCACGCAAAGTGCTTTTATTCCCGGGAGGCTTATTACGGACAATATTATCATAGGCTATGAATGTCTGCACAAGATTCGGAAAACTAAAGGGAAAAATGGGCTGGTTGCGCTCAAGTTATGATAGAATTGAGTGGTGCTTCTTGAAAGCGGCAATGCTAAAACTGGGATTTGACAGAAATTGGATGAAGCTGATTTTGGGGTGTATTTCAACTGCTTCGTTCTCGGTTTTGATCAATGGGACTGCTAGAGGGTCGATTGTTCCGCAAAGGGGGCTTAGACAAGGATGCCCTCTATCTCCCTATCTCTTCATCCTTTGTGCTGAGGTTTTTTCACAGTCCATCCTAAGAGCAGAGGACCAAGGATTATTCCAAGGGCTGAGATTTAACAGGGAGCTTTCCATTTCCCATTTACTCTTTGCGGATGATAGTTTAATTTTTTCCCGCGCTAAGGCCTCTGATTGCCAATCTTTGAAAACCATTTTTGACGATTATTCTGCAGCTTCTGGACAGATATTTAATTTTGAGAAGAGCTCAATGTTCTTCAGCGACAAGACCAAGCCAGCACACCGGGAGGCTATTAAGGGGATTTTTGGGTTAAGAGTGGTGTCTATGTATGACAAATATCTGGGACTTCCTGCTATGATTGGTAGAAAGCAGTCGAGCTTCTTTAATGAGATCAGATTAAAAGTCAGCGGCAGAATCAATAGTTGGCAATCCAAATTGTTTTCGAGTGGGGGTAAGGAAGTTCTCATTAAAGCTGTGGCCCAAGCTATACCGGCGTATGCTATGAGTGTGTTCAAGTTACCCCAATGTGTTTGTGACGATATACAAAGGGAGATTGCGAGGTTTTGGTGGGGGTCAAATGATCATAAGAAGAAAATACATTGGGTTAAATGGGAAAAATTGTGTTTTGCGAAAGTCCAAGGAGGGTTGGGGTTCAGGGATCTCTCATCTTTTAATCAAGCGTTGGTGGCCAAACAAGGTTGGAGAATGATTCAGGAGCCAGGTTCATTGATGGCCCGAGTTCTTAAGGCAAGGTATTTTCCAAAATCTGATTTTCAGAGTGCAAGTTTGGGCTCTAATCCATCTTTCATTTGGCGGAGTTTGCTGTGGGGAAAAAAGCTACTTGAGAAAGGGCTTCGATGGAGAATTGGAGATGGAAGACAGGTGAAGATTTCTGAAGATAAATGGATTCCTAGGCCAAACATTTTCAAACTAATTCTGCCCTCTACTTTTAGAGGTGAGGCTACAGTGGCTGAATTAATCACTGATCAACAATGGAATGAAGATCTGGTTCGAAGGAACTTTCACCACATAGATGCTAAGGAAATTTTGAAGATCCCGTTACCTGGTGAACCAAGAGCAGATCACAAACTCTGGCACTTTGACAAAAAAGGTTTGTATTCAGTTAAGAGTGGGTATCAGGTGGCATGGAAAGACAAGTTTGCGTTGGAACCAGGCAGCTCGGAGAGTAGGGGGGATCATTGGAAGATCATTTGGGCCAGTGCACTTCCTCAAAAGGTGAAGATCTTCATATGGAGAGCAGTGGTAAATTTGCTTCCTACAGCAGAAAATCTTTGGAGGAAAAAAATCACAGAAGATCCCCTCTGTTTTCGGTGTGGTGTCTATTGTGAATCTTGTTTTCATGCTCTCTTTGGGTGTAAGGAAGCTAGGAAAGTTTGGAGGCTATTTCCTGTTTTTTCGGTGATCAATATGGAGGGCAGAACATGCTTGCTGGATGTGATGTCTGAGATGGTTCGACTGGGAGGGGAGGGAAGACTTGATCTGTTCAAAGCTGTATGCTGGGTGTCTTGGCAGGTCCGAAACCAGAAATTTTTTGAAGGGGTTAGTGAAGACCCTATTAGATCTCTTGCACGAGTTGAAGCCATGGTGGAATCGAGTAAAATCCCGTCGATTTCAGAGCTGAAGCTGCCAAAAAAGAAATGCCTGTTTGATGACCGAACATGGAAGCCTCCTCTGGAGGGATGGTTTAAAATGAATACTGACGCGGCAGTAGACTTTTGTACGTGCAAGGCTGGTTTAGGGGCGGTTTTTAGAGATTCTAAGGGTAAGGTGGTGGGGGCTGCTGTAAAAAGTATTGATTTCAACGGAGACGTTCTAGTCGCGGAAGCTGAAGCTGTTAAGTTTGGCCTCCAAGCTGCGGAAGACCTGGGGTTGCTTCATTTGGTGGTGGAAACCGATTGTAGTCAGGTGGTGGATTTGATCTATAACAGGAAGGGCACTTTGATAGAAACGTGGTGGATTATTGAAGATATTTTAGGAAAGCTAGCTAGTTTAGATAGACATTTTGTTTGCTATGCCTCTCATTTTTGCAATGTTATTGCTCACGCTCTTGCGAAATTGGCAACTAGAGTTAGTTACCCTGTTATTTGGAAAAATAACTTTCACAATGATATTTCTCTTTTCTAAAAAAAAAGATATTTTTTTAAGCATTTATTACACAACACACACAGAGACCGAAGAGGGGGAAAACAGAACAGACAGATAGGGAGAGAGCTGAGGCGAAACAGAAAGAAAGAGATGAGAGAAATCAGAGGATGAAGCCGAGAGCAGAGTGAGTAAGAGAGTAGCGGGAGATCGAGAAAGAAAGAAGAAAGAAGCAGAACCAGTCGTGTAACAGGAAGGGGAGAAATCAGAGGAAGGCTGAAAGAAAGAATAGGCCGAGGAGAAGGGCTGGATCGAGGGGAATCAAGAGAGAAAGAGAGAGAGAGGAGGAAGGAGAAGAAGGCTGAGAGAGGGGGAAACAGTAAGTATACTATGGCAGAATTACTTTGAGCCTGAATACGTTAAGAAATTTAATATTTTTAGAAATGAGATGATTAGGAGCATATATTTTCATCTTTTGATTTTTGCTTTATGGGTATACTGAGCTCTATTGGATATATATGGTTTAATTAGGCAAAGTAGAATAGTTAATGATGCAGGCAAGGTAGAATAGTTAATGATGCTTTTGATGACTTTCTTGAGCTTTGATTAGATTTGATTGAACTTGGGTGATTTAGGGTTATAGATAAATTCGAACTTGGGTTGTAATTTAATGAGCTAGAACTTTGTTAAGCATAGTATAAACTCAGTCGTATGTATAAAATTGAAAGGGATTAACAGAATTGGAAAGATTAGTAGTTTAGGGATTTTCAGATTTGTAGTATAGAAGGGATATGTTCTGTATGTTATTGGTAATCTGGAGCAGGAAATAAAATTGGAAATCTGAAATTGACACAAGTATGTAAGTGTGGTAGTAGAGGTAGTAGGGGTAAGTATAGCTGTAGCAAAGGCAGCAGCTGTAGCAAAGGTAGCAAAGGCTGATGAAGAACCAGTAGCAGTAGACTTAAACATGAGATTGGTGTTTATGTCTGTGATAATTAGGATATAGTTTCTATGTGTAATGTTGTGTTTTAGAAGTTGAAATTGATATTGGAATTATAAATATGGAATTAAGCTTATTTATTAGTTGATAAGGTTGTAAAGATACATGGGTGTGTAGGACATAAAAAGAATGAAATCAGTATGTTAAAACGAATCACTGGGTGAATATGAGTACACTAGTGCAGGATTAGAGGCGTAAATGGGTGATGAGTAAGTATAAATGAACGAATAAGCAGTTGATGTTTCAGTATATGATTCTGTAAAAAGGGCACAGAATAGTGAAATAAATAAGAACCTTTTGAGTTGAATATATATATGGCAATACAAAGATAAGTAAATAAGAATGTGTGAATATAAACTAGTAATATTGGAAAAGGGTTAAATTAGCCAATGTGTTAAGATATATATTATTCTATGATTGGAATGTTGATTTGGTATGTTTAAGCTACCTTTAAGTGTTTTCACATTGGCCATGATGCAGAACGATTGAAAAGGCATTAGTTAGTTAATATTGTACTAATTTTTAATTAAGGTAGGCTAGTGTAATAGTGATAATGAACTGTATTTAGAATATAGACATGAAGGTTGTATCTTGGTTAATATGGTTGGTTGGTGTTGTATGAAACTAAATTGTGGTTACATGGACACACTTTACAAAATAAATTAGTGGATGGAGAGGGATATCTATTGCCTTGTTATCTGAAAATGAAAATGTTTCTCTCTGCAGGTTGCCATTGTAAAGGTAATTTGTAATAAGCAAACTGGTCATGAGCATATATAATAATATGAAATGAGCATTAAAGCATGATTAGGGAAAGTAAAAGCATTGGAATATATATACGCATGAGCTATCATTTCTAGAAGTTAAGATTGATTTTAAAGATTTAAAGTGTGTATAAGAAAAGTTTTCAGATGCTTTTGAGTAAAACGTATTTCAGAAAATGTTTTCTTAAAGTTTTGAGATTTAAGCATGGTTTTATGTTTTCGGGGCATGGGGGAAAAACTCACCCCAGTATGTAATTATTACAGAGATACAGTTGGAATTAACGGATTCAGAGACATGTGCACATGTTGAGGACTGAGGGGACGCTCTCAGATCCTCCAGATGGACTAGAGGGACGACGATACGTAACGCCCCTAGACCCCAGATTTTGAGTTTGGGTGGTAGCATAGATCCACACCCCCAACTCCAGATTGTGGCTTGGGGGACGGCGATACGTAACGCTCCAAGACCACCAGATATGAGACAGTAGTGGCATGCTTTGGGGGACGGCGATACGTAACGCCCCAAAGTCATGGATTTGCACTACTGCCTCCAGATAGGCGTATGGGGGGATGGCGATACGTAACGCCCTCATACGTCCAGTTTTTCAGACAGAGACACAGAACCGAGAGAAAATTTTCAGTTTTCAGATGCAGCTTTTAGATTTCAGAGTAACAGATTTCAAATAGAGACTTCATTTTTCAGGAACAGTTTTCAGATGAACAGTTTTCAGAAACAGTTTTTTAGAAAATATTATTTCAAAAAGATAAGTTTTATAAAGAGATTCAGAAAACAGTTTTCAGAAGACAGTTTTTAGAAAGGATTTTCAAAACGTATTTTTAAAACCTGACATGATAAATTAGAGTATAACTCATAAGTTATGCATATAGATCATATACCCTAGAAAACCATTTGAGTTGCATATAGTTGACATGATGCATGATAGCATTAATACACTTATATGTATATTTGATCAATGTTTGTGTGAGTAGTATGTTTACTTAGGAAGAATCTATTAATAATAGTGCATGATAACATGGCTACATATGCATGCATATACAATTGATGATAGTGTGAAGAATGCTTGAAAGAATGAAAATGTTATAGATCCGATTTGATGATATTTCAATGTGATAAAAGAAAGATAACTATAGTGAGAATCTGAATTGGAACTAGTAGAAGAGTAAGTAGGAAAGTATTAAGATATCAAAGTAGTGCAGCGAAAGCAAGTATTTTGAGTTTTGCAGGTTGGTGACCTGATCAGTAGAACACATATACCAGATCTTGTGGAGCCGGATAGCAGCGTTGCAGTCAGCCAGTCACCAGATCTTGGGTGGATAAAAGTCAAGTTGTTTATGAGTTTATTTGTAAAGTAATTGAGTTGTTTATAAGTTTAGTTGTATAAGTTTAAAGTTTGTAAAAGTTTTTGTTTATACGTACTCTCGGGCACGGAGCCCAATTATTATGTTTTGAGTTTATTGATTTGGTGTATATTATTGGTGTTGGGCCCTTTAGGTTGTATTGTGGAGCTGGACTTGATCCAGGTTGCTCGATTTTTAGTAGAGGTCATGCCGAAATTTCGGCAGAGTCAGAGGCTTATGGAGTCAGGACTTGCCTGTCTTCTGCCGGTAACATCCTAGCTTAAGGCGAGATGTTACAACATTACTTTCCCCCAGATGCATCACATTTCAATTTTAAACCAGGTATCATCCAATTTTTACCCACATTCAACGGTCTAAAATCAGAAAATTCCTATCAACACTTAAGGGATTTTTGAAGATGTATATAACACTTGCACAGACTAAATTGCAGCATGAATATAGTTCGACTTAAGTTTTTCCATTTTCTTTAAAGGATAAAGCTAAAATTTGGTTGCAGAGCCTTATGTCAGGATATATCAGAACATGAGATGATTTACAAGAGCAATTTCTGAAAAAAAATTCCTTTCATTCACCGGACAAACTCCTTTAAGAGGAGAATTGCAACTTTCACATCAGAGTTAGGGGAAATATTTTACCAATATTGTGAGAGATTTAAGGATATGTTGAATGTTTGTCCACATCACGGTTTTGAAATATGGAGGTCGTTTTCCTACTTCTACGAAGATTTAACACTCTAAGGTAGACAAGTAGTGGAAATGACATATAATGGTGAGTTTAGGGACAAAAATCCCGAAGATGCACTAGATTACCTAGAACACATGGTAGAGAATGCATAATAATGGGACACAGTTGGCATTTATGAGTCGTCTATAAAACCACAGTCATCTGGTAGAGAATATTTAACCTTAGGGAAAACCACGACCTTTATGCTAAATATGCATCTCTAGTAGGGGTGACAATTTGGGTCAGGAGTCGTTTATTCGTTCGATTTGATTCGCTTTAAAGCGAATACGGGTTTGAAAAAATGGATTTGTTTAATAAATGGGTCAATTCGATTCGATTCGTTTATTAAACGAATCGAATACGAATTTAAGCTCATGAATTCGTTTATTCGTTTAGGATTCTTTTTATTATTTTTATTTACTAGTTTTTGTTAATTTTCAATTAAGATTCGAGAAATTATAACTAATTATCATAGAAAAAGTAATATTTTCGATATTTGGTGATGTATTTTTAGTAAATATATTAATTACATATTTCATATGTATATATTTATGAAGAATTAATTTAAATCAAGTGTGGTAAATTATTTTATTAAATAATATGATTGACTAAACGAATAAACGAATAAACGAATATTCGTATTCGATTCGTTTAATAAATGAATCGAATACGAATCATGATATTAGGATTCGTTTAATAAACGAATCGAATACGAATTCATCACATTTTGATTCGATTCATTTAGGATTCGATACAAATTCGATTCGTTGATTCACTTTGCCACCCCTAATCTCTAGCTAAAAAAGTTGAGGCATTAGAAATGAGGAAGAGTGATCATGTCAAATCAGTTCAAGAAGTCACGTGTCATATCTGTAATTCAAATGAACATGTCACACAAGTTTGCCCAACCTTGCCAGCTCTGCAAGAATGTCTCCATGACCAAGTCAATTCCATAAACATCTTCAAGAGACCAAATCTAAACTCATACTCCCAAACCTACAGTTCTGGTTGGAGAAACCATCCAAACTTCAATTGGATGAATGATAACCAAGCACAACCATTGCAACAACCTCTCCAAGTACACCAGAATTTCCAAAATTCCCAGAATTATGCACCATATGTCTCACCGTCTAGGAAAACCCTTAAGGATACTTTCCATACATTCATTGAGAAACATGATTCCATCAATAACCAAAATGTGCAAACATTGATTGATCTGAAAGATACTTTTTTCTAAAATCACATATGCATTGACCATTCATGAGAAATGAAAGTTTCCTGCACAACCACAGTCAAATCCCAAGAGTCATCAAAACCTTCATGAGGGTAGTTCTGGTAGTGAACATATAGACCAAGTCAAATCTGTTATTACTCTTCGCAGTGATAAAGTCATCCAAAGACTCATTCTTGAACCTCGTGAAGATTCAGCTTCTGCGGGTAAGGAAGGGGTTGATGAATTATTACCTATCGTTGATAATAACGATTTTTCACATGCACCTTCATTTCCCCAAGCATTGAAAATAACGAAAGTGAACCATTCCCCGGGATATATGAAATATTCAAACAGATGAGGGTCAATATTCTTTTGTTAGATGCCATCAAACATATACCATCTTATGTCAAATTTCTAAAAGACTTGTGCATCGTTAAAAGAAGACATCAGGTAAGAAAGAAAGCTTTTCTAGCCGAACAGGTAAGTTCCATTATCTCAACCAATAATATATTAAAATACAAAAACCTTGATTTTCCAACTATTTCATGTATTATTGGAAATCATAAAATTGAACATGTTGATCGGTGAAATCACACACGTAACGCAAGCGCATGTATCGTTCAAGTAGTATAAAATATATCGATCCTACGAGGACTTAATACCTAAGCTATTAATTTATTGAAGTTAAATATTTACAAGTATCTAATTGATTTGATTGTTGGTTGGATGATGATTTTTATCTAAAACAAACAAGTAAATAAAACTAAGGTAGATTTTAAGTTTTAAACAATGATATGAAAATATCCAGGGTTGTGAATCCTACCAATATTCTTCTAAAGATGAGTTGATTATCTTATGCTTGTGTAATATTCTAGTTTATTAATCTGGAACACGAAAATATGCAAAAGTCTCTTCCGATGGTCAGATGCAAACACTCAAAGTAACTCAATTAACTATATTCCTATGTTAATTAAGAAACTCTGAATTCATTAAGTTTAAGTTCCAATTATGGCCACCCACGCCTGACGGGTATATTTCTATCCTGGAAGGAAATCTCTAAGGTGAATGTGAGATCGTGAGCTATTGAGTCTACGGCTAAACCTAAAATCAATTTTCCAAGTTCATTTTAAGTTTACTTAATCAACTTATTAGAGGCTAATTAACTAGAAGCATTAAGAACTAGACTCAATAAATAAACATATACATTACATAAGACATAAGAAAAGTCAACTTATTAAATAATTGATATTGGTTTTCATCACAACCCTAGACAACGTATTTAGTTACAACACATATCTAGGACTTCTAAAGAAATAAATAAACAAAACAACATACAACAAGTTGAAAACTAAAAAGTAAATATTACAACAATGAAATAAAATGCTGGGATTTGGGGATCCACTTTTATTATTTCAAATCTAGAAATCTCTCTTATTATAATATATAAATTTGCATTATATTACCAACCGACCATATAGGCGGTATCCTGATTAAGTCATATTTTAATTAATTCCAACCGACCATCCATGTGGTATCCAATTAAGTCAGGTTAAAATTAATTTAATTAAATCAAACCGATCATAAAGGCGGTATCCAATTAAGTCAGGTTTTAAGATAATTTATATATTATAAATTAAGGGAGATTAATCTAAATTATAATAATAAAAGTTTCAACATTCACCCCAGCAGAAAGAAGTTACCTACTAATGCTTTAAGTAAAACAAATAAAGTTTTATTACTAAAATAAAAAGAAAATACAAGAAAACGGAAATTAAACAAATAATATACTATCTTCTTAGTATTCTAAGAAAATTCCCCAGAAGAAAGTATGATTTTTCCTTCAGATTTCAGCCTCTATTTATAGGCTCCAAAAAAGGGCCGCGTCGTGACGCGCCAAGTCTTCTGTGTCGCGACGCGTGCTACAGTGAATGAAGGTTGAATTATTGTGTCGGCGTCGCGACGCGTTGAGGGTTGGGCGTCGCGACGCGTTGAGGGTTCTGATGTCATGATGACACAAGTGATGAAGCGTGTCGACAGATGAATTATTGGCCCGACATCGCGACGCGTTGAGGCTTGCGCATCGCGACGCGTGAACAATAAATTTCCCATTTTGCCATTTTGGATCCGTTTTTCACGTTTTAGCTCCGATTTGATTCCAATGAGTCCCGATATTTTATTTATCTACAAAATAAACAGAAACACATCAAAACGTTCATAAATCTCGAGAAACTATACAAAATATTAAGTGAAATTGGCAGTAAATATTGATATATTTTTCTCTCATCACACCCCCAAACCTAAAATTTTACTAGTCCTCGAGCAAAACAACAAAATAAAATGCAATAAACAACTTTAAAATAAAATTAATCTAAGCTACTTTCGTAGGGATCACGATTGTATTTAGTGTATGCAACAAGCATTTAAACCCTTAGGTGTCCCTAGAGGACGAGTTTTAGTCTCATGAGGGTTTACAATGACGATACCCAAAAACGTCAATCAAATGTACAATCAATCACACAAAACAAAATAAAAGGATAAACAAGTTAGTAACTAAACAAGTGAAATTCTTATCCAAGTTTATAGTTGTTTTCTTTCTTTCTAAATTACCAAATAAGTAAATTCTCCGATTATTTTTACCATTCTCCATATACACAACCAATAAGGTATTAATCAAATTATTGCGCCCACAATATTCATAAGTGTAGATGAAAAGAGAGTAATATTTTTCTCCTAAAGTTATATCAGAATTCACATATTTTTGGCAATGGGTTTTTTTTTGATTTTTTTTTTATATAAAATCTTCAATCCTTGTAGCGAGCTTTGGGTCAGTGACTCCCAAACCAGTTGGCTTTAGTGCACTAGGTGTTAAGTCACCCCTATGGATTTAATTACTCGGATCTCATATGTTAAAGGCTCTACCGTTTGACACGAACAATCACTGCTTGCTGAGGCAATATGTTCAGTTACTAAGTAGAAACTTAATTATTATTAACTTAGGCTTTTACCGTTTGACGAGAACAATCACTGCTTACTGAGGCAAGACGTCCGGTTACTAAGTCAAAGCATGGTTAATTATTTATATACTCATTTTGTTTTATTATTCCATCGCTTTCAGGTGCTTCTTCCAATAAACTAAAGCACAGAATATTACAAACTTTCACGTACAACCATGTTCGTATGTTATCATGTATGTTGATAATACCTGTCAAATGAGCATATGAAGATCCTATTTAGTCAATATTATGGAGAATTCATGAATTTAAATAATTCAAAAGAAAATAAACAAAAATTAACTAGTTACGAATTAGGTTGAGATATGTCTCAGGAGTATAAACTCCTTACACAGCTATCTCTAAATAAAATTCCACCTAGTTAGTCAAGTTTAAAACATAAAAAATCAAAACAAACTTTTGTTTTTGAATTTTTGACTAAAAAAAAGCAAAAACAACACAAAGAAAAATAAAAATAAGATACTATTCAACTATTCTCCTCCCCCAAACCTAATTGAGACATTGTGACAGTACCTGATTAGCGTGGAATTATACATCTAAAAAGAAAACTAAAGGTTAAGATCCAGATTTATCCTACACTTCTTACCACGATTGTTATTAGACCTGTTCAAGTTGGAAATGATAAGGTCAATATTTGGTTCAAATGTCAAGAGTTGGTCAATTAAATTATTGGTTGTTCTGGCAGTGAAGATGATATCTTTTACGAGTTTTGAAAGGAACCCATTTCTCCTGACATCTCCGAGATGTTGGGTCTCTAAGATCAATCCCAAGATCATTTAAGCATATAACATGTGTGAATACGCAAAGAAGTAGCGGAAAATATACTCACTTTGATCGGTTTGTTGGATGTGTTGAGAACAAAAATTAACCTTATTTGAAGTTGCTCCAAGCTTTCATTGATTTGTATGTTGAGCTCCAAGCCTTGGTGAATGAATTCCAAACTCAAGGGATGTTTCCCTATCACCTTTGAATGAACCTTTTGTGTGCTAGCACTTAAGATTTTTGAAGCAAAAATCAAGAAGCAATAAGCCAAGCTTCACGCCAAAATGAGAGAAAAATAGGGAAGTATTTTCGGCCAAGGAGAAAGAAAATTAGTAGTGTTGTGTTTTTGATTTTCCAAAATCAATAAAATCAATTACCAAACTTCCAAAGTCGGGAAAGGTCTTTCACAAGTCAAGATAATGTGTTAAACAAGTTAACACCAAATCTTCACTAACTTCCATCACCATAAAGGTAAATGTTGACTAATGATGTGACTTGAGATGGGTCCCACTTGATTCAAAATTCGAGTGGGCCCGCAAACACATCCAGGGCTCGGGTTCGTTAATTCCGAATTAACGAATTTTCCGTTGCGACGTAATTAAATCAAATTAAATTAAATAATTATGCTTAGCAAAAATACTATTAAAGTCGCTCGTGAATTAATTCTAAATTAATTCGTTCGCCCGAATTAAAATCCAATTTTAATTCCGTTATGAAATATAATTTCATTTAATATATCGAATATATTAATTTTATCGATTAATTCCAAATTAATCGTTCTATCTCTTCTATTTGAATTTTATCCAAGATAAATTCTCGACGTAATTAATCCTAGATTAATTTTCTCTCTCTTCTAATTAATCCCAGATTAATTATGTTCGAGTCAAACGTCATCGGTGAATCTTCGGGAAGCGACCCATGAGATCCCTGGATATATTGGCAGTAAATTCGATTGTCAGACTATCCGAACACGTGCGTACCCGGTACCATATTTTTACCGATTTACAGGACATGGTTGGCTTTTAACAAAGCACCGTGCCTACCCAATTCTCCAGAAATATTCTTTAAGGAATATATAATCTATGTCAGACGTAGTATACGTAATATTGCGTATTGCGATCCAGTATTTGATGTCACATGCAAGGCCTGGGGCTGGAATAATGTATGTCCCGTACGAAGCATATATCGGGTCACAAGCAACTAGTCTCTATAATCGGATAATCATGACCCTGTCATATTATCCCGGTAGTTGCAACATAATAGAGAACCAGTTATGTATCCCTGCGTGATCATCATCTCCATATGACTGAAGTGATACTTCCGTCTTGACATCACACCCAATACACTACGATTCTCAATAAACCCAGAAGAGGCGTACACAGAACCTGTTAAAGTCCTGGATGACCAAAACCAAAGCGTATTGATTGTCACAAGTATTAGCGATGCAAGTCTCAGGTTAAGACCAAATACATCTACCCTGATGCGGATTCCCATAGACACACAGACATACTACCAATTTGATTTCGCGGGGTCTATCCAGAGCGAAGCTGTTCCCGTACCTCCTATTACACTTCCATAAGTATCTAATACTTAAATATATGAGAACTATGCCGTTATGTTCCCACAACGCGCACAAGTGCAATACTAGTCTATTCCGCATTATCGATGTCCAGTCTCGATAATACTACGATTAGGGATATTTAATAATTAAACCTTTGTGGATTGATATCGTCTCATATCTTATTAATCCGGAACTAATCATAAGGACTTTTATCATTTATATATTCAAGTTATCTAGTTACAAAATGATAAAATAGCAATTTCCGGAACTAATAGTTAATTTGTATAAAAACCACAATGTCTTTTACAAATAGTGATGCTATAGGTCATAATTGTCCAACAATCTCCGACTTGGCCTATAGCCAGTCACTCAAGCATCTAACACCTGAATTATGTACATGTCGCTCAAACTTTTGCTGAAGAATAGCTTTCGTCAGCGGATCTGCAATGTTGTCATCTGATACGACCTTCTCGATCTTCGCATCGCCACGATGTATGAGCTCACGAATCAGATGGAAACATCGAAGAACATGCTTGGATTGTTGATGAGACCGCGATTCTTTAGCCTGCGCTATAGCCCCGTTATTGTCACAATACAATGGAACAGGCTCAGCTTCTAACGGAACTACTCTTAATCCAATTAGAAATTTACGGATCCAAACTGCTTCTTTTGCTGCTTCAGCTGCAGTAATAAACTCCACTTCTGTTGTTGAATCGGCAACAGTCTCTTGCTTGGAAGATTTCCAGCTCACTGCTCTGTTGTTCATGTTGGAAATCTAATAACCATGTCCCAAGATCAAAATCAAGCAAAATATATATAAGAATGAATTAGATTGAAGTAATGGCGGAAACAATACTCACAAAAACCAAATGTGGATGCAAAGGATGAAGCAAAAATGCTCCTATGTGCAGTGAGGAATTCGGCCAAGCAGTAAGGAGAAGCTCCAAGCTTAAATTTGATCCTTCCAAGCTCTAAGATGAGTTTCCCATAACACCTTGTATGATCCCTTGATGTTGCTAGCCAAACTTGTGTGTTAGAGTTCCAAACAAGAACACCTTCTTCTTGTCTTGCCACAAAACAAATGAAGAACTTTTGAGAGAGTTTTTGTCTACTGGTTTCGGTAATGAGAGAGGGAGAGGAAGATCTGATTTTTGTCTCAAAAATCAATTTATATTTATGTTATAATTATATTAAATAATAATATAAATATAACACAAACCATGCAAAGACTTAGAGTGTCTAACACTCAATTTCCATGCATTATCTTTGAGTGCTTTGTACACTATCTTCATGCATTGCATCTTGATTAAAAAAATACAAATAATGACAAGTGTCATGTGGGCCCCACACGTTTCCAAATGAAAGTGGGCCCACTTGCACTCACGCGTTCGGGTTCGATATTTCCGAAATATCGAGCTTACGTCGCGACGTTAATTAAATCGAATTTAAATAAATAATTGCGCCTAGCGAAATTATTATTTACGTCGCTAACGAATTAATTCTAAATTAATTCATTTGCCCGAATTAAAATCTAATTTCAATTTCGCGTCGAAATCGAATTCCGTTTATTATATCGAATATAATAATTTTACGATTAATTCTAAATTAATCGTTCTCTCTCTTTATACAGTACTTTATCCAAGATAAAGTCTCTCCGTAATTAATCCAAGATTAATCGAGTTTGAATCATACGTCATCGGTGAATCTTCGGGAAGCGACCCAAGAGACCTCTAGATATGTTGGCAGTAAATCCGGTTGTCGAACTATCCGAACACGTACGTACCAAGTACTACGTTTTTACCGATTCACAAGACAAGGTTAGCCTCTAGCAAAACGCCATGCCTACCCAATTCTCTAGAAATATTCTTACTGGAATATTAGATCTATAACAGGCGTAGTATACCGTAGTATAGTGTATATCGAACCAGTATCGGATGATCACATGCTAGGGCTGGGGCTGGATAAGTGTCTGCCCCGTCCGAAACACATATCGGATGTCAAGCAACCAGTCTCTTTGAATCGGATAATCCTGACCTAGTCATATTATCCCGATGGTTGCAACCATTTATAGAGTACTAGTTCTGAATCCCTCGCGATCATCATCTCCATATGTCTGAAGTGATACTTCCATCTTGACATCACATCCAATACACTACGATTCTCGATAAACCCAGAAGAGATGTACACAGAACCCGTTAAAGCCCTGGACCATCAAAACTAAAGTTTACCGATCGTCGTAAGTACTAGCGATGCAAGTCTCAGGTTAAGATCATATGCACCTACCCTGAAGCGGACTCCCATAGACACGCAGACATACTACCAATGGGACTCCGCGGGGTCTATCCAGAGCGAAGCTGTTTTCCGTACTATCGGTAAAACACAACCTCCTACCGCACTTGCATAAGTATCCAATACTTAAATATATGAGAACTATGCCGTTGTGCTCTCACAACATGCACAAGTGCAGTACTAGTCTATTCCGCATTATCGATGTCCAATCTCGATAATACTACGACTAGGGATATTTAATGATTAAACCTTTATGGATTGATACTGTCTCATATCATCACAATCCGGAACTAATCATAGGGACTTTTACCATTTATATATCAAAGTAAATAAATTACAAAACGGTAAAAGGCAATTTCATTACTACATAGTTAATTTTGTACAATAATACAATATCATTTACAAAATAGTGACGCTATGGGACATTACTGTCTAACAGTTCAAACAAAATATGTACCCAGATTGTGACTTACAGTCGTCTTTATCAGTTTGGAAACTTGCATCGGTAAACCCAGTTACCTCAAGTTCTCCATCTCCATAGATTAAGAACGCATCCTTAGTTCGTCTAAGATACTTAAGGATGTTCTTAACCGCAACCCAGTGGCCATCACCTGGATCGGCCTGATAGCGACTACACATGCTCAAAGCATATGAGACATCAGGTCACGTACATATCATGGCATACATGATTGATCCGACTGCCGAAGCGAACGGGACCTGACTCATATTGTCTCTCTCATCTTGAGTTTTATGACACATGTCCTTAGATAGAGTGACACCATGTGACACTAGCAACAGTCCTCTCTTAGACTGTTCTATGTTTAATCTCTTCAACATTTTATCAATGTACGTGCTCTGGGAGAGACCAAGCAGCTTTATAGATCTATTCTGGTAGATCTTTATTCCTAGAATAAAGGCTGCTTCTCCCAAATCCTTCATGGAGAATTTTAATGAAAGCCAAGCTTTCACCGATTGTAGCATGGGAATGTCATTGCCAATAAGCAATACATCATCAACGTAAAGGACAATGAATGTCAGTGCGCTCCCACTAACCTTCTTATATACACAAGGATCATCCTCGTTTTGAATGAAATCATATTCTTTTATGATCTCATCAAAATATTGGTTCCAAGAACGCGATGCTTGCTTCAATTTAACTTGCAAACCTTGTCTGCATGTTTTAGTATGAAAAAACCGTCAGGCTATTGCATATAAACATCATCCAAAAGGTTTCCATTAAGGAAAGCGATTTTGACGTCCATCTGTCATATCTCGTAATCGAAATATGCAGCAATAGCAAGCATTATCCGAATGGATTTAATCATGGCAACAGGTGAAAAATTTTCATCGTAATCGACACCATGTCGTTGATGATACCCTTTCGCTACAAGCCTAGCTTTGTACATTTGTATGTTGCCATCTATGTCGGTCTTCTTCTTGAAGACCCATTTGCAACCAATAGGCTTTACGCCTTCTGGTGCATCAACCAGTGTCCAAACTTAGTTGGTGTACATGGAATCCATTTCGGATTTCATGGCTTCTTGCCATAAACCAGAGTCGATACCTTGTATTGCTTCCTCATACGTAGCCGGTTCGTCTTCCTCAATAAGATTAATATCCACATGAGGTGAGATCAGAAACTCATACCTCTCAGGTATTTTCTAACTCTCTCCGACCTACGAGGTTCTTGTGTATTCGAAGATTGTGGTACAGTCTCATCCCTGATGAACTGTTCATGTTCCGTTAAGGAATCGGTGCCAGGAACAGTATCACTCCGATTTTCATCGAGTTCTACTTTCCTCCCACTTACCACTGCATTTAGGAATTCCTTCTCAAGGAAAACCGCATGTAGAGCAACAAATACTTTGTTCTCTTGTGGGTTGTAGAATTAATATCCTTTGGTTTCCCTAGGATAACCTACAAATAGACACTTATCCGATTTGGGTTCAAGTTTGGTACCATCCAAACGTTTAACGTATGCCCAGCAACCCCAAATCTTCAAGAATGAGAAACCTGGTTTCTTTCCTGTCCATATTTCATACAGAGTCTGTTGAACAGACTTTGACGGGACCTTATTCAAAATAAGTATTGCACTGTTCAATGCATATCCCCAGAAGGAAATATGTAGCTCAGTGCGACTCATCATTGACCTTACCATGTCTAACAAAGTTGGTTTCTCCGTTCGGACACACCGTTTAATTGCGGTGTTCCGGGAGGAGTCCACTGTGAAAAAATACCATACTCTTTCAAGTAATCAAGAAACTCATTGCTTAAGTATTCTCCACCACGGTCTGACCGTAATATTTTAATACTTTTACCGGTCTGTTTTTCTACTTCGTGTCGAAACTCTTTGAATTTCTCAAAAGTTTCCGACTTGTGTCTTATAAGATACACATAAACATAACGCGATGCATCATCCGTAAAGGTTACGAAGTATTCATATCCACCTCTAGCCTGACTAGACATGGGCCCACATACTTCACTATGAACGAGGGCTAACAGTTCGGTGGCACGTGCACTTTTACCGCTAGAAGGTGTTTTAGGCATTTTTCCTAATAAACAAGATTCGCAGACGTCATATGAATTTGGATCAAATCCGTCCAAGTACCCACTCTTCGAAAGTGTGGATATGCGAGTCTTGTTAATGTGTCTCAGACGACAATGCCACATATAAGTTTCATCTTTGTTACTTAGTTTAAGCCTTTTGTTTGTTACATTATATGTTTGAGATTGATTTATATTCAAAATATAAAGACCATTATTCACATCAGCACTGCATATCTCCATATCATTTTTATACATAAAACACCCAGTGTTTCTAAAAACAAAAGTATACCCACGTTGGGCTAATAAAGATACAGATATAATATTCCTAGTCAAACTAGGTATATAATAACAGTCTGATAAGTTTAGTACATGCCCCGAGGGAAGTTCCAAAATATAAGTCCCTGCAGCCAAAACAGCGACCCTAGTCCCGTTTTCAACTCGTAGATAAATCTCCCCTAAGGCCAGTCTCCTGCTAATCTGCAGATCCTACACATCAGTATATATATGAGTACCACAACCAGAATCAAAAATCCAATTTTTAAAACTAGAAGTAGACATGTTTATTTCTATAACAAACACACCTGAAGCCGGTGCCTTGCCCGCTTTGATTTCCTTCATGTGCGCTTTGTAATCACGGAAGTCACGCTTCCAGTGACCCCGTTTGCCACACTGCAGGCATACATCTTGGGATTTGTCCTTTGCCTTCCCAGAAGACTTTGACGATTTGGCCTTGCCCTTCTTCTTCTTCTTCTTCTTTACACCTCCAGTAGCCTTTGGCCAAGTCTTAGGAGACTGAGATGTTGAAGCGAAGTGCGCCTCAAAATTTTTGCCCTTCAATAGCTCTTTTTCTGCTTCACGCAGCATTGTCATCAGCTCTTCAAGAGTATGATATTGGTTCATCATATTATAGTTCATGATGAACCCGCTCCAGCTGTAAGGAAGAGACTGCAATATCAAATCTATAAAAGTCGCAGCCTCAAAGGTTATGCCTAGCTGACCCAACTGTTCAATATCAGCAATCATCTGCGACACATGGTGCTCGACAGATGTACCATCTGACATTCGAGAGTGAAAGAGATTCTTCTGCAATTCATACCTTTGCGATCTAAGGTTAGATCGATGAAGGTCCTTAAATTTTTCCATCATAGTATATGGATCCAATCCCTTGTTTTGGCGATGAAATTGATGGGTCATCGCAGCGAGCATGACGGATTGAGCAGTTGAGTTGTCATCGCTATGAGTCTTCCAAAGCTCAAGCTCAAGCGGCTGCTCATTTCTGGGCTGAGGCCCGAGAGGTTTCTCTATCGTATAGAGCATCCTCTCAGCCCCCAGGACAATCCTGAGGTTCATATCCCAGTCAGGAAAGTTCGCGCCATTAAAGAAATTTTCGCCCATGATAATGTCTCTAACCCCGATCTTTCCAGTCATCTTAATTGCAATAGTCTAACTATTCAATTAACGATTTTTGGGTACAGTCCAACTGTTACAAGAAAAATAATAGAATATTACTCCAACTAATAAATATTTAAAATGATGAAATAATTTGAAAGCGCGTATTTGGCAAGTATTTGAACGAAATCGCAAATTCAATACTAGCTTCCCACTATTTTTCGGCGAGCCTCTAACCCTCTGTTGAGTACTCGGGAAACCTAGTTTCCTAATGGGCTAGGATCCCGTTAAATAACACACAACCTTGACTTTGGCCAACAAGCTGTATGATATTTAACTAGGTAGATCTCTAAGATCAATTGGATCTCATCCAATTCCTAGATCCGGTAGGTGGACCTCCAAGTCCGAAACATATATACAATATATATGCCAATATATCCAATATATTTTCCTAACCTTTTCCTCTGAATCAACTAAGCATCGGCTTTGGCTCAACAAGCTTAATGGTTCCAATTAAGCGGGACCCATTGACCTTGGAAAACTTTGTAATCCATGTCGATGAAAAAGAAGTGACCTTGACTTTGGCCAACAAATCACAACTTGCCCAAGACATGCGATATGGAACAAAGCTTTCATGGTTCAAACACATCTGCGATGGACATTGATATTGACTTTGGCCAACAAACCAATGCCAATCTTGGATCTTGAGAAAGAACCATTCAATGGAAGGAAAACGCTAAATATTTGATTGAGGATTTTTTGAGTAATTGGCAACCAATTAATTATCTTTGATTAGGTCTCATCATACACCCTTAAGCATGCATTCTAAAAGCATCATAAGGCGCGATAAATAAATTAATAATGATATGCGGATGGATATCTCACAAATTGTTCCTAGAACAAATCACTCACTTTCCTCTCCCCGGCTAGCACCATTCTAACTTCTACCCAATTACATAATACAATAAAGAAACCTCATTAACATTGAGGGGAATTGATGAGAAGATAATTACAAAGAGTCGAGAAAAAAAGGTTGGACACGCAGGTCCAATTTAATAAATTCTAAATTTATTACAACAATTTCCAAAATTGCCCTCACCCATCTAATATCCATCCGATATACATTATTCATACAATACATCCATGTATTCACACAAAGCATGTTATTCAATCAATCTAATCTAATTAATTAATCTTTGAATTAAGTGATCATCCAATGTTCAAACAACGATTTGATTTGCGCGAGTCCAACTCGTTTGAGAATAAGTACTCAAAGTGTGTATTCTCTAATTATATTGAACTATAATTTTAAATCCAATTTAATTTATATTCAATACTAATTCTTTATTTAATTTCAAATTAAATAATTACACTTTTAATGTGCCTTTACGATTTAGATTCTAAATCTAATCTTAATGGGTATCAAAGCTTAATTAACATCCAATGTTAATTAATTAAAGTCAAATGGGCTTTCAATTAATTTCTTAAGGCATGGACTTTGGCAACCAAAGCCCAATAAGGAATCACCATTTGCCATAAAATTAATTTTGGCCCATTAGGCCCAATTAATTATTTAAAGGCTCATTTATTATATTTGGACTTAATGGTATGGTTTTAGGCCCAATTTGGATCCAATCCAATTGTCCTAAACCAATTTGGCCCAACCAAGCCCATTAGGCCCAAATATAACAATTTTAGCCCAATTCCAAATTAAGCCTAATTAATTAAATTCTAATATTCCAAATATCACAATTTATATTAATTCAAGTGTATAGCCATAATTAATTATTTAAATTAACATTTCCAAAATACTAATTTACATAATTAATCATGCTTTATTATATTCAATACATGTCCAACATTATTGAAGTAAAATCAATCACATTACATGCTCTACAAGTCACTACAATGATGGGATTTTTATATAAATTTTGATTTCAATCCAATTAAATCACAAATCAATATATCCAAGTATTTTAAACACATCCAATGGTTTTAAAAAAATCAAAATCACCATGACATAAATGGCTTCTAACTCTCGGCCAAGGTAAGCAAATATAGGGAAAATTAATCCAATTTATTTTCTCAAATATTAAGATGCATAAATCTAATTTAACATCATCCAAGCTTATCCAAACCATCAATTTGAAGATATCATGCTCAAATAACAAAATCCCCAAAATAAAGATTATAAACCCTAAGTTCATTTCATGCTTAAATAGGCTCATGATACCATTGTTGGGTCTCTAAGATCAATCCCAATAACATTTAAGCATAAAACATGTGTGAATACGCAAAGAAGTAGCGGAAATTATACTCACTTTGATCGGTTTGTTGGATGTGTTGAGAACAAAAATTTGCCTCTTTTGAAGTTGCTCCAAGCTTTCCTTGATTTGTATGTTGAGCTCCAAGCCTTGGTGAATGAATTCCAAACTCAAGGGATGTTTCCCTATCACCTTTGAATGACCCTTTTGTGTGCTAGCACTTAAGATTTTTGAAGCAAAAATCAAGAAGCAAGAAGCAAGAAGCCAAGCTTCACGCCAAAATGAGAGAAAAATAGGGAAATATTTTCGGCCAAGGAGAAAGAAAATGAGTAGTGTTGTGTTTTTGATTTTCCAAAATCAATAAAATCAATTACCAAACTTCCAAAGTTAGTAAAGGTCTTTCACAAGTCAAGATAATGTGTTAAACAAGTTAACACCAAATCTTCACTAACTTCCAACACCATAAAGGTAAATATTGACTAGTGATGTGACTTGAGATGGGTCCCACTTGATTCAAAATTCGAGTGGGCCCGCAAACACATCCCGGGCTCGGGTTCGTTAATTTTGAATTAACAAATTTTCCGTTGCGACGTAATTAAATCAAATTTAATTAAATAATTATGCCTAGCAAAATTACTATTAAAGTCGCTCGCGAATTAATTCTAAATTAATTCGTTCGCCCGAATTAAAATCCAATTTTAATTCCGTTATGAAATCTAATTTCATTTAATATATCGAATATATTAATTTTATCGATTAATTCCAAATTAATCATTCTCTCTCTTCTATTTGAATTTTATCCAAGATAAATTCTCGACGTAATTAATCCTAGATTAATTTTCTCTCTCTTCTAATTAATCCCAGATTAATTATGTTCGAGTCAAACGTCATCGGTGAATCTTCGGGAAGCGACCCATGAGATCCCTGGATATATTGGCAGTAAATCCGATTGTCAGACTATCCGAACACGTGCGTATCCGGTACCATATTTTTACCGATTTACAAGACATGGTTGGCTTCTAGCAAAACACCGTGCCTACCCAATTCTCCAGAAATATTCTTTAAGGAATATATAATCTATGTCAGGCGTAGTATATGTAGTATTTCGTATTGCGATCCAGTATCTGATGTCACATGCAAGGCCTGAGGCTGGAATATTGTTTGCCCCGTACGAAGCATATATCGGGTCACAAACAACTAGTCTCTATAATCGGATAATCATGACCCTGTCATATTATCCCGGTAGTTGCAACATAATAGAGAACCAGTTATGTATCCCTGCGTGATCATCATCTCCATATGACTGAAGTGATACTTCCGTCTTGACATCACACCCAATACACTACGATTCTCAATAAACCCAGAAGAGGCGTACACAGAACCTGTTAAAGTCCCGGATGACCAAAACCAAAGCGTATTGATTGTCGCAAGTATTAGCGATGCAAGTCTCAGGTTAAGACCAAATACACCTACCCTGATGCAGATTCCCATAGACACAAAGACATACTACCAATTTGAATTCGCGGGGTCTATCCAGAGCGAAGCTGTTCCCGTACCATCGGTAAACACAACCTCCTATTACACTTGCATAAGTATCCAATACTTATATATATGAGAACTATGTCGTTATGCTCCCACAACGCGTACAAGTGCAATACTATCTATTCCGCATTATCGATGTCCAGTCTCGATAATACTACGACTAGAGATATTTAATGATTAAACCTTTGTGGATTGATATCTTCACATATCTTATTAATCTGGAACTAATCATAATGACTTTTATCATTTATATATTCAAGTAATCTAATTACAAAATGATAAAATAGTGACCGGCGTAAACACACACGTATAACGCAAGCGCACGTATCGTTCAAGTAGTATAAAAATATCGATCCCACGAGGACTTAATTCCTACTATTGTTATTAATTATTGAATCTATTTATTTACATATATCTAATTAAATGAAGAAGAGAATGATTGTTGATTGGTTGAAAGTGGTTTTACAAAATAAATAAATAAAATAAAAAGACAAAAGAAAATACTAAGGAAAATAACAAAAGACACAAAGATCTAGGGTTGTGAATCATTCTAATATCTTTTAAAAGATGAAGTGATTATTTTATGTTTGTGTAATAAATCAGTTTACTAACCTGGAACACTAAATTATACAAAAGCCTCTGTCGATGGTCAGACGCAAATACCCAGTTTAACCCAATTGAACCATATGTCTATGTCAACCAAATTATCTGGATTCATTAAGTTTAAGTTCCAATTATGGCTACCCCCGCCCGACAGGTATATGTCTATCCTGTAAGGAAATCTATTAAAGGGTTATCTATCCTCAAGGAAGATCGTGGGCTATTAAGTCTAAGGCTGAAACCTAAAATCCCTATGTCTAGTTCATTTTAGATTTGCCACATCAATCTTATTGGTGATCAGACAACAAGAAGCATTAAGCTTAAGACTTAATAAGTAAACCTTTAAATTACCCAAACTATAATTTAACCCTTTATAAACCGGTGATATTGGATTTCATCACAACCCCAGATAATTGGCTTAGTTACGACACATATTTACGGGTAGTAAAAAAAACATAAATAAAATAAAAGACATAAAGTAAAATACTGAAAATTAAATGCTGAAAAGTAAATGCTGAAAGTAAATTGCTAAAAAGTAAATTGCTGAAAAGTAAATTGCTGAAAAGTAAATAAAGTAAAATTACAATAAAAGAAAATGCTGAGGTAAAAGGATCCACTTTTATTACTTCTATTTTAGATATCTCCCTTAATATAATATATTAACTTTGCATGATAATTACCAACCAGCCATATAGGCGGTATCCAGATTAAGTCAAATTAATAATTAATTACCAACCGACCAATCAGGCGGTATCCAGTTTAGTCAGGTTAAAACCAATTTAAATAATTACCAACCGACCAATATGGCGGTATCCTCGTTAAGTCAGGTTTTAACTAGTTTATATATTATAATTAAGGGATATTAATCTAAATATTAGTAATAAAAGTTTTACCTTTTACCCCAGCAAAGGGGAGTTACCTCCTCATTACTGAAAAGTAAAAACTGAAAATTAAATAAAGAAAAGTACTGTGCGTAAAAGTAAATTGCGGAAAGTAAAAACTGAAAAGTAAAGAAAAGAAAGTGCGAAAATGAAAATTAATTACTGAAAGCTGTAAATAAACAAACAAGATACAATCTTCTTAGTATTCTTAAGGAATTCCTTAGAAGAAAGTATGAATTTTACAAATGAAATGGCTTGGTATTTATAGGCAAAATTTTGCCTCCATCAAATCATCCACCAAATCAATTATTAATTGCTCCACTAATTGCTCCACTAATTGCTCCACCAAATCCATTATTAATTGCTCCACTAATCTCTTATCATGTTTGGTGATGATTTGATAATTTTTATTATTTATTTATTAATTTATTTTTTTGCTTTGAAAATGATTGAAAGTGACTTTAATAATTACACACTACACAATTCTGGCTGGTTCATCAATTTCGGGCATGAAATCTTCAGAATTCGAAATTATTTTGTCTTTCAAAGTTGTAGATATTTGAGTCTTCTTTAATCTGGAACTTGAATCAGCTCAATCCAATATCGGAGTAAAAAGTTATGCCCAAAATACGACAGATGCGCAAAACTGGAATTTCCAAAACTGCACTTCGTCAAAACGCCCTTTCAAGTTTCCAATCTCCAAAATTAAAATATCAAGTCCAATAATTGCCCTTATTTGACCCATATTTCATCCTAAATGATTTCATTGAGACCCGATATTATTTTATCTGCAAAATAAACTAAAACACATCAAAAAGTTCATCAAACCCGAGAAACTAAATAAAATATTAAGTTAAAGGGGCGGTAAATATTGATATATTTTCCGCTCATCACACCCCCAAACCTAACATTTTGCTAGTCCTCGAGCAAAACAACAAAATAAAAATAAAATTAAACTAAGCCACTTTCGTAGGGATCACGGTTGCATTTAGCATATGCAACAAGCCTTTAAACCCCTAGGTGTCCCTAGTGGACGAGTTGTAGTCTCGTGAGGGTTTACAGCAATGATACCCACAAACATTTTACAAAAGTAAAAAGATAATAAAACTAATGCACACAAAAGCAAAAAGACAAGAGAAAATAGAATAAAAAAGTTAGTGACTAATCAGGTGAAACTTCTACTCCAAGTTACTAGTTGTTTTGTTTCATTCTAAATTACCGAATAAGTAAATTCTCCGATTATTTTTACCATTCTCCATATACACAGCCAACAAAATATTAATCAACTCATTTTTGCCCACAACAGTCATAAGTGCAGTTGATAAGAGAGTAATATTTTTGTCCTAAAGTTTTATCAGAATTCACACCTTTTTGCAGCAATGGAATAATAATTTTTTTTTTTCTGATTTTTTTCTTTGATTTTTTTTCTATTTTTTATTTATATACAATATTTTCCATCTATGTAACGAGTGTTGGGTCGGTGGCTCCCAAACCAGTTGGCTTTAGGGCACCAGGTGTTAAGACACCCCTACGGACTTAATTACCCAGACTTCAGATATAAATATAAATATATATATATATATATTTATATATATATTTTTTTTGTAGCATCTTCGATCCATGTAGCGAGCTTTGGGCCAGTGACTCCCAAACCAGTTGGTTTTAGGGCACTAGGTGTTAAAACACCCTTACAGACTTAATAACTCGGATCTCAGATTTTTTTTTTTTTTTTTTTTTACTCCATTGCTTTTTGAGATGTTTCTTCCAATTAAACTAGAGCACTGAATATTACAAACTTTTCAATTTTAGCTCATGTCCGTATGTTACTATATATGTTGATAATATCCGCTAACTGAACATATGAAGATTCCTTTTAGTCTGTTTTAAGGAGAATTTACAAATTAAATAATTCAAAAGGAAATAAACAACAATTAACTTATTTCGAAAATAGGCTTGAGATACGTCTCAGGAGTAGAAACTCCTTACTCAGCTATCTCTTACCAATTTCACATTTTTAGTCAAAACAAAAACACACAAAAAAAAAAACACAAAATATTTTTGTAATTTTTGAAAATTTTCCAATTTTTTTGTATTTTTCGAAAAATTTTGGACTAAAAATAAAAACAACACACAAACTAAAAACAAGGTACTGATCAACTAATTCCCTCCCCCAAACCTAAATGAGACATTGTCCCCAATGTCTTAAACAGTAAAAGGAGAGTTAAGAAGGTTGTACCTGGTTAGCTGAAAATCTATAGGAAATTAAAGGTTAAGATCCAGATTAATCCGACGCCTCTTACCACGATCGTCCTCGGAACAATTTATCTTTGAAAGGATAGGGTCAACTTGTGGTTCATAGGCTATGAGTTGGTCTATTAGATCCGGAGCAGTTCTGGCAGTGAAGAGGAGTTCTTTCATAGGTTTTGACACAAACCCATTTCTTCGGGCATCATCAAGAAACACACAAAGAAAATCATAAAATCCATCAACATTAAACAGTCCAAGCGGTTTCTGGTGTATGTTCAGGTTCGCCCAAGATAGAACTATAAAAATTTCGTCCAATGTGCCCAAGCCACCTGGCAAAGCGATAAAAGCATCAGCACGGTTAATCATTTCTACCAGTCGTTCAGACATACCTGACACGATCAGTTCCTCTCCGTTTGATGATCCAATAAGATTTGCCTCTGCCAAGGGTTTTGGGATGATTCCCAAAACATGACTGCCTCCTTCCTGTACGGCCTTTGAAACGATCCCCATAAGTCCGAGATTGCCTCCGCCATATATTAATTGCATATTTCTTGCAGCTAAGACTCGACCCAATTCCTGTGCTGCTTCTATGTATTGTGGCTTAGTACCAACACTACTACCACAAAACACGCAGATGTTTTCAACTCGTCTTCTTGAAGTGGCTTCCATTTTTTTTTTTGTATTTCTTTTTCAATTCTAAATGCCTTCAAAAGTGCAATGACGGGCTGAATTTATAGTACCTGAAAAATGGTGAGTAATAATAGCACTAATATCTTCCAAAGGACGATTGTTAGCTAAACAACAAAAGAGATCGTGAAAGGTCAAAAAGTATGGATCCTGTCTACGAAAATAAAGATAATTACAATAGAAAAGCGAATCAAAGCAATAATTAAGGCAACGAAATTGTGTACGCAATACGCCACTCGCTTAGTATAAATTCATTAGGATGTGTCTCAAGATTTCATTCCTTATTCAGCCATCGCTAATGAATTGTTTCTCATTTTTGATTGCCAAACACAATTCCTTCCGTCTTAAAATGCTTCGTTTGTGCCTTTCCCTACAAAAAAAACACACAAAATTAAAAATTTCACACAAAATATGAAAACAAATTACAACAAATTGCATGGGTTGCCTCCCTGCTAGCGCTAAATTTTTCGTCTTCAGCCAGACGTGACTGAAATTCATCTGTTAAGGAGGTTTCAATGTCGTTTTGGATGTCCGATTAAAGACAATCCCGTGAGCGTTGCTTTTGAAAGGTCTCTTCCAACGGTAAAGTGGCAAAAAGAGTTTTGTCTCATTCAGTGCTCGTGCTACCTTTTTGCTCCTTATTGTTCCAGTGGTTCCTGCAAAGAAAGAAAGAAAATCAGGAGGTCGCGTATGATGCTTGACTTGGAATGGAAATTCCATTCTGTCAAGCTTCTGGTTGATATCTTTAATTTGTACTCCCCAAAACAGCGATGTTTCTCCTGAATGCTCTGGATCTTTATTAAGGTCAGACATTTGCTCCTCCATTTGATCTGTTTCTTGCTCCACCTTTTCTTCACAGATGTATTTTAAAATTTATGTATTCAGTTCTTCATCTGTCATCTGTGAAATACATGCTTCAAAATTGTCAACCTGATGATATAAAGAAATGTCAGATTTTAGGTCTTCATCCTCTGATATGACTGGAATGGATGGTTCAGGAAGATCTTCTTCAAACATCATGGTAAAGCATGCTCCAAGATCTTCATTTTGAGGATTGAAAGTTTGATCCTCCGTTGTTGGTGCAGTTGGTACAAATAAATCAACTTCATCCTCGTCAGAGTCTGAATAATAAAAGTCAAATTGAGACTTTGCCGGTTCGGGCTCCTGAACTGATACCTCTGGTTGTTGAAACTGCTCAGCTTCATCCTCTGTTGAAGTGTCACTGTGAAATGATTGGTACTCGAAGGCTTCATCAGTGTCATCCGAAACTGGTTCTTGAGGTATGTAGTTCTGGTTTTCTGTGAATTGTCTCATTTGATCTGTCATTCTCTGAATTGATGCTGATTGTCTCTGAATACTTTCAAATTGATTATGGCATGTTTCAAGCATTGTATCCAACTTTTCGTCCCGTTTCTGGAACCAATATTTGAGCATGTCAACCAATGATTCTTCCTCTGATTGTTCTGGTTCTTGATAAAAATCATAGGTGGATGGTGGATAAGATGGAAAATATGATGGTTCTTCGTACCATGAAGGATTTTGATAGCTCTGCCACCCTGGATTGTAGTTGTACTCGCAATAATTACTTGGGTGGTTACCGTCACATATCTCACATCTCTCCATTGCATTCTGATGAGCAAATGTAGTATTACTTGATTCTGGCATCCAGTGATAATCATTGGGCTGGACAACAGGCCTCAGAAAACCGGACTGTTGCTCCCAGATGTGGGGTGTATCTTCTTGTAAAGCTCTTGATCTTTCAATCTCCCAATAGTGTTCCATTGTTTAACCACCTGAAAATAAAAGAAAGAAATAAAAATTACAGATAAAAATAAAGAAAATTAGATACAGGTAAATTGGATAGCTTCAAAATTAACAACTCAAGAAAAATAAGTCCCCGGCAACGGCGCCAAAAACTTGACCGGCGTAAACACACACGTATAATGCAAGCGCACGTATCGTTCAAGTAGTATAAAAATATCGATCCCACGAGGACTTAATTCCTACTAATGTTATTAATTATTGAATCTATTTATTTACAGATATCTAATTAAATGAAGAAGAGAATGATTGTTTGATTGGTTGAAACTGGTTTTACAAAATAAATAAATAAATAAAAAGACAAAAGAAAATACTAAGGAAAATAACAAAAGACACAAAGATCTAGGGTTGTGAATCATTCTAATATCTTTTAAAAGATGAAGTGATTATTTTATGTTTGTGTAATAAATCAGTTTACTAACCTGGAACACTAAATTATGCAAAAGCCTCTGTCGATGGTCAGACGCAAATACCCAGTTTAACCCAATTGAACCATATGTCTATGTCAACCAAATTATTTGGATTCATTAAGTTTAAGTTCCAATTATGGCTACCCCCGCCCGACAGGTATATGTCTATCCTGTAAGGAAATCTATTAAAGGGTTATCTATCCTCAAGGAAGATCGTGGGCTATTAAGTCTAAGGCTGAAACCTAAAATCCCTATGTCTAGTTCATTTTAGATTTACCACATCAATCTTATTGGTGATCAGACAACAAGAAGCATTAAGCTTAAGACTTAATAAGTAAACCTTTAAATTACCCAAACTATAATTTAACCCTTTATAAACCGGTGATATTGGATTTCATCACAACCCCAGATAATTGGCTTAGTTACGACACATATTTACGGGTAGTAAAAAAAAACATAAATAAAATAAAAGACATAAAGTAAAATACTGAAAATTAAATGCTGAAAAGTAAATGCTGAAAGTAAATTGCTAAAAAGTAAATTGCTGAAAAGTAAATTGCTGAAAAGTAAATAAAGTAAAATTACAATAAAAGAAAATGCTGAGGTAAAAGGATCCACTTTTATTACTTCTATTTTAGATATCTCCCTTAATATAATATATTAACTTTGCATGATAATTACCAACCAGCCATATAGGCGGTATCCAGATTAAGTCAAATTAATAATTAATTACCAACTGACCAATCAGGCGGTATCCAGTTTAGTCAGGTTAAAACCAATTTAAATAATTACCAACCGACCAATATGGCGGTATCCTCGTTAAGTCAGGTTTTAACTAGTTTATATATTATAATTAAGGGAGATTAATCTAAATATTAGTAATAAAAGTTTTACCTTTTACCCCAGCAAGGGGGAGTTACCTCCTCATTACTGAAAAGTAAAAACTGAAAATTAAATAAAGAAAAGTACTGTGCGTAAAAGTAAATTGCGGAAAGTAAAAACTGAAAAGTAAAGAAAAGAAAGTGCGAAAATGAAAATTAATTACTGAAAGCTGTAAATAAACAAACAAGATACAATCTTCTTAGTATTCTTAAGGAATTCCTTAGAAGAAAGTATGAATTTTACAAATGAAATGGCTTGGTATTTATAGGCAAAATTTTGCCTCCATCAAATCATCCACCAAATCAATTATTAATTGCTCCACTAATTGCTCCACTAATTGCTCCACCAAATCCATTATTAATTGCTCCACTAATCTCTTATCATGTTTGTTGATGATTTGATAATTTTTATTATTTATTTATTAATTTATTTTTTTGCTTTGAAAATGATTGAAAGTGACTTTAATAATTACACACTACACACTTCTGGCTGGTTCATCAATTTCGGGCATGAAATCTTCAGAATTCGAAATTATTTTGTCTTTTAAAGTTGTAGATCTTTGAGTCTTCTTTAATCTGGAACTTGAATCAGCTCAATCCAATATCAGAGTAAAAAGTTATGCCCAAAATACGACATATGCGCAAAATTGGAATTTCCAAAACTGCACTTCGTCAAAACGCTCTTTCAAGTTTCCAATCTCCAAAATTAAAATATCAAGTCCAATAATTGCCCTTATTTGACCCATATTTCATCCTAAATGATTTCATTGAGACCCGATATTATTTTATCTGCAAAATAAACTAAAACACATCAAAAAGTTCATCAAACCCGAGAAACTAAATAAAATATTAAGTTAAAGGGGCGGTAAATATTGATATATTTTCCGCTCATCAAATAGCAATTTCCATTGTCACATAGTTAATTTGGACAAAAACCACAATGTCTTTTACAAATAGTGACGCTATGGGTCATAATTGTCCAACACGAGAAACACGAAAAGAAAGTCAAAAAATCCATCAACATTAAACAGTCCAATTGGTTTCTGGTGTATGTTTAAGTTCACCCAAGATATCACTGTGAAAATTTCCTCCATTGTGCCCAAGCCACCTGGCAAAGCAATAAAAGCATCAGCACGATTAATCATTTCAATAAGTCATTCGGACATACCTGATACGATCATTCATCTCCGTTTGATTGTCCAATAAGATTTACGTTTGCCAAAGTTTTTGGGATGATTCCCAAAACTTGACTACCTCATTCCTGTACGGCCTTTGAAACGTAACCCATCAGTCCTAGATTGCCACCGCCATATACTAAGTGCATATTTCTCTCTACCATGAATCTACCCAATTCTTTTGCTACCTCAACAAAATTCTGGTTTAGATCCATAACTAGTTCCGTAAAATACACAGATATTCATGACTCATCTTCTTGAAGTTGCTTCCATTTTATTTTTTTGTTTACTCTATCAAATCTGGATGTGTTGAAGAGAGCAATAACGAGCTGAATTTATAGATCCTGAAAAAGGTTGAGTAATAATAGCACTAGTACCTACCAAATGAAAATTATTAGCTAAACAGTAAAATAAATCGTGAAAGTCAAAAAGTCTGGATCTTGTCGGCAAAAATAAAAGGGAATCAAAATAAAGCAAATCACATTAATTAGTAAAAAAAAAAGAAATCAAAACATTAATATGTACAGGTAGTAACGGCTTGAATGACCTCTATGGGTCAGAGACAAGTTTCCCATCCAATTTTCTTATAAATTGGAAAACATGGTCTTTTAAAGTCAGATTCTCGAGACTCAATTGTTGTTTTTCTCTTCGAAACTGTGTATGTAAATTGTGAATTACGTGATAGACATATCCACTGGAATGCGTTTCAAGAGTCAATGATATGTCATCTAATGACTCCTTACTCATGTCATCCCTTATAAATTTTATTTTATCTTCGCGATGATCAAACATCATTCCTAAAGAACGACAACGAGTATTACATGTACATCGTGCACATTTATAACAAACACCTAATCGTTTAGCTATTATTTTCTTAGCATATGTGCTTTTTCCTAAACCATGCAGAAATGAAATAAAAGAGTCAGATGACTCACCTGCTGATCGGTGATAAACACACACGTAACGTAACCGCAAGTATCACTCAAGTAGTATAAAATATATCGATCCCACGAGGACTTAATACCTTAGCTATTAATTAATTACGTTAAATATTTACGAGTATATAATAGATTGATTGTTGTTTGGATGGTGATTTTTATCTGAAACAAGTAAATAAAACAGTGCGAAAGTAAATTAAAGGAAAATTCAATATTATAAAACTATCTAGGGTTGTGAATCCTTCCAATATCTTTTAAAGATGAAGTGATTATCTCATGTTTGTGTAATATATCGGTTTATTAACCTGAAACTGGAAATTATGCAAAAGCCTCTGTCGATGGTCAGATGCAAACACCCAAAGTAATCCAAATAATCATATGTCTATATTAACCAAATTACCTGAATTCATTAAGATTAAGTTCCAATTGTGGCTATCCCCGCCCGACAGGTATATGTCTATCCTGGAAGGAAATCTACCTAATGATTACCATGCCCCAAGGTGAGATCGTGAGTTATTGAGTCTAAGGCTGAAACCTAAAATTCCTTCGTCAAGTTTATTTTAAGTTTGCCAAATCAATCTTATTAGTGGCCAGTTAATAAGAAGCATTAAGCTTAATACTTACTAAATAAACCATTATATTACCCAAATCATAAAATAACTCTTATAAAACGGTGATATTGGAATTCATCAAAACCCCAGATATGGTATTTAATTACAACACATATCTAGGACTATTATAAACTTAATAAAAGAAAATGACATAAAGTAAAACTTGAAATTAAAAAGATAAAATAAACAATAAAGAAAATACTGGGGTTAGAGGATCCACTTTTATTTAGATATCTCTTTTATTATAATATATAAACTTTGCATGACATTACCAACCGACCATATAGGCGGTATCCTGATTAAATCAAATTTATGATTAATTCCAACCGACCATAAAGGCAGTATCCAATTTAGTCAGGTTAAAATCAATTTAATTAAGTCCAACCGACCATAAAGGCGGTATCCCATTAAGTCAGGTTTCAAATAGTTTATATATTATAACTAAGGGAGATTAATCTAAATATCAGTAATAAAAGTTTTGTCTTTCACCCCCAGCAGAGGGGAGTTACCTCCTCATACTAAAAAGTAAAATAAAGAATGAACTATTGCATAAAATAAAAATTAAATACAAGAAAGCTGTAAATAAACAAACAAGATAAAATCTTCTTAGTATTCTTAAGGAAATCCCCAGAATAAGGTATGAAAATTTCAAATGAATTCGGCCTCAATTTATAGGTAAAATTTTGGTCTACGCATCGCGACGAGTGGCTGTCGGCAGAATTATTAGCTCGGCGTCGCGACGCGTGAAGGCTTTCGCGTCGCGACGCTGACGTCATTACTTACGTCAATAATGACACGTGTGGACTGGTTGCATAATTGATTGCTGACATCATGATGATGCATGTCGGCAGAGTGATTACATCAGCGTGTCGCGACAGAGAGGATGTTTGCGTCGCGACGCATAAATGATAATTTTGCCTTTTTTGTCTATTTTTCACTGTTTTGGCCCCGATTTGATTCCAGCGAGTCCTGAAACCTTATTTATCTACAAAATATACAAAACACATCAAAATATTCACAAAACTCAAGAAAACTAGACAAAATATTAAGTTAAAGGGGCGGTAAATACTGATATATTTACCGCTTATCACACCCCCAAACCTAACATTTTGCTAGTCTTCGAGCAAAATAACAAAATAAAATACAATAAACAACTTAAAAATAAAATTAAATTAAGCCACTTTCGTAGGGATCACGATTGCATTTAGCGTATGCAACAAGCCTTTAAACCCCTAGGTGTCCCTAGTGGACGAGTTGTAGTCTCGTAAGGGCTTACAACGACGATACCCACAAACGTCAAATGCACACAAAAGCAAAAAGATTAAACAAGTTAGTGACTAAACAAGTGAAACTCTTATCCAAGTTAAAGAATTATTTTATTTCTTTCTAAATTACCAAATAAGTAAAATCTTTGATTATTTTTACCATTCTCCATATACACAGCCAACAAGGTATTAATCAAATCATTGTGCCCACAATATTCATAAGTGTAGTTGAAGAGAGAAATATTTTTGTCCTAAAGTTATATCAGAATTCACATTTTTTTTAGCAATGGATTTTTTTTATATTTATTTATTTACAACATCTTCAATCCATGTAGCGAGATTTGGGCCAGTGACTCCTAAGCCAGTTGGCTTTAGGGCACTAGGTGTTAAAAAACCCTTACAGACTTAATTACTCGGATCTCGGATTTTTTTATATATATAACATCTTCAATCTATGTAGCGAGCTTTGGGCCAGTGACTCCCAAACCAGTTGGTTTTAGGGCACTAGGTGTTAAAACACCCCTACAGACTTAATTACTCGGATTCTCATATGTTTCTTTTTTTTATTATTCCATCACTTTTTAGATGCCTCCTCCAATTAAACTAGAGCACTGAATATTACAAACTTTTCAATTACAACTCATGGCCGTATGTTACCATGTATGTTGATAATATCTGTCAACTGAGCACATGAAGATCCAATTTAGTCAAAAGGAAAAAAACAAAAATTAACTTGTTACGAAATAGGTTGAGATACGTCTTAGGAGTGGAAATTCCTTACTCAGATATCTCACACCAATTCCACCTGATTAGTCAAGTTAAAAAATCACAAAAACAAAATATTTTTTAATATTTTTTAATTTTTAATTTTTTTTTTGAATTTTTGAAATATTTTGACTAAAAACCAAGCAAAAACAACACAACGAAAAAAATCAAAATAATATACTAATCAACTATTTCCCTCCCCCAAACCTAATTGAGACATTATCCCCAATGTCTAAGAAGTAGAAGAATAGTTTAGAAGAAAGTATCTGGTTAGCTGAAATTCTACATCTGAAAGAAAATTAAAAGTTAAGATCCAGATTTATACGACGCTTCTTACCATGATCATTATCGAACCAGTTTATCTTGGAAATGATAGGGTAAATTTGTGGTTCAAATGCTAAGATTTGGTCAATTAAATCATGGGCAGTTTTGGCAGTGAAAAGGATATCTTTTACAGGTTTTGCCACGAACCCATTTCTCCGGGCATCATCAAGAAAAACACAAATAAAGTCATAAAATCCATCACTATTAAACAGTCCAATTGGTTTCTGGTGTATGTTCAAGTTCGCCCAAGATATCACTGTAAAAATTTCCTTCATTGTGCCCAAGTCACATGGAAAAGCAATAAAAGCATCATCACAGTTAATCATTTCAACAAGTCGTTCAGACATACCTGGCTCGATGCATTCATCTCTGTTTGATGGTCATATAAAATTTGCCTCTGCCAAAGGTTTTAGGATGATTCCCAAAACTTGACTTCCTCCTTCCTGTACGGTCCTTGAAACGCACCCCATTAATCCAAGATTGCCACTGCCATATACTAGGTGCATATTCCTTTCAGCTATGACTCGACCCAATTCATGTGCTGCCTCAACAAATTATAGTTTAGAACCAACACTAGTACCGCAAAACATACAGATGTTTACAACTCGTCTTCTTGAAGTTGCTTCCATATATATATATCAAATCTAGATGTCTTCAAGAGTGCAATGACGAGATGAATTTATAGAACCTGAAAAATGGTGAGTAATAATAGCACTAGTACCTGCCAAATGACAATTACTAGCTAAACAATAAAATAAATCGTGAAAGTCAAAAAGTCTGGATCCTGACAGAGAAAATAAAAGATAATAACAAAACATATTACAATTATTAGTTAAAGACAAATAGATAATAATATTTACAAGAAGTAACGGCTTGAGTGACATCTATGCATCAAGGACAAGCTTCTCATCCAATTTTCTTATAAATTGGCAAACAGGGTCTTTTAAAGTCAGATTCCCGAGACTTAATTATTGTCTTTCTTTTCGAAACTGTGTATGTAACATGCGAATTGCGTGATACACATATCCACTGGGATGCGTCTCAAGAGTCAATGATATTTCATCTAAAGACTTCTTACTCATGCCATCCCTAATGAATTTAATTTTATCTTTGTGGTTATGAGACACCATTCCTAAAGAACGAAAACGAGTATTACATGTCATGCCTGCACATTTATAGCAAACACCTAATCTTTTAGCTCTTCTTTTTTTAGCATAGGTGTTCTTTCCTAAACCAGACATATATGAAATAAAAGAGTCAAAAGACTCACTTGCTAATCGGACTCGTGCTTCAATAATCCAACGAATGTCATTAGGAATACCTTTGATCATCAGAAGTCTCATTCGTTCCATGCGAGCTTTGTAGACTTTCATTAGAGAGTTTGAGGGAGAAAAGGAAATTGCTTGTGAAGATTTGCGAGAAAGTCTTCTATCCTGAAATATGACTTTACCTACAAAAATAAAACACACAAAAATAAAACACGCCAACTCTTAATAAATATACACAAATTGCATGGGTTGCCTTCATGCTAGCGCTAAGTTTAACGTCGTCAGCTAGACATGACTGCCCGAACTTTAGGCCAGATCTGCAAGTGTGACACTTTCTTTTTATCTCTCAAATGATTCTCTCCAGTAGTGCTTGACACGCTGGCTGTTAACTTTGAATGTATCGTTGGAGTTGGGATCAAGTAACTCAACGGCTTCGTATGGTAAAACTTGGGTGATTAAGAATGGACCTGACCACCGTGATTTTAGCTTCCCAGGAAAAAGTTTCAATCGTGAATTGTATAACAAAACCTGTTGCCCTGGTTCCAGTTGTCTTTGCACTATTTTTCGATCATGCCATTTCTTGGTCTTTTCTTTTTACAGTCTGGCATTCTCATAAGCATGTAGGCGAAATTCCTCCAATTCGTTGAGTTGGTGGAGTCTATTCTCTCTTGCTGCTTATAGATCAAGATTTAACTTCTTCAGTGCCCAGTACACTTTATGTTCAAGTTCCATTAGCAGATGGCATGCTTTCCCAAACACCATTCTGTTGGTTTATTCTAAGGTCCCAAGATCAAACAAGACATGAAATTATGTGTGAACACATCAACGGAGGTAACGGAATACTCACATTGATCGGTAGAGTCGATTTGAAGACAAATGAACCCAAAAAACGCACTGCCATGTAAGCCTACTGCATGCAGTCCACTGCCTACAAAAACAGAAAATTGAATGAGAAAACGGAGCTCCTAGCTTCGTCGGATGGATCCCGTCTCATGGTCGAACCTCCCTACCACCTTCGCAAGACTTGTAAGTGTGCTAGCACTTGATTTCTCACCATGAGAAACCACTCTTAGCTTCCTATTGCTCACGTTTTTCTGGTTCAAAACCAGTGAGCATTGTGCCCATTTGGGCGTGAGAGAAGAGAGCATTTGAGAGAGATGAAATGTTTTGTGTTAATTAAAATGATTTACCAAAAATCAATTTATATTTATGCCATAATATTATTAAATAAATAATAAAATTATGACACAAAACATGCAATGGCTTAGAGTGTCAAACACTCAATTTCCATGCAATAACATTGAGTGCATTGTACACTATCTACATGCAAAGCATTAGAATGACATGTGTCATGTGGGCCCCACACGTTTCCAAATGAAAGTGGGCCCACGTGCACTCACGCGTTCGGGTTCGATATTTCCGAAATACCGAGCTTACGTCGCGACGTTAATTCAATCGAATTTAAATAAATAATTGCGCCTGGCGAAATTATTATTTACGTCGCTAACGACTTAATTCTAAATTAACTCGTTTGCCCGAATTAAAATCTAATTTTAATTCCGCGTCGAAATCTAATTTCATTAATATATCGAATATATTAATTCATCGATTAATTCCAAATTAATCGTTCTCTCTCTTTAGACGACATTTTATCCCGGATAAAATATCTCCGTTACTAATCCTAGATTAATTTTCTCTCTCTTCTATTATAATCCCAGATTATTCAAGAGTGCAAGTTGTGCGTCATCGGTGGATTATCGGGAAGCGACCCATGAGATCCCCGGATAATCTGGCAGTAAATACGGTCGTCGGAGTACCCGAATCACGTACGTACCAAGTACTACGTTCTACCGATTTACAAGACAAGGTCGACTCCTAGCAAAGCACCAAGTCTACCTAATTCTCCGGACATATCCATTAAAGAATATTAAGATCTGTATCAAGCGTAGTATACTAATGTATTGTGCATATCGGCCCAGTATCGGATAATCACGTGCTAGGGCTGGGGCTGGATAAGTGTCTGCCCCGTCCGAAACACATATCGGATGTCTGGTAACTAGTCTCTATAATCGGATATTCATGACCTGGTCATAATATCACGATTGGATGCGCATCTCTTAAGAGCACTAATACCGTATCCTGCGTGACATCATCTCCACTATGACTGGAGTGATACTTCCGTCTTGACATCACATCCAATACACTACGATTCTCAATATACCCGGCATTGGCGTACACAGAACTAGTTACAGTCCTAGACGACCTCAACTAAGTATATCGATTGTCGTAAGCATTAGCGATGTAAGTCTCAGGTTAAGACTATACACACCTACCTTGATTTCGGCCTCCCATAGACACATATTCATAATACCAATGGGATTCCGAGGGGTCTATCCAGAGCGAAGCTATTTCCCGTACCATCGGTGTGAAACACGACCTCCTATCGCACTTGCATAAGTATCCAACACTTATATATATGAGAACTATGCCGTTGTGCCCTCACAACGCACACAAGTGCAATACTAGCCTATTCCGCATTATCGATGTCCAGTCTCGATAATACTACGGCTAGGGATATTTAATGATTAATCCTTCGTGGACTGATACTGTCTCATATCATCTCAATCCAGGAACTAATCATAGGGACCTCTCTTCATTTATATATCTATGGTGATCTAATCACAAATGATGAGAGTGCAATTTCCTTATTACATAGTTAATTTGCTACAACAACACAATGATCTGTGCAAATAGTGACGCTATGGGTCATATATCCAACAATCTCCCACTTGGCACATAGCCAGTCACTCGAGTGTCTAACACCCGAACTATGTACAATTCGCTCAAATTGCTGAGGAAAGATTTTCGTCAGCGGATTTGCTTATTATCGTCTGACGCGATTTACACGATCATCACATCGCCACGATGTATGATCCGAACGAATCAGATGATATAGAAGTATATATCTGGATCGTCGATGAGACCTTTAATTCCTTAGCTTGTGCTGACGCCTAGCTCAGCTGCTAACAGAACTATATCTAATCTAATTAGATTCACTTTCGACCCAAAAGACTTCTATTGCTGCCTCAGCTGCAGCAATAATCCGCAATCGTTGTTTATTCGGCAGCAGTTATCTTGCTCGGAATATTTCCAGCTCACTGTCCCGTTATTCAAACTTTATAGTACCGTAGTTTTAATTGTTTGGAAACTTGCAGTAGTGATCCCAGTCACTTCAAGTTCTCCATCTCCATAGTTTAAGACAACATCTTTAGTTCTCAGAGATACTATCAGATGTTCTTAACTTCAATCCAGTGACTCTCACTTGGATTGACCTGATTGTGACTCCATATGCTCGAAGCGTATGAGACACCAGTAAAAGTACATTTTAAATGTACAATTTCCGAGAGAGTGTTAACAACTCCAAATCTATCCCAGTAGATCTTTATTCCCTGAATAAAGGTTGTTACTCCCCAGAATTCTACGGAGAATTTCTATTGAAAGAATATCTATGAAAGCCAAGCTTTCACCAATTGCTTTATTGGGAATATCATTGTCAGTGCGCTCTCCCACTAACCTCCTTATATACACAAGAATTATTTCGTTTTGAGTTAAATCATAAACCATTATGATTATTTCAAAACGTCAGTTCCAAGAACCTTATGCTTGCTTTGATCCAAACATGGATCGAATAACCCGCAAACCTTGTTTGTCGGTTATACAAAATCGTCAGGATGTTGTAAACATCCTCCAAAAGGTTTCCTTTTCAGGAAAGCGATTTTGATTTGTAACTGACATATTTCATAAATGAAATATACAGTTATCTACAAGCATCTTCAAAATGGATTTACCATGGCAACAGGTAAAAGGTTGAACCGTTATTAACACTATGTTGATAACGATACCTTTTCATCAAAAGCCCAGCTTTGTACGTTGGTATGTTGCCTTCCATGTATGTCTTCCTTGAAGACGTTTAATGCACCATAGGCACAATGCCTTGTGTGTACAACAACCAGTATCCAAAATAGTTGTTATACATGGAATCCATTTCGGACTCATGGCACTTTGCTAACATAATAGGGAGTTGATACCTTGTATCATTTCCTCGTACGTAGTCGGTTGGTATTCCTTAATAAGATTTACATCTTTATGAGGTTAGATCAGAAACCCATACCCTAGGTTGTTTTCTGACTCTATCCGATCTACTCAGTTCTTGTGTATTCGAAGATTAATGGTACAGATTCATCATTGATGAACTGTATGTGTTCCATTAAGGACTTCGTGCCTTGAACAATATTACTCTGATTTTCATCGAGTATCACTATCCTCCCACTGACCACTGCATATCGGTATTCCTCTCAGGAAAAACCACATGGTGAGCAACAATCACATTGTTCTCATGTGAGAATTATAAGTACTATACTTATGGTTTCCCTTAGGATAACTATATTGGCACTTATCCAATTTGGGTCCTTAGTTTGGTATCATCCAAACGCTATGCCTGGCATACCCAAATTATCAGGAATGAGAAACCTCGTTTCTTCCCTGTTCATATCCTATATGATATCTGTCAAACAGATTTATATGGAACCTTATTCTAAATAAGTTTTGCACTGTTAATACATATCATGTTGAAGGAAATTGTAGCTCAGAGCGACTCGTGATAAACCTTATCATGTCCAACAAAAATTCGGTTTTTGGTTCGGACACACCGTCTAACTAACGTGTCTCGGGAGGAGTCCTCATCTGAAAGAATACTATACTCTTTCATTTACGTATGAAACTTACTGCTTAAGTATTTTCCATTACGGTTTTACCGTGGCGGAATAATACTATAGCCGATCTGTTTGTCTACTTCGTGTCGAAACTCTAAAGTTTCGTATTTGTGTTCTTCAAAAGAAACACATAACCATAACGTGATGCCACATCCGTTAAGGTCACGAAATATTCATGATAACATCTAGCCTAGCTAGATATGGGCCCACTTACTTCACCATGAATAGGGCTAACAGATCGGTGGCCCTTTTACTATTACCAAGTAAATAGTATTTTAGGTATTTTACCTAATAAACTAGATTCGTAGACCTTATTTGAATAGTCAAATCAGTCCTAGTATCCACTCTTCAAAAGTGTGGATATACGAGTCTTGTTTAATTGTGTCCTAGACAACAATGCCACAAATAAGTCTCTATTGATCAAATCAATTTGAGCTATTTATTTGTCATTTATATGTTTGAGATTTTATTTATATTCAAAATATAAATTATGTTATTTACATCTAATGTATTTATCTCAGTATCATCTTTATATAATGAAACACTTTAGTGTTCTAGAATATAAAGGTTTTATCCGCATCGGATTAAACACTGATATAGAGATAATGTCTCTAGTCAAACTAGTTACATTATAACATTTCCTAATTTAATTACATACCCTAAGGGTAGTTCCTAAACTTAGGTATCTACGGTCGAAACAACGACTTTCGTCCCGTTTCCAATTCGCAGAGAAATCTCGGCTTGAAGCCAGTATCCAGCTCACAGCGGATTCTGAACGTCAATACATATATGTATTATGTACCACACTAAGTATTTAAAATCCAATTTTAATACTAGTAGTAAAAACATAACTTTGACAAATATTTTTAAAGTTAGAGCCTCTCCCTATCTTTAATTCCTTCGTGTCTTCCATATCCAAATGGTAGTCACTTTGGGATATGTCAATTATCATTTCAATATTTCACAAACCTTTGGCCAAGCCTTGGGTTTCGGAATATCGAAATGATGTGCACCTTGTGCAACTTGCCCAATTGCAAACTTTGACTTTTCTCCACTAGAATGGTCAATTAATTCTCCAAGAATTATTAATTGCATTTTAATACTTTTAAATCTAAAGATAGATTTATTGTAAGTATATTAATTAAGCACTAAAGTCATCATCACATAAATCTTCCAAAGACTTTATGCTCTACTATTTGCTTAATTATGGGCTTAGTCATAATAAGTTATTTTATCAAATAAATTAACCTATTATTTATTCCCAATATGAAAATTAAATCATTTAAAGCATTTAATCCAATGATTATATATTTTAAATATTCAACCTTTCAATTCTTTCTTGATTTCAATAGTCCAACTATTTAATCAATTTAATAAAGTACTATTTATTATAATGATTACAATAATCCAATTATTTAATCAACTATAATTTTAATATTGATTACTATAATCTAATTATAAAATCAACTATCATTTTAATTCAATTATATTGATTACTATAATCCAATTACAAAATCAACTATATATTGAATGAGTTTGTATATAGTCCAACTATATATATTTTTAAAAACAACATAAAATATTAGTCCAACTAATACTTTTGATTAATTTGACGAGTAAAATAAAATGAGCGTGTTTAGCGAGTATTCGAACGAATGTTGCAAATTCAATACTTGCCTCCCACTATTTTTCGTCGAGCCTCTAAACCTCTGTCGAGTACTCGGGAAACCGTGTTTCCTAGTGGGCTAGGATCCGTTAAATATCACACAATCTTGACTTTGGCCAACAATTGTATGATAATTAACTAGGTAGATCTCTAAGATCAATTGGATCTAATCCAACTCCTAGATCCAGTAGGTGGACATCCAAGTCCTAAACATATATCTTATATATGCCTATATATCCAATATATACCCTAACTTTTTCCTCTGAATCAACTAGGCCTTGGCTTTGGCACAACAAACCTAGTGATCCCAGTCAAGCGCGGACCCATTGACATGGAAGCTTCGTAATCAATGTCGTTGGACAAGAACTGGTCTTGACTTTGGCCAACAAACCACAACTTGGACAAGACACCAATATGGAACAAAGCCTCGTGATTAAAACACATCTTTGAAGGACAAGGCTTGACTTTGGCCAACAACCCCTGCCAATCTAGGATCTTGAGTAAGAATCACTCAATGGAAGGAAAAACGCATGATATTTGATGAGGGCTTTTCGCGTGCAAATGGCTACCAATTTAATTATCTTTGTTAAGGTCTCATCATCATACACCCTTAACATGCATTCTAAATACATAATAAAGCGAGTATAAAATAAAATAATAATGATATGCGGATGGATACTTAACACATTGATCCTAGATCAAATCTCTCCCTTTCTCACTCAAGCTAGCACTTGTACTACTTCTACCCGTTACACTACACTTCTAAAGAAACCTCATATATATAGAGGGGAATAGGTGAGAAGAGAATACAAAGAGAAAGAAGGTGATAAGGCTGGACACGCAGGTCCAATTTAATAAATCGAATTTATTACAACAATTTCTAAAATTGCCCACCCGACTAATATCCATCCGATATACATTATTCATTCAACACAACCACGTATTCACACACATAAGCATGCTATCAATCAATCTAATCAAATTAATTAATCTGATAATTAAGTGATCATCCAATGTTCAAACAACGATTTGATTTTGTTCGAGTCAAACTCGTTTTTGCGAATAAATACTTAAAGTACGAATTCATGAATTAAATTAAACTACATCATTAAATCTAATTTAACATGTATTTAATACTAATTCACTATTCAATTCAAAATTAAATATTACACTTTTATTTAATAAACCTTTTACGATTTAAATTCCAAATCTAATCGTAACGCGTCTCAAAGACCGATAACGTCCAACGTCAATTCAATTAAAGTCCAATGGGCTTTTGATTGATTTCTTAAGGCGTGGACTTTTGGTCAACTCGGGTCAAACCGATAACCAAAGTCCAATCCGGGATTTACCCCATAAGCCCATAAATCAATCTTGGCCCATTAGGCCCAATTGAACTTTAAAGGTTCATAAGTGGCATTTGGGCTTTATGGTCAAGGTTTTGGGCCCAATTGGATCCAATCCATTTGGCCTAAACCAAACTTGATAAATCAAGCCCAATAGGCCCCAATACAACATTTAAATCCAATTTCCAAAATTAGGCCCAAATAATAAATTCAAAAAATCCAATTTTCCCAATTTAATTACCAAAGTGTATTATATGATTAATCAACTAAATCAACATTTTTTTAAAACACCAAATTAGTCTATTAACATATTCAATTCATTATCACATGTCAAACACACATAATGAAAAATCAAACCCATAAACATGCTTCAATGCTCTCGGCCAAGGAAGGGATTTTGTGTCCGATTTGGTTTCGATCCAATCGGACCTACAATCGACATTAAATCACCATCCGATTTGATTTTATACACATCCAATGTCACAAAATCAAAAAACCAAGACATTAGGGCATAAGTCACATTCGGCCAACTCAAAGATTTTGGGGTTTTCGTCCAATTCGAAATCATTCCATTCATTCGACTCAAATTAACGTTAACCTAATCGATTCTAACTCATCAAATGAATTAAGAAACACAAAATCCAAGATCCCAAAAATCATTACACCATTCGGCCAAGGACTTAATTTTGGGGAAAATAATTCCAAATCATTTTTTATCAAATTAGTCCAACCAAAATGAATTTAAACATGTTATAAGCATACTCAAACAAGCAATTTATTCAAATCATGCTCAAATCACATTTACCCAATTTTAAACCCTACAAATTTCATGCTTGCAACATTAGCTCTTGATGCCATTGTTGGTTTATTCTAAGGTCCCAAGATCAAACAAGACATGAAATTATGTGTGAACACATCAACGGAGGTAGCAGAATACTCACATTGATCGGTAGAGTCGATTTGAAGACAAATGAACCCAAAAAAACGCACTGCCATGTAAGCCTACTGCATGCAGTCCACTGCCTACAAAAACAGAAAATTGAATGAGAAAACGGAGCTCCTAGCTTCGTCGGATGGATCCCGTCTCATGGTCGAACCTCCCTACCACCTTCGCAAGACTTGTAAGTGTGCTAGCACTTGATTTCTCACCATGAGAAACCACTCTTAGCTTCCCTATTGCTCACGTTTTTCTGGTTCAAAACCAGTGAGCATTGTGCCCATTTGGGCGTGAGAGAAGAGAGCATTTTAGAGAGATGAAATGTTTGTGTTAATTAAAATGATTTACCAAAAATCAATTTATATTTATGCCATAATATTTATTAAATAAATAATAAAATTATGACACAAAACATGCAATGGCTTAGAGTGTCAAACACTCAATTTCCATGCAATAACATTGAGTGCATTGTACACTATCTACATGCAAAGCATTAGAATGACATGTGTCATGTGGGCCCCACACGTTTCCAAATGAAAGTGGGCCCACGTGCACTCACGCGTTCGGGTTCGATATTTCCGAAATACCGAGCTTACGTCGCGACGTTAATTCAATCGAATTTAAATAAATAATTGCGCCTGGCGAAATTATTATTTACGTCGCTAACGACTTAATCTAAATTAACTCGTTTGCCCGAATTAAAATCTAATTTTAATTCCGCGTCGAAATCTAATTTCATTTAATATATCGAATATATTAATTCATCGATTAATTCCAAATTAATCGTTCTCTCTCTTTAGACGACATTTTATCCCGGATAAAATATCTCCGTTACTAATCCTAGATTAATTTTCTCTCTCTTCTATTATAATCCCAGATTATTCAAGAGTGCAAGTTGTGCGTCATCGGTGGATTATCGGGAAGCGACCCATGAGATCCCCGGATAATCTGGCAGTAAATACGGTCGTCGGAGTACCCGAATCACACGTACGTACCAAGTACTACGTTCTACCGATTTACAAGACAAGGTCGACTCCTAGCAAAGCACCAAGTCTACCTAATTCTCCGGACATATCCATTAAAGAATATTAAGATCTGTATCAAGCGTAGTATACTAATGTATTGTGCATATCGGCCCAGTATCGGATAATCACGTGCTAGGGCTGGGGCTGGATAAGTGTCTGCCCCGTCCGAAACACATATCGGATGTCTGGTAACTAGTCTCTATAATCGGATATTCATGACCTGGTCATAATATCACGATTGGATGCGCATCTCTTAAGAGCACTAATACCGTATCCTGCGTGACATCATCTCCACTATGACTGGAGTGATACTTCCGTCTTGACATCACATCCAATACACTACGATTCTCAATATACCCGGCATTGGCGTACACAGAACTAGTTACAGTCCTAGACGACCTCAACTAAAGTATATCGATTGTCGTAAGCATTAGCGATGTAAGTCTCAGGTTAAGACTATACACACCTACCTTGATTTCGGCCTCCCGACACATATTCATAATCAATGGGATTCCGAGGCGTCTATCCAGAGCGAAGCTATTTCCCGTACCATCGGTGAAACACGACCTCCTATCGCACTTGCATAAGTATCCAACACTTATATATATGAGAACTATGCCGTTGTGCCCTCACAACGCACACAAGTGCAATACTAGCCTATTCCGCATTATCGATGTCCAGTCTCGATAATACTACGGCTAGGGATATTTAATGATTAATCCTTCGTGGACTGATACTGTCTCATATCATCTCAATCCAGGAACTAATCATAGGGACCTCTCTTCATTTATATATCTATGGTGATCTAATCACAAATATGAGAGTGCAATTTCCTTATTACATAGTTAATTTGCTACAACACCACAATGATCTGTGCAAATAGTGACGCTATGGGTCATATTATCCAACACATTCAATATGGGGACATACCAATAGGTGTTTTGTATGCTATACGGTATGCCCATAATGCGTCATCCAGTTTTGTAGACCAGTTCCTCATTGTTGATCCAACAGTTCTCTCCAAGATTTTTTTGATTTCCCTGTTTGAAACTTCAACATGTCCATTTGACTGCGGATGGTAAGCAATGGCAACTTTATGAGTAACTCCATATTTGGATAGGAGTGCATCGAAGTATTTGTTGCAGAAGTGTGTGCCACCATCAATAATAATTGCCCGAGGTGTTCTGAAGCGAGTGAAAATATTCTTTTTAAGGAATTTTATCACCACTTTTGAATCATTTGATTCAGTGTTGTTGCTTAAATCCATTTGGAGACGTAGTCTACTGCAACCAGAATGTACAGGTTCCCAAATGATGGAACAAAGGGTCCCATAAAATCAATCCCTCATACATCAAATATCTCCACTTCAAGAATATTTTAAAGAGGTCCTTCATTTCTCCTCGAAATATTTCCTGTTCTCTGGCACCTGTCATATTGAAGAACAAATAAGTAAGCATATTTAAACATAGTAGGCTAGAAAAAATCTAATTGTAGCACTTTGGCTGTAGTTTTATCTCCGCTGAAGTGTCTGCCGTATGGTGATGAATGACAATGCTGCAAGAAACTATTGACCTCCTCATGTGGAACACAACGTCTCAGTAATTGATCAGCACATCATTTGAACAGGTACGTCTCATCCCAGACATAGTGCTTGACTTCTTTGAAGAACTTCTTTCGTTGCTTATGTGTCCATTCCAATGGCCATTTTCCCGATAATATGTAGTTTACATAGTCAGCATACCAAGGGACATCTTGCTGTTTGATGGAAAACAACTGTTCATCTCGAAAAAAAAATTTGATTGTCATCTCATTGCCAGTTGTTTCTCCATTTTCGAGCCTCGATAAATGATTTGCCACTTGGTTTTCTGTCCCTTTCCTGTCTCGGATCTCCACGTCAAATTCTTGCAGAAGAAGCACCCATCGGATCAATCTGGGCTTAGCATCTTTCTTTGTGGTCAGGTATTTGATTGCTGAATGACTTGTGTAGACCATCACCTTGGGACCCAGCAGATAAGAGCAGAATTTATCAAAAGCAAATACAACTGCGAGCAACTCCTTTTCAGTTGTTGTATAGTTGAGTTATGCTTCATTCAGATTTCTACTGGAGTAGTAAATGGTGTGGAAAATTTTTGCTTTGCGTTGTCCCAAAACTGCACCTACAGCAAAATCACTAGCATCGCACATCACCTCAAATGGAATGGTCCAGTCTGGTGCTACTATGATGTGGGCAGAGACCAGCTTCTGTTTCAAGATTTCAAAAGCTTCGTGGCATTCTTTGGTGAAGTTGAAAGGTACATCTTTCTCCAATAGATTGCATAAATGTTTAGCAATCTCTTAGAAGTCTTTGATAAATCTCCTGTAAAATCATGCATGCCCGAGAAAACTCCGAATCCCTTTAACTGATAATGGTGGATGTATTTTTTCTATTGTCTCGATCTTTGCTTTGTCTACCTCGATTTCCTTTTGTGAGATCCGATATCCCAGGACAATGCCTTCCTGCACCATGAAGTGGCATTTCTCCCAGCTGAGTACCAGATTAGTATCTTCGCATCTTTGTAACACTTTTTCCAGATTTTACAAGCAGTGGTCAAACAAGTCTCCAAAATAGAGAAATCATCCATGAAAACCTCCATACTTTGTTCCAGCATGTCTGAGAAGATGGCCATCATGCAAAGTTGAAATGTAGCATGAACATTTCATAGTCGAAATGGCATCATAGGGAAAGCAAAAGTACCATATGGACATGTAAAAATGGTTTTCTTCTGATCTTCTGAGGTGATGGAAATCTGATTATACCCCGAGTATCCGTCCAGAAAATAATAGAATTCATGTCCCGCCAGTCTGTCTAGCATCTGGTCAATGAATGACAGTGGGAAATGATCTTTCCTTGTTGCTTTGTTCAACTTCCTATAGTCCATGCATACTCTCCATCCAGTTACTGTTCTTGTTGGAATCAGCTCGTTCTTTTTATTGGTGACTATAGTTATTCCTCACTTCTTGGGCACACATTGCGTAGGACTCACCCATGTGCTGTTAGAGATGGGGTAGATGATGCCGACGTCCAACCATTTGATAATTTCTTTCTTTACAACCACTTTTATGATTGGATTTAGTCTCTGTTGATGCTCCACTGTGGCTTTGTACTCGTCGTTCATCAAAATTTTGTGCATGCAAAATGATGGACTAATGCCTCGAATGTCTACTATAGTCCAGCCAATGGCTTTCTTGTGTTCTCGTAACACTCTCAACAACTTATCTTTTTGCTCCAATGTTAGCGACGAAGAAATAATCACAGGTAAATCAGAAGAGTTTTCTAAGAATGCATACCTGAGATGGCTTGGAAGTGGCTTTAGTTCCAACTACGGTGGTTCTTCAATCGAGGGCTTGATTTTCTCCTTTTCAGTAGTTCCAAACTTTCCACTTGCGGTGTCGATCTGAAGCGAAATGGTTTGTCAAGATAATTTATACATTCCAGAATACATCATCTAGTTCGCTGTCAGTCATGTTGGTGATGCAAGCTTCAAGTTTATCCGTGGAAAGTGGCATTGCATCAGTATCATGGATGATACTATCTAAAACATCAATTCTGAAACATTCTTCCTCTTTTTCATCGTTCGGAAATTTCATGGCTTTGAAAACATTGAATGTTACTTCTTGGTCCTGTACTTTCATGGTTAGTTATTCTTTTTGTACATCATTAACAGTTTGACCTGTAGCCAAAAATGGTCTCCCAAGGATGATGGGTACATCTTTGTCTTCTTCTATGTCAAGGACAATGAAATCAGCTGGGAAAATGAATTTGTCAACTTTGACCAGCACATCTTCCACGACACCTCTTGGAAACGTGAGCGATCTATCAGCAAGTTACAAAGTAACTGAGGTGGGATTTGCTTCTCCAATCTGCAGTTTCCTGTAAATAGACAAAGGCATCAAGTTAATGCTTGCACATAAGTCACATAAAGCCTTACCGAAGTAATGTTCTCCTATGGTGCAAGGGATGGTGAAACTGCCAGGATCTTTCAACTTTGGGGGAAGCTTTCTCTGAATGATGGCGCTGCATTCTTCTGTCAATGCTATTGTCTCGTAATCTCCCACTCTTCGCTTTCGTGACAGAATGTCTTTCATGAATTCGACATAGCTGGGCATTTGTTCCAACATTTCTGCAAATGAAATGTTGATATGCAGCTTTTAAAGATCTCCAAGAATCTAGCAAACTGTTTGTCCAGTTTGTGTTTCTGGAGACGCTGTGGAAATGGTGGAGGTGGAGTGAATCTTTCTTTATCATTTGCTTTTGTCTATTTTTCCTCTATCTGTGGCTCTGTTTCACTGCTTTCTTTTGGAACTTCCTTAGCAGTTGCATTGACTCCAACATTTTTGTTGATTTCAGTACCGCTTTTCAAAGTGATGGCTTGACATTGCTCCTTCCCTATGTTCCTTGGATTTGGTTCTGTGTTACTAGAAAGTGTACCTTGCGGTCTGTAACTCTGAGAATTGGCCAGTTTTCCTATTTTATTCTCCAGTGCTTTAATGGAAGCTGCTGGGTTTTGAATTAATGCTGATTGAGAGTCGTATTTTGCTTCGAACTTTTTCAAGTGGGCCAACACTTTTGTTATTCCTGGTTCTTTTTCATACTCCTGGCCTTTGTTTTGTTGTTGGAATCCTGGTGGTGGATTGTTCCTTTGCCCTGAATTGTTGCTCCATGCGAAATTGGGATTATTCCTCCACCCTGGGTTGTAGGTGTTGGAATATGGATTGTTCCCCTGTCTGTTGAAATTGTTGACATAATTCACCATCTTATCATGTTGGTTGTAAGATTCTGCCTCTGGTACTCCATATTGTGAACTTGTGGATCCAGCATTACCTTGCATGCTAAGAGTTTCCATGAATTTACATATCTGATCTAGCTTGGCATTCATTGCTGTGTTGGCTCCAACTTCGTAAATTCCTACGATTCGTTGAATCATGCTCCTTTCTGTTGGCCATAAAGAATTATTGTTGGCCATTTCTTCAATTAGGTCCCAGGCCTGATCCTCTCATTTTGCCATTAAAGCTCCTCCAGCAGCAGCATCTATTGTGGTTCTCATTAGTCTAGAAAGTCCATTGTATAAGGTTTGGACTTGTAACCACTTTACAATCTCATGGTGTGGACATTTTCTGAGCAACTCCTTGTATCTCTCCCAAGCTTCGCAGGGGGATTATGAGTCATGTTGTACAAATGATGTAATGTCATTCCTCAGTTTTGCTGGTCTGGCTGGGGGGAAAGTACTTTGCAAGGAATTTGGTGGCTAGAGTGTTCCAAGTTATGATGGAACCTACTGGTAGTGAATGTAGCCAAGCCTTAACTCTGTCTTTCAAGGAATATGGAAACACACGCAGTCTTATTGCTTCTTCTGTCGTTCAATTATAATTAAATATGCCACAAACTTCCGGGAAGTTGCTTATGTGGGCATTAGGATCTTCAGTTGCATTCCCCCCAAACTGAACTGACTGCTGTATCATCTGAATATATGTTTTGATGTCACACATATTTGCTGGTAAGGGAGGAAGTACAATGCATGAAATGAAGCCGTCAACCATCAGAATATTTCTGTCTCGAATGGCAATTGGTGGTGCAACCTCCAAAGGTTCAGGTTCCATGTTGATCAGTGCTTCTTGACCTTCTCGTCTTTCCCTTCTCAACTATCTGATGATTTTTTCAATTTCTAGGTCAAGCGGATGGATTTCAAAGCTTCTGGTTCTTCTCATGTAGTGAGTGAGAACCTGAAACACAAAAACACAGAAATAATAAGTAAAAACAAATTAGACACAGGTAAAGGTATCTAACCCCAAAATTAACAGTGAAAGATAAATAAGTCCCCGACAACGGCGCCAAGAACTTGATCGATGATAAACACACATGTAACGCAAGTGCACGTATCGCTCAAGTAGTATAAAATGTATCGATCCCACGAGGACTTAATACCTTAGCTATTAATTAATGACGTTAAATATTTACGTGTATATAATAGATTGATTATTTTTTGGATGGTGATTTTTGTCTGAAACAAGTAAATAAAACAGTGCGAAAGTAAATTAAAGGAAAATTCAATATTATAAAACTATCTAGGGTTGTGAATCCTTCCAATATCTTTTAAAGATAAAGTGATTATCTCATGTTTATGTAATATGTCAGTTTATTAACCTGGAAAACGAAATTATGCAAAAGCCTCTGTCGATGGTCAGATGCAAACACCCAAAGTAATCCAATTAATCATATGTCTATGTTAACCAAATTACCTGAATTAATTAAGATTAAGTTCGAATTGTGGCTACCCCTGCTCGACAGGTATATGTCTATCCTGGAAGGAAATCTACCTAACGATTACCATGCCCCAAGGTGAGATCGTGAGTTATTGAGTCTAAGGCTGAATCCTAAAATTCCTTCGTCGAGTTTATTTTAAGTTACCAAATCAATCTTATTAGTGGCTAGTGTAGGCACTACAGTTTTTCATATAAGTCCCGATGATGACCCTCGTACGGAGGCACTACTCTTTAAGTTGTGGAAGTCGTGGGAAACGGACGTCGGAAGGGAAAAGTCAGAAATCAATACCCTGTTGGATTAATTCGTTTGCTTAGCTTCGGGTTTGCTCGTTATGCCTCTGTTTTAAAACTTATCCTTGGCCCAAAACCCCTGCAAGCCACACACCAAGCCCATACACCACCAAACCACACACTAATCCCCCCAAAATAACCAACCACACGCCCATAATCCCTCCAAAATAATAAATCCACACATTAAACACATGTTGAAATCCTAATAAATCACCTTCCCAAATTAAAAGAACTAAATCAAATCTCATAAATCACCTTCCTAATTAAATTAAATCACATTCCTAAACTAAATAAAATAAAATCAAATTAAATCAAATCAAATTACCTTCCTAAATTAAAGAGATATTTTCCTTATGATACACAAACTAAATATCCCCCATAATTACACAATATTCTTTCCATATTCACATAAGGTAAACCCCAACCCTTGCCTATAAAAAGAAGCCTAAACCCAACCTTAGAACCTCTAGAGCTCATTCACACCCCTCCTCTCTCTCCATAAGAGCATTCACTCGAAAAAAACCACACCAACCGCCATAACAAATAAACCCTAATCCATGTAGACGCCCTTCACGGCCACCATATCACTTTTCTAACTTCTCTCCTCACTTAATAACAAAGCCTAAGATAGCTCATCCACTCGGCCACAAACCATGCAGCAGGCCCCACTAAGCCACTCTCCATAAACCCTAACAACACCCTTCTTGGCAATAAAAACTGCTCACACCTCCTCATCACATTGGCTCTCAACAAACAGCCCTTCATAGCCACGCACAAACAAGCCAGCAGCTCTCTCATCTCCCTCACACTTCACCAGTAGCCTTCGTGACCTTCAACCCAATCTGCCCTCCACTAAATAAATAAAAAACCAGCAGCCCTAACTCCCATACACGACAATCCTTCACAAAAGAGCATTCACGCCCACTCACTCACACATTGCCATTCACTCACGCCTAAAGACCCCTCACACAGCCTCTGACCTTCATGCAAATCCCCCTCACACAGCCCCTGACTTTCACGCAAAAATCCCCCTCACACAGCCCCTGACCTTCATGCAAAGACCCTTCAAACAGCCTCTGACCTGCTCCCTAAAATACCACCGAAACAGCCCCTGACCTGCACCCTAAAATACCACTGAAACAGCCCCTGACTTGCACCCTAAAATACCACAAAACAGACCCTGAAACATAGCCCAAATACCACAAAAAACAGTGACCAAAACAGCAGCAAAACAGAGCAAAATAGCAGCCCAAAATAGCGAAGTAACGAAGGAAAACAGCGAACCAGTAAATAAAAAAAGTTGCGGAGCATCAACCCTTCCGACAACCGCGTAACGCACTTCCAGGAGACGACTTAAGAGGTTAGACCTAAGGGCATCCTCTTTATTTATTCCTGTTCTTTTTTCTGTTATTTATTATTATTTCTTCGCATGCGTATTATAGATTCATGTATGTTGTGGCTATGGGATGAATGAAATATGTGTTATCTCTTATGGTATATCAGATGGAAACCCGGACGTAAATTCCGTAGCCGAATTCGAATGGACGGTAGTGCGGTCTGCACTCGGGATATAATTCCACGTACCGCTTGAGAGACACACATATTTCGTTTCATCCAATCTTATGTTTATTCATGATTTAGTCGTTTAGTATGTTATTTTCTTTTATGCATGATTTAGTCGTTTAGAATGTTATCTTCTTTTATGCATGATTTAGTTGGTTATTTCCAAGCATGATTAGTTATTTCTTTCGCATTAGGAATTTAATTTATGTTTATGTTTAGGTTGTTATTTATTTTTTGCTTTAATAATTCAATATGTTCATGAGATTATTGTGTGTTTGCCATTATGACGAGTAACTTTTATGCATACAAACTTAGATATAGGTTTTATTTTCATGCACGTGAACTTAGAAGTAGGTTATTTTTGCGTATGAATGTTGCGTAGACTTGTTTTGATTATTGCACAAATCTTTTCATTACAAGTGGCATAAGTAAGAGACTATTCCGAACCCAACGGTTTGAGGTCTTCCCTTGCGAGGGGTGAGTGCAGCCTTAAATCATTTTCCCAGTTCACACTGGGTGGCGACTCCATGTTATTTCTCTGGTTTGGTTCCCCCGTGGGCTACTCCGTACTCCCGACTAGGCCGCGAGCCTGGAACAGCGTCGCCGATTTCTGTGTCCTACAGTCTGGCGACTCCACTTGGGATAATGAATCGGCCTCGAAATAATGTCTTGTAATGATTGTGATTTGTGCTTTAGTTAATCGTGTCTACCGTGGGTTGAAGGGGTTTAATCAAAGGCATTATTAAAGCTAGGTAATGGTTTGGTGTATTCCTTCATTCACTACCTTTCTATAAGGAAAAGCTGTGAAGGCACCTAGATAATCATTACCCGCAACTCACTGTGACAGACTAATTTGGAGGACTTGTTGTTTATTTCTGTCACCAAGGTGATAAGAGCCTAAGAGGCTTAGGTATTTAAGAGAGTTCGCTCCATCCTCCCTCTAGGGAATCTACAATAGGAAATTCATTTGACAGTTAGTCATGCACCGTAACTCGTTGGCACGTACCTTAAGGTATAAAAAAGGTGTGCTCACTTGGTCGCTCGAACCCTTGAGTGAGGAGTCCTAGTTGTGGGCAATCCTTCGTCAGCGGGAGCCTTTGTCTACACCCCCCATAAACCCACACATGAACTGTAGTTGTAGGACCAATAGAAACTATCTATTTATGCCTATGTTTAGGACCATCGTCATTTGGATTCAATTGGACTTTTTGTCATAAGGTATGGGCTTGTTGGGCCATTCAAACTGGGATGAGTCCGTGCTTTATGGAAATTGGGCCAAAAGCTTCTGAAATGTCAATGGGCCATATTATGTTTAGGCCCATTGTCATTTGAAGTTGTTTAGCCATGTTATCGCAAAAGTGTAAACCTGTTGGGCCTTTTCAACTGGGACAAGTTTGCACCGCGCAATAGTATGATTGAATGCTTTAAAATGATAATGGGCCAACTTATATATCTCTTACATCACATACATCTCATGCATCTCATGCATACACGTATCATTTTAACCCTTTGTGTCTTAAAAGCCACCATAGATACCCGTTGGGTTAGGGAAGATGGAAGACTCGTCAAGAGGCCATTAGTGAATATGAGTGAATCAGTTAACGAGGGATCTCGTATGGATCAGCTGGAAGCTAGTCTCACTAAGATTACCGAGCAGTTGCAAGCTTTGACCACCGCTGTGTCCAGTATGGTTGTGCCCCACGCTGGGGGAGACTCTGAGAATGAGAGGCGTGAGGAACCTACGAACAGATTGAGTGATGATATCCCTGTTTTTAATGATGACATGGCTGAGTATGGCGCAAGAAGAGAACCAAATGGCAGACGCGTTGGCTACACTAGCCGCAACTTGGGAAAATCCAGAGAAGTTGGTGATGAGAACTCTAGTGTTGACAACGGCAAGCAGACCTGTCTACGAGATAGAAATGATATTAGAAGTAGAGGTCGACGACGGGAAACCCTGGTATTGTGATATTCAGAGATATCTGGAGCGGAAGGAATTCCCAGAAGAAGCAAGCAGAAAATATAGGATAGCCATTCAGAAGTTGGCTTCCCAATATGTGAGTTTGAAGGGAGAACTATACAAGAGACAAGCAAATGGCATTCAGCTGAAATGTTTAAGAAAAGAAGACGCTCAGAAGGTAATGGAAGAAGTACATGCCGGAGTATGTGGACCGCACATGAATGGGTTGAATTTATATCGCAAGATAGTGAGACAAGGCTTTTACTGGTCGACCATGGAAGCTGACTGCGCGAAGTTAGTAAAGCATTGCCACGATTTCCAAGCACACGATAATTTGAATCATCTGCCGCACACAGAGTTGCACAGGCTATCAGAATCGTGGCCTTTCTCAACATGGGGAATTGACATGATCGGAGAAATTCGACCGCACGCATCAAATGGACATCGCTTCATAGTAGTAGCAGTAGACTACTTTTCGAAATGGGTAGAAGCCGAGTCATTTCGTAACGTTACAACAAAGTAGATGGTGAAGTTCATAGCCCGTAACATCATATATCGATATGGAATACCGCATCATGTAGTAACAGACAACAGAGTTCAGTTTCAAGGAGAAACGAAGGTAATGCTATAGAAGTATGGGATAAGACATCACAAGTCGTCACCTTACAGGCCGCAGGCAAATGGGGTAGTCGAGGTAGCCAACAAGACGATAAAGAGAATAATTAGCCAAAATGACAGAAAACTGCAAAGATTGGGCGGACAAACTACCGTACGCCCTGTAGGGGTACAGAATATCTGTGAGAACAGCAACGAGAGCCACGCCTTACTCTTTGGTCTACGGAATTGAAGCAGTACTGCCAGTGAAATTTGAGATACAGTCTATGCGGGTATTAGCAGAAGCAGAGTTACCTGAACAAGAATGGGCCTCACAGATATTTGAACAATTGGAATTACTGGATCAGAAGAGAATAAAGTCTTTACAGCATATGCAGTTATACCAAAAGAGGTTGGCTCGAGCATTCAACAAGAAGGTGCGTCCTACTAAAATCAAAAAGGGTGATCTGGTACTTAAACAGTCAAAGTCGGCGATGACGGACCCGAGAGGAATGTTCAGACCCAACTGGGAAGGACCCTACATAGTCAAGAAAGTGATGGGGAATGGGGCAGTGAGACTGTCAGACTTAGAAGGGAACGAGTTCACTGAGCCAATCAATGTGGACAGGTTGAAGCAATATTTTGCCTGAGAAAGAGAAGACCAAGCGATCTCTGGAAGACCTGGCAGAAGACCTAACCCAACGGAATCGGAAATTCACCCATGCATGCATGCATACACGTAACGTACTTGCAATTTTTGTGTTTGTTATGTGTTTGCAGGTTTCAAACAAAAGAGAACTGAATAACCACCAGAAAATAAACGGCATGAGGAAACTATAAGTAGACCCAGGGGCGACCAGAGACATGCGTAGCCACATGGCGCCAATGAGCATAATGAGGATCTAACCCATCCGGAACAGGGAGTACCCCCACACATTCATAAGTACACATCACATGCAAGTGTTTTTTATTCTGTTGTTTTCGTGTTCGCAGGTCTCAAAGAAAAGAAGAAAAAGCGGCAAAATACAAGCAAGTTGAGAGCAACAAAACAGTATCAACAGTTTTCAAGAATGGACCCCCAGGGTTGAGGCCCACACATGATCATCAATTTTGGGAATGAACACCAGGGTCGAGACCCGCGTTACCAATAGTTTTTGAGAATGAATCCCAAGGTCAAGGCTCACACTATCAGCAGTCGACAGGAAGAATTCCAATGGAAAAAAAGAGAGAGAGAGAGAAGTCTTTGATGGCTAGGCATATGTCCGATGATAAATTTTTTTGCGGAATGATGAAACCTTGGAAACGATAAGTGCAAGAGGTGCTCTCATCCTGCATTCTGAGTGGTTAATCTCGGCTAGACTCACGAGCACTTGATTACAGGATCTTAGCAGTGGAAGCCAGAGTAGTCGATGAGATGACTAGTTGAAAAGATAGCGGATCGGTGAATGACCGTTTGCTTAGATGTCCATCCTGGTTTACTCGAGTTACGATTGTGGTATGGTTGGAAACGAAAGAAAAGTCTTTGAAGGAAAAAATGAACCACCTATAACCGATGAACGTGAAGCTACCCATGGGCGAGTATTAGAACCACCATGAGGAGAAATGCTACCTTAAAAGGTAGGTGTGTTGAAAAACAAAAAAAAAAGAGAAAAAAAAAAGAAGTTCAAAATGAAAAGAAAGAGACGAAAGAAAAGAAGAAGAATACCATATCATGTTGAGTACGAGGAAGTAATCACAGAGTATGATCAAGACATCTAGGTTGGTTAGACCCACTGATCCAATTCTCCGAGACAAGATCATCGAATTGGCTTACTCAAGGACTAAGCTGCGAAAGAACCTTGGCACACACACACTGGGAGTCTAGTTCAGATCACTCGCTCAGACGGTTGGATTTGAGCGTATCAAGTACTTTGAAGGTTCTCTAGTTTCGACACGAAGCATCATTTAAGGACGAAAATATGTTTAGCTATCGGGATTATCTCGTGAGAAGTGGTATTTATGAAAGCGGTAAAAAAACAGAAAGATAGATCAAGTCTGGGGGCGACCAGCCCACCATTTTCTCATACAATGCGGTTCGGGGATGAACCACAATCATTATTAGTTTTGGGGATGCGTCCCAGGGTCGAGGCCCATGCAACCGCGACGCCTCAGGTATGGGGTTTAGCATGCCGGGTATGGCACTCCGGGTATGGAGACACAACCGCGACGCCTCGGGTATGGGGTTTAGCATACCGGGTATGGCACTCCGGGTATGGAGACACAACCACGACGCCTCGGGTATGGGGTTTAGCATGCCGGGTATGGCACTCCGAGTATGGAGACACAACCGCGATGCCTCGGGTATGGGGTTTAGCATGCCGGGTATGGAACTCCGGGTATGGAGATACAACCACGACGCCTCGGGTATGGGGTTTAGCATGCCGGGTATGGCACTCCGGGTATGGAGACACAACCGCGACGCCTCGGGTTGGGGTTTAGCATGCCAGGTATGGCACTCCGGGTATGGAGACATAATCGCGACGCCTCGGGTATGAGGTTTAACATGCCGGGTATGGCACTCCGGGTATGGAGACACAACCGCGACGTCTCGGGTATGGGGTTTAGCATGCCGGGTATGACACTCCGGGTATGGAGACACAACCGCGACACCTCGGGTATGTGGTTTAGCACGCCGGGTATGGCACCCTGGGTATGGAGATGCAACCATGACACCTCGGGTATGGGGTTTAGCATGTTGGGTATGGCACAACAATATCAACTCAGTTCGAAGGAACAGCCAAGTCAAGTGGCAGCTGGCGAGCCAGGTAAGTAAAAATACATTGCATAACTTTGATAGGATTGTCATTGTCACACACTGCACAAGTCCCATCAAAGTGGGGGAGATTGTAGGCACTGAATTTTTGCATATAAGTCCCGATGATGAGCCTCGTACGGAGGCACTACTCTTTAAGTTATGGAAGTCGCGGGAAACAGACGTCGGAAGGGAAAAATCAGAAATCAATACCCTGTTGGATTAATTCATTTGCTTATCTTCGGGTTTGCTCGTTAGGCCTCTGTTTTAAAACTTATCCTTGGCCCAAAACCTCTGCAAGCCACACACCAAGCCCATACACCACCAAACCACACACCAAGCCCAACAAAATAACCAACCACATACCCATAATTCCTTCAAAATAATAAATCTGCACACTAAACACATGTCGAAATCCTAATAAATCACCTTCCCAAATTAAAAGAACTAAATCAAATATTATAAATCACCTTCTTAATTAAATTAAATCACATTCCTAAACTAAATAAATTCAAATCAAATTAATTCAAATCAAATTACCTTCCTAAATTAAAGAGATATTTTCCTTATGATACACAAACTAAATATCCCCATAATTACACAATATTCTTTCCCTATTCACATAAGGTAAACCCCAACCCTTTCCTATAAAAAGAAGCCTAAACCCAACCTTAGAACCTCTAGAGCTCATTCACACCCCTCATCTCTCTCCCTAAGAGCATTCACGCCCAGAGCTCATTCACTCGAAAAAAACCCACACCAAACGCCATAACAAATAAACCTTAATCCATATAGACGCCCTTCACGGCCACCATAGCAATTTTCTAACTTCTCTCCTCACTCAATAACAAACCCTAAGACAGCCCCTCCTCTCGGCCACAAACCATGCAGCAGGCCCCACTAAGCCACTCTCCATAAACCCTAACAGCACCCTTCTCGGCAATAAAAACTGCTCACGCCTCCTCATCACATTGGCTCTCAACAAACAGCTCTTCATAGCCATGCACAAACAAGCCAGCAGCTCTCTCATCTCCCTCACACTTCACCAGTAACCTTCATGACATTCAACCCAATATACCCTCCACTAAATAAAAAAAAAACTAGCAGCCCTAACTCTCATGCACGACAACCCTTCACAAAAGAGCATTCACGCCCACTCACTCACATATTTCCATTCACTCACGCCTAAAGACCCCTCACACAGCCCCTGACCTTCACGCAAATCCCCCTCACACAGCCCCTGACTTTCACGCAAAATCCACCTCACACAGCCCCTGACCTTCACGCAAAGACCCTTCAAACAGCCCATGACCTGCACCCTAAAATACCACTGAAACAGCCCCTGACCTGCACCTTAAAATACCACTGAAACAGCCTCTGACTTTCACCCTAAAATACCACAAAACAGCCCCTGAAACACAGCCCAAATACCGCAAAAATAATGACTAAAATAGCAGCAAAACAGAGCAAAACAGCAGCCCAAAACACCATAGCAACGAAGGAAAACAGCGAACCAGTAAATCGAAAAAGTTGCGGAGCATCAACCCTTCCGACAACCGCGTAACGCACTTCCAAGAGACGACTTAAGAGGTTAGACCTGATGACATCCTCTTTATTTATTCCTGTTCTTTTTTCTATTATTTATTATTATTTCTTCGCATGCGTAGTATAGATTCATGTATGTTGTGGCTATGGGATGAATGAAATATGTGTTATCTGTTGGTTATTATCTAGGTCCCAAGATCAAACAAGCAATGAAAACAATGCGTGAATACATCAATGGAGGTAGCGGAATACTCACATCGATCGGTTGAGTCGATTTGAAGACGAACAAAGCCACAAACTCTCTGCCAAGGACGCCCAAATGATGCAGTCCACTGCCTTCAAAAACAGAAAATTGAGTTGAGAAATGGAGCTCCAAGCTTCGTCAAACGGATCCCGGCTCATGGGTGAACCTCCCTACCACATTCGCAAGACTCGTAAGTGTGCTAGCACTTGATTTCTCACCATGAAAAACCACTCTTGCTTCCATTTGATTCACGCCATTTATGGCTCCAAACCAGTGAGCTTTTCTCACTTTGGACGTGACTAGAAGGAGAGAAATGAGAGAGAAGAAATTGTGTTAAGTTATTACAAAAGTGGTATAACATTTGTTTATATATTTTCCAAAAAATAATAAATGTTTTTACCATTTAATTTGCTTTCAAAAACAAATTAAATCTATTGTAATGTCCTTGAGTGTTCCACACTCCAAAGTCAAAAGTCCATCACAAGTCCATCAAGTCACATCTACTTTAATAAAGTGACATGTTGTCATTTCACATCACTCAAAGTGACATTTGATTTGACGCTTGATGCGACTAATGATTTGATGCTTGATGCGACTTGCGTTGTCGCACTCGAATTCGAAATACGAATGCGCTCGCAATCACACTCGGGCTCGGGTTCGTTAATTCCAAATTAACGATTTTTCCGTCGGGTCGTAATTAAATGATTACGCCTAGCGAATTCACTATTCATGTCGCTAACGAATTAATTCTAAATTAATTCGTTCGCCCGAATTAAAATCTAATTTTAATTCCACGTCGAAATCTAATTTCATTTAATATATCGAATATATTAATTTACCGATTAATTCCAAATTAATCGTTATCTCTCTCTAGACGATATTTTATCCTAGATAAAATATCTCCGTAATTAATCCTAGATTAATTTTCTCTTTCTTCTATATAATCCCAGATTATTTAAGAGTGCGAGTTGTGCGTCATCGGTGGATTATCGGGAAGCGACCCATGAGATCCCCGAATAAGTTGGCAGTAAATACGGTCGTCGGAGTATCCGAATCACGTACGTACCAAGTACTACATTTTACCGATTTACGAGACAAGGTCGACTCCTAGCAAAGTACCAAGTCTACCCAATTCTCCGGACATATCCATTTAAGAATATTAAGATCTGTATCAAGCGTAGTATACAATTGTATTGTGTGTATCGGCCCAGTATCGGATAGTCACGTGCTAGGGCTGGGGCTGGATAAGTGTCTACCCCGTCCGAAGCACATATCGGATGTCTGGTAACATAGTCTCTATAATCGGATATTCATGACCTGGTCACAATATCCCGATTGGTTGCGCAACACTCAAGAAGAGCACTAGTACCGTATCCTGCGTGACATCATCTCCAATATGACTGAAGTGATACTTCCGTCTTGACATCACACCCAATACACTACGACTCTCTGATAAACCCAGAAGTGGTGTACGCAGAACCGGTTAAAGCCCTGTACCACCAAGACCAAAGTCTACCGATTATCGCAAGTATTAGCAATGCAAGTCTCAGGTTAAGACTATAAACACCTACCTTGATTTCGGCCTCCCATAGACACATAGTCATAATACCAATGGGATTCCGAAGGGTCTATCCAGAGCGAAGCTGTTTCCCGTACCATCGGTGAAACACGACCTCCTATCGCACTTGCATAAGTATCCAATACTTATATATATGAGAACTATGCCGTTGTGCCCTCACAACGCACACAAGTGCAATACTAGCCTATTCCGCATTATCGATGTCCAGTCTCGATAATACTCCGGCTAGGGATATTTAATGATTAATCCTTCGGGGATTGATACTGTCTCATATCATTCTCAATCCAGGAACTAATCATAGAGACCTCTCTTCTCTTTATTATATATCTATGGTAATCTAATCACAAATGATGAGAGTGCAATTTCCTTGTCACATAGTTAATTTGCTACAACAACACAATGATCTGTGCAAATAGTGACGCTATGGGTCATTTTGTCCAACAATCTCCCACTTGGCACATAGCCAATCACTCAAGTGTCCTACACTTGAACTATGTACGGTTCGCTCAAATTGCTGAGGAAAGGTTTTCGTCAGCGGATTTTCTTAATTATCGTCTGACGCGATTTACACGATCATCACATCGCCACGATGTATGATCCGAACGAATCAGATGATATAGAAGTATATATCTGGATCGTCGATGAGACCTTTAATTCCTTAGCCTGTGCTGACGCTTAGCTCAGCTGCTAAAAGAACTATATCTAATCTAATTAGATTTATTTTCGATCCAAATGGCTTCTATTGCTGCCTCAGCTGCAGCAATAATCCGCATTTGTTGTTTATTCGGCAACGGTTATCTTGCTCGGAAGATTTCCAGCTCACTGTTCCAGTGTACAAACTTAATAGTACCGTATTATTTAATCGTTTGGAAACTTGCAGCGGTGATCCCAGTCACTTCAAGTTCTCCTTCTCCATAGTTTAAGACAACATCTTTAGTTCTCTCAGATACTAACAGATGTTCTTAATGTTCAATCCAGTGACTATCACTTGGATTGACCTGATCGTGACTCCATATGCTCGAAGCGTATGAGACACCCTATCAAGTACATTTTAAATGTACAATTTCCAAGAGAGTGTTAACAACTCCAAATCTATCCCAGTAGATCTTTATTCCTTGAATAAAGGTTGTTACTCCCCAGAATTCTACGGAGAATTTCTATTGAAAGAATATCTATGAAAGCCAAGCTTTCACCAATTGTTTTATGGGAATTTCATTGTCAGTGCCCTCTCACTAACCTCCTTATATACACAAGAATTATTTCTTTTTGAGTCAAATCATAAACCATTATGATTATTTCAAAACGTCAGTTCCAAGAACCTTATGCTTGCTTCAATCCAAACATGGATCGAATAACCCGCAAACCTCGTTTGTTGGTTATACAAAATCGTCAGGATGTTGTAAACATCCTCCAAAAGGTTTCCTTTTCAGGAAAGCGATTTTGATTTGTAACTGACACATTTCATAAATGAAATATCCAGTTATCTACAAGCATCTTCAAAATGGATTTACCATGGCAACAGGTAAAAGTTTGAACCGTTATTAACACAATGTTGATAACGATACCTTTCCGTCAAAAGCCTAGCTTTGTACGTTGGTATGTTGCCATCCATGTATGTCTTCCTTGAAGACATTTAAAGTACCAATAGGCACAATGCCTTGTGGTACATCAACTAGTATCCAAAATAGTTGTTATACATGGAATCCATTTCAGATTCATGGCACTTTGCCATAACAGGGAGTCGATACCTCGTATCACTTCCTCAAAATGTAGTCGGTGGATACACCTTCATAAGATTGACATCTTTATGAGGTTAGATCAGAAACACATACCCTAGGTTGTTTTCTGACTCTATCCGATCTACTCAGTTCTTGTGTATTCGAAGATTAATGTTACAGATTCATCATTGATGAACTATTTGTGTTCCATTAAGGACTTCGTGCCTTGAACAGTATTACTCCGATTTTCATCGAGTATCACTATCCTCCCACTGACCACTGCATATCGGTATTCCTCTCAGGAAAAATGCATGGTGAGCAACAATCATATTGTTCTCTTGTGAGATTTACAAGTACTATACTTAAGGTTTTCCTTAGGATAACGTATATTGGCACTTATCCAATTTGGGTCCTTAGTTTGGTATCATCCAAACATTATGCCTGGCATACCCAAATTATCAGGAATGAGAAACCTCGTTTCTTCCCTGTTCATATCCTATATGACATCTGTCAAACAGATTTATATGGAACCTTATTCTAAATAAGTTTTGCACTGTTAATACATATCCTATTGAAGGAAACAGTAGCTCAGAGCGACTCGTGATAAACCTTATCATGTCCAACAAAATTCGGTTTTAGTTCGGACACACCGTCTAACTGACGTGTCTCGGGAGGAGTCCTCATATGAAAGAATACCGTACTCTTTCATGTACATATGAAACTTACTGCTCAAGTATTTTCCAATACGGTCTTACCGTGGCAGAATAATACTATAGCCGATCTGTTTTTCTATTTCGTGTCGAAACTCTAAAGTTTCCGATTTGTGTTCTTCAAAAGAAACACATAACCATAACGTGATGCTACATCCGTCAAGGTCACGAAATATTCATGTTCACATCTAGTCTAGCTAGATATGGGTCCACTAACTTCACCATGAATAGGGCTAACAGATCAGTGGCCCTTATACTATTACCAAGTAAATAGTATTTTAGGTATTTTACCTTATAAACTAGATTCGCAGACCTTATTTGAATAGTCAAATCAGTCCTAGTACCCACTCTTCAAAAGTGTGGATATACGAGTCGTTAAATTGTGTCCTAGACAACAATGCCACAAATAAGTTTCTATTGATCAAATCAATTTGAGCTATTTATTTGTCATTTTATATGTTTGAGATTTTATTTATATTCAAAATATAAATACTGTTATTTACATCTAATGTATTTATCTCAGTATCATCTTTATATAATAAAACACTTAGTGTTCTAGAATATAAAGGTTTATCCAGAATGGATTAAACACTGATATAGAGATAATGTCTCTAGTCAAAGTAGTTACATTATAACAGTTCCTAATTTAAGTACATACCCAAAGGGTAGTTCCTAAACTTAGGTATCTACGGTCGAAACAGTGACTTTCGTCCCGTTTCCGATTCGCAGAGAAATCTCGGCTTGAAGTCAGTATCCAGCTCATAGCGGATTCTGAACATCAATACATATATTTAATGTACCACACTAAGTATTTAAAATCCAATTTCAATACTAGTAGTGAACATAACTTTGACAAATATTTTTAAAGTCAGAGCCTCGCCATTTCTTTAATTCCTTCGTGTCTTCCATATCCAAATGGTAGTCACTTTGGGATATGTCAATTATCTTTTCAATATTTCACAAACCTTTGGCCAAGCCTTGGGTTTTAGAATATCGAAATGATGTGCACCTTGTGCAACTTGCCCAATTGCAAACTTTGACTTTTCTCCACTAGAATAGTCAATTAATTCTCCAAGAATTATAAATTGCAATTTTAATACCTTTTAAATCTAAAGATAGATTTATTGACAAGTATATTAAATTAAGCACTAAAGTCATCATCACATAAATCTTCCAAAGATTTTATGCTCTACTATTTGCTTAATTATGGGCTTAGTCATAATAAGTTATTTTATCAAATAAATTAACCTATTATTTATTCCCAATATGAAAATTAAATCATTTAAAACATTTAATCCAATGATTATATATTTTAAATATTCAACTTTTCAATTCTTTCTTGATTTCAATAGTCCAACTATTTAATCAATTTAATAAGGTACTATTTATTATAATGATTACAATAATCCAATTATTTAATCAACTATAATTTTAATATTGATTACTATAATCTAATTATAAAATCAACTATCATTTTAATTCAATTATATTGATTACTATAATCCAATTATAAAATCAACTATTTATTGAATGAGTTTGTATATAGTCCAACTATATATATTTTTAAAACAACATAAAATATTAGTCCAACTAATACTTTTGATTAATATGACGAGTAAAATATAGATGAACGCGTTTAGCAAGTATTCGAACGAATGTTGCAAATTCAATACTTGCCTCCCACTATTTTTCGTCGAGCCTCTAACCCTCTGTCGAGTACTCGGGAAACCGTGTTTCCTAGTGGGCTAGGATCCCGTTAAATATCACACAATCTTGACTTTGGCCAACAAATTGTATGATAATTAACTAGGTAGATCTCGAAGATCAATTGGATCTCATCCAACTCCTAGATCCAGTAGGTGGACATCCAAGTCCCAAACATATATCTTATATATGCCTATACATCGAATGTATACCCTAACCTTTTTCCTCTGAATCAACTAGGCCTTGGCTTTGGCACAACAAACCTAGTGATCCCAGTCAAGCGCGGACCCATTGACATGGAAGCTTCGTAATCAATGTCAATGGACAAGAAGTGGTCTTGACTTTGGCCAACAAACCATAACTTGGACACGACACCGATATGGAACAAAGCCTCGTGATTAAAACACATCTTCGACGGACAAGGGCTTGACTTTGGCCAACAACCCCTGCCAATCTCGGATCTTGAGTAAGAATCACTCAATGGAAGGAAAATAAACGCTTGATATATAACGAGGGTTTTTCGCGTGCAAATTGGCTACCAATTTAATTATCTTTGTTAAGGTCTCATCATCATACACCCTTAAACATGCATTCTAAATACATAATAAAGCGAGTATGAAAATAAAATAATAATGATATGCGGATGGATACTTTACACATTGATCCTAGATCAAATCTCTCCCTTTCTCACTCAAGCTAGCACTAGTATTACTTCTACCCGTTACACTACACTTCTAAAGAAACCTCATTTACATTGAGGGGAATAGGTGAGAAGAGAATACAAAGAGAATAGAGGTGATAAGGCTGGACACGCAGGTCCAATTTAATAAATCAAATTTATTACAACAATTTCTAAAATTGCCCACCCATCTAATATCCATCCGATATACATTATTCATTCAACACAACCACGTATTCACACACATAAGCATGCTATCAATCAATCTAATCAAATTAATTAATCTGATAATTAAGTGATCATCCATTGTTCAAACAACGATTTGATTTTGTTCGAGTCAAACTCGTTTTTGCGAATAAGTACTTAAAGTACGAATTCATGAATTAAATTAAACTACATCATTAAATCAAATTTAACATGTATTTAATACTAATTCACTATTCAATTCCAAATTAAATATTACACTTTTATTTAATAAACCTTTAACGACTTAAATTCCAAATTTAATCGCTACGGATCTCAAAACCCGATTAACGTCCAACGTCAATTCAATTAAAGTCCAATGGGCTTTTAATTGATTTCTTAAGGCGTGGACTTTTGGTCAACTCGGGTCAAACCGATAACCAAAGTCCAATCCGGGATTTACCCCATAAGTCCATAAATCAATCTTGGCCCATTAGGCCCAATTGAACTTTAAAGGTTCATTAGTTGCGTTTGGGCTTAATGGAAGTGGTTTTGGGCCCAATTGGATCCAATCCATTTGGCCTAAACCCAACTTTGTACAACAAAGCCCAATAAGCCCAATAACAACTTTAATAGCCCAAATCCAATTTTAAGGCCTAAATAATTAAATTTCATGAATCCAATTCCGCAATTTAATTACCTAAAGTGCATTATATGATTAATCAACTAAATCAACATTTCCAAAACACCATATTAGTCCAATTAATCATGCTCATTATCATTATCATATGTCCAACACATAAATGAAAAAATCAAACCCATTACATGCTTAATGCTCTCGGCCAAGGAAGGATTTTGTGTTCGATTTGGTTTCAATCCAATCGAACCCACAATCGACATTAAATCACCATCCTAAATGATTTCCAATACATCCAATGTTCAAAAATCAAAATACCAAGACATTCAAGGGCATATTCCTATTCGGCCAAGGTGATTAATTTAGGGATTTTATGTTCAATTCAAAATCCAATCCAATTAGTTCCAAATTAACATTATCCTACATGATTCTAACTCATCCAATGAATCAAAACCAAAAAATTCCAAATTTCCAAACAAGCTTGAAGATTCGGCCAACATGAATAAATTGGGGAAAATTATTCCAAATTAATTTTCTTGAAATTGATCCAATCAATCTTCAATACAACAACATTTAAACATGCTCAATCATCCAATTTCATAAAATCATGCTCGAATACAAAATACCCAATTTTAAGCCCTACATTTTTCATGCTTGAACCTAAGCTCTTGATGCCATTGTTGGTTATTATCTAGGTCCCAAGATCAAACAAGCAATGAAAACAATGCGTGAATACATCAACGGAGGTAGCGGAATACTCACATTGATCGGTTGAGTCGATTTGAAGACGAACAAAGCCACAAAACTCTCTGCCAAGGACGCCCAAATGATACAGTCCACTGCCTTCAAAAACAGAAAATTGAGTTGAGAAATGGAGCTCCAAGCTTCGTCAAACGGATCCCGGCTCATGGGTGAACCTCCCTACCACCTTCGCAAGACTCGTAAGTGTGCTAGCACTTGATTTCTCACCATGAAAAACCACTCTTGCTTCCCTTTGATTCACGCCATTTATGGCTCCAAACCAGTGAGCCTTTCTCACTTTGGGCGTGACTAGAAGGAGAGAAATGAGAGAGAAGAAATTGTGTTAAGTTATTAAAAAAGTGGTATAACATTTGTTTATATATTTTCCAAAAAATAATAAATGTTTTTACCATTTAATTTGCTTTCAAAAACAAATTAAATCTATTGTAATGTCCTTGAGTGTTCCACACTCCAAAGTCAAAAGTCCATCACAAGTCCATCAAGTCACATCTACTTTAATAAAGTGACATGTTGTCATTTCACATCACTCAAAGTGACATTTGATTTGACGCTTGATGCGACTAATGATTTGACGCTTGATGCGACTTGCGTTGTCGCACTCGAATTCGAAATACGAATGCGCTCGCAATCACACTCGGGCTCGGGTTCGTTAATTCCAAATTAACGATTTTTCCGTCGCGTCGTAATTAAATGATTACGCCTAGCGAATTCACTATTCACGTCGCTAACGAATTAATTCTAAATTAATTCGTTCGCCCGAATTAAAATCTAATTTTAATTCCGCGTCCAAATCTAATTTCGTTTAATATATCGAATATATTAATTTACCGATTAATTCCAAATTAATCGTTATCTCTCTCTAGATGATATTTTATCCTAGATAAAATATCTCCGTAATTAATCCTAGATTAATTTTCTCTTTCTTCTATATAATCCCAGATTATTTAAGAGTGCGAGTTGTGCGTCATCGGTGGATTATCGGGAAGCGACCCATGAGATCCTCGGATAAGTTGGCAGTAAATACGGTCGTCGGAGTATCCGAATCACGTACGTACCAAGTACTACGTTTTACCGATTTACGAGATAAGGTCGACTCCTAGCAAAGCACAAAGTCTACCCAATTCTCCGGACATATCCATTTAAGAATATTAAGATCTGTATCAAGCGTAGTATACAATTGTATTGTGTGTATCGGCCCAGTATCGGATAGTCACGTGCTAGGGCTGGGGCTGTATAAGTGTCTACCCCATCCGAAGCACATATCGGATGTCTGGTAACATAGTCTCTATAATCAGATATTCATGACCTGGTCACAATATCCCGATTGGTTGCGCAACACTCAAGAGCACTAGTACCGTATCATGCGTGACATCATCTCCAATATGACTGAAGTGATACTTCCGTCTTGACATCACACCCAATACACTACGACTCTCTGATAAACCCAGAAGTGGTGTACGCAGAACCAGTTAAAGCCCTGTACCACCAAGACCAAAGTCTACCGATTATCGCAAGTATTAGCGATGCAAGTCTCAGGTTAAGACTATACACACCTACCTTGATTTCGGCCTCCCATAGACACATAGTCATAATACCAATGGGATTCCGAAGGGTCTATCCAGAGCGAAGCTGTTTCCCGTACCATCGGTGAAACACGACCTCCTATCGCACTTGTATAAGTATCCAATACTTATATATATGAGAACTATGCCGTTGTGCCCTCACAACGCACACAAGTGCAATACTAGCCTATTCCGCATTATCGATGTCCAGTCTCGATAATACTTCGGCTAAGGATATTTAATGATTAATCCTTCGGGGATTGATACTGTCTCATATCATTCTCAATCCAGGAACTAATCATAGGGACCTCTCTTCATTTATATATCTATGGTGATCTAATCACAAATGATGAGAGTGCAATTTCCTTGTCACATAGTTAATTTGCTACAACAACACAATGATCTGTGCAAATAGTGACGCTATGGGTCATTTTGTCCAACATTATCTCTTGCGGTATATCGGATGGAAACCCGGACGTAAATTACGTAGCCGAATTCGAATGGACGGTAGTGCGGTCTGCACTTGGGATACAATGCCACATACCGCTTGAGAGACACACATATTTTGTTTCATACAATCTTATGTTTATTCATGATTTAGTCGTTTAGTATGTTATTTTCTTTTATGCATGATTTAGTCGTTTAGAATGTTATCTTCTTTTATGCATGATTTAATTGGTTATTTCCAAGCATGATTAGTTATTTCTTTCACATTAGGAATTTAATTTATGTTTATGTTTAGGTTGTTATTTATTTTTCGCTTTAATAATTCAATATGTTCATGAGATTATTGTGTGTTTGCCGTTATGACGACTTACTTTTATGCATGCAAACTTAGATATAGGTTTTATTTTCATGCACGTGAACTTAGAAGTAGGTTATTTTTGCGTATGAATGTTGCGTAGACTTGGTTAGATTATTGCACAAATCTTTTCATTACAAGTGGCATAAGTAAGAGATCATTTCGAACCCAGCGGTTTGAGGTCTTCCCTTGCGAGGGGTGAGTGCGGCCTTAAATCATTTTCCCAGTTCACACTGGGTGGCGACTCCATGTTATTTCTCCGGTTTAGTTCCCCCGTAGGCTACTCCGTACTCCCGACTAGGTCACGAGCCTAGAACAGCGTCGCCGATTTCTGTGTCCTACAACTAGTTAATAAGAAGCATTAAGCTTAAGACTTAATAAATAAACCTTTATATTATCCAAATCATAAAATAACCCTTATGAAACAGTAATATTGGAATTCATCAAAACCCCAGATATGGTATTTAGTTACAACACATATCTAGGACTATTATAAACTTAATAAAAGAAAATGACATAAAGTAAAACTTGAAATTAAAAAGATAAAATAAAAAATAAAGAAAATGACGAGGTTAGAGGATCCACTTTTATGACTTCTAATTTAGATATCTCCCTTATTATAATATATAAACTTTGCATGACATTACCAACTGACCATATAGGCGGTATCCTAATTAAATCAAATTTATGATTAATTCCAATCGACCATAAAGGCGATATCCAATTTAGTCAGGTTAAAATCAATTTAATTAAGTCCAACCGACCATAAAGGCGGTATCCTATTAAGTCAGGTTTTAAATAGTTTATATATTATAACTAAGGGAGATTAATATAATATATGTAATAAAAGCTTTGCCTTTCACCCCAGCAGAGGGGAGTTACCTCCTCATACTAAAAAGTAAAATAAAGAAAGAACTATTGCATAAAATAAAAATTAAATACAAGAAAGTTGTAAATAAACAAACAAGATACAATCTTCTTAGTATTCTTAAGGAAATCCCCAGAAGAAGGTATGAAAATTTTAAGTGAATTCGACCTCAATTTATAGGTAAAATTTTGGTCTACACATCACGACGCAAAACCCTTACACATCGCGACATGCCGTTGATTTTCTGAGATGATGACACATGGCTGTCGGTAGAATTATTGGCTCGACGTCGCGACACGTGAAGGCTTTCGCGTCACGACACTGACATCATTGCTTACGTTAATAATGACATGTGTCGGCTAGTTGCATAATTAATTATTGACATCATAATGACACGTGTCGGCAGGTTGATTATGTTAGCACGTCGCGACGTAGAGGATGTTCGCGTCGCGATTCGCAAATGACAATTTTTCCTTTTTTGTCTGTTTTTCGCTATTTTGGCCCCGATTTGATTCCAATGAGTCCTAAAACCTTATTTATCTATAAAATACATAAAATACATCAAAATATTCACAAAAATCAAGAAAACTATACAAAATATTAAGTCAAATGGGCGATAAATACTGATATATTTACCGCTTATCACTTGCCAAGCGAACTCGTGCTTCAATTATCCATCGAATATCACTAGGTATATCTTTGATGATCAGAAGTCTCATTCTTTAAATGCATGCTTTGTAGACTTTTATCAGAGAGTTTTGAGGGAGAGAAGGAAAATGCTTGTGATGTTTTGCGAGAGTGTCTTCCATCCTATCTGCGATTTTACAAAAAATTAAACACACAATATCTCCATATATACACAAATTGCATGAGTTGCCTCCCAGCTAGTGCTAAGTTTAACGTCGTCAGCTAGACATGGCTGTCCAACCGTTAAGCTGGATCTACCAGTGTGAGATTCTCTTTTTGTCGCTCAAATGATTCTCCCTAATAGTGCTTGACACGTTGGTTGTTGACCCTGAATGCGTTGATGGAGTTGGGGTTATGTATCTCAACTACTATGTAGGGTAAGACTTGGGTAATCACAAATGGACCTGACCACCGTGATTTCAGCTTGCTAGGGAAAAGTTTCAACCTTGAGTTATATAACAACACCTGCTGCCCTGGTTCCAGTTGTCTGCGCACTATTTTCTTATCATGCCACTTCTTGGTCTTTTCTTTGTACAGTTTGGCATTCTCATAAGCATGAAGGTGAAATTCTTCCAATTTATTCAGTTGGTGGAGCCGTTTCTCTCCTGCTGCTTGAATATCAAAATTTAGCTTTTTCAGTGCCCAGTAAGCTTTTTGCTCGAGCTCCATAGGCAGATGGCATGCTTTCCCAAACACCATTCGATATGGGGACATTCCAATGGGTGTCTTGTAAGTTATCCGGTAGGCATTTAATGCGTCATCTAATTTTATAGATCAGTCTCTTCTTGTTAATCCAACGATTTACTCCAAGATTCTTTTGATTTCTCTGTTGGAGACTTCAACTTGACCACTTGTCTGTGAATGGTAAGTAGTAGCAAATTTGTGAGTTACTCCATATTTGGCTAGGAGCGCATCGAAGTATCTGTTGCAGAAGTGTGTGCCACCATCACTGATGATTGCTCGAGCTGTTACAAAGCAAGTAAAATTTTTTTTTATTATATGTAAAACCATTTTGGAATCATTCAATGGCAATGCTGTTGCTTCTACCCATTTGGAGATGTAGTCTACTGCAACCGTGATTTATAGGTTTCCATATGATGGAACAAAGGGTCCCATAAAGTCAATTCCCCATACATCAAATATCTCCATTTCGAGAATGCTTTGAAAAGGTTCTTCATTTCTCCTCGAAATATTTTCCATTCTCTGGCACCTGTCACATTGAAGAATGAATAAGTGAGCATATTTAAACAATGTGGGCCAGAACAAATCTGATTGCAGCACTTTGGTCTTCGTTTTGTCTCCATTGAAGTGTCCGCCATATGGTGATGAATGATAATGCTTTAGGACACTATTGACCTCCTCATGTGGTACATAACGACGTAATAACTGATCAGTACAATATTTGAATAGGTACGGCTCATCCCAGACATAATGTTTGACTTCTTTGAAGAACTTCTTTCTTTGATGATATGTCCATTCCAACGGATATTTCCCTGATACTATGTAGTTTACATAGTCAGCATACCATGGGACTTCCTACTGCTTGATGGCAAACAGTAGTTCATCTAGAAAAGTTTATTTGATTGTCAGTTCATTGCCAGTTATACCTCCATTTTCGAGCCTCGACAAGTGATCTGCAACTTGATTTACTGTCCCCTTCCTATCTCGAATCTCCACGTCAAATTCTTGCAATAGATGCATCCAACAGATCAATCTATGTAGACTACCACTTTGGGACCCAGTAAATAGAAGTGGAATTTATCAAAAGCAAACACAACTGCGAGCAACTCATTTTCAGTTGTTGTGTAGTTGAGTTGTGTTTCATTCAAAGTTTTATTGGCGTAGTAAATGGTGTGAAAACTTTCGCCTTACGTTGTCCCAAAACTGCACCTACAGTAAAATCACTAGTATCGCACACCACTTCAAAAGAGAGCGTCCAATCTGGTGCTACTATAATGAGATCATAGACCAATTTATGTTTCAAGATCTCGAAAGCATGGTGTCATTCTTTGGTGAAGTGGAATGGCACGTATTTCTCCAGTAGATTACACAGAGGTTTAGCAATCTTGGAGAAGTCTTTGATAAATCTCCGGTAAAATCCTACATGTCCAAAAAAACTTCGAATCTCTTTGACGGATGATGGTGGAGGTAGTTTTTCTATTGTCTCAATTTTTATTTTGTCTACTTCGATTCCTTTCTGTGAGATCCGATGTCCCAGGACAATGCCTTCCTGCACCATGAAGTGGCATTTTTCCCAGTTCAGTACCAGATTTGTATCTTCACATCTTTGCAACACTTTTTCCAGATTTTACAAGCAGTGGTCGAACAAGTCTCCAAACACTGAGAAGTCGTCCATGAAGACTTCCATGCTTTGTTCTTTCATGTCTGAAAAGATGGCCATCATGCAACATTGAAATGTGGCATGAGCATTACAGAGTCCAAATGGTATCCTGCGGAATGCAAAAGTACCATACGGGCATGTGAAGGTGGTTTTCTCCTGATCTTCCGGGGCGAAGGAAATCTGATTGTACTGATGAGCGGAAAATATATCAATATTTACCGCCCCTTTTACTTAATATTTTGTTTAGTTTCTCGGGTTTGATGAACGTTTTGATGTGTTTTAGTTTATTTTACAGATAAAATAATATTGGGACACAATGAAATCATTTAGGATGAAATGTGGGTCAAATAAGGGCAAAAATTGGACTTGACATATTAATTTTGGAGATTGGAAACTTGAAAGGGCGTTTTAACGAAGTGCAGTTTTACTTTTACGCACAGTACTTTTATTTCTTTAATTTTCAGTTTTTACTTTTCATTAATGAGGAGGTAACTCCCCTTTTCTGGGGTAAAAGGTAAAACTTTTATTACTAATATTTAGATTAATCTCCCTTAATTATAATATATAAACTAGTTAAAACCTGACTTAACGAGGATACCGCCATATTGGTCGGTTGGTAATTATTTAAATTGGTTTTAACCTGACTAAACTGGATACCGCCTGATTGTTCGGTTGGTAATTAATTATTAATTTGACTTAATCTAGATACCGCCTATATGGCTGGTTGGTAATTATCATGCAAAGTTAATATATTATATTAAGAGAGATATCTAAAAGAGAAGTAATAAAAGTGGATCCTTTTACTTCAGCATTTTCTTTTATTGTACTTTTACTTTATTTACTTTTCAGCAATTTACTTTCAGCATTTACTTTTCAGCAATTTACTTTCAGCATTTACTTTTCAGCAATTTACTTTTCAGCAATTTACTTTCAGCAATTTACTTTCAGCATTTACTTTTCATCATTTAATTTTCAGTATTTAATTTCAGCATTTACTTTCCGTCATTTACTTTCCAACAATTTACTTTTCAGCATTTTTACTTTATGTCTTTTATTTTATTTAAGTTTTTACTAGCCCTAGTTATGTGTCGTAACTAAGTTTGTTATCTGGGGTTGTGATGAATTCTATTATCACCGGTTTATAAGGGGTTATTTTATAGTTTGGGTAATTTAAAGGTTTACTTATTAAGTCTTAAGTTTAATGCTTCTTGTTGTCTGATCACCAATAAGATTGATGTGGTAAATCTAAAATAAACTTGACAAATGAATTTTAGGTTTCAGCCTTAGATTTAATAGCCAACGATCTTCCTTGAGGATAGATAATCCTTTAATAGATTTCCTTACAGGATAGACATATACCTGTCGGGCGGGGGTAGCCATAATTAGAACTTAAACTTTATGAATCCAGGTAATTTGGTTGGCATAGACATATGGTTCAATTGGGTTAAACTGGGTATTTTCGTCTGACCATCGACAGAGGCTTTCGCATAATTTCGTGTTCCAGGTTAGTAAACCGATTTATTACACAAACATAAAATAATCACTTCATCTTTTAAAAGATATTAGAAAGATTCACAACCCTAGATCTTTGAGTCTTTTGTTATTTTCCTTAGTATTTTCTTTTGTTTATTTTATTTATTTTAATTAAGGAAAACCACATTCAACCAACCAACCAATCAATTATTCTCTTCTCCATTTAATTAGATATTTGTAAATAAATAGATTCAACAATTAATAACAACAGTATGAATTAAGTCCTCGTGGGATCAATATTTTTATACTACTTGAACGATACGTGCGCTTGTGTTATACGTGTGTTTTTACGCCGGTCATGTACCCCGAGTATCAGTCCAGAAAGCAGTAGAAATCATGTCTCGCTAGTCTGTATAGCATCTGGTCAATGAATGGTAGTGGGAAATGATCTTTCTGTGTGGCTTTGTTTAGCTTCCTGTAGTTCATACACACTCTTCATCCAGTCATTGTCCTTGTTGGAATCAGCTCATTCTTTTCAATTGTGACTACAGTTATTCCTCATTTCTTGGGTACACATTGCATAGGACTCACCCAAGAGCTGTCAAAAATAGGGTAGATGATGACTGCATCCAACCATTTGATGATTTCTTTCTTTACTACTTCTTTCATGATTGGATTTAGTCTTCGTTGATGCTCCACTGTGGCTTTGTACTCATCGTTCATCATGATTTTGTGCATGTAAAATAATGGACTGATGCCTCGAATGTCTGCTATAGTCCAGCCAATAGCTCTCTTGTGCTCACGTAGCACTCTCAGCAACTTATCTTCATGGACCCATGTCAGCGACGAATAAATAATAACAGGTAAATCAGAAGAGTTTTCCAAGTATGCATACCTAAGATGGCTTGGAAGTGGCTTTAGTTCCAGATGCGGTGGTTAATCTATCGAGGGCTTGACTCACTCCCTTTTCGATAGTTCCAAGATTTCCATCTGTGGTGTCGATCTGAAGCGAGAGGCTTCATCAAGATAGTTGATACATTCCAGAATATCATCATCTAATTCTTTGTCAGTCATGTTGGTGATGCATGCTTCAAGTTTGTCAGTGGAAAGTTACATTGCATATGTATTCTGAATGACACTATCTAGTACGTCAAGTCTGAAACATTCCTCCTCATGTTCATCATTTGGAAATTTCATGGCTTTGAAAATATTGAATGTTACTTCTCAGTCCTGCACCCTCATGGTTAGTTCACCTTTTTGTACATCAATGATGGTTCGACATGTAGCCAAGAATGGTCTCCCAAGGATGATGGGTACATCTTTGTCTTCTTCCATGTCCAGGACAATAAAATCTGCTGGGAAAATGAATTTGTTGACTTTGACCATCATATCTTCCACTACCCCTCTCGAAAATATGAGTGATATGTCAGTAAGTTATAAAGTGACTGAGGTGGGCTTTGCTTCTCAAAGCTGCAGTTTCCTGTAAATTGACAAAGGCATCAAGTTAATACTAGCACCTAAATCACACAAAGCCTTACCGAAGTAATGTTCTCCTGTGGTGCAAGGGATGGTGAAACTGCCAGGATCCTTCAACTTTGGGGGGAGCTTCCTCTGAATGATGGCGTTGCATTCTTCTGTCAGTGCTACAGTCTCGTAATCTCTCAATCTTCGTTTTCTCGAAAAAATATCTTACTGGGCATTTGTTCCAACGCTTCTGCAAATGGAATGTTGATGTGCAGCTTTTTGAAAATCTCTTGGAATCAAGCAAATTGCTTGTCTAGTTTGTGTTTTTGGAGACAGTGTGGAAAAATGTGGAGGTTGAGTAAATCTTTCTCGATCATTTTCTTTTGCCTCTTTTTCCTCCATCTGTGGACCTACTTAATTTCTTTGTTTTGGAACTTCCTCAGCAGATGCCTTGACTCCAATATCTTTATTAATTTCAGTGCCACTTTTCAAGGTTATAGCTTGGCATTGCTCATTCCTCTGTTCCCTGGATTTGGTTCTGTGTTGCTAGGAATGGTACCTTGCGGTGTGTAACTCTGAGCATTGGTCAGTTGTCCCAATTAATTTTCCAATGCCTTTATAGAAGCTGCATGGCTTTGATTTAATACTGCTTGGGCTTAAAACATAGCATCATATTTGGCTTCTTGCTTTTTCATATGGGCAGGCACTTATACTATTCCTGGTTCTTTTTCATACTCCTGGCCTTTATTCTGCTGTTAGAATCCGGGTAGTGGATTGTTTCTTTGCCCTAAAGTGTTGCTCCATGCGAAATTGGGATGATTCCTCCAACCTGGGTTGTAGGTATTGGAATACAGATTGTTTCCCTGTCTGTTGAAGTTGCTAACATAGTTCGCAGTCTCATCATATTGGTTGTAAGATTCTACCTCTAATATTCCTCCATATGGTGAACTTGTAGATCCAACGATGTTCACAACTTGTGTTCTAAGAGTTTCTAGGAATTTACATAACTGATCCAGCTTGGCATTCACAGTTGTGTTGACCCCTACTTCATGGATTTCTGCTATTCGATGGATCATACTCCTTTCTGCTAGCCACAATGAATTGTTGTTAGCCATTTCTTCAATTAAGTCCCAAGCTTGATCTTCTCATTTTTACATTAATGCTCCTCCAGCAGCAGCATCTATTATGGTTCTCATCAGTCCAGAAAGCCCATTGTAGAAGGTTTGGACTTGTAGCCACTTTGCAATCTCATGGTGAGGATATTTTCGGAGAAATTCTTTGTATCTTTCCCATGCTTCGCATAGGGATTCTGAGTCATGTTGCACAAAAGATGTGATGTCGTTTCTCAACTTTGCTGTTCTGGCTGAGGGAAAGTATTTTGCAAGGAATTTGGTGGCAAGAGTGTTCCAAGTTGTGATGGAACCTGCTGGTAGTGAATAGAGCCAAGCATTAGCTATGTCTTTCAAAGAATATGGGAACACACGCAGAAGCATTGCTTCCTTTGCCGCTCGGTTGTAATTGAATATGCCACAAACATCGAGGAAGTTACTGATGTAGGCATTAGGATCTTCAGTTGCACTTCCCCCGAACTGAATTGACTACTGTATCATTTGAATGCATGTTTTGATGTCACACGCATTTGCAAGCAATGGTGGTAGTACAATACATGATATGAAGCCGTCAACCACCGGAATTGTTCTGTCTCGAATGGGAATTGGTGGTGCAACTTCCAAAGGTTTAGGTTCTTGATTATTCATGTTGATTAATGCTTCATGATCTTGTCGCCTTTCCCTTCTCAACTGTCTGATAGTTCTTTCAATTTCTAGGTCAAACGGATTTCAAAGCTTCTGCTTCTTCTCATGTAGTGTCTGAGAACCTGAAACAAAAGAAAACAAAAATAACAAGTTAAAATAAATTAGACACAAGTAAAGTATCTAACCTCAAAATTAATAATGCAAGAAAATAAGTCCCCCGCAACGGCGCCAAAAACTTGATCGGTGAAATCACACACGTAACGCAAGTGCATGTATCGTTCAAGTAGTATAAAATGTATTGATCACATGAGAACTTAATACCTAAGCTATTAATTTATTGAAATTAAATGTCTACAAGTATCTAATTGATTCGATTGTTGGTTGGATGGTGATTTTTATCTAAAACAAACAAGTAAATAAAATTAAGGTAGATTTTAAGTTTTAAACAATGATATGAAAAATATCCAGGGTTGTGAATCATATCAATATTCTTCTAAATATGAGTTGATTATCTTATGCTTGTGTAATATTCTAGTTTATTAACCTGGAACACGACAATATGCAAAAGCCTCTTCCGATGGTCAGATGCAAACACCCAAAGTAACTCAATTAACTATATTCCCATGTTAATTAAGAAACTCTGAATTCATTAAGTTTAAGTTCCAATTATGGCTACCCACACCCGACAGGTATATTCATATCCTGGAAGGAAATCTCTAAGGTGAATGTGAGATCGTGAGCTATTGAGTCTATGACTAAACCTAAAATCCATTTTCCAAGTTCATTTTAAGTTTACCTAATCAATCTTATTAGAGACCAATTAACAAGAAGCATTAAGAACTAGACTCAATAAATAAACCTATACATCACACAAGATATATGAAAAGTCAACTTATTAAATCATTGATATTGGTTTTCATCACAACCCTAGACAATGTATTTAGTTACAACACATATCTAGGACTTCTAAAGACATAAATAAACAAAACATCATACAACAAGTTGAAAACTAAAAAGTAAAAATTACAACAATGAAATAAAATGATGGGGTTTGGGGATCCACTTTTTTTATTTCAAATCTAGAAATCTCCATTATTATAATATATAAATTTACATTATATTATCAACCGACCATATAGACGGTATCCTGATTAAGTCATATTTTAATTAATTCTAACCAACCATCAAGGCGGTATCCAATTAAGTCAGGTTAAAATTAATTTAATTAAGTCCAACCGACCATAAAAGCGGTATCCAATTAAGTCAGGTTTTAAGTAATTTATATATTATAAATTAAGGGAGATTAATCTAAATTATAATAATAAAAGTTTCACCTTTCACCCCAGCAGAAAGAAGTTACCTACTCATGCTTTAAGTAAAACAAATAAAGTTTTATTACTAAAATAAAAAGAAAATACAAGAAAGCTGAAATTAAACAAACAAGATACTCTCTTCTTAGTATTTTAAGGAAATTCCTCAGAAAAAAAATATGAATTTTCCTTATGATTTCAGCCTCTATTTATAGGCTCTAAAAATGGGCCGCGTCACGACGCGCTAAGTCTTCTGCATCGCGACGCGTGCTACAGTGAATGGCGGCTGAATTATTATGTCGGCGTCGCGACACGTTGAGGGTTGGGCGTCGTGACGCGTGCTACAGTGCTGATGTCATGATGACGCAAGTGATGATACTTGTCGGCAGATGAATAATTGGCCTGGTGTCGCGACACGTTGAGGCTTGCGCGTCGCGACGCGTGAATAATAAATTTCTCATTTTGCCATTTTTGATATGTTTTTCACCGTTTTAGCCCCTATTTGATTCCAGTGAGTCCCGATATTTTATTTATCTACAAAATAAACACAAACACATCAAAACATTCATAAAAATCGAGAAACTATATAAAATATTAAGTAAAATGAGCGGTAAATATTGATATATTTTCCGCTCATTATATGCATTGTTTGATCTTGGAGCTAGTGTCAATTTGCTTCCATTTTCGGTTTACCAACAACTTAATATTGGCAAGTATAAACCAACTTCAACTACTCTTTTACTTGCTGATAGATCAGTTAAATTACCGAAAGAATTAAAGAAAATATATTATTACAAGTCAATAAATTCATATATTTTGTGGATTTTATTGTCTTAGAAACACAACCAGTAGCAGATAGTTATAAACCAGTTCCTATAATACTTGGCCATCCATTTTTAGCAACAGCTAATGCTTTAATTAATTGCAGGAATGGAATCATGAATTTTTCATTTGACAATATGATGTTGGAGCTTTATGTTTTTAATATGTGCAAGCAATTATACGATGATGACTGTAAAAATGAAAACATGGAACTAATTTAACCAATTTTGGAAGAGCATATTCAGGGGAGTGAATCCGACCCTATGAAAATCTATACAGCTAATTTTATTAAATCAAATACGCAATATTTCTAATGATTTTTTCTTACTTGATTCTACATAGGAACTAGGAAAACTTGAAGAAGAGAAACATGAAGAAACACCCAAATTGGAATTAAAGACTTTGCCTGAAAGATTGAAATATATATTTCTTGGAGATAAACAAACTTACCCTGCGATAATTTCTTCTTCTCTTACAAACGATCAAGAAGGTAAGTTGTTAAATGAGTTGAGAGAACATAAACAAGGAATTGGATGAACTTTAAAAAATATAAAAGGCATTATACATTTCAAAGATAATGTCAGGATACGTCGACCACCAAAAAAATGCTAAACCTTTACAAGAAAGAAGTGGTTAAAACAGAAGTCCTTAAATTTTTTGATTCATTCATCTCTTATATACCTGGTTTGGAGAAAAACAGATATGCTAAGAAACATAGAGCTAAACAATTAGGTGTTTGTTATAAATGCGCACGTTGGACGTGCAACACTCATTGTCGTTCTTTAGGAATGATGTCTAATAATCGGGAAGAAAAAATTCAATCAATTAGAGATGGCTTGAGTAAGGAGTCATTAGATAATATAACATTGACTCTTGAGACGCACCCTAGTGGATTTGATAGATTGATTCGCAATTTACATACATAATTTCAAAAAGAAAGACAACAATACAGTCTTGGGAATCTGACTTTAAAAGACCATGTTTGCCAATTTATAAGAAAATTGGATGGGAAGCATATCCTCGACCCATAGAGGGCGTTCAAGCCATTACTGGACGTAAAATCAGAGGAATATGTGAGCCACAATCACAACTATCAGTACATATTGTTTCAATTTATTGCTTTGATTTTTTTTTAATTTAAATTATTGTTTTGATTTACTTTAATTTACTGTTTAGATTCCATTTACTTTATTTTTACCGAAAATATTTAAACTTTTTTACTTTCACGATCTATATTATTGTTCATCTGACAATTATCATTTTGCAGGTACTAGTACTTTTATTACTCACCCTTTTTCAGGATCCATAAATACAGCTCGTCATTTCTCTTTTCGACACATCCAAATAAGAGAGAGAGCAAAAATGGAGAAAAATTTAAGACGACGAGTCACTAATATATGTGTATTTTATGGATCTAGCACCGGTACTAAACCAGAATTTGTTGAGGCTGCAAAAGAATTGGGTAGAGTTATGACGGAAAGAAACATACACTTAGTATATGGCGGTGGTAATCTTGGATTGATGGGATGTGTTTCAAAAGCCGTACAATGAGGGAATCAAGTTTTAGGAATCATCCCAAAACCTTTGGCAGATGGAAATTTTATCGGAAAATCAAATGGAGAAGAATATATTATCTCAGGTATGTCTGAACAACTTATTGAAATGATTAATCATGCTGACGATTTTATTGCTTTACCAGGTGGGCTGGGAACGTTAGAAAAAATATTCACAGTTGCATCATGGGAAAATTTGAACATTCACCGAAAAATCATTAGACTACTTAATATAGATCATTTTTTTTCGATTTTCTTTTAGTATTTCTTCAGGATGCTAAAAGACTCGGGTTCATTTCAAAACCGGCAAAAGATATTTTTCTTAATGTAGGAAAAAAATCTACTAAATTGATTGACCAATTGTTAGCCTATGAACTAAAAATCGACCCAATTTTTTCCAAGTTAGACTGATCAGATAACGATTGTGGCAAGAAGCGTAAAGTGGACTTGAATTTTAATTTGTAACTTTTTTGGGGTTAAATAGTAATGTTGTTGAGTCAATTGTCTTTTCCACACTAACCATGTGATGTCCTCTAAACTCTATTTTTTTATTCAGACATTGGGGACAATGTCTCAATTTAGTTGGGGATATGATAATTGACTAGATAGTTTTCATTTTTGTGTTTTCCTTTTTGGTAAAAAAAAATATTTTTATTTTTGTGTTGTTGGTTTTTTTTAAAAAAATCTTTTGTTTTTATTTTTTTATTGTTTTGTGTGTAAAAAATTTATTTTGTGTTTTTATTCAAAAAAATTACACACAAACCAAAAATAAATTTTTGACCAACCAAGTGGATTTGTTATTCATAGATGATAGTGTAAGGAGTTTTTGCTCCGGAGACGCAACTCAATGTAATTTGTAACAAGTTATTTTTATTTATTTCTTTTTGAATCATTTAAATTGGTTCATTCTCCATAATATTAATTAAATTTGATCTTCATATGCTCATTTGACATGTATTATCAATATACACGGTAACATATGATCGTGGGTTGTGAGTAAAATTTTTATAATATTCAGTTCTCTAGTTTGTTGGAGATAGCACCAAATGGTAGTATTTATGTTTTTATTCAAAAAAAAAAAAAACTAACCAGACTTTTACTTAGTAACCAGATATCTTACCTCAACAAGCAATGATTGTTCACGTACAATGATAGAGCTTGAGTTTGTAAAAAAATATGTGAATAAGTTTGATTTTGTAGCCTATCTAACTCAAGCAATTAAGTCTGTATGAGTATTTTAACACTTAGTTCCCTAAGGCCAACTGGTCTATGAGTCACTGGCCCAAAGCTCGTCACAAAGGTTAAAGAGAAAGCTTAAGAAAATCAGACATTTCTTCTTTTTAACATCTGAGATCTGAGCAATTAAGTCTGTAGGGGTGTCTTAACACCTAATGTCCCAAAGCCAACTGATTTGAGAGTCATTGTCCCAAAACTCCTTACAAGGGTGTTAAAGATGTATTAAGAAATTATTTGTGTATATAAATAAGCTGTCATTGCCAAAAGTGTGAATTATTATATAACTTCAAGACAAAAATATTAATATCTTTTCAACAATACTTGTGAATATTATGGGCACAATGAATTGATTGATACTTTCTCGTATGGGCGTATGGAAGAAGGGTAAAAAGTACATTAGAATTTACTTATTTGATAATTTAGAAATGAAATGAAATAATTACTAACTTGAATACTTTCTCATATGGGCGTATGGAAGCGGGGCTTTCCCTGAACCTGGGCCGAAAAAAATCTTACCGAGCTCAGACCGGACTTATCAAGGCCCGACCCGGTCCGTTGCCACCCTTAAATGAATCCCATTTAAGTATTTTTGATCACCTCTAGTACAATCTTTTAGTTTTGTGTCTGTATTTTTTTTCCCATTTTTTTACAATCTTTTAGTTTTGTGTCTGTATTTTTTTTCCCATTTTTTTAAATATGCCATCGAAGCTCGAGCTTAATATTTGAATATCCATAAATTAAACTACACATAAAAAAAAGTGCATTTATTTTTTAAATTTGAACTTAAATCTGTTAGAAAAGTTACTAACCCATTTTGGGTTAAGTTACTTTAGGCCCAAAACTAATACCAGAATCTGTCCCATTATGAATTGCACCATTTATAATTTCTTTATTTATTTAACTACCATTCAACATAAAATAACATTACTTGGTAAACCTATGGAAAAAAAAATATATCTTAAAATAATCTTTAGTTGTCAAGGGATATACACCAAATTTCTCACAATAAGAAGGATTAATGTATTAAATACTAGACAAATATTGTCATTTTGGTAAAATTTTCTTTGATGACCTAATAATAGGTTATTCTCATCCATTCAATGGATTCCCCCCCCTTTTTCCAAATTAATCTGTTTTAAATTTTTTATGCTATTACGTATAATATTTTATTAAATCCCTACCATTTTATATTGTGGAGAAAAACTTACGTGAAACAGACGTATGGATGCTCCGCCTATTAATATTTTGATATATATATACATAAAATTCAGAATTAACTAATAAAAATGAAGAGAAACAATTATTAATTAATACAAATCATATATTTATTAGCTAAATATATGAAATATGTCTCATATAAATTTCGGCTCAAATTATGATACATTCCATGAGACATAATAATTGACTTGACTCACCTAATCAACACACAACATTATTATTAGCATTTATGAATTTGTTGAAATTAAAGATTTAATATGTGGACATGGATAAGAGTAGATGGTGAGCCCTATCTTAAAATTGAATGGTGGATGTTATTGTGTCAATCAAATTCTATGTTTTGTTGACTTGCACCAAACCTTTTTCTTGTTTTTTTGGGCATAGTTTATCTGAATCTAAATCAACTTCTTCTTCCTTATCCTTTTGTGTACAACCACAATAATGGAGGGAAAAATATGAATTAATTTTGTAATAAGCTAATTAAATTACTTTAAAAAGTATTTTTGGTTTAAGCTTGATGAAAGGTTAACCTTTTACCATTATGTTCCCTAATAGGGAACTTGATAATGGAGAAAAACTTATTGATATTGACATGTTTTGCATTTTCACTTTAGAAATTTCTTCTTTATAATGTTGATTTATTTAATACAACTAACTTTTCCCTACTTTTTTCTAACTTAGATAAATTAAGATATTCTAACCCCTTGAATTTTCTCTCATTTTTTTTTCTAGATTCTTAATTGATTGTTGATGTTAAATAATTTATATAAACATTATTGTATAAACACGTGTTACCGAAATTTAAATTTCCAAATATAAACGAAGATTAATAGAAAATCTTAATTCTTCTAAATTTAGGACAAAATACGAAATATATATATATATAATATATATATATATATAATTTAGCCATTTACGGTACATGACTGTATTATTTTCTAATCAATCATGATATATTAATCATGATTGATTAGAAAATAATACATTGTCATGTACCCTAAATGGCTAAATTGTGCTAAATCAAGAAAAACTTTATTGGACAAGATTTTTGACAAAAGGAACCTTCACCATGTAGAGAAATGGGTACATGGGTATTATTAGATGGTGACTCAATATGGATTGGTTCAAAAAAGGTTACCCTTTTATTTTTTTCTAGTTCAAAAAATAAAAATAAAAATAAAAATGCAAGGTCAAGGCACTCAAACCCATTAACTGGAGATAATGTCGAATCCAAGGATAAGGTCATGATAAAAATATGGCAAAGGTGAGTCATGATATAGACATGTCTGTGACAACTTTGAAGTGCATGAATTTTGTGTGCAACCCAAACCATCAAGAATCACACACTTGTACCATTAAAGAATAATGTGTTTGATAAAAAATTTTAAATAGAATTTTTTTAAGTAGAATTCTATTAGTAGATCTTTTAAAAGTAGAATTTTTAACAAAAAATTTACAAGTGTTTGGTTTTCGATAGGAGTTTTTATTAAAAATTATAAAATTATTTTAATAGATAAATTTTTAAAATTGTGTTATAAAAAATGAAATAATATTTTGATATAAAATAAGGGTATTTTTGGATAATTTAGTTATTTAAAAATTATAATATTTACTCTCAAAAGTCTAAAATTTGAGTTTTTACTAGTAGAGGTAAAATAATTTTTTTAATTCTCAAAAACTCTACTCTAAATATAATTGTATGGGCCAAATTTTGACCAAAGGGTCAAACCGACAATTCACCCATGGGCCAACCACGAAACCAGAGACTCAAGGCCCACTATCAAATCCATTTTAAAAATCAATATCGGGCCGAGAGACCATACCAGCCCAAAGCCCATCGCCCATCGCTCATCAATAACCAGGTTGGGAAAACGCCTAAACTCATAAACCCCACTAATTAAATCAGCAGTTACAAAGATAGTCATAAACACCACCATCAAGTCTACAGTTACAGAAATCCCAACGGGCAGGAGAATGGTAAATGACGCCATATCAGAGGACTTATAAAAGAGAAGGGTCATGGCATGAAGAATACATCCAAGATGACACAATTCCACATCATATCACTCGAGAAATATCAAACACTTTGCCCCCACGGCAAACAAACTGAGATAGAGGTAACTTCAGGCCTTATTCTCCATACTTCCGTCTTATCCACACTACTGACTTGGGCGTCGGAGTGCCTACGGCACCCACCACACCGGTGGACAGTACTCCCCGTTCATTCTAACTTTGTTTTGCAGGATCGTTAGTTCCCCCATACTACAAATTCTCGATTGTGGACCTCGGGTGAAAACCAGCATCCACAATTTGGCGCCCACCGTGGGGCCTTAGCGATTCATAGCAGACAAAGATCTCTCAGTCTACAATTCCTAAAACACAGCCAACCATGGCTTCTAGCAGTGAGAAAACTCCAGATCCTATGACAACGCAGCTGGCCATACTCAAAGAACAATTACGCGCCTTAGAAGAAGAGAATCAAGTCATTCGAAGCTCCAATATAACCCTCCAGAAGCAATTGGAGCAAATTTCTTCAACCTCCCAACATAAGGACACTCCAGGCCATCCCAGCAATCCTACAATCCCAACCAATCTACTAGGGGTATTCAATAATGTGGCGAGTGACAATCCGCCATTAGACAACCATCCATCAATTCAAGAAAGAAATCAACGTATCTCCCCAACCGACCAAGCACAACAAGTTGCCTCCACCATGCGCAAGGATATGCAGGAGTTCAAAGATGCAATTCTCTCCAGCCTACCTGGTGTCAGACTACTAGTGAGAAAAATCTGAGCCGGCACTATCTCAGATACTCCCTTTTTGGGATCCATTACTTCCATTGAACTCCCACGAATGTTTAGCCCACCAGATATGAAGTTGTATGATGGATCCACAGACCCAGACGACCATGTTGTCCACTATAAATATAAAATGATGTCAACAGGCTTGGCTCCCCACCAATGGGACGCTGGAATGTGCAGAGGATTTGGAGAAACATTGGGTGGTCCTGCCCTCACCTGGTTCATCAATCTCTCATTCAGATCCATCGAGTCTTACCAACAGCTAGCAGACAAATTCATGGAGCATTTTGCAAGTTCTTGCAAGCCTGAGAAGACCACCAATGACCTCATTGCCATTCAGCAACGGAGAGGGGAGCCCTTGCAAAGCTACGTGGCTCGCTTCAATAAAGAGATGATAACAATCCCAGATCTTCATCAATCTACTGCAGTGGAAGCATTCATACATGAATTACTTTCAGAAAGTGGACTCTACAAAAAGCTTACTAAAATTCGATGCTACACAATGGATCAAGCCATGACTCAAGCCCACATTGAGATTAGGTGGAAGGAAGATAAGAGGAACAATAAGAGAGGAAGATCCACCAACCATGACAATGAAAGAAGTTTGAATCCTCCAAAACGACATAATAAATGATGTGCTAGTAATACTTCTCAATAAGATATCACATGATGTAATTAGACAAAAAAAAGGCCAGAAGCAACCCATTGTTGCCTTGGGGACATCATAACTTCCCAAACAAGTATTCATTGGTTACTTTAAAAGCAAATAACCTTCACAAAACTACAACTAGGGAGAAACCCATTTGTTCCAATCGACCACATAAAAAATCATCATACCCAATCGATATACTTCTTCCATTCGACATGAGAATACCCTCATATTCCTCCAGCATACCCAATCGACCAAGAAGTATTCTCTAGGAATGTCATCCACTCCAGACTACACGGAAATATTGTCATATTCTCCATGCGACAATATGGATGGCCATCTAATCCATGCTATATATAAAGATAGTCATTTCTTCCAGCCAACGTCGAATGATTGTCATTTCCTCCAAAAGACATAGATGAATTGTCATCTATTCCAGATTATATGGAAAGATTATCATATTCTCCATACGATAATGTGGATGGCCATCTGGCTACATAGAAGAATTGTTATCATTTCCATATGACATTGAAGAACTGTCACCACATTCAGACGACTGAAAGGATTTTCATCTCTTTCATATGACATGCATGGATTACCTTCAACTTCATACTACATGGTTGGATAGTCATCTCTTTCAGGCGACATTAGAAGATAATTATATTCTTCACATTACATGAATGGATTGCCTTCGACTCTAGACTCCATTCGACCATAGTCTCATGGACCCTCATCATGAACAAGGCGTGTCCCTTCAGTGGAACCATTTTTCCTACCATTCACCCCATACAATGAAGATATATACTTGACATAAAGAAGATATCCCACAGTCGACATTACCAGGTATGGCTTGCACTTTTTAGAATATCCCAGTCGACATCAATGTGTGGCTTGGGACTTGTAATAGATGTCATAGTCGACATTACAATTTATAGTTTGGGAATTGTTTTGGGTGTCCCAGTCGACATTACAATTTATAGTTTGAGACTTGTTATTGGGGTCTCAGTCGACATTACAATTTATAGTTTGAGACTTGTTATGGGTGTCCCAATCGACATGACAACATATAGCTTGGTAATTGTTATGGGCGTCCCAGTCGATATTACAACATATAACTTGGTAATTGTTATGAGCGTCCCAGTCGACATTACAACATCTAGCTTGGTAATTGTTATTGGAGTCTCAGTCGACAATATAATATGTGGCTTGTCACTTGTTGAGTATCACACTCGACACTACAGAGAATTGGTATTAGGATATCCCACTCGACACTACATGTATGGAATGATGATATTCCACTCGACATGCTTGTATGAAGACTTTGCAGATATTTCAGTCGACACTACATGTATTAGGACTTGGAGTGATGACATTTCAGTCGTCATGCATGTAAGAAGACTTAGCAAGGATATCTCACTCGACACTACATGTATGGAGACTCAGCATGAGGAAGATGTCCCATTCGACACTACACGTGTGAACATTGGCACTTGTTAAGGATCTCATTCGACACTACACGTGTGACGCTTGGCACTTGTTAAGGATATCATTCGACACTACACGTGTGAAGCTTGACATTTGTTAAGGATCTCATTCGACACTACACGTGTGAAGCTTGGCACTTGTTAAGGATCTCATTCGACACTACACGTGTGAAGCTTGGCACTTGTTAAGGATCTCAGTCGACACTACCATGTGAAGCTTGGCACTCGTTAAAGATCTCATTCGACAATACATATATGGTCTTGTAGAATGAGGAATGAAAACCCTCACTGACCATTGTCAGGTCTTGTAGAGTGAGGATTGTAGAATAAGGAATGAATACCCCCATTGGCCTTTGTCATGTCTTGTAGAGTGAGGATTGTAGAATGATGAATGAAGACCCACACTGACCATTGTCAGGTCTTGTAGAGTGAGGATTGTAGAATGAGGAATGAAGACATCCATTAGCCTTTGTCATGTCTTGTAGAATGAGGAATGAAAACCCTCACTAACATTTGTCAGGTCTTGTAGAGTGAGGATTGTAGAATGAGGAATGAAGACCCTCACTGACCATTGTCAGGTCTTGTAGAGTGAGGATTGTAGAATGAGGAATGAAGACCCCCATTAGCCTTTGTCATGTCTTGTAGAATGAGGAATGAAAACCCTCACTAACCTTTGTCAGGTCTTGTAGAGTGAGGATTGTAGAATGAGGAATGAAGACCCTCACTGACCATTGTCATGTATTGTAGAGTGAGGATTGTAGAATGAGGAATGAAGACCCTCGCTAACCTTTGTCAGGTATCGTAGAGTGATGATCGTAGAGTGAGAAGTGAAGACCTCCATAGACATTCATCAGGTCCAGTCGACCATAGTCTCCTTTGGACCTTCATCAGGACTAGTGGAGTGGAGACCTTCATAGAATTTCATCAAGTCCAGACGACATTGAAGACTCATCTGGTCCTTTGACCCGTATTATGGGGATTATCATGACCTTCATCTGGTTCAGTCAACAGGGAACATTCCCTATGGCTCATGTAGAGTCAACTCAAAGACCTGGCCTTCATCTGGTCCAAATGACATTGAAGACTCCTCTGGTCCTTTGACCCGTAGTATGGGAATTATCCTGAACCTTCATCTGGTTCAGTCGACCGGGGACATCCCCGTGGACTCATATCGAGTCAATTAAAGACATGTACTTCCCACAGTCCATACGATAATGTCGTGTGAATTAGCTCATGAACTTTCATCTGGTTCAGTCGACCTGGGACATCCCCCGTGGACTCACGTCGAGTCAATTGAAGACATGGACTTCCTACAGTCCATACAACAATGTCGTGTGAATTAGCTAATTAACCTTCATCTGGTTCAGCCGACCGGGGACATCCCCCGTGGACTCATATCGAGTCAATTGAAGACTTGGACTTCCCTCAGTCCATACAACATGTCGAATAAAATGAATCATGAACCTTCATCTGGTTCAGTCGACCGGGGACACCCCTCATGGACTCTCGTCGAGTCAATTGAAGATATGGACTTCCCTCAGTCCATACGATATGTCGAGTGAAATAACTCCTGAACCCTCAACTGGTTCAGTCGACCGGGGACATCCCTCATGGACTCATGTCGAGTCAAATGAAGATATGGACTTCCCTCAGTCCATACGACATATCGAATAAAATAACTCATGAACCTTCATTTGGTTCAGTCGACCAGGGACATCCCCCATGGACTCTCGTCGAGTCAATTGAAGATATGGGCTTCCCTCAGTCCATACGATATTTCGAATGAAATAACTCATGAACCTTCATCTGGTTCAGTCGACCAAGGACATCCCTCATAGACTCATGCCGAGTCAAATAAAGATATGAACGACCATCAGTCCATATGATATGTCGAGTGATACAATTCCTGAACCTTCATCTGGTTCAAAGTCGACTGGGGACATCCCCCATAGATTCATGATGAATCAAGGAAAATCATGGATTTTCCCATGTGGATTAGCTTTGAGCCTATGTCAGAATCAGTAAAATAACTACCCGTGTCCCGTTTCATTCGACATGCGCAAAGGTACTCTCCAAGTCAGAGGCTCCTAGACTTGGAGAGTAGGGGACAAACTGTATGGGCCAAATTTTGACCAAAGGGTCAAACCGACATTTCACCAATGGGCCAACCACGAAACCAGAGACTCAAGGCCCACTATCAAATCCATTTTAAAAACCAATACCGGGCCGAGAGACCATACCAGCCCAAAGCCCATCGCCCATCGCTCATCAATAACCAGGTTGGGAAAACGCCTAAACTCATAAACCCCACTAATTAAATCAGCAGTTACAAATTAAGATAGTCATAAACACCACCATTAAGTCTACAGTTACAGAAATCCCAACGGGCAGGAGAATGGTAAATGACGCCATATCAGAGGACTTATAAAAGAGAAGGGTCATGGCATGAAGAATACATCCAAGATTACACAATTCCACATCATATCACTCGAGAAATATCAAACACTCTGCCCCCACGGCAAACAAACTGAGATAGAGGTAACTTCAGGCCTTATTCTCCATATTTCCGTCTTATCCACACTACTGACTTGGGCGTCGGAGTGCCTACGGCACCCACCACACCGGTGGACAGTACTCTCCGCTCATTCTAACTTTGTTTTGCAGGATCACTAGTGCCCCCATACTACAAATTCTCGATTGTGGACCTCGGGTGAAAACCAGCATCCACAATAATCAAATACTACAAAAAAAAAGAACAGTTTTTAAAATTAAATACAAAAGAAGAAGAAGATTTTTTTTTACCTTTATTAAAAATTATACTGGATGTGCATTAAGAACTTTTAAAGAATAATTTAGATCAGAGCTGTACTAAATTTTATCAAACGTGCTTTTAATAGCAATGTATAATTAAGATTCAGTTAAATATAAATTATTATCTAATAATTATTTATTATAAATTATAAAAAATTCAGTACAAAACTCTTGTCAGAATTCAAGTGTTTTAAAAATTCTTTTTAAGTAAAAATATTTAGTTTTTACGATAACACACTTGAAAAAAATAAATAAATAAATCTTCGTTACAAGATACTCTATCAAATATACTTTAAGATGCACTAACAATTTTCTACGCTTTTAATAGTTTTTATATTGGATCAATATCTTTTTCTTATGTGAATTTTTATGAAATTTTAAAGATTGTATTACTAAATTTATTTGTTCTTAACTTTTTTATTCTAATAACTACCAGATATATATGATCTTAATCCGTGTGTATGTGTGTATATATATATATATATTATTATCCATTATTAAAATGTATTTTGTATATTATAATATTTTCTTGGATGATAGAGATTCCATACAACATGCTGTCTCTTATCCCTTTGCCTTTTAATACAAGGTACTCTTATCATGTGAGTAGGTGTCAAGAAACCATTTCTCAAAAGATGAGACCAACCTAATCCATATATGTATCTAGTCTTTATACATATCCCTCCCTATATTCCTTTCTGTGTATATATATATATATAAACAGGCAACCCCAGCAAGAAAAGTCCTATCTATCTTCATTCCTCAAGTGTGTGTATGTTCATAAGCTGAAGTTTCTTTCAATGCTTTTAATGGGCACTAAAGCTGCTGCTGACCAGAACCAGCTGTTGTTGCAATCTCCATGCTTGATGAGGCAACATGATACTTATAATAAGCATCCAAAACAAAATGATGATCAAGATCACAGCATCAGCTGGATGATCATGGAAGCTGATGATCAGGCTACATCATCATCATCTCTTGAAGATTCAACTGCTTCCAATAGATCATCAACATCTTCATCAGACTTGGTAGATGATGCATCTTCAACAAATTCTAACTATGGACCTTTATTTGAATTATCTGAGCTCATGGCACAACTACCCATCAAGTAAGTCTATATAATATAATCTAAATTGTTAATTAAGCACAGCTTTTTTAAGAAATACTAAATATTGATTCTATATATATATATGTTTATGCAGGAGGGGACTTTCTAAATTTTATCAAGGCAAGTCACAGTCTTTTACTTCTTTGTCAAGGGCAATGAGCATAGAAGACTTGGCAAAGAAGGAAACCCCATACAGAAAGAAAATCAAGGCATGTAAGAGTTATGCAGGGGGCTTGAATATTAAAGCCACCATATCAAAGAAAAGCTCAAGAGGTTCTTTTTCTTCTTTATCTTGTTCATCAAGCAGAAGAGGAAGCTTTTTAGGTAATAATAATAATTATAATAATAAGCTTCCTCCAATTCCTGTACAAAAGCACTTTTGATCTGTAAACTTTGTATATTGAGAACAATTTATGTAATCATATATGATGAGTGAGAAAATTTATTATCAAGTTGGTGAGATATGTAGAGTCTATACTAGCTAGCTAATTAATTAGTCCGATTAGTGAAGGGTAAGATTCCAAAACTTTTTAATGGACTTAAAATCTTAAACATATCCAGCATTCTAAAAAGCTTGTATATTGATTATTGGAGGGGATATAGAGCTTGATGGTCTCATGGATAAGTTCAAAACATCTGCATGGACTTCATGTGTGAAGTTTTGAGTCTTATTCTAACATAACGAGACTTATTCAAGGGAAAAACTCTTGTGTGGGATATCTGGAAACCCAAGACAAATAATTAAACCTCATTTAAGGGGATCCACTCTTTGCTCCTAATTTATTCAAAGCAATATACATGTGAAAATGTTGAAATTTTTGTTCATTATCATGTTTTCATGAGCTACACATGGTGTATACTAATTTAATGGACAGGTTCAAAATTCAGAAAAGTAGTAATGCCATTTTTAGACAAACCAAGTGAAACTTACCTAATGGAAAGATCATGAAATAATATTTTTGGTAACTATTAGCCATCAAATAAGTGCTTCAAAATTTAGTGTTAGGGTTGGTGCTAGAAGCGCCAATCCAGATCGTATTTATGTTCAATTCATGAATACGAACAATTCATTTTTCCATAATATTACGTATTTATGGTAGCACTTCTTATCTTTTATATATATTCGATATAATTTGTTTAGATTGAAACTAAATCTGATTTAGTAATATGTATATATTAGATAAATATCTGAGGATTTACAATGTAGTGCACAGTTACAACGTATGTTATAATTGAGATTGGGAAGTGTCACTATAAGTTGTATATTCTCAAATAAAATTCATGTCGTATATCGTGACTGTTGGACAATTATGACCCATAGCATCACTATTTGTACATAACATGGTGGTGTTGTACAAATTAACTATGTGACAAAGGAAATTGATATTTTATCATTTGTAATTAGATTACCGGGATATATAAATGATAAAAGTCCATATGATTAGTTCCGAATTAATAAGATATGAGACAATATTAATCCACTAAGGTTTAATCATTAAAATATCCCTAGTCGTAGTATTATCAAGATTGGACATCGATAATGCGGAATAGACTAGTATTGCACTTGTGCGTGTTATGGGAGCATAACGACATAGTTCTCATATATTTGGGTATTGGATACTCATGCAAGTGTAATAGGAGGTTGTGTTTACCGATGGTACGGAAACAACTTCGCTCTGGATAGACCCCTCAGAATTCCATTGGTAGTATGACTATGTCTCTATGGAAGTCTGAATCAGGGTAGGAGTATTTGGTCTTAACCGAGACTTGCACCGCTAATACTTGCGACAATCAATATACTTTGGTTTTGGTCGTCCAGGGTTTTAACAAGTTCTGTGTACGCCTCTTCTGGGTATATTGAGAATCGTAGTGTGTTAGGTGTGATGTCGAGATGGAAGTATCACTCCAGTCATATGGAGATGATGGCCACGTAGGATACAGAACTGGTGCTCTTATATGCTGCAGCTATCGGGATATTATGACTAGGTCATGTTTATCCGATTATAGAGACTAGTTACCAGAGATCCGATATGTGCTTCGTACGGGGCATACACAATTCCAGCCCCAGGCCTAGCACGTGACATCCGATACTGGATCGAAATACGCAATACTAAGTATACTACGCCTGATATAGATTACATATTCCTTTAAGAATATTTCTGGAGAATTGGGTAGACACGGTGCTTTGCTAGAAGCCAACCATGTCTTGTAAATCGGTAAAAATGTGGACTAGGTACATACGTGTTCGGATAGTCCGACGACTGGATTTACTGCCAACATATCCGGGGATCTCATGGGTCGCTTCCCGAATATTCACCGATGAAATATGACTCACACATAATTAATCTGGTATTAATTAGTAGAGAGAGAAAATTAATCTAGGATTAATTAAGGAGATATTTTATCTGGGATAAAACACTATTTAAAGAGAGAGAACGATTAATTTGGAATTAATCGATAAAATAATATATTCGATATATTAAACGAAATTAGATTTCGACGAGAAATTAAAATTGGATTTTAATTCGGGTGAACGAGTTAATTTAGAATTAATTCGCTAGCGACGTGAATAGTAATTTTGCTAGGCATAATTATTTAATTAAATTTGATTTAATTACGTCGCAACGGAAAATTCGTTAATTCGGAATTAGCGAACCCGAGCTCGGGAGTGTTTGCGGGCCTACTCGCATTTCGAACCAAGTGGGCCCACAAGTCACATTATGCGTCACATCACTAGTCAACTTTATTACTTTAATGTGATGGAAGTTGTCGGTTGATGGTTGAGTGCAAAACACTCAAATGTGATGGTTTGAATAACTAATACCATTTATTTATTTTTTTGGTATATCATTTTGAATTGATTTTTGAAATCAATTCAACCAACACAACTCTTCTTTCTTCTCTCCATCCTCACGGCACTTGGTGCCTTTTCTCTCAAAATTTCCTCTCAATGCCGAGAGCAACAAGGAGCAAAGGAAAGAATTTGTGGCAAATTTTTCCAAGATGCTAGCACATCCAAGGGGTCAAACAAAGGTGATAGGGAAACTCATTCATGAGCATGGAATCCATTCTCAAAGCTTGGAGCTTGAAGATCAAACATGGAGCACAAAAGAGGGGCATGGCCGAGAGCTTCAAGGAAGGAGCATAAATTTTTTTGTGTTCATCGCATCGCAAATCCGATCAAAGTGAGTATTTCCGCAACTTTACTTTGATGTATTCATACTTTGCATAGCTTAATTTGATCTTGGGATAACCTAGTAAACCCAACAATGGTATCAAGAGCCTTGATTAAGCATGAAATTTGATTTAGGGTAAAATTTGGGTAAAATTGATTTGAGCATGATTTGATGAAATTGTTTGATTGAGTATGCTTGAATGATAATAACTTAGAGTTATTTGTGATCAATTTGATGAAAATTGAATTGGAATAATTTTTCCCAAAAATTTGGCTTGGCCGAATGGTGTGTATGCCATAATGTCATGGTATTTTTTGTTCTTTTGATCATTGGATGAGTTGAAAGACTTGGGAAATATTGATTTGAGATTCAATTGGATTGAAATCGGAATTGGATAATAAACCATAAATTGCCGTGACAATTAGCATGGAAATGAGATGATTTTTGATTCAATAATGTTGGACATGTGTTGATGAAGATTAGCATGATTAATTAGTGTAATTGGTATTTTGGAAATGTTAATTTGACTAATTAATTATGGCTAATACACTTGAATTAATTAAATTGTGATATTGGGAATATTGAAATTTAATTAGTTGGGCTAAATTTAAAATTGGGCTTTTAAAGTTGTATTTGAGCTTAATGGGCTTGGTTGGGCCAAGTTTGGTTTAGGTTAATTGGTTGGATCCAATTAGGCCTAAAACCATTTCCATAAAGTCCAAATATGATTAAATGGGCCTTTAAAATTTTAATTGGGCCTAATAGGCCTAAATTGATTTTTGGCAAAAGAGTGATTCCTTATTGGGCTTTGGTTGCCAAAGTCCATGCCTTATAAATTAATTTAAAGACAATTGAACTTTAATTAAATTGAAATTGGATGTTAATTGGGCTTTGAGACTCGTAAAGATTAGATTTAGAATCTAAGTCGCAAAGGCTTATTAAAAAGTGTAATTATTTAATTTGGAATTAAATAAAGAATTAGTATTGAATACAAATTAAATTGGATTTAATGTTGTAGTTTGATATAATTCAAGAATTCGTACTTTGAGTACTTATTCTTAAAACGAGTTTGACTCGCGCAAATCAAATCGTTGTTCGAACATTGGATGGTCATTAATTTCAGATTAATTAATTGGATTAGATTGATTGATAACATGCTTTGTGTTAATACATGGATGTGATGTATGAATAATGTATATCAGATGGATATTAGATGGGTGAGGGAAATTTTGGAAATTGTTGTAATAAATTTAGAATTTATTAAATTGGACATGCGTGTCCAGCCTATTACCTCTTGACTCTTTGTATTTCTCTTGTCACCTATTCCCCTCAATGTAAATGAGGTTTCTTTAGAAGTGTTATGTAATTGGGTAGAAGTAAGATTTGTGCTAGCGGGAGAGAGGAAAGAGAGAGATTTGTTCTAGGAACAAGTTGTTTTAAATATCCATCCGCATATCATTATTAATTTATTTATCGCGCCTTATTATGCTTTTAGAATGCATGCTTAAGGGTGTATGATGAGACCTAATCAAAGATAATTAATTGGTTGCCAATTACGCGAAAAACCCTCAACAAATATTAAGCGTTTTTCCTTCCATTGAATGATTCATTCTCAAGATCCAAGATTGACACTGGTTTGTTGGCCAAAGTCAAGGCCTTTGTCCATCGCGGATGTGTTTGAATCATGAAGGCTTTGTTCCATATCGCATGTCTTGTCCAAGTTTTGATTTGTTGGCCAAAGTAAAGATCACTTCTTGTCCATCGACATCGATTACGAAGCTTTCCAAGGTCAATGGGTCCCGCTTAACTAGAATCATTAAGTTTGTTGTGCCAAAGCCAATGCTTAATTGATTCAGAGGAAAAAGGTTAGGCAATATATTGGATATATTGGCATATATTAGATATGTGTTTCGGATTTGGATGTCCACCTACTGGATCTAGGAGTTGGATGAGATCCAATTGATCTTAGAGATCTACCTAGTTAAATATCATACAATTTGTTGGCCAAAGTCAAGGTTGTGTGTTATTTAACGGGATCCTAGCTCACTAGGAGACTAGGTTTCCCGAGTACTCAACAGAGGGTTAGAGGCTCGCCGAAAAATAGTGGGAGACAAGTATTAAATTTGCAATTTCGTTTAGATACTTGCCAATACGCGCTCATTTCAATTTTTCGTCAATACATAAATATATATTAGTTGGACTAATATTTAATCGTTGTTTTAATTAAACAGTTGGACTGTATTCAAACTACTTCAAATAATAGTTGATTATATAATTTGATTATAGTGATCAATATATTTGAATTTAACCAATCAAATTATAGTTGATTATATAGTTAGACTATAGTAATCATTATATTTAATTGTACTCGAAATCGTTGATTGGATAGTTGGACTATAGCAATCAAGATAACTGAAAGATTAGTGTTTAAAACATAATCCAGGGAGAAAATGTCATTAAACGGCTTTAATTTTCAAATTGGGAATAAAACTTCAGGATAGTCCTGGAAACTAAGAAGTTATTCTATTTGATAGAACAACCTCTTGGGCCTAAGCCCGGAGTTGAGCAAATAGTAGAACATGATCTTTGGAAGATTCATGTGATGATAACTTTAGTGCTCAATCCATTATGCTTACCGCAATGACACTTTAATTCCGTCATCAAAATTAAGGATTAGATCATTGTACCTTGATGATGAAATTAAAGATCTTCATAGATTTATTCTTAGATCTTAGAAGTACAAATTGCAAAAGAAGCTCTTTAGCTCGTGTATGTCAGAGGGTACATCTGTCGAGCACTAGGTGTCGTAGATGATTGCTGACATCGATCAGCTGGGTTAGCTGGGCATTACCTACGTGGCCGAGACTACCAAAGATTTGATCTTATAGTCTACCCGAAAGCTGGGGCAGGTTCATTGTGAATCAAGAGTAAACTCTTGGAGAGTTGATGGCTATGCTCTAGGAAGCAGAGCCAGAGCTTCTAAAAGGGACAAAGGCAAAATCATCACTGTCTTCTGGGAAGACAAAGAACATATCCCAAGATGTCGGCCTAAACTGTGGAAAACGGGGTCACTGGAAGCGTGATTGCCAGGGACAAGCTAGACGTGAAGGAATTGAAGACGGGCAAGGCTCCGACTTCAAGTATGTTTTGTCATAAACATGTTCACTACTAGTTTCATAATTGGATTTTAATACTAAGTGTTGTACATAAAATATGTACTGATGTGCAGAATCTGCTGATTAGCAGGATACTGACTTCAATCGAGATTAACCTGCGAGTCGGAAACGGGACAGGAGTCGCTGTTTTAACCGTAAAATCCTAAGTTTAGGAACTACCTTTCGGGTGTGTACTTAAATTAGGAAACTGTTACAATGTAACTAGTTTGACTAGAAACATTATCTCTATATCAGAGTGTAACTCGTTGCGGGTATACCTTTATATTCTAGAACATTAAAGTGTTTTATTTTATAAAGATGATATTGAGATAAGCGCATTAGATGTGAATAACATTATTTATATTTTGAATATAAATGAATCTCAAACGTATGACATGACAAACAAATAGCTCAAACTGATTTAATCAGATGAGACTTATTTGTGGCATTGTTGTCTGGGACACATTAACAAAACTCGTATATTCACACTTTCGAAGAGTGGGTACTATGACAGATTTGATTCTATTCAAATAATGTCTACGAATCTAGTTTATTAGGCAAAGTGCCTAAAATACCTTTTACTTGGTAAAAGTACAGTTGCCATCGATCTGTTAGCCCTCGTTCATAGTGATGTAAGTGGGCCCATATCTAGCTAGGCTAGAGGTGGATGTGAACACTTCGTAACCTTTACGGATGTGGCATCGTGTTATGGTTATGTGTTTTTTTTGAAACACGAATCAGAAACTTTTGATAAATTCAAAGAGTTTCGACACGAAGTAGACAGACAGATCGACTAAAGTATTACACCGTCACGGTTAGACCGTGGTGGAAAATACTTAAACAATAAGATTCTTAATTACTTGAAAGAGTATAGTATTCTTTCAATGTGGACTCCTCCCGGAACACCTCAATTGAGAGGTGTGTCCGAACGAAGAAACCGAACCTTGTTGGACATAGTAAGGTTAATCATGAGTCGCTCTGAGCTACCATTTTCCTTCTAGGGATACGCATTAAACAGTGCAAAACTTATTTTGAATAAGGTTCCATAAAAATCTGTTAGACAGACTTCATATTAGATATGAACATGAAAGAAACAAGGTTTGCTCATTCCTGGAGATTTGGGAATGCTGGGCATATGTTTGGATGATACCAAACTAGAACCCAAATCGGATAAGTGCCTAAATTATAGGTTATCCTAGGGTAACCAAAGTATAGTACTTATACAACTCACAAGAGAACAATGTACTTGTTGCTCTCCATGCGGTATTCCTAAGAGGAATACCTATATGCAGTGGTAAGTGGGAGGAAAGTGAAACTCGATGAAAATCGGAGTAATACTATTCCAGGCACCGATTCTTTAATGGAACACAAACGGTTCATCAGGGATGAGACTATACCACAATATTCGAATACACAAGAACCGCGTATGTCGGAGAGAGTCAGAAAAAAACCTGGAAGGTATGGGTTTCTGATCTCACCTCATAAAGATGTCAATCTTATTGAGGAAGACAAACTGACTACGTATGAAGAAGTGATACAAGGTATCGACTCCATATTATGGCATAGTGCCATGATGTCCGAAATGGATTCCATGTATACCAACCAAGTTTAGACACTAGTTGTTGTACCGGAAGGCATTGTGCCTATTGGTACTATATAAGTCTTCAAGGAAGACATACATGGATGGCAACATACCAGCGTACAAAGCTAGGCTTGTAGCGAAAAGGTATCGTTATCAACATTGTGTCGATTACGACGAAACCTTTTAACTCGTTGTCATGATTAAATCTATTTGGATAATGCTTGCTAATGCTGCATGTTTCATTTATGAAATATGGCAGCTGAACGTCAAAAATCACTTTCCTTAAATGGAAACCTTTTGGAGGATGTTTACAACATCCTGACGGTTTTTTCGTACCAAAATGAGCAAACAAGGTTTGCAAATTAATTCGATCCATTTATGGATTGAAGCAAGCATTGCGTTATTGGAACTATCATTTTGATGTAATCATAATGGTGTATGATTTAATTCAAAACGAATATGATTCTTGTGTATATAAGGAGGTTAGTGGGAGCGCACTGACAATGATTGTCCTATATAATGATGATATATCATTTATTGGAAATGATATTCCCATAATACAATCGGTGAAAGCTTGGCTTTCATGAAAAATTCTCCGTAGAATACTTGGGAGAAACAACCTTTATTTTAGGAATAAAGATCTACTGGGATAGATCTAAAGGTTGTTGGCACTCTCCGAGTACTCGTACATTGAAATAAATGTACGCGACCTGGTGTCTCATATGCTTTGAGCATATGGAGTCACAATCAGGCCAATCCAAGTGATAGTCACTAGATTGATGTTAAGAACATCCTTAAGTATCTTAGATGAACTAAGGATGCCTTCTTAAGCTATGGAGAAGGAGAACTTGAAGTGAATGGGTTCACTAATGCAAGTTTCCAAACCGATAATAACGACTATAAGTCGTAATAAAGGTACTATATAGTTTGAATAACGGAACAATGAGCTGGAAATCTTCCAAGCAAGATACTGTTGCCGAATAAGCAACAAAAGCGGAATATTGCTGCAGCTGAGGCAGCAATAGAAGCACTTTGGATCTTAATAATCCTGATTGGATTAGGAGTAGTTCTGTTAGCACCTGAGCTAGGCTACATCACAGGCTAAAAAATTAATGGTCTCATCAACGATCCAAGTATATACTTCAACTATTTATCTGATTCGTTCGGATCATACATCGTGGCGATGTGATGATCGAATAAATAACATCAATGATAACTTTACAAATCCGCTGACGAAAGATTTTTCTCAGCAGAAGTTTGAGCGAACCGTACATAGTTTAAGTGATTGGCTATAGGCCAAATGGGAGATTGTTGGACAATTATGACCCATAGCATCACTATTTGTATAGAATATGATGTTGTTGTACAAATTAACTATGTGACAAAGGAAATTACTCTTTTATCATTTGTAATTAGATTACCGGGATATATAAATGATAAAAGTCCATATGATTAGTTCCAGATTAATAGGATATGAGACATTATTAATCCACTAAGGTTTAATCATTAAAATATCCCTAGTCGTAGTATTATCGAGATTGGACATCGATAATGCGGAATAGACTAGTATTGCACTTGTGCGTATTATGGGAGCATAACGACATAGTTCTCATATATTTGGGTATTGGATACTCATGCAAGTGTAATAGGAGGTTGTGTTTACCGATGGTACGAAAACAGCTTCGCTCTGGATAGACCCCTCAGAATTCCATTGGTAGTATGACTATGTGTCTATGGAAGTCCGAATCAGGGTAGGAGTATTTGGTCTTAACCTGAGACTTACACCGCTAATACTTGCGACAATCAATATACTTTGGTTTTGGTCGTCCAGGGCTTTAACAAGTTCTGTGTACGCCTCTTCTGGGTATATTGAGAATCGTAATGTATTGGGTGTGATGTCGAGATGGAAGTATCACTCCAGTCATATGGAGATGATGGTCACGTAGGATACGGAACTGGTGCTCTTATATGCTGCAGCTATCGGGATATTATGACTAGGTCATGTTTATCCGATTATAGAGACTAGTTACCAGAGATCCAATATGTGCTTCGTACGGGGCAGACATAATTCCACCCCCAGGCCTAGCACGTGACATCCGATACTGGATCGAAATACGCAATACTAAGTATACTACGCCTGATATAGATTACATATTCCTTTAAGAATATTTCTGGAGAACTGGGTAGGCACGGTGCTTTGCTAGAAGCCAACCATGTCTTGTAAATCGGTAAAAACGTAGTACTAGGTACGTACGTGTTCGGATAGTCCAACGATCAGATTTACTGCCAATATATCAGGGGATCTCATGGGTCGCTTCCCGAAGATTCACCGATGACGTATGACTCAGACATAATTAATCTGGGATTAATTAGTAGAGAGAGGAAATTAATCTATGATTAATTACGGATATATTTTATCTGGGATAAAACACTATTTAAAGAGAGAGAACGATTAATTTGGAATTAATCGATAAAATAATATATTCGATATTTTAAACGAAATTAGATTTCGACGAGGAATTAAAATTGGATTTTAATTCGGGCGATTGAGTTAATTTAGAATTAATTCGCTAGCGATGTGAATAGTAATTTTGCTAGGCATAATTATTTAATTAAATTTGATTTAATTACGTCGCAACGGAAAATTCGTTAATTCGGAATTAGCAAACCCGAGCCCGGGAGTGTTTGCGGGCCCACTCGTATTTCGAACCAAGTGGGGCCACAAGTCACATCATGCATCACATCACTAGTCAACTTTATCACTTTAATGTGATGGAAGTTGTTGGTTGATGGTTGAGTGAAAAACACTCAAATGTGATGGTTTGAATGACTAATACCATTTATTTAATTTTTTGGTATATCATTTTGAATTGATTTTTGAAATCAATTCAACCAACACAACTCTTCTTTCTTCTCTCCATCCTCACGACACTTGGTGCATTTTCTCTCAAAATTTCCTCTCAATGTCGAGAGCAACAAGGAGCAAATGAAAGAATTTGTGGCAAATTTTTCCAAGATGCTAGCACATCCAAGGGGTCAAACAAAGGTGATAGGGAAACTCATTCATGAGCATGAAATCCATTCTCAAAGCTTGGAGCTTGAAGATCAAACATGGAGCACAAAAGAGGGGCATGGCCGAGAGCTTCAAGGAAGGAGCATAAATTTTTTTATGTTCATCGCATCGCAAATTCGATCAAAGTGAGTATTTCCGCAACTTTACTTTGATGTATTCATACTTTTCATAGCTTAATTTGATCTTGGGATAAACTAGTAAACCCAATAGTGACTTGGTCCGATGGTTTATCCTAGTGAATCATGAGTCTTCAGAGACTCGTATAGACATGTAAGTGTTTATTCGATAAATACTGAATGACTCACCGAAGATTTCCTAATATATGGTACACTAACGTCAATAAGACTCTTCTTGAGTCGAGTAACATAGTGGTCCTTAGACTTGAGATATTAGTTATCATCCACACTTTGATGACAGTCACGTCACCGACCTTTTTAGGTCAGACCTCCAACTGTTTGTTGGGTTTGGACTGATGCTCATGATATTCGGTGTGTATCAAGACAAAATCTGTCAGTCTTGTGTACAGGGCATATGTATCCTGTACGTGTTTGTGATATGTTAAATCAATAACTGTGGTACACTATAGAAGCGAGTTCCGAGTATTATTTATAGATCGTAAATTTATAAGTCGACTATATTATATGTTAGAGATTTGACATTCCCATCTATATCCACTGTATAATATAGATTGCATGTGATGAAGAGATTATACGTATGCGATGATCTCGACTTGTATAGTTTAATGAGATTATCTATGGTCATCATAATTTACGAGTGAGTGAATTCTGGACACAAAATCAGATTCTGTGACAGATAAACTTGAACTTAGAGAGTCCTACAATATGAAGTATAATCGTTGAGAACTTGGGCAACGCATTATAAATAATATTGATTATTCATAATATTTTATTGAATTAAACTAGTTAATTCGATTCATTTAATCGGTAAATGAAATTACACATGATGAGGTATTTCAGTTATTTTTAATATGTATTCATATTTGATACATAATTAGATTAGATAACATTAATTGGCAAATGATAGCTTGACACTTGTAAAGTTAGTAATGATTAATTTAATTTATGAATTGAATTATTATTATAATTATTATTTATACAAGTGTAAATCATATTTTATTATATATATAATGTAATGTATGATGAAATAAAATTTCAAGTGTCATGCTAATTATTCAACCATTTATTAGATAAATAAATTGAATTTTCAAATCACCATAATGCCCCCAACTAACGTCACTTCCATGAATAAAAGAAAAATATTTCTCTTTTTATTTTGGGATAAGGTGTGGCTGAAACTTTGCCTTCTTCAACCTTAAGAAAAAAACCCAATGAGAGTAAAGAGAGAAGAATCAAATCAAGAATATGAGTTTGAAGAAATTTAGAAGATTAAAGGTAATCTTTATTTTTCTTTAAATTGGAAAATTTATTTTTTGTTGTTCTTGAGTATTTTCAATTGTTGTAGAGATCTTTTTTTTTTACTCTAAATTTGGGGCTTTTTGATTTGGTTGATGGATAAAGTGACTAGATCATGCATGTGTACGCTTATTTTGAACTAGATTAAGATAATTTATGTTCAATTTATTATTGGATAACTTATTTTTATTGTTCATATTTTATGTACACATGTTGTAGAATTTTTTAATTTGTGTGTTATTTTTGCAGGGAAAAACACAGACGTAGTACTTAAGGCAAAACATGCCAGTTAAACAGGGTTATCACAGAATAATGTTTGAAAAAAAATCATGAAGATAAAAATTCAATTCATCAGAGATGGCAGAGTAAGGAATCAACTCTTGAGACACATCTTAGTGGATATGTTCGAAGGATTCGCATTTTGCCAAAAAAATTGCGTCGCGACGCATGAACACTCTGCACGTCGCGATGCACGGACCTAATTGACGTATCCCTAAAATTTAGTGACGCATGTCACGACGCGCAGCCACCTGCATCATGACGCGTACCCGAACATAAGCCTTAAAACGCAGCCCCCACCCATTTTCTTCACCTCAATTCTCATTTTCTCTCAAATTTCTCTCAAATTCCCTCATTATTCCTCGTCTCCCTCACCAAAACTCTCAATACCACTCCTTGAACTTCACCCAAACATCAAATCCCTCCTCTAATTCGCATATCAACCCTTCATCTCATCAAAATCACACAACCACTCCTTATCTTACGCGGGAACCACACGGAGTTGGGGAAACAACTCGCGACATCCAGTTCTTTCACTCATCTTTATCTTTTCGTTTTATTTTTTTTTTGGTTGTCAATAATTTCGGTTGATTTATGTTAAAATTGTAATTTGATTTGTGGTGATTGTCGTGAGCTATTGTGTGTTTATGTTTGTGTTTGCTGTTAAAATTTTAGAGTTGTGGCCGTGTGTTTGTGGCAGTTGCTATTGACAATTTCGTAGTTTTGGGGGCGAAAGGTGTTTGTGAGTTGTGAAATTATTTGGAAGTGTTAGAATAACTAGGGTGAAATTTGGAAATCTTGAAAATAAGGAGAAACTTTGCTGAAATTTAAAATTAAAAATGGCCCATAAGAGAACACGAATCTCAGCGGCTGCTGAATCGAGTTACGATGCCATGAAATTTATGTCGGTAGCCGCTGAGCGTAGATATGTAAAAGATGATGGGACAAAAAGTCCCAATTATAAAGAGAGGTTTTGATATAGACCCCGGGCAGTACCCCCAAGTTGAGAGAATTATTGTCACCAGACCCTGGCATAAGCTTTGCCAACAGCCTACCCCAGCCTGCATACCCATAGTCTGTGAGTTATACGCCAATGCTTACGAGCATTAAGCGTACCAGGTGTTAGTTAGAGGCCAACATGTGATGTTTGATAGATCCATAATTTACCGGTATTATGGGTTGCCTGATATGGAGATAGATGAATACACTGCAGCGATAGAGCATCTAGACATGGCTCATCTAACACAAACATTTTGCATCCCCGATGCTGTTTGGGACATGAGTAGCAATTGGGAATATCTGAAGATGAGCTTTAGGTACCTCAAGCTAGATGCAAGGGTTTGGTTTCATTTCCTAACCCGCATACTATTGCCAGGCACCCACATTACCAATGTCACCAAAGAATGGATTATCCTGTTGTACTCTCTGTTGGAGGGACATACTATTGATGTAGGAGGGCTAATATCAACCAATATCATTCGGGCGGCACATTCTGCTCAAACTGGTCTGCTGTACTACAACTTGATCACAAACTTATGCATACTGGCCAAGGTGTCTGTCGATCCTAGGGAAGAAATGACGTAGCCCATCACTACATTGACCACTAGAATAATCCAACAACTCCAAGCAAAGAGGCCAGCTCAGGCTGGCTCTTCCTCTACACATGCAGCACCACAACAACAACCTCAGCACATTCGGTGACCATCGTGATCCCGTTCTTTGACACAGTGCGTAGAATGAATGGAATCTCGTATTGACTTCATAGTACAAGATAGTATGACCATGAGGCAATTGCTTCAACAAATGGCTCGCCATCTCAATATGAGCGATGGACAGATTCATGTATTCCCTGACGGTAGCGACGACGGCGGGGCTGAGGAATAATTAAACCATGGTACCATTGTTCATTTATCTTTCTTTTGTTTTGTAACATATTGGAGACAATGCTAGGTTTAAGTTTGAGGGGTGAGGTTGTTTTTTTTTATTTGTCTTCTCCGTTATTTTTTTCTTTCTTTTCTTTCCTGCATGTTTTTATTCCCTACATGTCATGTGTTCTGCATGTCTTGCATGTGTCTTGCATGTTTGCGTGTTTTAATTTTTGCATGCTTTATTAAAAAAAATGAGTCTAATGATGAGATTGTTTGTCTTAGTAAAAAGTTCTAGGAAAAGATAAATGCTAATTTCATTTTTATCCTATATTTTGAGCATAATATCTAGATCAGACTCATATACACTAGAAAAAAGTTCTGTAGCAGTTAGATAATAAGGAATTGACAAAGTGACTAGTTGAAATAATCGGTGGATGATGAATGACCGTTTGCCCGAATATATATTTCTGTCTACATTTATCTATGATGTGTGGTATGATGATGATGATATAAAAAGAAATGATGAATAAAAACTGACCAAGCTCTTACTTAGTAACCGGGCGTCTTGCCTGGCCAGCAGTGATTGTTTGTATCAAATGGTACGGCTTGAGTTAGTTAATAAATAAGCTTCTACTTAGTAACCGGACATCTTACCTCAGTAAGCAGTGATCATTCGCGTCAAACGGTAAAGCTTCAAAAAAAATCTTACTTCACTTTACGCATATAGTAGCAGACAGAACAATTTTTAGATAATCAAGTTGGTTTGACCCATCAACTACTGAGAATTTAGACAAACTCACCTAGTTAATAACTTAGAATCGAAGCTGTTTGCATAATTATTCACACACATTTAGAGTCTGATTTAGATACTTTGTTCAAAGGAATGGATTTTAGTTGTAGTATGCATTTTGAAAGTTCCTTTAACTTTATTGCTAGACATTCTCTGAGGACATTGTATATATAGCTATTATTTTTGTTTATTTTATTTCTTTCTTTTTGTTTTGTTTTTGCATGTGCATGATTGAAATTTATGGGTATCATCGCTGTAAGCCCTCACGAGACTACAACTCATCCATTAGGGACACCTAGGGGTTTAAAGGCTTGTTGCATACGCTAAATGCAACCGTGATCCCTACGAAAGTGACTTAGATTAATTTTGTCTTAGTTGTTTATTTCATTTTGTATTGTTTGTTTTGCTCGAGGACTAGCAAAATGTTAGGTTTGAGGGTGTGATGAGCGGAAAATATATCAATATTTACTGCCCCTTTTACTTAATATTTTGTTTAGTTTCTCAAGTTTGATGAATGTTTTAATGTGTTTTTATGTATTTTACAGATAAATAAAGTTTCGGGACTCAATGGAATTAACTCGGGGATAAAACGATGAAAAACATATGAAAAAGGGCAAAATGAGAAATTTATTGTTCACACGTCACAATGAGCAAACTTCTCTGCATCGTGACGCGACTCAATTATGCAGCCTGCTGACACACGTCATCACTTGTGTCATCTGTTAGTCTCCAAAACATGCCACAAGATCACTAAGCATGATTAAAGTGCGAATAATCAAAAAGTTTGCGGAAAAAACTTACAATGATTTGGATGATTTCAAGAATTTTTCTTTGATTTAATGGAAGCTCCAAGCTTTCTTTGAGTGTTTACAACACTTGGGTGAGTTTCCCTATCACCTTGATTCACTCATTTAAGTGCTAGCTTGAACAAATTTTGAAAGAAAATTTTGTCCTCCAAGAACAAGGGTATTCGACAATGGTGAGAGAGAAGATGGAATAGTGTTTTTTCAATTTTGATTTCAAAAATCAATTACCAAAAATAAATCCGTTTTTTTAGAAACCCTAAATTATGAAACCTTAAACATTGAGCTAAGTTGAGGTTTATGAGATGAGATGTTGTGATGAAGTTAAAAGGTTAGATTAATGATGATTTGGATACTTGTAATTGATTTAGCTTGTGTGATGTTGTAAGCTTTGAGAATAGAGTTGGAGAGGGTTTCGACCAAGCCTATGAGGAAGGGTGGGCTGTTTTAAATGTTTTATAAAGTATTGGTTACTATTGTAGGTGATAGACAAGTAAAATGGGAGTAAAGATAGCTAGGATTAGGTAAAAGAAGAGTTTTGACATTTTGCGCACCAAGTGAATAATGAAATGCCAAGCTCATATTAAATTAGGGAATTAAGCATGACTTAAAGGTTATGAAGTGTGATTATAGTAATGAAAATTATGTTGGGGGTTGTTGGATTGAAGCAGTTAATGAGAAGGCGAAATAAGAAAGTAAAGTGATGGTGTTGGTTTAGGATCTTTCTGGACAGGCTATGAAATTTGCTTATAGGTCAAGTTTGTGATGTCTGATTGATGAAGCGTAAATTTTTGGATAAACTACACACATAGGGGAGTAACATATCCAAAATTTAGAATTGTTTGACTTAAGATGAGACCGGACCGAATTTTTGAAGTTGGGCAATCTGCTACCCCAGTGCCTAGTTTTTCAGTCGCACGGCCCCTAAACTTCAGTTCATAACTTGAATTTCTGGTATCGGAACTGAGAACTGTGAAAATCGACATAAACAAGCTACATTAAGAACTATTCTAGTAAAAAAGTTAGCTTCATATTCATCCCTAATTAATCACAGTGAATTTTCAAAGTTAGGTGTCAAGCGGTGAATTTTCTAGCGATTATAAAAATATAAGTTTTCACTACCGCACTTGTACAACTCCAAATCTAAACCCGTAAAATTCATAGATACCATAGATATTGTCAATATTTTAGTAGATTTAGTATACATGCATTGCATATTCTTTCATGTCATATGTAAATACTATGAGTTATAAGGAAGAAATCTAATGGTTTCTCTGACTTTATATCGACATCAATGTACTTGAAGGTCACCCACGCCGTGTACCGCCCCCGACTTGCCATAGCACTGTCAGTGGAGTACTTATTTCAGAATTTTTATTTATGTTTCCAAGTTATTGATTGGTAACTTTTTAACGTAAATGATTTTCGTTAAAGTTTATAGAATTGCCGATTTCATAGAATTTGATATAAGTTTTAAATTACAATGACATATATGATTTAAACATAAGTAGTTTTGAAAAAGTTTGATATCAAATATATTTTGATGATGATAATGTTTTCAAAAGTATGTTAAGGAATTGCTATTGATTCAATACAAATGATTTTTATTTTGATTTTTGAATTGACGGATATTGGAATTGACGGATATAAATATGTGCACATGTAATTTCATGACTAGGGGACGGCGACAGGTAAAGCCCCTAAATCCTAGTTTCAGGGTCAGGATGATGGAATTGATTGTCACTCCTAGCTCTAGTTCGGTGGCTTAGGGACGACAATACATAACGTCCCAGACACTAGTTTAGGCGTATTGGGGGATGGTGATATGTAACGGTCCCATGCGTTAGGTTTTCTACAGTTTTTTCAGATATCTCAGATATATGATTTTCATACATGATTTAACACAAAAGTTTTGAAGGAAAAAGATATGATTTACATTTTATGATTTCATAAAGTAGTTTTATGTTATGATCTTTTGATACAGAGTTATTAATATTGTTGTCTGATTTTATAGCTCTACTCACTGAGTTCTTTAGGACTCACCCCCCACTATTTAGTTTTGCAAGATCATTCAGCTGGTGAGCCACTACCATCTTTTGGAGACATAGATCCGGGATAAGAGTACCATTGCAGTCACTAGTTGTGTTAGTCCATCATGTCAGACTTACAGTCACATAGAATATAGCCATTTTTGGTTTCTTTTTGGTCTGTGACAGTTTCATGACTTTTGATGTGTCTGTAAAGCGTTAACCAGATTTATGTATACTTTTCTTGTGAATCATGCATTAAGTAAATTCTATGAAATATGTGTGCGCGCATATTGATGTGGTGACTAGTTATTAGGTTAAGAAATGAGTTTTCTTTAGTAACAGAAAGTGGCTTAGGTGACAATGGAATCCGTTACCTGCCGGTAACCTTCCCGGATTAGAGATGTTACAAAGTTGGTATCAGAGTATGGTCTACGGGATAGTGACTGCAGTAGTTCTCCTAGGTAGACCGGATCCTACCATATTTCAAGCATGACCCTCCACCTTACCTCATGAACCTTCTTTAGTAATAGTTCATGTGTTGCAGCGTCAGGAGCTGCTAGTTTCTTTGCATGATTTTTGTAAGCTTCATCCACCTACATTATCAGGAGTAGAGTCCTCCCGCGACCCATGCAGATTTATTGAAGAGTCGGATCATATATCCACTGCATTGGGATGTTCACCAAATAGGTAGTAGAGTTAGTCAGTTTCCAATTGAGAGATGTAGCTAATACTTGGTTCATTATTTTTCGGATAGTCGGCAGCGGGGTGCTCCTCTATTGACTTGGGGTGAGGTCAGTACAATATTCTTGTACCGATTTCTACCACTAAGTATTAGAGATGCCAAAGCTCGAGAGTTTGAGCAGTTAGTCCAGGCGGATCATATGACAGTTTTTGAGTATGATATATAGTTTACTCGACTATCTCGGTACGCCCAACATTTAGTTAGTACTGAAGAGATGAAGGAGAAAAGATTTGTTAACGGGCTTCAGGATTATTTATTTTGGTCCATCCACTTTACAGAGACTACTACCTATACCCAGGTTTTAGATGCTGCTCTTCGATTTGAGGCGTGATTTAGGGAAAGACAATCAGATAGAGGGTCTCGAAAGAGGCCAAGATCAGAGGATAGAGTTAGGCCGCAGCAGGGTGGCTCGAGTAGATTGCAATATACGTCAGCATCTTCCACTACACGTCAAGATATGGGCCTGATTCAGGGAGGTTCAGATCGCAGGCCTACTTAGAGTGCTTCTTCTCATGTAATTTCTTCTCCGTCAGTAGCTCAGCAAGGGCAAGGTCCCTCAGTATGTTCGACATGTGGACGATCTCATTCAGGAGCTTGTCGATTTAGGGGCAGAGGTTGTTACCGATGTGGACATATGGGTCATTTGAAGAGGAATGTCCAGTATCAGCAGACCAGTTGCCACTTCCCAGTGCTACCCTATCTGTACCTCAACCATAACCCAATAGAAGTATGGGAGGATGAGAGAAGAGATCAGTAGGTAGGGCTCAGAAAGTAGGAGGAAATGGATAAATAGTGGGTGATTGAGGACATGCTTCCTCCAGCAGAGCTCATGGTAGGGTGTATACTATCACACCTCATGATGCACAGACATCCAATGCAGTTGTCACATGTACATTATCAATTGGTTGTGTGCATGCTAGTGTGTTGTTTGATTCGGGCATCACACATTCTTTTATATCATCATGTTTTGTAACTTACCTGGGTAGAGATACTGAGCCCCTAGATTAACCCATCCTAATAACTATACCAATATGAGATCCTATTTAAGCTACCTGGGGTGTGAAGTCGTGTCCAGTTGATACTGATGGGCACACATATTATGCTAACTTAGTAGTATTAAACATACTGGGCTTTGATGTCATTTTGGGAATGGATTGGTTAGCTACGCACCATGCGATATTAGATTACCGGAAGAAGACTGTTACTTTGCACATTCTCGATCAATCAGTTAAAGTTTATCAGGGGATAGAATTTTAGTGCCTCATAATTTGATATCAGTAATGCAAGCGTATAAGCTTCTCCGAAATCAAAACGTGGGTTACTTAGCATATGTGACATATAGTAGGGTGGAAGAAAAGAGCATTGAGCAGATTCTGGTGGTAAGGGAGTATCTTGATGATTTTCCAGATGAATTGTCATGCCTACCACAGGATAGAGAGATTGAGTTCTGTATAGATGTAGTTCCAAGCACGAAGCCCATATCGATTACTCCGTATAAGATGGCCTTTGCAGAACTCAAGGAATTGAAAACACAGTTGCAAGACTTGTTGGATAAAGGTTTTATTCGCCCCAGTGTATCTCCATAGGGTGCTCCAGTGTTATCGAATAAAAAGAAGGATGTAACACTTTGGTTGTGTATAGATTACCAGAAACTGAATAAGGTGACAATCAAGAATAAATATCCACTACCGAGGATTGACGATTTGTTTGACCATCTTTTGGAGACATGGATCATGGACAAGAGTACCACTGCAGTCAATAGTTGTGTTGGTCCATCATGTTACACTTACAATCACATATAATATAGCTCTTTTTGGTTTCTTTTTGGTCTATGGCAGTTGTATGACTTTTGATGTGTCTGTAAAGAGTTAACCAGATTTATGTATACTTTTCTTGTGATTCATGCATTAAGTCAGTTCTATGAAATGTGTGTGTGTGGATATTACTGTGGTGACTAGTTGACAGGTTAAGAAGTGAGTTTTTCTTTAGAAATAGACAGCGGGTTAGGTGACAGTGGAATCTGTTACCTGCTGGTAACCTTCCCGGATTGAGGATGTTACACTTAGGAACAGACTTGGATAGAACTACATTAAAGATATACATTGATGTTTTCAACGCATATCCCTATAATGAACTAGATAGTGAACCATAACTAAACATAGATCTCATCATGTCTAGTAATGAATACTAAAAAGTGTACATTTAATAAAGAGAAAGTAATCATTTTACACTTATAATTTCATTAATACCCATAATTTAGCACATTTTAGAAATAATAATTAAATCTATGTTTTAAATATTTTTATTGTGATTTGTAATTCTTATGTAGGTGAAATAATATTTTGGATACATAACTAGGAAAATAGACATGAAATTTGGATTTTGGAGGCTAGAAAATTGAAAGGACGTTCTAACAGTGTACAGTTTCGGAAATTCCAATTTTGCGTAATTTTTATATATTGGCCATAACTATTTATTCTGATATCAGATTCAGACAATTCCAGTTCCAGATGAATGAAGACTAAAATATCTATAACTCGGCTCTGTATAAGAGGTTCTAGTTCCGAGGTTTTCAAGGCCGAAATAGATGAAAAATCCAAAGTGCACTATATTTAATTTTCATTATTCAATAAAAAATTTTAAAAAAAAGGTGAAGGGCTGCCATCCACATTTCGGTGGATGGTCTCCCTCCACATGCAAATATTTCAAAAATTACAATAATGAAATTGTTGAAGATGCAGAGCATCCTCTACAAATAAAGGATGTTCAGCGCCTCATTCTTTCAGCTTCTTCCATAGATTTCTCTATTTGGGAATTTGTGAAGGGTCCTGGCTCTTGTGTTTTTTATTTTTCAAGCTTTGTTGTAATTTTTTTTTCATTAATAAAATTATGAATTTTGTTTATTCAAAGCATGAGTAGCTAATTCCATTCTGCTGGGGTAAAGAGTGAAACTCTTAATATGATAATATAGATTAATCTTACTTATATTATAATATATGAATTGTAATCTAAAAACTAATATGTAATATTCTCTAATAATTGTGGGTGTCTTGATTCGCTGTAGACAATCTCATCTTGGTTGGCACAGTTAATACTTTACCTCATATTATATGAAAGAGTAATTTAAATCTGAACTAATTATTGACAAACTTTGTTACTACCTTTATAAATGGTTTTATATATTTGGCATAATTGAGTACATATCTGAACTTGTTATAGAAAAATATTAGCATCACCTATATGGTTGGTTTTACTTTTATATATTTTGGCATAATTAATTCTTGAAATTAATTAACTGGGTAATAATGATAATTTATATATTATAAAAAGTAAGATTTCTCTATATTTGAAATATCAAGAATGGATCCTCTAGCCTCAACATTCTATTTTATTGTTGTAGTCAAATTTAAAATTATTCATCACTTCAAACAATTCATCATTTTTCTTTTGTTACATGAATTGTAATTTTATTTTATTAAATCTATTCCATGTGGACCAATCCCGGATTCACTGAGTTATTTTATTACTTCTGCATTCTTATACTTTAGAGTAAATAACCATTTTATGAGTGTGCCAAGTTCTTGGCACCGTTGTCGAGAATATAATTTAGTAGATAAAATATTAATTTATCATCATGGTAATTTTTGTTCTTTTTTTATATCCTCTGCATCTCATATTTTTCTTTTCATTTGTGTAGATCCAAGATGTCGTGATTGATCCTAAATGAATTCTGAACCCAGACATCCCACATATAGACAAACCCTATACTTGATTCTTCAAGGTTACATGAGAAATAAAACTAAATTAAAAAGGAACTTGTATTTTGCCAAGTAATTTCTTGAACCATTCTCATCTAGAGATTCTTCCATATTTTTTTTTGAGAACCTAATTCGAGAAATTGAGACTGCTGAATGAGAATTTCAATTGAGATCTGAAATGACAAGAAATTGATGATGTTTTTGGATCTAATCACTACATTTTTGTTCTTATTGTTTTTTTCTTTTTTCATTTATTTTTTCATTGGTTTATGATTTTTTTTTTCTTTTTGTAAGTATTGTATTTGCATATTTAAATTTTAGAATATAATGTTTTTAAGTTGGATGTGTCATCGGTCTCGATAATCTAGCGATAGATTAAATAGAGAGTTTTCATCAACTTCACCGTAAGTTAAAATGGCTGATAACCAAAATGAAAGCACATCTGGCCGGGATGAAAATCCAGTTGATTAGGTAGAACGTGAGTCTCAGCATGGCGATCTTAATCATCCTATGACACTCAGAGAATTCATGAATCCCATTATGATAGGATCACCATCTTGCATTTCTTTCCCCACATATACATCACGTTTCAATTTTAAACCGGGTGTCATCAAACTTTTACCCACATTCCATGATCTAGAATTAAAAAAATCTGCATCTGCACTTAAGGAAATTCGAAGAGGAATGTAATACTAGCACAAACCAAAATTATAGTATGAATATAATTTGACTCAAGTTTTTCCTTTTTTTAAAGGATAAAGCTAAAATTTGGCTGTATAACCTTGGATCAGGATCCATCAGACCATGAGACAATTTACAAAAGTAATTTCTGAAAATATTATTTCCCCTTTAAGAGAAGAATTACAGCTTTCACACAAGATTTGGGGGAAACACTTTACCAATATTGGAAGAGAAATAAAGAAATGTTAAATATTTATCCACATCATTGGTTTGAAACATGAAGGCTAGCTTCCTACTTCTACGAGGGGTTAACACCCCAAAGTAGTCAAGTAATGGAAATGATATGTAATGATGAATTTAGGGACAAAAATCCCGAAGATGCATTAGATTACCTAAAACACATAGCAGAGAATACACAACATTGTGACATAGTTGACACTTATGAGTCATCTGTAAAATCACAGTTATCTGGTAGAGGCATGTTTAACCTTAGGGAAAAACATGACATTTCTACTAAATATGCATCTCTAGTTAAAAAAAGTCATGGCATTAGAAATGAGGAAGAGTGATCATGTCAAGTCAATTCAAGAAGTCACATGTCCTATCTGTAATTCAAATGAACATGTCACACAAGTTTGCCAGACCTTGCTAGCCCTACAAGAATGTCTTCATGACCGAGTCAGTTTCATAAACACTTTCAAGAGACTCAATCAGAACCCATTCTCCCATACCTATAATTCCGGTTGGAGAAACCATCCAAATTTCAATTGGAGAAATGAAAACCAAGCACAATCATTGCAACAACCTCCCGAGACACGCCATAATTTCAAAAATTATGGATTTAACTTAAGTTCCATAATTGCAACAACCATCAGGTAAGAAAGAAAGCTTTTCTAGCTGAACATATAAGTTCCATTCTCTCAACCGATAATGCATTGAAATACAAAGACCCTGATTGTTCAACTATTTCATGTATTATTAGAAATCAAAAAATTGAACATGTGTTACTTGATCTTGGAGCTAGTGTCAATTTGATTCCATTTTTGGTTTACCAACAACTTAATATTGGCGAGTTAAATCCAACTTCAACTACTCTTATACTTGCCGATAGATCAGTCAAGGTACCGAAAGGAATTTTGGGAAGACATGTTATTACAAGTCAATAAATCCATATATCATGTGGATTTTATTGTCATAGAAACACAACCTGTAGCAGACAGTTATAAGCCAATTCATGCAACACTTGTTCGTCTATTTTTAGCAACAGCTAATGCTTTATTTAATTGCGGGAATGGAGTCATGAATTTGTCCTTTGGCAATATGACATTGGAGCTTAATATTTTTAACATGTGTAAACAATCATACGATGAGGACATTGAAAATGAGAGCATGAGACTAATTGAACATATTTTATAGGAACATATTCATGGGAGTTTATCTGACTCTATAGAAATTTGTACAACTAATTTTCTTAAATCAAGTACGCAATTAGATTCGAATATCTCTAAAGATTATTCTTTACTTGATTCTACATAGTTACTGGAAAACGATGGAGAAAAATAAATTTTGAGGAACGAGGAACAATTGAAGAAGAAAAACACGAGGAAACGTACAATTTGGAATTAAATACTTTACCATAAGGATTGAAGTATGAATTTCTTGGAGATGAACAAACTTACCCTGTGGTAATTTCTTCCTCCCTCACAAGTGATCACGAAGATAAGCTGTTAGAAATGTTGAGAGAACATAAACTGGCAATTGGATAGACTTTAAGAGATATAAAATGCATTAATTCTTTGATGTGTATAAACATAATACATTTAGAAGATAATACAAGGACATATCATTGTAACATCCCACCCGAAGCCAGGATGCTACCGGTAGGAGACAAGAAAACCCATCTCTATTATCCTCTATTTCTACTAAAATTTCAGCATGACATTTGCTAAAAATCATGAAACCTAGATCCAAGTCCAGCACCTCGAGGTGTCCTGATATAAAATTCAAAAGCAATCATCTCAACTCATGCAATAGGCCTCCAGCCTGACAAATCTCAACTCATATATAAATAGGCCTCACGCCTGACATAAAACAAATAACTACAATAACTATGTGCTCAACACGATTAACACTACATATGTGATATAAATAAATAAAACTAAAGCTGTGGGAGCCCAATCACACATTCCAGAACCATACAACGACTCAAGACCGACTTGACTACATCGGGGTGATCCGCTGTCTGCAAGACGCCTTAAGAATCTTCTAGCATTGTAAGTCCAATACGAACATATAAAACTAGCCAACAGCCGGGGTGTGAGCTATAAAGCTCAGTAAGTACTCACTGTGGGACACAGAAACTGAGCGACGCAATACTGTCCCGGGCTCGCGGCCCGGTCGGGAGTACGGAGTAGCCCGCGGGGGACTAAACCGAAGAGTAATGGAGTCGCCACCCGGTGTGAACCAGGACAAAGATTTAAGGCCGTACTCACCCCTCGCAAGGGAAGACCTCAAACCATTGGGTTCGGAATGGTCCCTTACTTATGAAACTTGTAATGTAAAGATTTATGCAATAATCCAACCAAGCCTATGACATATATTTCCAAGTGCAACACAATCCTAGATTCACATGCTTAAAAGTATAGTTTACATCTAACATACATGAAACCAAATCTTATTGCCAAATTCACATGCTCAAAAATAGGCCTTTGCAACAACAAGCACATAACGTCATAAGAATTCAATCATTCATGTAAATATAAACACAAACAGTCATGGTAACATTTACATGTAATGTAAAGGAAATCAAAATGACGACAAATAACATTGTAGGCACAGACAACTAGAGAGGTAATACAAATGCATATCGTACAAAGGGGTAACCATATGCTAAGATGGACATGTCGTAATGTGATGCAAGAGGATCTGTTTACCGTGTGCGTTCGTGAAGCGTTCGTAGACGCGTTCGAATGGTAAACAGAAGGTTCTCGTTCGAGTAGCGTTCTTAAACGCGTTCGAACGGTAATGAAACAGAATGCTCACGTTCGTATGGCGTTTGTGAACGCATTCGAATGGAAATGAAATAGAATACTCACATTCGTGTAGCGTTTGTGAACGCGTTCGAACGGAAATGAAACAGAATGCTCACGTTCGTATGGCGTTCGGCAACGCGTTCGAACATAAATAAGACCTGATGCATGACAAGGCAAAATACATGCGCGTTCGAGTTGCGTTCGTAAACGCGTTCGAACGGGAACAAACCTGATGCACGCAATGGGACGCAATACATAAACAACAAAATAAAGGAGCGCGGCGAAGTACTGCCGTAAAGGTGGCCTTTTGGGGCTCTTGATCTCTCAAAGAGAGGACCTTTAGACCAACATACTAAGCCCATGCGCGTCACATCAAATCATGCATACAAACATGAAGATAATCATATCAAACTAAGTATGCCCGATTGAACACATCTAACATCCAACCGAACACACATCAACCGGCGTGGCATAGCATCGTGGTAAAGGGCCTTAACCCCTCCCCATAGGGGATCTTTCATTCCACTTACTAAGCCCATGCGCTCGATTGAATCATGCATACAAAAAGTTAAAAGCAATAATATTAAACGTAATGTGTCTGATTGAACGTATCTCGCATTCAACCGAACACACATCAATCGGTGTGGCAAAGCATCGTGGTGAAGGATTTTAACCCTTCCGATTAGGGGACCTTTCATCGCACTTACTGAGCCCATGCACTCGATTATGTCATACACAAGTAAGCGACATATAGAATTTAAGTAACGAGAAATAAATAACCCAAAGCAACACAAAACAAGAGAGGGTGCCGTTTACTCAAGTGGTACGTGGAGTTGTATCCCAAGTACAGACCGCACTACCGTCCATTCAGATTCGGCTACGGAATTTACGTCTGGGTTTCCATCCTATATACCACAAGAGACGACACTCTTCCATTCATCCAATACCCACAACATGCATCCATAAACGACTCTCATGCGAATAGAATTCAATAATAAAAGAAACGAATATAAACTAATGAAAAAGTGCCCTTAGGTCTAACCTTTTAAATCACCTCTCGGATGTACGGTACATGATCGTCGGAATGGTGGATGCTCCGCAACTCTTCCGGTTCACTGGTTCACTGTTCTTGTTCGTTGTCATAATGTTTTGAGTGGTCGTTCTCCGTCTTTTGCTGCTGCTTTTGACTCCGATTCGCTGCCATTGCTACTGTTTTGCTGCTGTATTTTAGTTACTGTTTTTGGGATGTTTTGGTTACTGTTTTTTGGTAATTTAGGGGACTGTTTTGGTGTGTGTTTTAGGAGTGTTTGTGAGGGTAATGTGCGGCTGTTTCAGGGGGGATTACTGGTTGTTTTTAGGGTGCAGGTCAAGGCTGTGGATGGCGTGAGTTAGGGCGTGTATTAGAGAGAGTCCAGAGAGGGGTGGCTAGGTTAGGGGTTGTTGGAAATTCTTTTCTTCTTTTTTCTTCTAATGGGCGTGCACCCTCTAGGGGGGAATTCCTTGGAGAGGTGTTGTTTATATAGAGAATGGCTAGGGCTTCAACTTGTCTCACAAGGAAGGGATTTGGCATTAAAGGGAGGATTTGATTTGGTGTTGGACAAGGAAAGCAAGGGATTTGATTTGGTTTAGATTAGGAAGGTTGAATATTTAGTTTGTGTTGATTAGGCATACAATATTTTAAGTTAGGAATAATATATATTTGATTGGGAATATAATTGGTTGATTGATTTTAATTAGGCATGATTTTAGTTTAAGTTGGTAATTGTTTATTTTATGTTTGGTATATGTTTTATTTAATTATTTAATTAATTTAATCATTATCTTATTTAGTTAATATTTAAATTGGGATGTGTTTTATGGGCTTGGGTGTGTGGGCCAAGGCTTGGGCGAATTGGGCTTAATGTGAGGCTAGTAGCAAAACCATAATTACCGACACCGTTCGAACGCTTCATCGAATGCGGCACGAACACCCGCAATCTGTTTGACGTTCGAACGTATATACGAACGTAGTACCAACGAAAACAGTGAACCTTGTTTATTCTGAATTCCCCCTTCCGATGTCCGTTTTCCGTGACCTCCGTGACTTAAAAGGTAGTGTCTCCAAAATGAGACTCATCATAGGGACTTATGTGTAAAAATGCAGTGCCTACACTCATGTCTTATGTAAATATATCAAATGACAATAAAAATGAAGTAGAAATCAGACATTTGTAAATACACAAACTTATAAATCATATCCTTACCTGATGGCCATTTACTTATGTTATACTTGGATAATTGACTCACTATACTGAATACAACACTATAGTAAACTTATCTGCTCGATCTCATACTTTATATCACATCTACGAAATTCTGACATCTCTCATACACCAATCTAGAAGCATTCATCCACGTATGTACATACTATTTTTCCACACTGTAGCTACACTTTATATAATAACAACATTAGATTTTCTCCTAACTGGAACTAACTTATTATCTATCAAACCACCCAAACCTGTGGCTTAGGCCAACCCAAACTCGTGGTGGTTTAGTGAGCTTAAACTATGGCTGGTTACTTCATACGAATTACATAAGCTAAAACATAAGCAGTAACTATAAGCTGTACAAATTTTACTGAAACACTGAGCTAAAGCCACAAACCTTCATATAATATAAGATACTGACTCTTGATTATATCCATTGGAATCCTCAAAACTACATTCTAAGTGTGGTAAACCCCCAACACTCAACCTTTACATTAATATCACATATTGACCATGTATTTCAATATAAAATTTATACAAAGTACATATTCATAGCATACTACGATACTACTCATCAAATAGAACCATATATCATTGAACTTCCATATCAAAGAAAATATCTTAAGAAAACCAATCATTCTGAAAATTATTTTCTTGTCTAAAAACAAATCTCTTCCTTTGAAACATTTCTGGAAATCCTTTTCTGTCTGTAAAACTTTGAGAATCTCTTAAAACTATTTCTCTTGATAAATTATTTATAAACCATCATTTTCTGTAAATTTGTCTATGAAAATCCATTTCTGAAAAAAATATGTTTCTGAAAAATCTGTATCTGAAAGATCTGTTCTGAAAAATATCTCTGAAAATGATTTTTGAAAACTGTTTTTGAAAAATTGTTCTCTGTCTCTAGAAACCTTACGTATAGGGGCGTTACGTATCGCCGCCCCATACGCCTAACTAGAGCTAGGAATGCAAACCCATGACTTTGGGGCATTACGTATCGCCGTCCCCCAAAGCATGGCACTCATGTCCCTAAAACTAGTGGTTTTGGGGTGTACGTATCGTCGTCCCCCAAGCCACTGAACTAGAATTGGGGGTGCAAATCTTTGCTACCCTCCAAGCTCTAAATCTAGGATCTAGGGGCATCTGTCATCCTTGGTCCTGAACTAGGATCTGGGGGCGTTACGTATCGTCTTCCCCCCAGTCCTCTACATGTGCACATGTGCTCTCCGTCAATTCCATATTTGAATCAAGTTACATACTGAGGTGGGTTTTTCCCCCATGCCTCGAAAACATAAAACTCAAGTTCTAAAATCATTCTTTCCAAAACTCAACAAGTAATAAAACTATCTTTTAGAAACATATTTTTTTTTAAAACGACTGAGATAATATCTGGCTAACGCCCCAAGTGCTTTAAAAATAAGTCTGACATCAAGACATAAAAATAAAATAAACTTTGAAAAGAAAGGGTCACCCACTATAACCAGGATCCAGGGGCGTTAAGCATCACCTTCCCCCTGGTCTTGGGTCTGTATCTGTCAATGTGCACTATGTCTCCCTCTAGGTATGCAAAATGTATATGCATCATCATATCAACCTTATGATCATGTAAATCATGCAATGCAATGTAATGAAATAATCCATATACACAACAGCAAAGTCAACCACACTCCATTACGAGCTGGTGACATCTCACTCATCCAATACATACAAAATGGACTCGTACCCCATTCCAACAAACGCAATTATATGGGAAATGCTCGCACATGTCATTAAACATATCAATACATTTCATACATTGGTTTCACACTCAGACTATGACTAAATTGAAGTCTGGAAACTTCATTTAAACTCTTTACAAAACTTTTACATCTCGCGTACTGAAAACGTGTTCTACTAGGAGATATGTTTAACTATGAAAATGTAAGGAAAACTTGTGCTAAACTTTTCATGCTGATACTAGCTTGCTATCTGGGAACCTAACAATGTGCATACTTTTAGAAAATTTGTTTCTATATGTGCTCTTTTACGAATCTTATTGACAGTACCTCTGAAAGCCTTCATTTCATACTTTCTACAATTCCATAACTACTGCTACATATTTCTATGACTCTGAAATCTATACTCATATTTATTCTTATATAAATATACATTCAGCTATCATACCTTGTCTACCTAAGGTAAGATCACAGTGAGGTACTTACCTGGGGTCCATGCTATTCTTTCTCTCTCTTTCTCCATCTGTAACACAAAATTCAGATGGTTATGGTCGTTAATCATAGAAACTTACTTAGAATATTAACTCCAATACTTTCCGAGAAAACCCAAATTATATCTGTTTTCAGTGATTTCAGTTTCATTACTCATAATACATTCGATACTCATTTAACATCATATTACATTGTTCTATGTCAATCCTGTAGCTCAAATATGCAATTTACGCATTTTCGACAAATCTTACGAAAAGTTTCTGAAAATGTTGCAGAAGAATCCTAGCCCTCCAAACCTTTCTGGAATTACTCAAATACTATTGTTTCATCATAATTAAGTCATACCCTTAATTAGGTTCATCAAAGCACAGATACATGCGAAACCAAACTTTATTGAAAACTCGCTTTACTTATCGGATCGATCATATTCGCTCTGATTTCTCTCGAATTCTACCATATACACATATTCAATATACTTATGTTCAAAAAATTCATTTTATATCATTACGCTACTCTACAAAACTACTGGGAACATCCGAATATTTAGCAGAAAACTTGAAATTAGCGATGTTTTACCGAGACCTCTTACCAAGATTTCGAGGCCAAATGATCCCACGAACACGCTAGAATCGACAGAATTTCGATCGGAGCTATTGTTCATTCAATGTTACTGTTTACCACCGTTTATTCACCTCGTTTTGCATGTAACCGAGCACGAATCGGAAAATTTGTCACCGCCATCTTGTAGCACTCTCTGAGGGCTTCGATTTGGCGGATGGCTCAGGCCATGAAATGATGTGACGAGTCAAGATCGAGAAACCCAAGCTCCCGTCTTTCTCCCAATTTCTCTCGTCGTTCCAGTCACCTATTGGGGAATCGCCGGCCACCACGTGGCCGGCCTGCTCTGGACGAAGCCGGCAGTGCCGGCGCGCACCACCGGGGGTGGCCGGCTGGCCGTGCATCGGCTAAACCTCTCTTTCACTCTCTTCTCCCTCTCTCTCTCGTATTTCTTTTTTTTTTTTGTAATGAGGAACGGTAACATATAGTGTCATTCTTCCTGAAATTACTAAATTGCCCACACTTAGAAAGGGTAATTTCGAAAATCAGCTATTTTGAAGCCCTTCTGATGTGATTTTCGAAAAGTGTTCAACATGAAAGTTGTTCATCTCGGAAAAATCAGTCTGACGGTTTAAGAATCAACACTATCAAAGTTCATTTGAAATTTGTATACCTGAAACAAGATACATTCCCCGTATAGAATAACATACCTAAATCACGTAAGCGGTTCTTTCATGTCACGCGATTTCCAAAACATCAAATATCTATTTTAAAATATCCCGAGCTATATTTTAACACTTAAACTCATTTTCTCCGATATAGTCTCATTTGAGACCCGATCTGTAATACAAAATCCTTCCGGAAGAGTTTCCGAATTTCTGGATGTTATAATGATCAATTTCAAAAAGGATTAAACCATCAAATGAAAGAAATGGTAAAAATAGAAGTCCTTAAACTTCTTGATGTAGGCATTATCTACCCTATCTCTGATAGTGAATGGGTAAGTCCTACACAAGTTGTGCTAAAAGAGTCTGGAATAACTGTCGTTAAAAATGATAAGGGAGAATCAATTCCAACTTGAATCCCATCTATTTGCGTATGTGCATTGAGTATAGATAATATCATTTTCCTTTACCATTTCTTGACCAAATTTTAGAAAGAGTAGCAGGAAATCCATACTACTGCTTTCTTGATGGTTACGCAGGTTATTATCAAATCCCCATTGTTGGACAATTATGACCCATAGCGTCACTATTTGTACAGATCATGGTGTTGTTGTACAAATTAACTATGTGACAAAGGAAATTGCTCTCTTATCATTTGTAATTAGATTACAAAGATATATAAATGATAGAAGGTCAATATGATTAATTTCTGGATTGAGATGATATGAGATAGTATCAATCCACGAAGGTTTAATCATTAAATATCCCTAGTCAGAGCATTATCGAGATTGGACATCGATAATGCGAAAAAGACTAGTATTACACTTGTGCGCGTTGTGAGGGCATAACGGCATAGCTCTCATATATTTGGGTATAGGATACTCATGCAAGTGTAGTAGGAGGTTGTGTTTTACCGATGGTACGGAAAACAGCTTCGCTCTGGATAGACCCCTCGGAATTCCAATGGTAGTATGACTATGTGTCTATGGAAGTCCGAAATCAGGGTAGGTGTATTTGGTCTTAACCTGAGACTTGCAACGCTAATGCTTACGACAATCAATATACTTTGGTTTTGGTCGTCCAGGGCTTTAACAGGTTCTGTGTACACCTCTGCTGGGTATATTAAGAATCCTAGTGTATTGGGTGTGATGTCAAGATGGAAGTATCACTCCAGTGATAGTGGAGATGATGGTCACGTAGGATACGGAACTGGTTCTCTTATGTACTACAGTCATCGGGATAAAATGACTAGGTCATGTTTATCCGATTATAGAGACTAGTTACCAGAGATCCGATATGTGCTTCGTACGGGGTAGACACAATTCCAGCCCCAGACCTAGCACGTGACATCCGATACTGGATCGTAATATGCAATACTACGTATACTACGCCTGATATAGATCACATATTCCTGTAAGGATATTTCTGGAGAATTGGGTAGGCATGGCGCTTTGCTAGAAGCCAACCTTGTCTGCTAAATCGGTACAAACGTAGTACTAGGTACGTACGTGTTCGGATAGTCCGACGACCAGATTTACTACCAACATATCCGGGGATATCATGGGTTGCTTCCCGAAGATTCACCGATGACGTATGACTCGTACTTTATTAATCTGGGATTAATTACGGAGATATTTTATCTGGGATAAATTATTATTAAAGAGAGAGAGCGATTAATTTGGAATTAATCGATAAAATAATATATTCGATATATTATACGAAATTGGATTTCGACGCGGAATTAAAATTAGATTTTAATTCGGGCAAACGAGTTAATTTAGAATTAATTCGTTAGCGACATGAATAGTGATTTTGCTAGGCAAAGTTATTTAATTAAATTAGATTTAATTTCGTCGCAACGGAAAATTCATTAATTCGGAATTAGCGAACCCGAGCCCGAGAGTGTTTGCGGGCGCACTCGCATTGCGATTTTAAGTGCGGCCCACAAGTCACATCAAGCGTCAAATCATTAGTCACATCAAGCGTCAAATCACATGTCACTTTGAGTGATGTGACAATTTGTCACTTGATTGATTGATGGAAGTGGTTGAGGCTTTATTGCCTTTGACTTTTTTGAAATTGAAAAGTGGTATATGTTTAATTGTTTTTCGGAAAATCAATTAATATATACATAATACAATTTCTTTTCTCTCTCCTTCAGCATTCACAGTTTTAGAGCCCTTTCTTCCTCCTCGCCCTCTCTCGATTTTGAACCAATTCTTTTTCTCCATTGTTTGGCAAGGCCGAAAATAACAAGGATGAAGATGGTGATTTTTGTGGCAAAAATCATCAAGAGCTAGCACTCAAAAGAGTATATACAAAGGTGATAGGGAACTAATTTCATGAGAATGGAATCACCATGATAAGCTTGGAGCTTGGAGCATCAATGGAGTCCATGGCCGAATTTGGAGGAGACAAAAATCTGCCATTGCCGAATACACAAAGCTTGGGGCAGAAAATTTTTTGTTGTTCAAAGCTTCTCACATCCGATCAAAGTAAGTATTCCGCAACTCAAATTTGATGTATTTACACTTATTTCTTGCTTAATATTGATCTTCGCACACGTAGAAATCCAACAATGGTATCAGAGCCATGATTAAGCATGAAAATGAAATTAGGGTTCTTAACTTTAAAATTGGGCAAAATTTATTTGAGCATGTTTGAGTGAAATTTATTGTTTGAGTATGCTTAAATAATGATAACATGGTGTTATGCATTGTCAATTTGATGAAAATTGGATTGGATAAATTTTCCCCAATTGTTTAGGCTTGGCCGAAAGTTTAGGGTTCCCTAAGGTCATGGCAAATTTTGTTCTTTTGATCATTGGATGAATTGGAAGACTTGGGATATATTAGTTTGTGATTTAATTGGATTGAAATTAAAATTGATATGAAAAATTCCCCATTTCCGTGAACCGTGGAAGCATGAAATGACTTGATTTTTGATTAAAATGTGTTGGACATGTTTTGATCATGATAAGCATAATTAATTGTGTAAATTTATGTTTTAGAAATGTTAATTTGGGTGATTAATTATGGCATTACACTTTGAGTAATTAAATTGTGAAATTATGAAATTGGAATTTTGGAATTTAATTATGTTGGGGCCAAATTTGGAATTGGGCTTGAAAAGTTGTAATTGGGCTTAAATGGGCTTGGTTGTACCAAGATGGGTTTAGGCTAAATTGGTTGGATCCAATTGGGCCCAAAACCATATCCATGAAGTCCAATTATGACTTAATGGACTTTTAAATTTAATTTGGCCTAATGAGCCTAAATTGATTTCTAGGCATATAAGGGTGATTCCTTTAAATGGGCTTTAGTCTTTGGGTTTGACCCAAGTTGACCAAAAGTCCATGCCTTATGAAATTAATTAAAAGCCCATTGGACTTTAATTAAATTAACATTGGATGTTAATCGGGCTTTGAGACCCGTAACGATTAGATTTGGAATCTAAGTCGTAAACGTTTATAAATGAAGTGTATTATTTAATTTGGAATTAAATAGCGAATTAGTATTAAATACATATTAAATTGGATTTAATGTTGTAGTTTAATTTAATTCAAGAATTCGTACTTTGATTACTTATTCGCAAAACGAGTCGGACTCGCGTAAAATCAAATCGTTGTTTGAACATTGGATGGTCATTAACTATCAGATTAATTAATTGGATTAGATTGATTGATAACATGCTTTGTGTGAATACATGGATGTGATGTATGAATAATATATATCGGATGGATATTAGATGGGTGTGGCAATTTTGGAAATTGTTGTAATAAATTTAGAATTTATTAATTGGACCTGCGTGTCCAGCCTACTACCTCCTTACTCTATGTATTTCTCTTCTCACCTATTCCCCTCAATGTAAATGAGGTTTTTTTAGAAGTGTTATATAAGGGGTAGAAGCAATACTTGTGCTAGCGGGAGAGAGGAAATGGAGAGATTTGTTCTAGGAACAATGTGTAAAATATCCATCCACATATCATTATTATTTATTTTACGCGCCTTATTATGTGTTTAGAATGCATGTTTAAGGGTGTATGATGATGAGACCTTAACAAAGATAATAAATTGGTTGCCAATTTGCACGCGAAAAACCTTCATAAAATATTAAGCGTTTTTCCTTCCATTGAGTGATTCTTACTCAAGATCCAAGACTGGCATTGGTTTGTTGGCCAAAGTCAAGGCCTTTGTCCGTCGAGGATGTGTTTGAATCACGAGAGCTTTGTTCCATATCGGTGTCTTGTCCAAGTTGTGATTTGTTGGCCAAAGTCAAGATCATTTCTTGTCCATCGACATTGATTACGAAGCTTTCCAAGGTCAATGGGTTCTGCTTAACTGGGATCACTAAGTTTGTTGTGCCAAAGCCAAGGCTTAGTTGATTCAGTGGAAAAAGGTTAGGCAATATATTGGATATATTGGCATATATAAGATATATGTTTCAGACTTGGATGTCCACCTACTGGATCTAGGAATTGGATAGGATCCAATTGATCATAGAGATCTACCTAGTTAATTATCATACATTTTGTTGGCCAAAGTCAAGATTGTGTGCTATTTAACGGGATCCTAGCCCACTAGGAAATAAGGTTTCCCGAGTACTCGACAGAGGGTTAGAGGCTCGCCGAAAAATAGTGGGAGGCAAGTATTAAATTTGCAATATTCGTTTAATAACTTGCCATACGTGCTGATATCAATTTTTCGTCAAATAAATTAATTATTAGTTGGACTAATATTTAATTGTTGTTTTAATAAAACAGTTGGACTGTATTCAAAACAATTTCAATTAATTATAGTTGATTTTAGAATTGGATTATAGTAATCAATATAATTGAATTTAATCAATTAATTATAGTTGATTATATAGTTGGACTATAGTAATCTTTATAATAAATAGTACCTAAATCGTTGATTAAATAGTTGGACTATTAGAATCAAAATTAATTGAAAGATTAGTGTTTAAAACATAATCCTGGGGAAAATGTATTTAAACGACTTTAATTTTCAAATTGGGAATAATGAATTTCAGGATAGTTCTGAATACTAAGAAGTTACTTTATTTGATAAAATAACATCTTAGGCCTAAGCCCGGAGTTAAGCAAATAGTAAAGCATGATCTTTGGAAGATTCATGTGATGATAACTTAAGTTCTTAATCCAATAAGCTTGCCAAATAGACTCCTTAATTTCTTATTCAGAACTAAGGATTAGATCCTTATAGTATGATATTGAAATTGAAGGATCTATTTCATAGATCTATTCTTAGATCTTAGAAGTTCTAAATTGCAATAGTAAACTCTTGGAGAGCAGGACTTCGGATGAGGTTAATCTACGAATCGGAAACGGGACGACAGTCGCTGTTTTAATCGTAGATACCTAAGTTTAGGAACTACCCTTCGGGTGTGTACTTAAATTAGGAAACTGTTAAAATGTAACTAGTTTGACTAGATGCATTATCTCTATATCATGGTTTAACCCGTTGCGGGTATACCTTTATATTCTAGAACACTAAAGTGTTTTATTTTATAAAGATGATATTGAGATAAACACATTAGATGTGAATAACAGTATTTATATTTTGAATATAAATAAATCTCAAACATATAACATGACAAATAAATAGCTCAAACTGATTTAATCAGTTGAGACTTAAATGTGGCATTGTTGTCTGGGACACAAATAACAAGACTCGTATATCCACACTTTCGAAGAGTGGGTACTAGTAAAAATTTGATTCCATTCAAATAAACTCTACGAATCTAGTTTATTGGGCAAAGTGCCTTAAACACCTTTACTTGGTAAAAGTGAAAGTGCCACCGATCTGTTAGCCCTTATTCATAGTGACGTAAGTGGGCCCATGTCTAGCTAGGCTAGATGTGGATATGAATATTTCATGACCTTTACGGATGTGGCAACGCGTTATGGTTATGTGTTTCTTTTGAAACACAAATCGGAAAATTTTAGAGTTTCGACACGAAATAGACAAACAGATCGGCTAAAGTATTAAACCGTCATGGTTAGACTATGATGAAAATACTTAAGCAATAAGTTTCTTAAATACTTGAAAGAGTATACTTGAAAGAGTATAGCAATAAGTTGGAGCTTGGAGCATCAATGGAGTCATGGCCGAATTTGGAGGAGACAAAAATCTGCCATTGCCGAATACACAAAGCTTGGGGCATAAAATTTTTTGTTGTTCAAAGCTTCTCACATCCGATCAAAGTAAGTATTCTGCAACTCAACTTTGATGTATTTACACTTATTTCTTGCTTAATATTGATCTTCGCACACGTAGAAATCCAACACCCATTGCTTTAAAAGACCAAGAAAATACCACATTCACATGTCATTTGGAAAATTTTCATTTAGGAAAATGTCATTTGGACTTTGTAATACATCGGAAACATTACAATGATGCATGTTAAACATATTTAGTGACATGGTTGAACATTATTTAGAAATCTTTATGGATGATATAACTATTTTTGGGAACTCATTTTATAATTACTTGAATAATTTGGAAATTTTTTTCAAAAGATATGAAGAAAAACAAATCGTGTTAAACTGGGAAAAATATCATTTCATGACTGATTCATGAATTATTTTGGTCATGTTGTGTCATCTAAAGATTTTGAGGTTGACAAGGCAAAAATATAGGTGACCACCACCAAAAATAGTCAGGGAAATCCGTTCATTCTTAGGACATGCATGATTTTATAAGAGATTCATTAAAAACTTTAGTACCATATCCAGACCATTGTGCAAACTCCTATTAAAAGATGCAACATTTGAATGGACATAAGTATGTCAAAAATCATTTGAAAAGATTATCAGTCTCTTAACTTTTTCTCATATCATGCAATCCTCTGATTGGTCTTTGCCTTTTGAGATAATGTGTGATGCCAGTGATTATGCAGTTGGTGCAGTATTATGATAGAGAAAGGAAGATAAACCGTATGTAATTTATTACGCAAGTATATATTTAATCCAGGATACTTTCCAACATGATTCTAACTCTTTATCAAACCCAATTTCGAAATTCACTCTAAACCCAAAGAATAAAATTAATCAAATTCAAGGTAATCATAGGCATAGTATACTTACAATTTGCATCCATGACCGAAATTAAAATTTCAAATCCGGAATCCCTTATCATCATCTTCTTCTTCTCTGCTCTCTCTCTCTCTCCCGGCCCAGCCCCTGCTATCTCCCTTCGCTGCCTCTGCTTACTGCCACCACGTCGGACCAATCTTTGAGGACGCGTCGGAAGCTCACCGGCGGCCAGGGACAAGGCCAGAACTACTCCCACCCCTCGCCCTTTCTCAGTCTCTCTCCTCTCTCTCTTGATCTTTCTTCCTCTCTCTCGTCTCTTCTATTTCTTTTTCTTCTGCGTGTGTGTGCCTTTGTTGAATGTGTGTGTGTGTGTTGTGTGAAAACACGTGTGTGTGTGTTAAATAATATATATGTATATATGATACATATGTGTGTTTAATTATGTGTGTTTTAGTGTCCCATGTGTCCCTTTTTTTTTGTTCTTTGCGTGTGTGTGTAATATATGTATAACACGTGTGTGTGAAATATGATACATGTGTGTGTTAAATAATATCTAGATTCATCTACACTAGTATGGTTAATTTCAAGTTAACCCTTCAAGTTTAATTATTATTATTCTATAGCTAATCTCTTGAAAAAAATAATAAAATAAAATCCACGCAATACGCTTAAAATAATACAGGATATTACATTCACCCCTCCTTATATAGGATTCGTCCTTGAATCCTAACCTGAGCATTCTAAAATCAATCAACAAGTGAAGACCGATATGGTCTAAACAAAACATGTAATTAGTGAGATCATCAAATAGCTAGCAGCTGCAGTCACCGACACTCTATAACCTTTGTTCTGATACCATCTTTGTAATATCCCCCTATTGGAGATGTTACCAGCAGGCGATAGGTTGTTCTATCACCATAAGCCTCTAACTAACTCTCATACAAGACTCATAAATATGCAATGCAATGCAGCCTATAGGGCCCATTTAAGAGATGAATGCAGAAATGATGAACTCAAACTTACATAACTAGGCTCCATGCCCGAAAATTCATATGTACAAAAACTTTTATAACTCGACCCAGACAAATTTAAACTTTTTACAAATACACTTATATTCCCAAGACCTGGTTATTGGCTGACTGCAACACTACTATTCGGCTTCTCAAAAACTTTGATGCATGTGGTCGACCGATCAAGTCACCGACCTGCAAAACTCAAAAACTGTTGTATAGTCAGTCATAAGACTCAGTAAGTAACTATGCTCATACCTTGAGCGTCAAACACATAAAAAGTCTGAATCTTGTTTCTATATTAAGCTGAGCTGCCTATATGACCATGCAATATTCACGGAGTCTGTGCCAACTATTTAATTCTTATCCATTTACAAACATTTTATTTATTACTGATCTTTTTATCTGACCACACACGTACTTTAAATCATATTTGCTGTTTACACTTTAAACATTTTTAACATTAACATCAAGTTCCTATATTCTCATCTACTGTGTCAAATTTCATCATGTTTCTGCTGTGCTACCCTGACATCTTTCTACTTTCCTATACACTCTTTGCTAATCTAGTTCAGGCAATTATTATAACTTTCTTACTTTTACTTTCTTGAAATATCATCAAATCGTCATTATAAAACATTCTTCCTATTCAAATATTCAATACACTATCATCAATCATGTATATATGTATATGTAATCATATTATCATGCACTTGTGTTTTACAAAATGCCCCTTTTATGTAAACGTATAACACACACAAACATCAATCATATATACATATAGTTGTAATCATTCTATTATGCATTAATGTCAGCTATATGCATCTCAAATGATTTATAGAGTATATGATTTATATGTGTATCTTGTAAATTGCACTCTACTTTAGCATGCCATGTTCTTAGGAAATACATTTCTTCAAGACTCTTTCTAAAAACTCTTTTCTGAAAACTCTTTTCTGAAGCTCTTTATAAATCCTGTCTTTCTGAAATTTTATTTTCTGAAAACTGTTTCTAAAATCTGATCTATAAAAACTGTTTTCTGAAAATTTGATATCTCAAAACTCCTTTTTCTGAAAAAATGATATCTGAGTGTCTGCTGAAAAACTGACACATTGGGGCGTTACGTATCATCGTCCCCCATTATGTCCTAGAGCCAGGTATACAAATCCATGACATTGGGCGTTACGTATCGCCGTCCCCCAAAGCATGCCATACCTGTCCCTGAAACTGGTGGTCTTGGGGCATTACGTATCGTCGTCCCCGAAGCCACAAAACTAGAACTGGGGGTGCAGATCTATGCTACCCTCCAAGCTCTGAACTAGAGTCCAGGTACACGAACTTATGCCGTCATCCTGGCTCTGAAACTAGGATCTATGGGTGTTACTGTAGGCACTGCATTTTTGCATAAGGCCCAATGATGAGCCTCGTATGGAGGCATTACCCTTTAAGTTGCGGAAGTCGTGGGAAACGGACGTCGGAAGGGAAAATTCAAAAATCAATACCTTGCCAGATTTCATTCGTTTGCTTAGCCTCGGGTTTGCTGGATTAGTCTCTGTTTTAAACTGTTAGATTTAGCCCAAAATCCCTGTAACCCATACCAAGCCACACGCCCAAGCCCACCAAAGAGTCAACTCACACGCCCAAGCCCAAAATCCCATCCAAAAAAATATCCAACACATTAAACACATGTTAAAATCCAAACAAATCACCTTCCTAATTTAAATAAATCTCATGCCTAAATTAAATAAATCAAATCAAATCTCATTCCTAAATTAAATCAATCAAATCAAATCTCCTAAATCATTTTCCTAAACTAAATAAATCACCTTCCTAAATTGAATAGATCTTTTCCTTATAACACACTAATTAAAAGATACCCCCCATGATTGGATGATTTCTTTCCTTCCCATGCAAGGAAAATTTTAGCCCACTCCTATAAAAAGACACATAAACCAAACCCTTCACCCTCTAGACCTAGAGCTTATCCTCACGGCAACCTCACATACGACAATGATGCTCTCACCTCTATTCTCTCAGAAAACCCTAAAACACATGAACAAACCCTAAATACTCGGCTCTCTCTAAAAGAAAAACACACGTGATGGAATCACCATCACTCATCTCACTCAACGAACAACACACGGCCTGACCACAAAAAAGACAACACATCAAGTAACCTGAACTCACACCATTCACACCCTAGTCATAAAAAACCACAAATCAACGCATGTAGCCCTACACTTAGCCATAAGTTCACGTCAAAGAACCCTAATCCCAAAAGTCATTCTCGGCACACTCTCATTCACCTCACACAAAAACCAAGCTCTCACACCACGCACTACCAACCAAATTAAATCAGTCCCACGTGAAACAAACAAATATACCCATCCACTGATTCAACAAAAGCCACAAAGAAGCGACAAAACAAACCATTCAACGCATGCAGCCTTGACGTGGAAACATGCCAGAAATTAATGCATGATCATCACCAACAGCCCAAAACCAAATCAGCCCCACATGAAACAACAAACTGTCCCACTGACCGACCAAAATAGCAACCCTAAAGCCCTTCAATAACCAACAAAATAGTGAACCCTAGACGCAAATACATAGCCCCCACCAAGATGAAAACATTGAGCAAAAACAGTCCCAAAACTGCCCCATTTACCACCGCAAACTGCACCCCTAAAACAGCCCCAAATAACCCAAAACCAGTTCAAAAATAACTCTGAAACAGCGACCAAAACAGCCACGTAAAAAGCAGCAAAATATGTCAAAAACATTGAGGAAAGCGCGGACGAAACAGCGAAACTGTGAGCGAAACTGTGAACCAAAAAAATAGTGAAGTGTTAACCCTTCCGGCGACGTCTCAACGCACTCTTGGGAAGCGACTTAAAAGGTAAGACCTGAGGGCTCCCTTTTTTATATTTTAATTTGTTATCCCGGACACGGCATGCTTGGTTAGACGTGGAATATGTCCAACCGGGTATGCGAAGTCCTACATTGAAAACGGTCAAATTCTTTGGTCACATATTTATTATTCAGCATTTAGTTTGTGTTATTTATCTTTCTTCATTATTTCCCATATTTACCTCTTCGATTATTTATAGTTATATACATTATCATATTTCATGTATGTCAACATTGAGTTAATGATTGCATTGTGGTAATGATTGTTTGTTATCCTCTCGCGGTATATCGGATGGAAACCCAAATATAAATTCCGTAGACAAATCCAAATGGACAGTAGTGCAGTCTATACTTGGGATACAACTCCACGTACCGCTTGAGAAAACATTCACGCATATGTTCATGGGATTGTATGCTCGCTTTTATTTCATTTACTTCTATGTGTGCAAACTTGTGTGTCACTCAAACTATCTTGTATGTGTTGCATGAGACTCGGTTATACTATCGCATAAATCCTTTCATTACAATTGGCATGAGTAAGTGACCATTCCAAACCAAACGGTTTGAGGTCTTCCCTTGCGAGGGGTGAGTGCGGCCTTAAATCATTTCCCAATTCACACTAGGCCGCGAGCCCGGGATAGCATCATCGATTTCTGTGTCCTATAGTCTGGCGACTGCACTGGGGATAAAGAATCGGCCCCGAAATAATGTCTTGTAATGTTTGTGATTTTTGCTTTAGTTAACCATGTCTACAAGTGGGTTAGGTCCAATGGGTTTAACCAAAGGCATTATTAGAGTTAGATAATGATTTGGTGCCTTCCTTCACTCACTAAATTTCTATAGCCGAAAGGAAAAACTGTGAAGACACCTAGATAATCATTTACTCAAAGCTTACCATGATAGACTAATTTGGAGGATCTATTGTTTATTCCTGTCACCAAGGCGATATAAGCCTAAGAGGCAAGGGTATTTAAGAGAGTTCGCTCCACCCTCCCTCTGGGGAATTTTCAATAAGAAATCCATTTGACAGTCATTCATGTATCATCACTCGTTGGCACGTACCTTAGCGTACAAAAAAAGGTGCGCTCATTTGGTCGTCCGAACCCTTGAATGAGGAGACCTAGTTGTGGGTAATCCTTTACCGACGGGAGCCTTTGTCTACACTCCTATGAACCCATATGTGAACCATAGTTGTATGACCAATATAAGCCATCCCTTTATGCTTGTGTTTGGGACCATCATCATTTGGATTCAGTTGGACTTCTTTTCATGAGATGTGAACTTGTTAGGCCATTTAAACTGGGACGAGTTTGTGTCTTGTGACAATTGGGCCAAAAGCTTCTAAAATGCCGATGGGCCACTTTGTGTTTGGGCCCCCTATCATTTGAAATTGTTTAGCCATGTTATTGCAAAAGTGTAAACCTGTTGGGACTTTTGCAACTGGGACAAGTTTTCACCTCGCAATAATGTGATTGAATGCTTTAAAATGATAATGGGCCAACTTGTATGAAAACCTTGATAGGCTTAGAAAGTTCAAACATGATCCAAATATGCAGGAAGCATGGGTTCGATATCCGCACTGGCTTTCATCCAGAAAGGATACGCCTTGTTACGACATATTGTTGGACAGTTATGACCCATAGCGTCACTATTTGTACAGATCATGGTGTTGTTGTACAAATTAACTATGTGACAAAGGAAATTACTCTCTTATCATTTGTGAGTAGATCACCAAGATGTATAAATGATAGGAGGTCCTTATGATTAGTTCCTGGATTGAGATGATATGAGACAGTATCAATCCACGAAGGTTTAATCATTAAATATCCATAGTCATAGTATTATCGATGTTATCGAGATTGGACATCGATAATGCGTAAAAGACTAGTATTACACTTGTGCGTGTTGTGAGGACATAACGGCATAGTTCTCATATATTTGGGTATAGGATACTCATGCAAGTGTAGTAGAAGGTTTTGTTTTACCGATGGTACGGAAAACAGCTTCGCTCTGGATAGACCCCTCGGAATTCCATTGGTATTATGACTATGTGTCTATGGAAATCCGAAATCAGGATAGGTGTATTTGGTCTTAACCTGAGACTTGCACCGCTAATACTTGCGACAATCAATGTACTTTGGTTTTAGATCGTCCAGGGCTTTAACAGGTTCTGTGTACGCCTCTGCTGGGTATATTGAGAATCGTAGTGTGTTGGGTGTGATGTCAAGACGGAAGTATCACTCCAGTCATAGTGGAGATGATGGTCACGTAGGATACGGAACTCATTCTCTTATATGCTGCAGCTATCAGGATATTATGACTAGGTCATGTTTATCCGATTATAGAGACTAGTTACCAGAGATCCGATATGTGCTTCGTACGGGGCAGACACATTTCCAACACCAGGCCTAGCGCGTGAAATCCGATACTGGATCGAGATACGCAATACTATGTATACTACGCCTGATATATATCACTTATTCCTGTAAGCAAGTTTCTAGAGAATTGGGTAGGCATGGCGCTTTGCTAGAAGCCAACCTTGTCTTGTAAATCGGTATAAACGTAGTACTAGGTACTTACGTGTTCGAATAGTCCGACGACCGGATTTACTGCCAATATATCCGGGGATCTCATGGGTCGCTTCCCGAAGATTCACTGATGACGTATGACTCGCACTTTATTAATCTGGGATTAATTAAATGAGAGAGAAAATTAATCTTGGATTAATTGCTGAGATATTTTATCTGGGATAAAATATTAATTAAAAGAGAGAGAGAACGATTAATTTGGAATTAATTGATAAAATAATATATTTGATATATTATACGAAATTGGATTTCGACGCGGAATTAAAATTGGATTTTAATTCGGGCGAACGAGTTAATTTAGAATTAATTCGTAAGAGACGTGAATAGTAATTTTGCTAGGCATAATTATTTAATTAAATTTGATTTAATTACGTCGCAACGAAAAATTCGTTAATTCGGAATTAGCGAATCCGAGCCCGGGAGTGTTTGCGGAACCATTCGTATTTAGAATCGAAGTGGGATCCGCAAGTCACATCTAGCGTCACGTCATTCGTCAATCAAGTGATAGATGTTTTTCACTTTGAGTGATTGACACCAGTCACTATTCATGATTGATGTAAGTGGTTGAAAAGCTTTTGACAGCTTGAAAGACATTTATCAATATTTTTATTTGATATTTGAATTTTTGGTTTTGTGTATTAGATATACAAAACACAAAAATCTTCTTTCTCTCTCTCCCTTATGCATTCGGCCATGAGGACTTCTTCTCATTCTCTCCCTTTTGGTTTTTGAAACCATTTTCTTCTTGTTTTCTTGGCTTGGCCGAAAACTATAACAAGTAATAGGATGATTTGTGGCAAATCATCAAGGTGCTAGCACACAAAGAGGCATACTAAGGTGATAGGGAAACCCACTTGTGAGCTTGGAATCACCATCAACAAAAGCTTGGAGCTTGGAACATCAATGGAGCACACTTGGATGACCAAAGCCGAAAATTTGGAACTGCAAAAACAGCCCACTATCGAGCACTCTAGGAGGAGGCATAAAAGTTTTTGTTGTCCACCGCATTGCTCAACCGCTCGATGTAAGTATTCCACAACTTCCTTGTATATTCGCACTTATGTTTCTATGCTTGAATCGATCCTCGAGACCGTAGAATAACCCAACAATGGTATCAGAGCGAGTAAAAGCATGAAACTTGAATTTAGGGTTAAAATTGGGTAAATTGATTTTGAGCATAATTTGGTTAAATTGTTTAATTAAGTATGCTTAAATGATGTTGTATTGAAGTTTGATTGGATCAATTTCATGAAATATTGTTTGGAACAAATTTCCCCAAAATGTGAGGCTTGGCCGAATACTACCTTGCCCTAAATGTCTTGGATTTTTTTATTTTTGATTCATTGGATGAGTTGGAATCATGTTGGGAATGATGATTTAATGTTGAATTGGATTCAATTGGATTGGATTTAAAATTAGACATAAAATGCCCTCAATTGCCGAGACTTTAGCATGTAATATGGGTTTGATTTTTGATCAATTGTGTTGGACACTAAATGTTGTTAAAGAGCATGATTAATTAGGCTAATTGGCGTTTTGGAAATATTGATTTGGGTAATTAATTATGCTATACACTTTGGTTAATTAAATATGAAATTTGGAATTTTTAAGATTTAATTAATTGGGCTAATTTTGGAAATTGAGCTTAAAAGTTGTTATTGGGCTTATTGGGCTTGGTTGTACCAAGATTGGTTTAGGCAAATTGGTTGGATCCAATTGGGCCCAAAACCGATTCCATAAAGTCCAATTATGACTTAATGGACCTTTAATATTTTAATTAGGCCTAATGGGCCTAAATTGATTTCTAGGCTTATGGGGTTATTCCTTGATTGGGCTTTGGTTATTGGGTTTGACCCAAGTTGACCAAAAGTCCACCTTAAAGAAATTAATTAAAAGCCCATTGGACTTTAATTAAATAAACATTGGATGTTAATCGGGCTTTGAGACCCGTAACGATTAAATTTGGAATTTAAGTCGTAAAGGTTTATTAATAAAGTGTGATATTTAATTTGGAATTAAATAAGTGAATTAGTATTAAATACAAATTAAATTGGATTTAATGTTGTAGTTTAATTTAATTCAAGAATTCGTACTTTGAGTACTTATTCGCAAAACGAGTTTAACTCGCGCAAAATCAAATCGTTGTTTGAACATTGGATGGTCATTAATTATCAGATTAATTAATTGGATTAGATTGATTGATAACATGCTTGTGTGAATACATGGTTGCGATGCATGAATAATGTATATCAGATGGATATTAGATGGGTGGGGCAATTTTGGAAATTGTTGTAATAAATTTAGAATTTATTAATTGGACCTGCGTGTCCACCCTATTACCTCCTTTCTCATTGTATTTCTCTTCTCACCTATTCCTCTTAATGTAAATGAGGTTTCTTTAGAAGTGTTATGTAACGGGTAGAAGTAATACTTGTGCTAGCGGGAGAGAGGAAAGGGAGAGATTTGATCTAGGATCAATGTGTTAAGTATCCATCCGCATATCATTATTATTTATTTATATGAGCCTTATTATGTGTTTAGAATGCATGTTTAAGGGTGTATGATGATGAGACCTTAACAAAGATAATAAATTGGTTGCCAATTTGCACGCGAAAAACCCTCACAAATTATTAAGTGTTTTTCCTTCCATTGAGTGATTCTTACTCAAGATCTAAGACTGGCATTGGCTTGTTGGCCAAAGTCAAGGCCTTTGCCCATCGATGATGTGTTTGAATCACGAGAGCTTTGTTCCATATTGGTGTCTTGTCCAAGTTGTGGTTTGTTGGCCAAAGTCAATACCACTTCTTTTCCATCGATATTGATTACGAAGCTTTCCATGGTCAATGGGTTCCGCTTAACTGGGATCACTAAGTTTGTTGTGCCAAAGCCAAGGCTTAGTTGATTCAGAGGAAAAAGGTTAGGCAATATATTGGCATATATAGGATATATGTTTCGGACTTGGATGTCCCCCTACTGGATCTAGGAATTGGATGGGATCCAATTGATCTTAAAGATCTACCTAGTTAATTATCATACAATTTGTTGGCCAAAGTCAAGATTGTGTGATATTTAACGGGATCCTAGCCCACTAGGAAACACGGTTTCCCGAGTACTCGACATAGGGTTAGAGGCTTGCCGAAAAAATAGTGGGAGGCAAGTATTAAATTTACAATATTCGTTTAATAACTTGCCATACGCGGTTATTTCAAATATTACGTCAAATTAATTAATTATTAGTTGGACTAATATTTAATTGTTGTTTTAAATAAACAGTTGGACTGTATTCAAATTATTCATTTATAGTTGATTATATAATTGGATTATAGTAATCAATATAATTGAATTTAACAAATTAAATTATAGTTGATTATATAGTTAGACTATAGTAATCATTATAATAAATAGTACCGAAAATCGTTGATTAAATAGTTGGACTATTAGAATCAAGATAAAATTGAAAGATTAGCATTTAAAACATAATCCTAGGGAAAATGTATTTAAATGGTTTAATTTTCAAATTGGGAAAATTTCAGGATAGTCCTGAAAACTAATAAGTTACTTTATTTGATAAAATAACATATTATGCTTAAGCCCGAAGTTAAGAAATAAGTAGAACATGATATTTGGAATATTCATGTGATGATAACTTTAGTGCTTAATCCATTATGCTTGCCAATTAGACTCCTTAATTTCTTAATCAGAACTAAGGATTAGATCCTTAAAGTATGATATAGAAATTGAAGGATCTTCATAAATCTATACTTAGATTTTAGAAGTAATAAATTGCAATACTAAACTCTTGGAGAGTTAATGGCTATACTCAAGGAGTCAAAGCCAAAGTTTGCAATAAGGCAAGAAGCGCAAGACGCATATTATTTCGACATTCCAGAAGGCCAAGGCTAGGCCGAACGCTTCTGAGATGTGGAAAATGGCAAAGGCAAAATCATTATAATCTTCTAGGAAGATAAATGACATATCCCAAAATGTCTGGCTGAATTGTGGCAAACGGGATCGCGGAAGCGTGACTGCCATTTGGAAAAAGCAGACATGAAGGAATTGAAGAACGGGCAAGGCTCCGACTTCAAATATGTTTGTCATAATTATGTTCATGACTAGTATTGAAATTGGATTTTAAATACTTAGTATGGTACATAAATATATATTGATGTACAGAATCTGCTATGAGCAGGATAATGACTTCAGTTGAGATTAATCTGCGAATCAGAAACGGGATGAAAATCATTGTTTTAACCGTAGATACCTAAGTTTAGGAACTGCCTTCGGGTATGTACTTAAATTAGGTAACTGTTAAAATGTAACTAGTTTGACTAGATACATTATCTCTATATCAGGGTTTAACCTGTTGCGGGTATACCTTTATATTCTAGAACACTAAAGTGTTTTATTTTATAAAGATGATATTGAGATAAACACATTAGATGTGAATAACATAATTTATATTTTGAATATAAATAAATATCAAACGTATAACATGACAAACAAATAGCTCAAACTGATTTGATCAGAAGAAACTTAAATGTGGCATTGATGCCTGGGACACAATTAAACAAGACTCGTATATCCACACTTTTGAAGAGTGGATACTATGACAAATTTGATTCTATTCAATTAAAGTCTACGAATCTAGTTTATTAGGCAAAGTGCATGTAACACTATTTACTTGGTAAAAGTGTAAATGCCACTGATCTGTTAGCCCTAGTTCATAGTGAAGCAAGTGGGCCCATATCTAGCTAGGCTAAATGTGGATATGAATATTTCGTGACCTTACGGATGTGGCATCGCGTTATGGTTATGTGTTTCTTTTGAAACACAAATCGAAACTTTTATAGTTTCGACACGAAATAGACAAACATATCGGCTAAAGTATTAAACTGTCACGGTAAGACCGTAATGGAAAATACTTAAGCAATAAGTTTCTCATATACTTGAAAGAGTATAGTATTCTTTCAATGAGGACTACTCCCGGAACACGTCAATTTGACAATGTGTCTGAACCTGACAAACCGAATTTTGTTGGACATGATGAGGTTAATCATGAGTCACTCTGAGCTACCATTTCCTTCAACGGATGCGCAAAAATAGTGCAAAACTTATTTAGAATAAGGCTCCATAAAAATCTGTTTGACAGATTTCATATTAGATATGAACAGGAAAGAAACCAGGTTTCTCATTCCTGAAGATTTGGGGATGCTAGCCATATGTTTGGATGATACCAAACTAGAACTCAAATTGGATAAGTGCCAAGTTGTAGGTTATCCTAGGGAAACCAAAGTATAGTACTTATACAACTCACAAGAGAACAATGTAATTGTTGCTCACCATGCGATTTTCCTAAGAGGAATACATAAATGTAGTGGTAAGTGGGAGGATAATAAAACTCGATGAAAATCGGAGTAATACTATTCCAGGCACCGATTTCTTAATGGAACACAAATAGTTCATCAAGGATGAAACTAAACCAGTAATCTTCGAATACACAAGAACCACATAGATGGGAGAGAGTCAGAAAATAACCTGGGGTATGGGTTTCTGATCTCACCTCATAAAGATGTCAATCTTATTGAGGAATACCAACTGACTACGTATGAGGAAATGATACAAGGTATCGACTCCCTATTATGGCAAAGTGCCATAAAAGCCGAAATGGATTCCATATATATCAACTTAGTTTGGATACTAGTTGATGTACCGCAAGGCATTGTGCCTATTGATACTATATAAGTCTTCAAGGAAGACATACGTGGAAGGCAACATACCAACGTACTAAGCTAGGCTTGTAGCGAAAATGTATCATTATCAACATTGTGTCGATCACGATGAAACCTTTTACATGTTGCAATGGTAAATCCATTTGGATAATGCTTGCTGATGCTGCATGTTTTATTTATGAAATATGTCAGCTGAATGCCAAAACCGCTTTCCTTAACGGAAACCTTTTGGAGGATGATTATAACTTCCTGACGGTTTTGTCGTACCAAAACTAGCAAACAAGGTTTGCGGGTTATTCGATCCATGGCTGGATTGAAGCAAGCATATAGTTCTTGGAATTATCGTTTTGATGTAATCATAATGGTGTATGATTTAATTTAAAACGAAAATGATTCTTGTGTATATAAAGAGGGTTAGTGGGAGCGCACTGACAATAAAAGTCCTATAAATAATAATGACATGTCATTTCTTGGAAATGATATTCCCAAATACAATCGGTGAAAGCTTGCCTTTCGAGAAAATTCTCCGTAGAATTCTTGGGAGAAACAACTTTTATTCTAGGAATAAAGATCTACTGGGATAGATTTAAAGTTGTTGATACTCTCCGAGAACTCGTACATTGAAATAAATGTACGCGACCTGGTGTCTCATATGTTTTGCGCATATTGAGTCACAATCGGGCCAATCCAAGTTATGATCACTTGATTGATATTAAGAACATCCTTTAGATTTTAGAGAACTAAGGATTCTGTCTTAATCTATGGAGAAGGAGAACTTGAAGTGACTGGGATCACTACTGCAAGTTTCCTAACCAATATAATGACTATAAGTCGTAACAACGGTACTATACAGTTTGAATAACGGAACAGTGAGCTGGAAATCTTCCAAGAAAGATACTGTTACCGAATAAACAACAAAAGTGGATTATTGCTGCAGCTGAGGCAGCAATAGAAGCCATTTGGGTCGATAATAAATCTAATTAGATTAGATATAATTCTGTTAGCAGCTGAGCTAGACTACAGCGCAGGCTAAAGAATTAATGGTCTCATCAACGATCCAGATATATACTTCGATTATTTATCTGATTCGTTCGGATCATACATCGTGGCGATGTGATGATCGAATAAATCGCATCAGATGACAATCATGCAAATCCGCTGACGAAAGTCTTTTCTCAGTAATTTGAGCGAACCGTACATAGTTCGGGTGTAGGACACTCGAGTGACTGGCTATAGGCCAAGTGGGAGATTTTTGGACAGTTATGACCCATAGCGTCACTATTTGTACAGATCATGGTGTTGTTGTACAAATTAACTATGTGACAAAGGAAATTTCTCTCTTATCATTTGTGATTAGATCACCAAGATGTATAAATGATAGGAGGTCCTTATGGTTAGTTCCTGGATTGAGATGATATGAGACAGTATCAATCCACGAAGGTTTAATCATTAAATATCCCTAGTCAGAGTATTATCGAGATTGGACATCGATAATGCGTAAAAGACTAGTATTACACTTGTGGGCGTTGTGAGGACATAACTGCATAGTTCTCATATATTTGGGTATAGGATACTCATGCAAGTGTAGTAGGAGGTTGTGTTTTACCGATGGTACGGAAAACAGCTTCGCTCTGGATAGACCCCTCGGAATTCCATTGGTATTATGACTATGTGTCTATGGAAGTCCGAAATCAGGGTAGGTGTATTTGGTCTTAACATGCGACTTGCACCGCTAATACTTGCGACAATCAATGTACTTTGGTTTTAGGTCGTCCAGGGCTTTAACAGGTTCTGTGTACGTCTCTGCTGGGTATATTAAGAATCGTAGTGTGTTGGGTGTGATGTCAAGACGGAATCACTCCAGTCATAGTGGAGATGATGGTCATGTAGGATACGGAACTCGTTCTCTTATATGCTGCAGCTATCGGGATATTATGACTAGGTCATGTTTATCCGATTATAGAGACTAGTTACCAGAGATCCGATATGTGGTTCGTACGGGGCAGACACATTTCCAGCCCTAGGCCTAGCGCGTGACATCCGATACTGGATTGAGATATGCAATACTACGTATACTACGCCTGATATAGATCGCTTATTCCTGTAAGCATGTTTCTGGAGAATTGGGTAGGCATGGCGCTTTGCTAGAAGCCAACTTTGTCTTGTAAATCGGTATAAACGTAGTACTAGGTATTTACGTGTTCGGATAGTCCGACGACCGGATTTACTGCCAACATATCCGGAAATCTCATGGGTCGCTTCCGGAAGATTCACTGATGACGTATGACTCGCACTTTATTAATCTAGGATTAATTAAATGAGAGAGAAAATTAATCTGGGATTAATTGGTGAGATATTTTATCTGGGATAAAATATTAATTAAAAGAGAGAGAGAACGATTAATTTGGAATTAATCGATAAAATAATATATTCGATATATTATACGAAATTGGATTTCGATGCGGAATTAAAATCGAATTTTAATTCGGGTGAACGAGTTAATTTAGAATCAATTCGTAAGTGACGTGAATAGTAATTTTTCTAGGCATAATTATTTAATTAAATTTGATTTAATTACGTCGCAATGGAAAATTCGTTAATTCGGAATTAGCGAATTCGAGCCCGGGAGTGTTTGCGGAACCATTCGCATTTAGAATCGAAATGGGATCCGCAAGTCACATCTAGCGTCACATCATTCGTCAATCAAGTGATAGATGTCTTTCACTTTGAGTGATTGACACCAGTCACTATTCATGATTGATGTAAGTGGTTGAAAAGCTTTTAAAAGCTTGAAAGACATTTATCAATATTTTTATTTGATATTTGAATTTTTGGTTTTGTGTATTAGATATACAAAACATAAAATTCTTCTCTCTCTCTCTCCCTTATGCATTCGGCCATGAGGCCTTCTTCTCCTTCTCTCCCTTTTGGGTTTTGAAACCATTTTCTTCTTGTTTTCTTGGCTTGGCCGAAAACTATAACAAGTAATAGGATGATTTGTGGTAAATCATCAAGGTGCTAGCACACAAAGAGGCATACTAAGGTGATAGGGAAACCCACTTGTGAGCTTGGAATCACCATCAACAAAAGCTTGGAGCTTGGAGCATCAATGGAGCACACTTGGAGGACCAAAGCCGAAAATTTGGAACCGCAAAATAGCCCACTGCCGAGCACTCTAGGAGGAGGCAGAAAAGTTTTTGTTGTCCACCGCATCGCTCAACCGCTCAATGTAAGTATTCCGCAACTTCCTCGTGTATTCGCACTTATGTTTCTATGCTTGAATCGGTCCTCGAGACCGTAGAATAACCCAACACATATTTGTATACTTTTGGACGCTTCTAAGTTCATCCCCATGACCACGATTGCCGAAAGCCCAATTCGTCGTTTCTAGACAATGGCGTGTTCCCATAATAGGCTTAGCCCATGTTGTTAAAGGGCGATTTTTATCTCTTACCGATGGAAAGGGACCAAGGTAGCCGAGGTTCACCCCGTAGCGTAGGAATGAGCGATTTTATGTACCTTACATCGGTACATAGAATAAGCCATATCTAGACCCAAAAATAGGCATATCACGAGTGCGTGAGAAATAAGGTCGGAATGATATATTCTGTTTGATTGCCTCACGTGTTTTATATATCTCATACATCGCACGTATCTCATGCATCTCATGCATACACACATCATGTTAACCTCTGTGTCTTAAAAGCCATCATAGATATTCGTTGGGTTAGAAAAGAAAGAAATGTTTGTCAAAAAGAGTTTAACAAACATGGATATCGGGGAAGAGGTGTTGATTTTTCTAGGGTCCCAAGATCAAACAAGACATGAAAACATGCGTGAATACACCAATGAAGATAGCGGAATACTTACATTGATCGGTTATGTCGATTTGAAGACGAATCATGCCCAAAAACGCACTGCCTTTGTAAGCCCACTGCAGCAGTCCATGCTCACTGTCTTGGCAGTTTCGGGTCTCAAAACGAAGCTCCAAACTCCATCGGTTGAGTCCCGCCTCATGGTCGAACCTCCCCTACCACCTTCGCAAGACTTGAAAGTGTGCTAGCACTTGAATTTTCACCATGAAAACCCACTCTTGGCTTCCCTTATTCACGCCCAAACTGGTTCAAAACCAGTGAAGAATAGCCACACTTGGGCGTGAGAGAGATGAGAGAATTTGAGAGAGATAAAATTGTGTTAAGTTTTTGAAATGATTTACCAAAAATCAATTTATATTTATGCCATAATTTTATTAAATTAATAATAAAATTATGACACAAAACATGCAATGGCTTAGAGTGTCAACACTCAACTCCATGCAATGACATTGAGTGTAATGTACACAATCTACATGCAAAGCATTAGAATGACATGTGTGTCATGTGGGCCCCACACGTTTCCAAATGAAAGTGGGCCCACGTGTACTCACGCGTTCGGGTTCGATATTTCCGAAATACCGAGCTTACGTCGCGACGTTAATTCAATCGAATTTAAATAAATAATTACGCCTGGCGAAATTATTATTTACGTCGCTAACGAATTAATTCTAAATTAACTCGTTTGCCCGAATTAAAATCTGATTTTAATTCCGCGTCGAAATCTAATTTCGTCTAATATATCGAATATATTAATACATCGATTAATTCCGAATTAATCGTTCTCTCTCTTTAGACGACATTTTATCCCGGATAAAACATCTCCGTTATTAATCCTAGATTAATTTTCTCTCTCTTCTGTATAATCCCAGATTATTCAAGAGTGCGAGTTGTGCGTCATCGGTGGATTATCGGGAAGCGACCCATGAGATCCCCGGATAATCTGGCAGTAAATACGGTCGTCGGAGTATCCGAATCACGTACGTACCAAGTACTACGTTCTAACGATTTACGAGACAAGGTCGACTCCTAGCAAGCACCAAGTCTACCTAATTCTCCGGACATATCCATTAAAGAATATTAAGATCTGTATCAAGCGTAGTATACTAATGTATTGTGCATATCGGCCCAGTATCGGACAATCACGTGCTAGGGCTGGGGCTGGATAAGTGTCTGCCCCGTCCGAAACATATCGGATGTCTGGTACTAGTCTCTATAATCGGATATTCATGACCTGGTCATAATATCACGATTGGATGCGCATCTCTTAAGAGCACTAATACCGTATCCTGCGTGACATCATCTCCACTATGACTGGAGTGATACTTCCGTCTTGACATCACATCCAATACACTACGATTCTCAATATACCCGGAATTGGCGTACACAGAACCAGTTACAGTCCTAGACGACCTCAACTAAAGTATATCGATTGTCGTAAGCATTAGCGATGTAAGTCTCAGGTTAAGACTATACACACCTACCTTGATTTCGGCCTCCCATAGACACATATTCATAATACCAATGGGATTCCGAGGGGTCTATCCAGAGCGAAGCTGTTTCCCGTACCATCGGTGAAACACGACCTCCTATCGCACTTGCACAAGTATCCAATACTTATATATATGAGAACTATACCGTTGTGCCCTCACAACGCGCACAAGTGCAATACTAGCCTATTCCGCATTATCGATGTCCAGCCTCGATAATACTACGGCTAGGGATATTTAATGATTAATCCTTCGTGGACTGATACTGTCTCATATCATCTCAATCCAGGAACTAACATAGGGACCTCTCTTCATTTATATATCTATGGTGATCTAATCACAAATGACGAGAATGCAATTTCCTTGTTACATAGTTAATTTGCTACAGCAACACAATGATCTGTGCAAATAGTGACGCTATGGGTCATTTTGTCCAACAAGAGGAAGCCGAGAAATAGAAAAATTTATGGCAAGAATAGAAAGACCATTGGTCCTTAATAGTTTGAAAATTATTTGTTTTTAGTCCTTAATAGTTAAGCATAAGTCCGATGATGAAATGGTTTTCTTTAGGGTGGAATCTTAGAAACGATAAGTTCTTGATGCGCTTTTATCTAATAATTTGAGTAATTGATCTGTGTTAGACTCGTAAGCACTTAATTATAGGTTTTTTGGAGTGAAAACCTAAGTAGTCGACAATACGACTAGTTGAAAAATACCTAAGTAGTTGTCACACATTGAATAGGCATGACTATTCCTATATGCAGATTGGTAAAACACAACCTCTGGATTATAAATCAAAAGATAATAAAGAATAACAAAATATCAATTGTATTAAATGTTGAAGAGTATTCAGGAATCAAAAACATGAATATAAGAACTTAATTACAAGAGTTCATCCTTAGCTTTGTCTAGGAGATTAGTTCTCCATATAGAAGAGAGATATAGCCTGGATAGATCGGAGACACATCTTGTCTGGCTTGTGGTTCTTCGTTCTGCTCTCTCAAATATAGGATTTAATCTCTTTGTTGTGTGTTTTCACTCTGTTTTTCTCCTCTCTTAGGGTTTGGACGAACTTGGGTTTATATAGAGAAGTCATGGAGTCCTTATGCGTATCAAACATGACTAAATTAAGTTTCCAGGGTCATCTGGGCCGCCGTGATGCCGGAAAGTGGCACAACGATGCCAAACATGCTGGATAATGTATGGAGGCAATGTTGTGGAGGCGCCGTGTTGCCTGGATATAGGCGTCGCGACGCTAGTGCCTTTCTCTGGTGTTGTGTTTTCTGTGTTTCCGCTCTTCCCGCATGCTTCCGATGTGTCTGTAAGGTCCCGAAACATGTGTAATTGCTCCAATCTCCATGTTCCATTGTGTAGGCATTGCATTTTCGCATGTGAAACCCGATGATGAGTCTCAGTTGGAGGCACTACCTTTTTAGCTAAGGATGTTGCGGGAAACGGAGGTCGGAAGGGGAAATTCAGAATAAGTACGGCATCAGATTCATTTCGCAAGTTCACTGTCTTCGTTAGTGCTGCGTTCGTTACTTCGTTCGAACGTCAGGCAGATTACGAACGTTCGTGTAGCGTTCGAATGGGCCTTTGAACGGCGTCGGTGTTTCTGGTTTTGCTGCTAGCCTTGCACCCCAGCCCAATTAGCCCCCCAAAGCCCATAAAACACATCCCAATTAATAAAACACATTTAAAACACATGGGAAATTAAATTAAATATTAAATTAAATATTAAGGTAAATATTAATAATGTATTTGAATTAAATAAAATATTTAAACCATTTACCAATTAAATAAAACATAACATAATCATACCTAATTAAGACAAATCAAATATATTAACTTCCTAACTAAACAAATCACATACTAAATTAAAAAGATGTCATGCCTAATTAAAATCAATTATAACAAATTAAAGATATTGTATTCCTAATCTAAACTAAATTTGTCCCCCCTCAATCTTTGACTTTCCTTGCTCAACACAAAATCAAATCCCTTCCTTGTGAGACAAGGTGAAGCCCTAGCCATTCTCTATATAAACAACCCCTAACCAAGACATGCAGGGGCCTAGCTCATTGATACAAGAAAAAGCCTCTCCTAGTTCATTCACACAAGAAACACCCAAGCTTATTGACACAACTCTCCCTCACTCTCAATAACCGAAAATCACAAACCAAAGAACCCTCGTTGCCTTGACCAAAATACATCCCGAACAGCCCCTAACCGTCACTGAAAACCACCTCCATAAACTCCCCACACATCACCGAAAATACACCCCCAAAACAGAAGCCAAATCCTCTTAAAACAGTCCCTAAAATCCTCAAAACAGTAACATAAAAAAACTGCATTCATAATCCTTAAAATAATCACACAAGACTACACTAAAAACCCACAAAAAAAAGCTTGGAACAGTCCGTTGAAACGTCAAAACAAGTGACCTGAACAGTGAGTAGCAAAGTAGAGACCGAACAGTAGCAGAACGGAGACCGAACAACAAGCAAAACAGCAAAACAGTGAGCTAGGACGCTAAACCAGTGAACTGGAGAAGTTGAGGAGCTGTACCTTTTCGACGTCCGCGAAACGCAAGCCTGAAAGTTGGCAAAAAGGTTAAACCTGAGGGTATTTTCCACACTCATTTTTCATTTTATTTGTATTATTTATTGAGTATCGCTTGCATGATTGTCATGTTGAAATGCATGTTGTGGCCCTTGAGTAGATAAATATGCATGAATTATGAGATGTCGTATGTTGTGGCTTTGGAATAAAATGAGAGATGTGTCAACTCTCGCGGTATATCGGATGGAAACCCGGACATAAATTTCATAGCCGATTCCGAATGGACGGTAGTATGATCTGTACTCAGGATACAACTCCACGTACCGCTTCAGTAAACGGCACCCTCTTTTGTTTTGTGTTGCTTTGGTTTATTTATTTTTCGTCACTTGAATTCTGCATGTTGTTTATTTATGCATGATTCAATCGAGCGCATGGGCTTAGTAAGTGCAATGAAAGATCCCCTATAGGGAGGGGTTAAAGCCCTTTACCACGATGTTTTGCCGCGCCGGTTGATGTGTGTTCGGTTGAATGCAAGATACATTCAATCGGGCATACTAAGTTTGATATTATTGTTTTTTAATACTTTGTATGCATGATTCAATCGAGCGCATGGGCTTAGTAAGTTCAATGAAAGATCCCCTATGGGGAGGGGTTAAAGCCCTTTACCATGATGTTTTGCCGCGCCGGTTGATGTGTGTTCGGTTGAATGCAAGATACGTTCAATTGGGCATACTAAGTTTGATATTATTGTTTTTAATTCTTTGTATGCATGATTCAATCGAGCACATGGGCTTAGTAAGTGCAATGAAAGATCCCCTATGGGGAGGGGTTAAAGCCCTTTACCATGATGCTTTGCCGCGCCGGTTGATGTGTGTTCGGTTGAATGCAAGATATGTTCAATCGGACATACTGAGCTTGACATTATTGTCTTTATTCTTTGTGTTGCATGCATCAGGCCTGGTTCCTTTCGAACGCGTTCTCGAACGCTACACGAACGCGAACCTTCTGTTTACCGTTCGAATGCATTCTCAAATGCTACGTGAACGCGCACGCACTTTCTTAGTCTTTTCACGCATCAGGTCTGGTTCCATTCGAACACGTTCTCAAACGCTATACGAACGCGAACCTTCTGTTTACCATTCGAACGTGTTCTCGAACGCTACGCGAACGTGCACACACTTTCTTAGTCTTATCATGCATCAGGTCTGGTTCCGTTCGAACACGTTCTCGAACGCTATACGAACGCGAACCTTCTATTTACCGTTCGAACGCGTTTTCGAACGCTACGCGAACGCGCACCCGTTGAACTTAGTCTCTTTTCATCAGATTTCATGCATAGTTTTCCTAGTAGCTATCCCTACTTATGATGAACCTGATTGCCCCTCTGTATTACGCAAGATTGTGTTGGTATCATTCATCTGTATTCCCCACATGTATGAGTACAATGTGTTTAACATATTACAATTCATATACCTATGTCATGATAACATTTGAGTATTGTTTCTTGTGGTATATCGGATGGAAACCCAGACATAAATTCCGTAGCCGATTCCGAATGGACGGTAGTACGGTCTGTACTTGGGATATAATTCAACGTACCACTTGGGAAGGTGCTCACATGTGCGCTTGTGTGGTTAGTATGGGTGCTTGTGTTTTCTTGAATATAATATGCCAATGAAGTTGTATGTTCGTCGTTACTTTGATGTACTTTCAAGCATGCAATCTTAGATGTGAAATATATGTAAATTTAGGTGTAAGTTTTATTTTATACATGTGAATTTAGAAGCATGATACTCTTGGAAATAAGTGTTACTTAAGCCTGATTAAATTATTACATAAATCCTTTCATTACAAGTGGCATAAGTAAGGGACCATTCTGAACCCAACGGTTTGAGGTCTTCCCTTGCGAGGGGTGAGTGCGGCCTTAAATCTCATTTTCCTGGTTCACACCGGGTGGCGACTCCATTATTCTCCGGTTTAGTCCCCCGTGGCTACTCCGTACTCCCGACCAGGCCGCAAGCCCGGGACAGCATGCGTCGTCCAGTTCCTGTGTCCCACAGTCTGGCGACTCCACTGGGAATAGAGAATCGACCCCGAAATAATGTCTTGTAATGTTTGGATTTATGTTTTAATTGACCGTGCCTATAGTGGATAAAATGAGGGTTTAATCAAAGGTATTTTGAGGCTAGGTAATGGTTTGGTGTCTTCCTTCATTCACTACCTTTCTAGAAGGAAAAGCTGTGAAGGCACCTAGATAGCCATCTACTCGTAGCCTATTGTGACGGAATAATTTGGAGGACTCGTTGTTTATTCCTGACACCAAGCGATAAGAGCCTAAGAAGCTTGGGTATTTAAGTGAGCCTCGCTCCACCTTCCCTCTGGGGAATCTACAACGGGAAATCCATTTGACAGTCCGTCACACACCATAGCTCATTGGCACGTACCTTAGTGTATAAAGAAGGGTGCGCTCACTTGGTCGCTCGAACCCTTGAATGGGGAGACCTAGTTGTGGGCTATCCTTCGCCGGTGAGAGCCTTTGTCTATACTCTTGCTAACCCACCCATAGACCGGGTTTGTATGGCTAAAGTAACAATTATTTCCTTGAGCATGTGCTTGTGGACCATCCTCATTTGGATGCAGTTGGACTATTGTCAGAAATGCGGACTTGCTGGTCCATTTAAACTGGGGCGAGTTCGTACCTTATGACTATTAGGCCCAAACCTTCTGAAATGTCGATGGGCCATTCTGTAGAAATTATTACGTTATGTTTGCATTATCTTTCTTCTATGCTTGTTTTTGGGAACATCGTCGTTTGGATCCATTTGGACCATTTGTCATGGGATATGGGCTTGTTGGGCCATTTAAACTGGGACAAGAACGTATTTCATGACGATTGGGCCAAAGGCGTCTAAGTGTTGATGGGCCACTTTGTGCTTGTGTTCGGAACATTACCATTTGGATTTAGTTGGGCTCCTTGTCATGAGATGTGAACTCGTTGGGCCATTTAAACTGGGATGGGTTCACTCCTATGAAAATTAGCCCGAAAGATTCTAAAATGATAACGGGCCGATTTGTTTGAAAATTTTAATTGATTTAGTATGTTATATATGTTACATGCATCTCATGCACCTCACACATACATATATCATGTTAACACCATCTATGTCTCAAAAAGACATCATAGATACTGTTTGGGTTAGAGAAGGGACAAGACTCACTAAAAGAACAAGTATGAGTGAATCCGATAAGGAGGTGTCCCGTATGGATCAGTTAGAGAACGGTCTCGCCAAGATCACTGAACAGTTGCAGGCTTTGACTACTGCTATGGCTGGCATAGCCGGGTCTCGTGCTGGGGGTAGTTCTGGGGATGTGAGACAAGAGGAACCTCCGAACAGATTGGGGGATGATATCCCCACTTTTGATGATGATATGGCAGAGTATGCAGCAGACAGAGTATCTGGGTCTCAGGCAGAGTTACAGAAGCTCCGAGATCAGGTTGAGTCGGTTACCCGCAAGATGAGGGGTAAGAATGAGGATTTGCTGGATTATGACACACTAACTTTCGAGGAACAGTTGCCGGCACAGTTCAAGATGCCTGATATGGCTAAGTTTGACAGGAATGGGGATTCGAGGGTGCATCTTCGACAGTTTGTATCAGTCATGAGTTCAGTTGGCCTATCTCAGCGCCAAGTGCAGAATATTTGGAATGTCGCTCGAAGGAGCTCCCGTGGTGTGGTACCACACTTTGGAGAAGAAAGTGAAGGAAGATTGGAGAGAGTTGGCCGATGCTTTCCTGAAGTAGTATGTCACTGACCTAGAGATCGATCTGTCACTCCGTGATCTGGAGAATGTTAAGCAGAAAGCGGAGGAGAGTTTTAAGGAGTATGTGGACCGGTGGAGGGGTCAGTTATTGAAGATACAGACTAGGCCATCGGAGAAGGACCATATTAAAATGATTATCAATGGCACCAGGCCCTCCATTTATAGCAAGTTGAGGAGGATGACCTCCATGATTACAGACTTTCGGCAGTTGAGGGAGACTGTCATGGACATTGAAGACGAAAAGGCGGAAAACAGAAAATTCTATGGTCTGAACAGGAGGCCCATTGGGGGAACATCGGGAGCAAAGCCCGTTTCTACTGAGATTGCCGCTATCCGGAACCGGCAGTTTTCCAACTTGGGAAGGCCCCTGTCCAAGGTGCTAGAGAAATTGAAGAGGCAAGGGCTCTTAAAACCCTTGGAAGCCAAACCATTACCCAATCCCCTACCATCACATTATAACCTAAGCCTTTACTGTCACTTTCACCAACAAAAGGGCCATGACACCGACAACTGCGCCCGACTCCGCCATGAAATCCAAGACCTGATAGACTCCAAGAAAATACCTGACCCAGAAACAGAACAGCCTGACACACACAGAAACCCCTTACCCAACTACCGTGCCGTACCACCACCAGCCTATATGATCAATTCTGGCCTCCCAGAAGACCTTGTCCTGAAATCCTTTCACCCTCAAGCCTTTTGCCTGGGAATATGGGATAGTAATAGTGAAGATGAGTTTGAGCAGGGGAAAAACTTTTGGCTTGATTTCTCTAGCAGTGATGAGGAAGAAGTAAGGGGAATGACGCGCATTGGTCGTTTCTATAATGATATGGCGGAAAAGGGTAAGGAAGTTTTGACAGATGGTAGAGAAGTGGTTGAGACTGCAGAAAATACTGAGGGGGATATAGTGCTGAGGCAATTGAGGAAGACTAGAGCACAAGTGAGTATCTGGGAACTGTTATGTGCATCTTGGGAGCATAGGCAGGCTATGGTTGAGGCCTTGAGCAAGATTGTGGTACCGGAAGACGCCAACCCTGCAATGTTTGTTGGGTCGGTTCAGAAAGAAGCTTTGCAGATATCTTTTTCTGAGGATGAACTCCCGACGGAGGGGAGAAATCATAACATGCCTCTATTTATCAAGGCCGAGGTGAGGGGCAAGAGAACTTCATGTGTAATGGTGGATGACGGTTCGTCCATCAATGTGTGCCCGCTGAAAATTCTGGCGAGATTGGGTATGAAAGCAACAGACTTGGACCCCTCCAGTATGACTATTAAGGCTTACGATGACAGTAAAAGGGGAGTTGAGGGTACCTTTGTGGCTATGGTCAAGGTAGGACCGATTGAAGATGAGGTTGAGTTCACAGTACTGGACATCCCGGCTACTTTCGCCTTATTGTTGGGAAGGCCTTGGTTTCACAAACTTGGGGGCGTCCCTTCCACTTTGCATCAGATGATCAAGTTCCCGTATGAGGGAGAAGTTGTTACCATCCGGGCTGAGTTAGATAATGTCGTGGCTGCCTTGGAGATACAACCTTTCACGAGGTTTCAGGTGTCAGCTACTTTTGAGGAGTAGGTGGATCCTAGGGTGGCTAGGATTATGGAGAAAATGAAGTTTGAACCGGGCGAAGGTTCATAAATTGCCAGATTTCAGAGGACAGACCACTCGGAAAGGTTTGGGGTACAGATCTGATGAAGAAAAACCGAAGGTCAAGAAAAGGGGCCTGAAACTGATGGAATGTTTTGTGAAAGATTCGGGATATCAAGGGGAGCCTGAACCTGTGGAAGTTAATGGGATTGTGGTGCCTGGATTTGAGATCTTCCAGGATTTGTTGGGTGAGAAACCGCTGACTAAAGAAGCTGTGGAAGCAGAGAATTGGGAGGAAGAATTGATGAAGTTGGAGAGCCTGAGGAAGACCTGATTGCAGAGGAAGGAGTGTCTATAAATGATGAAGACATTTACCTTCATGATTTGTTTGAATATACTTCCGCATTATCCAATAATAAAGACATTTCTTTTGCTTACTTGTCTGAGTCATTTCCATTTACTCTGCACGAATCAAGCATATTTGATATCAGTTCGGCCAGAACTACTACATTTAACTTGGGTATGCTTGAGAACCCCAAGGAAATTCTGATTGCAAGTGAAGTTACCTCTGAAGAGAGGGAGAAACTAGAAGAAGTGTTGGTCAGATATGCCAAAGTATTTGCTTGGTCCTATGAGGACATGCCTAGGGTAGACAGAAACATTGCCCAGCACACAATACCAAGTTATCCAAATATAAGGCCAGTAAAACAGAAACTCCGACGGATGAGACGAGAATGGGCTGAGAAAGTCAGAGAGGAAGTTAAGAAATAGATAGATGTGGGGTTCCTGGAAGTAGTCAAATATCCAGAGTGGTTGGCTAATATAGTGCCGGTGCCAAAGAAAGATGGGAAGGTCAGAATGTGTGTAGACTACAGAGATCTCAACAAAGCTTGTCCGAAAGATGATTTTCCTTTACCGTATATAGATGTTCTGGTTGATAGCGCGGCTTTATCCGCTATGTATTCATTTGCAGATGGGTTTTCAGGTTACAATCAGGTTCTCATGGCTGAGGAAGATAAACACAAGACTGCATTTGTTACCGAGTGGGGTACTTATTGTTACAAGGTAATGCCGTTTGGGCTTAAGAATGCGGGAGCTACTTATCAGCGGATGGCCACTACACTTTTCCATGACTTGATGCACAAAGAGATCGAGGTGTATGTAGATGACATGATGGTGAAATCAGAGACAAGGGTTGGGCATATTGAAGCACTGGAAAGGTTTCTTCAGAGAGTTGACAGATACAACCTGCGGCTAAACCCTAAGAAATGTGTGTTTGGGGTGACATCAGGGAAATTGCTTGGTCATACAGTGGGAATGGGCGGAATAGAGGTAGACTCCGAAAAGATCAAGGCAATCACAGAAATGCCTGCACCGAAGACAGAAAAAGAAGTCAGAGCATTCTTGGGAAAAATTCAGTACATCAGTCGGTTCATCACCAAGTTAACGTCAGTATGTGAACCTATCTTCAAACTGTTGAGAAAAGATCAGCCAGTGAGATGGAATGAACAGTGTCAGACAGCCTTTGACAAAATCAGAGAGTACTTGGTAAAGCCTCATGTATTGAAACCTCTGAGACCGGGCAGACCGTTGGTATTGTATTTGGCTATAGAATCAGAAGCACTTGGGGCAATGATGGTATAGGCAGATGAGACAGAGGTAGAACATGTCGTTTATTATCTGAGTAAGAAGATGCTCCCGTATGAGGCTCGATATCAGGAAGTTGAGAAGATCTGTCTTGCAGTGGTATGGGCTTCCAGAAAGTTGCGGCATTATTTCCAGTCTTACAAGATCCAGGTAGTGGCAAAGGAAAATCCTCTGAAATATCTTCATTCGGTGCCTTCACTAGTGGGAAAATTGGGCAGATGGTTGGTATTGCTGACAGAGTTTGACATTGAGTATCTCACCTCCAAAGTGATCAAAGGGCGAGCAGTAGCAGAGTTTCTGGCATTGCAACCTGTTGAGGGGGATCAGTATGAGTTCGAATTTCCAGATGAAGAGATCCAAGCAATAACAGTTCAGAGATGGAAGATGTATTTTGACGGAGCAGTGAATTACAAGGGAGATGGAATTGGGATCGTGATAGTGACCCCCGAATGAGAGACTTTTCCTTTGGCCAAGAGGTTGACATTCAGAGTGACTAATAACATGGCCGAGTTGTTGGAGTTTTTAAAGGTCCCAAGATCAAAACTCAAGCATGAATCATAAGTGAATACAACGACGGAAGTGCGGAATACTTACATCGAGCTGTTGAGCGACGATTTGTGCAACAAAACGAAATTCTGCACACTGGTTTGGGCGGCAGTGGGCTGCTGTGAACAGTGTAATTCGCCCTTTATCTTCAAGATTTGAAGCTCCAAGCTTCAACATTTGGCTTCCCGGCTCATGGGTATACTTCCCTTATCACCTTCGCATTGATCCCGGAGTGTGCTAGCACTCTCGATTTTGCCACAAAATCACACTTTCTTCCCTTTTTCCTCTTGGTTTACTCGGCAGTTCACTGCCCAATTTGAAGAAGAAATCAGCCCTCTAAGGGCGTGAGAAATGGAGAGAAATGGTGAGAGAGAGAAATGAAAAGTGTGTTGGAAAATTGGTTTTAATTTGCTTATATATATTTTCTACAAATAATAAAAGCAAATACAAAACTTTTGGCAACCAAAAGTCAAACCAAATAAAATAAATTATATTTCTATCAACTTTCAAAAAGTTGTTTTCCAACCACTCACATCAAGTCTCTTCAATCAATCAATCAATCTAATCAATTGTCACATCACTCAAAGTGACATGATTTGACGCTTGATGTGACGCTAGATGCGACTAGCGATTTGACGCTTGATTTGACGAGCCGCGCTCGAATTCGAAATGCGAATGCGCTCGTAAATAATCTCGGGCTCGGTTTCGCTAATTCCAAATTAACGAATTTTCCGTCGCGTCGTGATTAAATGATTACGCCTAGCGAAATCACTATTCACGTCGCTAACGAATTAATTCTAAATTAATTCGCTCGCCCGAATTAAAATCTAATTTTAATTCCGCGTCGAAATCCAATTTCGTTTAATATATCAAATATATTAATTAATCGATTAATTCCAAATTAATCATTCTCTCTCTTTAAATTGATATTTTATCCCAGATAAAATATCTCTGTAATTAATCCCAGATTAATTTTCTCTCTCATCTTATTAATCCCAGATTAATATAAGTGCGAGTCATACGTCATCGGTGAATCTTTGGGAAGCGACCCATGAGATCCCCGGATAATTCGGTAGTAAATACGGTCGTCGGAGTATCTGAACCACGTACGTACCAAGTACTACGTTCTACCGATTTACGAGACACGATCGGCTTCTAGCAAAGCACGAAGTCTACCCAATTCTCCGGTCATATCCATCTAAGAATATTTAAGATCTGTATCAAGCGTAGTATACCAAGTATTGTGTATATCGGCCCAGTATCGGATAGTCACGTGCTAGGGCTGGGGCTGGATAAGTGTCTGCCCCGTCCGAAGCACATGTCGGATGTCTGGTAACTAGTCTCTATAATCGGATATGCATGACCTAGTCATAATATCCCGATGGTTGCGCAACACTTAAGAGCACTAATACCGTATCCTGCGTGACATCATCTCCACTATGACTGAAGTGATACCTCCGTCTTGACATCACACCCAATACTCTACGATTCTCAATATACCCAGCAGTTGGCGTACATAGAACCGGTTAGAGTCCTAGACGACCTCAACTAAAGTATATTGATTGTCGTAAGCATTAGCGGTGCAAGTCTCAGGTTAAGACCAAATACACCTACCCTGATGTCGGACTCCCATAGACACATAGTCATAATACCAATGGGATTCCGAGGGGTCTATCCAGAGCGAAGCTGTTTCCCGTACCATCGGTGAAACACAACCTCCTATCGCACTTGCATAAGTATCCAATACTTAAATATATGAGAACTATGTCGTTGTGCCCTCACAACGCGCACAAGTGCAATACTAGCCTATTCCGCATTATCGATGTCCTGTCTCGATAATACTCCGGCTAGGGATATTTAATGATTAATCCTTCGTGGACTGATACTGTCTCATATCATTCTCCGTCCAGGAACAAATCATAGGGACCTCTAATCATTTATACATCTAAGGTGATCTAATCACAAATGATAAGAGTGCAATCTCCTTTGTCACATAGTTAATTTGTACAACAACACCATGATATGTACAAATAGTGACGCTATGGGTCATAACTGTCCAACAATCTCCCACTTGGCACATAGCCAGTCACTCGAGTGTCTAACACCCGAACTATGTACGGTTCGCTCAAATTGCTGAGAAAAGATTTTCGTCAGCGGATTTGCATGATTATCGTCTGATGCGATTTACACGATCATCACATCGCCATGATGTATGATCCGAACGAATCAGATGAATATCGAAGTATATATCTGGATCGTCGATGAGACCTTTAATTCCTTAGCCTGTGCTGACGCCTAGCTCAGCTGCTAAAAGAATTATATCTAATCTAATTAGATTTATTATCGATCCAAATGGCTTCTATTGCTGCCTCAGCTGCAGCAATAATCCGCATTTGTTGTTTATTCGGCAACAGTATCTTGCTTGGAAGATTTCCAGCTCACTGTACCGTTATATTATTGTATAGTACCTTTGTTAGTCGTTATCAGGAAAGCCAAGCTTTCACCGATTATTTTATGGGAATATCATTTCCAAGAAATGACATATTATCATTATCTTACATGACATTCATGTCAGTGCACTCCCACTAACCCTTTTATATACACAAGAATCATTTCATTTTGAATTAAATCATACTCCATTATGATTACATCAAAACGATAATTCCTAGAACCTATGCTTGCTTCAATCCAAACATGGATCGAATAACCTGCAAACCTTGTTTGCTTGTTGGTACGATAAAACCGACAGGATGTTATAAACATCCTCCGAAAGGTTTCCTTTTCAGGAAAGTGATTTTCCGTTAAGCTGTCATATTTCATAAATGAAATACACAGCTTTAGCAAGCATTATCCAAATGGATTTACAATGGAAACAGGTAAAAGGTTTCGTCGGAATCAACACAATGTTGATAACTCTACCTTTTCTTTACAAGCCTAGCTTAGTACGTTGGTATGTTGCCTTCCATGTATGTTTTCCTTGAAGACTTATAAAGTACCAATAGGCACAATGTCTTATGGTACATTAACTAGTATTTAAACTTGTTGATATACATGGAATCCATTTCGGACTCATGACACTTTGTCATAATAGGGAGTCGATACCTTGTATCACTACCTCATACGTAATCAGTTGGTATACCTTAAAAGATTAACATCTTTATGAGGTGAGATCAGAAACCCATACCCTAGGTTGTTTTCTGACTCTCTCCGATCTACGCGGTTCTTGTGTACTCGAAGATTAATGGAATAGTTTCATCCTTGATGACCTATTTATGTTCCATTAGGAATAGGTGCCTTGAATAGTATTACTCCGATTTTCATCGAGTTTTACTATCCTCCCACTTACCATTGCATGTCTGTATTCCTCTCAGGAAAACTGCATGGTGAGCAACAATCTAATTGTTCTCTGGTGAGATGTAAAAATACAATACTTATGGTATCCCTAGGATAGCCTACAATTGACACTTATCCAATTTGGGTTTTAGTTTGGTATCATCCAAACATATGCCTAGCATCCCAAATGGTCAGGAATGAGAAACCCGGTTTCTTTCCCGTTCATATCTAATATGTAATCTGTCAAACAGATTATTATGGAACCTTATTCTAAATAAGTTATCGCACTGTTAAAACTTATCCGTTGAAGGAAATGGTAGCTCAGAGCGACTCATGATTAGCCTTATCATGTCTAACATGATTCGGTTAATCCGTTCGGACACACCGTCACTTTGACGTGTTCCGGGAGGAGTCCTCATTTGAAAGAATACTATACTCTTTCAAGTATATAAGAAACTTATTGCTTAAGTATTTTCCATTACGGTCTCACCGTGACGGTATAATACTATAGTCGATCTATTTGTCTATTTCGTGTCGAAACTCTAAAAGTTTCCGATTTGTGTTCTTCAAAAGAAACACACAACCATTACTCGATGCCACATCTGTATAGGTCACGAAATATTCATATTCATATCTAGCCTAGCTAGACATGGGCCCACTTGCTTCATTATGAAAAAGGGCTAATAGATCGATGGCATTTTACACTTTTACCAAGTAAATAGTGTTTTAGGCACATTGCCCAATAAACTAGATTCGTAGACTTTATTTGATTGGAATCAAAACAGTCCGAGTACCCACTCTTCGAAAGTGTGGATATACGAGTCTTGTTCTATTGTGTCCCAGACAACAATGCCATAATTAGTTTCTTCTGATCAAATCATTTTGAGCTATTTGTTTGTCATTATATATATTTGAGATTTATTTATATTCAAAATATAAATTCTGTTATTCACATCTAATGTGTTTATCTCAATATCATCCTTATATAATAAAACACTTTAGTGTTCTAAAATATAAAGGTTCACCCGTAGTGGGTTAAACACTGATAAAGAGATAATGTATCTAGTCAAACTAGTTACATTATAACAGTTCTCTAATCCTGCTCATAGCAGATTCTGAACATCAATATATATATTTATTATGTACCATATTAAGTATCTAAAAATCCAATTTTAATACTAGTAATGAACATAATTTTGACAAACATATTTGAAGTCAGAGCCTTGCTCGTCTTCAATTCCTTCATGTCTGCTTTGTCCAAACGACAGTCACGCTTCGCGATTCCGTTTGCCACAATTGTGCAGACATTTTGGGATATGTCATTTATCTTCCAAGAAGACTATAATGATTTTGCCTTTGTCATTTTCAATATTCCAGTTGCCTTTGACCAAGCCTCGGGTTTCCAGAATATTGAAGTAAGGTGTGCCTTGCACTACTTGCCTAATTGCAAATTTTGACTTTATCTCCTTGAGAATAGTCTTTAATTCTCCAAGAATTATTTATTGCAATTTTAAAAGTACTTCTAAGATCTAATCTTTGAATATCCTTCAATTTCAATATCATACTTTAAGAATCTAATCCTTAGTTCTGATAAAGAAATTAAGGAGTCTATATGACAAGTATTATGGATTAAGCACTAAAGTTATCATTACATGAATATTCCAAATATCATGTTCCACTTATTTGCTTAACTCCGATCTTAGGCTTATTTTATCAAATAAAATAACTTATTATTTTTCCAGGACCATCCTGAAATTATTCCCAATTTGAAAATTAAAGTCGTTTAAATACATTTTCACCCAGGATTATGTCTTAAACACTAATCTTTCATATCTATCTTGATTCTAATAGTCCAACTATTTAATCAACGATTTGTGGTACTATTTATTATAATGATTATAATAGTCCAACTATATAATCAAATATAATCTAAATTAATTAACCTCAATTACATTGATTACTATAATCCAATTATAAAATCAACTGTAAACTGAAATTAATTAATTCAAATATATTGATTAATATAATCCAATTATATATAATCAACTATAATACACTCCAACTGTTAAATAAAACAACAATTTAAATATTAGTCCAACTAACATTTAATCTAACGACGAAATAATTTAAATGAGCGCGTATGGCGAGTAATTGAACGAGTATTGCAAATTCAATTCTTGCCTCCCACTATTTTTCGGCGAGCCTCCAACCCTCTGTCAAGTACTCGGGAAACCGTGTTTCCTAGTGGGCTAGGATCCCGTTAAATATCACACAATCTTGACTTTGGCCAACAAATAGTATGATAATTAACTAGGTAGATCTCTAAGATCAATTGGATCCAATCCAATTCCTAGATCCAGTAGGTGGACTTCCAAATCCTAAACATATATCTTATATATGCCAATACATCCAATGTATTACCTAACCTTTTTCCTCTGAATCAACTAGGCCTTGGCTTTGGCACAACAAACCAAATGATCCTAGTCAAGCGCGACCCATTGACCATGGAAAGCTTCGTAATCAATGTCGATGGACAAGAAGTGGTCTTGACTTTGGCCAACAAACCACAACTTGGACAAGACACTGACATGTAACAAAGCCTTCGTGATTCAAACACATCTTCGACAGACAAAGGGCTTGACTTTGGCCAACAACCCAATGCCGTCTCGGATCTTGAGTGAGAATCACTCAATGGAAGGAAAAACGCATGATATTTGATGAGGGTTTTTCGTGTGCAAATTGGCAACCAATTTATTATCTTTGTTAAGGTCTCATCATCATACACCCTTAAACATGCATTCTAAACACATAATAAAGCGCATATGATAAAATATTAATGATATGCGGATGGATATTTTACACATTGATCCTAGATCAAATCTCTCACTTTCTCTCTTGATGAGTGACATTTATATCACTATTTCCCACTCATTTAACTTAATATTTTGTATAGTTTCTTGAGTTTTATGAACGTTTTGATGTGTTTTATTGTTATTTTGCAGATAAATAAAGTTTGGACAGCACTGGAGGCAATTGGGGCAAAACCGGACAAAAATGCGTCAACAGGGATATTTTGGTCTCTACGCGTCGCGACGCTGGAGCACTGCGCGCCGCGACGCCCAGCGTGTGCCGGTTCTGCTAAAATGCGCCATGGTCAACGGGTCAACAATTTGAAAAGTTTGACTTTGCTAAAATGCGCCGTGCCACGTGTCACCATCACATCCGATCTGCTAACGTGCGCCGTGACACGTGTCAACATCATATGCTGCCGACACTCTGACATGACACGTGTCGCCTCGTCATCAGCCATGTCATCGGTCAACGAGTCAACATTGCCACGTGTCATACACGTCATCAGACACGTCAGCAAGTCAACCGAGTCAACATGCCACGTCAGCCTCAGCCAATCAGAATTTGACACGTGTCGCCACGTGTCGCCATCCCATTGTGCCGACAGTTGTACAGTCAGCCGCCACGCCACGTCAGCGCCACGTCATCTCCGCGTCAGCATGACGTCATCACAATAATTGAGAATTAGCCGCCTTGACACGTGTGTTGTACAGTCAGCCGCCTTGCCACGTGTCGCCGTCATTGTGCCACGTCGACAAACTAGCGTCGCGACGCGCAACGCCTTAGCGTCGCGACGCGCGCACAGTGACCAAACAGTGAATTTATTTTACTATAAATAGAGGCCGAATTTTCAGTTTTTAGAACACCTTTCTCTCTCTTGATTTCTCTCTCTAGAGAGAGTTTCTCTCTCTAGAATTTTTTTTTTTATTTTTTAGTTTTTTTTATTTTAGTTTTGTAAATAATTTTAATTACTTTTTGTAATAATAGTAATTTAATTTTTACTTTTTACTTTTTACAGTTTTTACTATTCACCATGTTGAAATAATTTCCTCAGCTAGGGTGAAAGGTAATTCTTCTACTATTGCTATTTAGATTAATCTCCCTTAAAAATAATATATTAACTAATTAAAATATTGACTTAATAAGGAATACCGCTATATTGGTCGGTTGGTAATTTAATTTTAATCTGTTTTAAACCTGACTAATCAAGGATACCGCCAGACTGGTCGGTTGGTAAATTTATTTTTGGTTCCGCCTTAATGGCTGGTTGGACTTAATTTGACTTAATCTGGATACCGCCAGACTGGTCGGTTGGTAAATTCAACACAAGTTTATATATTATTTTATGGGAGATATCTAAATTAGTAGTAGTAAAAGTAATTCATTTTACCTTAGCATTTTATTTTATTGTAATTTACTTTTCAGCATTTTACCTTATGTCATTTTATTTTATGTATTTTATTTTTATAGTCCTAGTTATGTGTTAGTTAATTAGGGGTTGTGATGACTTTTAATATCACAGGTTTATAAGGGATTATTTTATAGTTGGGTAATTTAAAAGTTTATTTATTAAGTCTTAAGCTTAATGCTTCTTGTTGTCTGATCACCAATAAGATTGAAATGGTAAATCTAAAATGAACTAGACATAGGGATTTTAGGTTTCAGCCTTAGACTTAATAGCCCACGATCTTCCTTGAGGATAGATAACCCTTTAATAGATTTCCTTACAGGATAGGAATATACCTGTCGGGTGGGGGGGTAGCCATAATTGGAACTTAGACTTAATGAATCCAGGTAATGTGGTTGACATAGGAATATGGTTTAATTGGGTTATACTGGGTATTTGTAATTGACCATCGGAAGAGGCTTTTACATAATTTAGTGTTCCAGGTTAGTAAACTGATTTATTACACAAACATAAAATAATCACTTCATCTTTTAAATGATATTAAAAGAAATCACAACCTTAGATTTTGTGTCTATTATTTTCCTTAGTATTTTCTTTTATCTTTTTATTTATTTAGCAAATCTTCAATCAACCAAATCAATCAAGCAATCAATTCTATTCTCCCTTTAATTAGATATTTGTAAATAAATAGATTCAATAATTAATAACAACAGTAGGAATTAAGTCCTCGTGGGATCGATATTTTTATACTACTTGAACGATACGTGCGCTTGCGTTATACGTGTGTGTTTACGCCGGTCAAGTTTTTGGCGCCGTTGCCGGGGACTTATATTTCTTGAGTTGTTAATTTTGAAGCTATCTAATTTGCTTGTATCTAATTTTCTTTATTTTTATCTGTAATTTTTATTTCTTCCTTTTGATTTCAGGTGACTTAAAATGGAACATTGCTGGGAGATTGAGAAATTAAGAGCCTTACAAGAAGATACACCCCAAATCTGGGAGCAACAGTCCGGTTTTCTGAGGCCTGTTGTCGAGCCCAATGATTATCACTGGATGCCAGAACCAAGTTATACTACATTTGCTCAACAGAATTCAATGTGGATATGTGACATATGTAATGGTGACCACCCAAGCGATTATTGCGAATACAACTACTATCCAGGGTGGCAGAACTATCAAGATCCTTCATGGTACGAAGAACCATCACATTTCACAGAGACCACATTTTTCATCTTATCCACCATCTTCCTTCGATCCTTACCAACAACCAGAACCATTAGAGGAAGATCAATTGATTCACATGTTCAAAGAACAGACAGCTCGATTTGATGCACAATTTCAGAGTCAAACAGAATCCATACAGAGAATGACAGATCAGATCAGACAATTAACAGAAAACCAGAACTATATACCTCAAGAACCATTCTCAGATGACACTGATGAAGCCTTCGAGTACCAATCATTTCACAATGACACGTCAACAGAGGAGGAGGCTGAGCAGTATCAACAACCAGAGGTATCAGTTCAGGAACTTGAACCGACAAAGTCTCGATTTGATTTCTATTATTCAGATTCTGACGAGGATGAAGCTGAAACATTTGTACCAACTGCATCAAAAATTGAGGATAGAATTCTGAATCCTCAAAACGAAGATCTTGGAGATTCCATTTCACAAATGTTTGAAGAAGATCAACTTGAGCCAATCAATTCACCCGAATCAGAGGATGAAGACCTAATGTCTGACTCATCTTTTCATCCTCAGGTGGAGCAAGAAGAAACAGAGCAAATGGAGGAGCAAATGTCTGAACTTAATAAAGATCCAGAGCATTCAGGAAAAACATCGCTGTTTTGGGGAGTACAAATCAAAGATATCACCCAGAAGCTTGACAGAATGGAATTTCCATTCCAAGTCAAGCACCATACGAGACCTCCTAATTTTCTTTCTTTCTTTTCAGGAACCACTGGAGCAAAAAAGATTAAAAAGGTGGAACGAGCACTGAATGAGAAAAATTCTTTTTGCCACTTTACCGTTGGAAGAGACCATTCAAAAGCAACGCTCACGGGATTGTCTTTAATCGGACATCCAAAACGACATTGAAACCTCCTTAACATATGGATTTCAGTCACGTCTGGCTGAAGACGAAAAATTTAGCGCTAGCAGGGAGGCAACCCATGCAATTTGATGTAATTTATTTTTCATATTTTGTGTGAACTTTTTAATTTTTTGTGTTAGTTTTGCAGGAAAAAATAAAAACGGAATTTTTCAGGACAAAGTAGGCCAGTACAAGCGGGATTTTCAAAATAAAAATTTGACAAAATCACGAAGATACAAAGTTGATCCAGGAGACGACCGAGTAAAAAGACACTCTTAAGAGGCGTCCCTATGGATTTATCCGTCGCAAGACATGGTTTTGCCAAAAAAAAAAAAAAAAAAAAAAAAAATCCCTAAAAATACCGAGAGTCGCGACGCACGCCCAATTTCAGCGTCGCGACATTGGTTTGTTTACAGGTCTAAAAATGGGCAGCCACCAAGACAGATTTCATTCATCTTCTTCTTCTATGAACAGCCACGGAGTCAAACCAACAAGAGACCAGAAGCCGAATCATCACCACCAACCACCAATCATCACCTCAAAACCGAGATCCACCATAGCTCAACCACCCATCACGCAAGATCCACCAAAGCTCACCAGCCACATCAAACCGAGATCGAAACTGACCACAACCGCAACCTTCGCCGAGCAAAGAACAAACAGAAACCGAACCGTGTCAAACAACCATCCACCACCCTCGACCACCGCAAGCCAACCCACCGAGAACACAGCCGAGAACTACCAGAAATCGGCAACCCCATAGCCGAGTCCTTCACCATCAAAACCAACCATCCACCACGAAACACTCACACCGAGAGCCATCGCCGAGATCTAATCACCGAGACCAAACCGAGACTACCAATCGCCACTGTCTCGCCTGAACAAACCACACAAGTCGCACCATTGCCGGATCTCCAACCCAAAACCGCAAAAACCGACAAAGTCAACCCATCACCACTGCCGACCGAACCACTGCCAAGCCATTCTGTCAGGATCAAAGCCGACCTTCATCACCACACCAAGCCGAGCCCACTGCCGTGTCTTGCCGTGACTGCCATAGCCGACCTCCGCAAGCCAAAATACTCCAAAACAGACCCATCACCCCCAAAACCAAGAACAACCACGCCCAAAACAACCAAGCAACCGAACCAATTGCTGAATCAGAAACTAAAATACGGTAATGATTTGAAAAAAAAAAAATTGATTTGGTAATTGGGTAAATTGAAAAATTGAATTGTGAATTGGTTGTGAATTTTGAATTACGAAGTGTTGGATGGTTGAATTTGATTCGTAGTAATTGGGGGCGAAGAAATTGAGTTTGATATTTGGAGTTTGGTTGTGGCATTTGATAGATTTAGGTTGTGTTGGATAATCAAAAATTCAGGGGAGATTCTGTCGAATTTTTCTGAAAAATACCAAAGTTGGGATTTGATTGGTGATAATTTTTTAGGGTGAATTTTGGGGAAAGTTTGAGTTTTTAAAGGTGAATCTGCCAAAATTTTTAATGAAAAATGGTCAAATAGCAATTATGGTAAGAACCGTAATTTGGGCATAAATCTTAAAAGGTAATTTTTCCTGTAAAATTTCAGCTGATCAGGTATGATTTTCTACACTCTTCTTCTACTTTTTAAGACATTGGGGACAATGTCTCATTTAGGTTTGGGGGAGAGATTTAGTTGATTAGTACCTTGTTTTTAGTTGTATGTTGTTTTTATTTTTTAGTTCAAAATTTTTCGAAAAATACAAAAAAATTGAAAATTTTCAAAAATTACAAAAATATTTTGCATTTTTGTGTTTTTATTTTGACTAAAAAGGTGGAATTGGTAAGAGGTAGCCGAGTAAGGAATTTCCACTCCTGAGACGTATCTCAAACCTATTTCGAAATAAGTTAATTTTTGTTTATTTCATTTTGAATTATTTAATTTGTGAATTCTCCTTAACACTGACTAAATTGGATCTTCATATGTTCAGTTGACAGGTATTATGAACTTACATGGAAACATACGGACATGAGCTAAAATTGAAAAGTTTGTAATATTCAGTGCTATAGTTTAATTGGAGGAAGCATCTCTAAATAGTGATGAGTAAAAAAAAAAAAAAAAAAAAAAAAAAAAAAAAAAAAAACGTCCGAGATCCGAGTTATTAAGTCTGTAAGGGTATTTTAATATCTAGTGCCCTAAAACCAACTGGTTTGGGAGTCATTGGCCCAAAGCTCGTTACATGGATCGAAGATGCTGCAAAAATATATATATCTGAAGTCTGAGTAATTAAGTTCGTAGGGGTGTCTTAACACCTGGTGCCCTAAAGCCAACTGGTTTGGGAGCCACCGACCCAAAGCTCGCTACATAGACGGAAGGTATTGTATAAAAATAAAAAATAGAGAAAAAATCAAAAAAAAAAACAGAAAAATCAGAAAAATTATTCCATTGCTACAAAAAAAGGTGTGAAATCTGATAGAACTTTAGGACAAAAATATTACTCTCTTATCAACTGCACTTATGACTGTTGTGGGCAAAAATGAGTTGATTAATATTTTGTTGGCTGTGTATATGGAGAATGGCAAAAATAATCGGAGAATTTACTTATTAGTAATTTAGAAAGAAAAAACAAAACAACTATAACTTGGAGTAGAATTTTCACCTGATTAGTCACTATCTTTCTTTATTCTCTTTTCGCTTGTCTTTTTGCTTTTGTGTGCATTAGTTTTACTACACTTTTTACTTTTGTAAAATGTTTGTGGGTATCATTGCTGTAAACCCTCACGAGACTACACTCGTCCACTAGGGACACCTAGGGGTTTAAAGGCTTGTTGCATATGCTAAATGCAACCGTGATCCCTACGAAAATGGCTTAGTTAAATTTTGTTATGTTATTTTATTTTGTATTTTGCTCGAGGACTAGCAAAATGTTAGGTTTGGGGGTGTGATGAGTGACATTTATATCACTATTTCCCACTCATTTAACTTAATATTTTGTATAGTTTCTTGAGTTTTATGAACGTTTTGATGTGTTTTATTGTTATTTTGCAGATAAATAAAGTTTGGACAGCACTGGAGGCAATTTGGGGCAAAACCGGACAAAAATGCGTCAACAGGGATATTTTGGTCTTCTACGCGTCGCGACGCTGGAGCACTGCGCGCCGCGACGCCCAGCGTGTGCCGGTTCTGCTAAAATGCGCCATGGTCAACGGGTCAACAATTTGAAAAGTTTGACTTTGCTAAAATGCGCCGTGCCACGTGTCACCATCACATCCGATCTGCTAACGTGCGCCGTGACACGTGTCAACATCATATGCTGCCGACACTCTGACATGACACGTGTCGCCTCGTCATCAGCCATGTCATCGGTCAACGAGTCAACCATGCCACGTGTCATGCCACGTCATCAGACACGTCAGCAAGTCAACCGAGTCAACATGCCACGTCAGCCTCAGCCAATCAGAATTGACACGTGTCGCCACGTGTCGCCATCCCATTGTGCCGACAGTTGTACAGTCAGCCGCCACGCCACGTCAGCGCCACGTCATCTCCGCGTCAGCATGACGTCATCACAATAATTGAGAATTAGCCGCCTTGACACGTGTCAGTTGTACAGTCAGCCGCCTTGCCACGTGTCGCCGTCTCATTGTGCCACGTCGACAAACTAGCGTCGCGACGCGCAACGCCTTAGCGTCGCGACGCGCGCACAGTGACCAAACAGTGAATTTATTTTACTATAAATAGAGGCCGAATTTTCAGTTTTTAGAACACCTTTCTCTCTCTTGATTTCTCTCTCTAGAGAGAGTTTCTCTCTCTAGATTTTTTTTTTTATTTTTTTTTAGTTTTTTTTTTTAGTTTTGTAAATATTTAATTACTTTTTGTAATAATAGTAATTTAATTTTTACTTTTTACTTTTTACAGTTTTTACTATTCACCATGTTGAAATAATTTCTCAGCTAGGGTGAAAGGTAATTCTTCTACTATTGCTATTTAGATTAATCTCCCTTAAAAATAATATATTAACTAATTAAAATATTGACTTAATAAGGAATACCGCTATATTGGTCGGTTGGTAATTTAATTTTAATCTGTTTTAAACCTGACTAATCAAGGATACCGCCAGACTGGTCGGTTGGTAAATTTATTTTTGGTTCCGCCTTAATGGCTGGTTGGACTTAATTTGACTTAATCTGGATACCGCCAGACTGGTCGGTTGGTAAATTAACACAAGTTTATATATTATTTTATGGGAGATATCTAAATTAGTAGTAGTAAAAGTAATTCCTTTTACCTTAGCATTTTATTTTATTGTAATTTACTTTTCAGCATTTTACCTTATGTCATTTTATTTTATGTATTTTTTTTTTATAGTCCTAGTTATGTGTTAGTTAATTAGGGGTTGTGATGACTTTTAATATCACCGGTTTATAAGGGATTATTTTATAGTTGGGTAATTTAAAAGTTTATTTATTAAGTCTTAAGCTTAATGCTTCTTGTTGTCTGATCACCAATAAGATTGAAATGGTAAATCTAAAATGAACTAGACATAGGGATTTTAGGTTTCAGCCTTAGACTTAATAGCCCACGATCTTCCTTGAGGATAGATAACCCTTTAATAGATTTCCTTACAGGATAGGAATATACCTGTCGGGTGGGGGTAGCCATAATTGGAACTTAGACTTAATGAATCCAGGTAATGTGGTTGACATAGGAATATGGTTTAATTGGGTTATACTGGGTATTTGTAATTGACCATCGGAAGAGGCTTTTACATAATTTAGTGTTCCAGGTTAGTAAACTGATTTATTACACAAACATAAAATAATCACTTCATCTTTTAAATGATATTAAAAGAAATCACAACCTTAGATTTTGTGTCTATTATTTTCCTTAGTATTTTCTTTTATCTTTTTATTTATTTAGCAAATCTTCAATCAACCAAATCAATCAAGCAATCAATTCTATTCTCCCTTTAATTAGATATTTGTAAATAAATAGATTCAATAATTAATAACAACAGTAGGAATTAAGTCCTCGTGGGATCGATATTTTTATACTACTTGAACGATACGTGCGCTTGCGTTATACGTGTGTGTTTACGCCGGTCATCTCTCCCGCTAGCACAAAATATTCTTCTACCCGTTACACTACACTTCTAAAGAAACCTCATTTACATTGAGGGGAATAGGTGAGAAGAGAATACAAAGAATAGAAGGTGATAAGGCTGGACACGCAGGTCCAATTAATAAATCAAATTTATTACAACAATTCTAAAATGCCCCACCATCTAATATCATCCGATATACATTATTCATGCATAACAACCATGTATTCACTCAAGGCATGCTATCAATCAACTAATCAAATAATTAATCTGATAATTATGTGATCATCCAATGTTCAAACAACGATTTGATTTTACTCGAGTCAAACTCGTTTTTACGAATAAGTACTTAAAGTACAAATTCTAGAATTAAATTAAACTACATAATTAAATCCAATTTAATATGTATTTAATTCTAATTCACTATTTAATTCCAAATTAAATATCACACTTTATTAATAAACCTTTTATGAATTAAATTCCAAATTTAATTGTTACGGGTCTCAAAGCCCGATTAACGTCCAACGTCAACTTAATTAAAGTCCAATGGGCTTTTAATTAATTTCTTAAGGCGTGGACTTTTGGTCAACTCGGGTCAAACCCGCAACCAAAGTCCAATCCGGGATTTACCCCATAAGCCTTTAAATTAATTTTGGCCCATTAGGCCCAATTAAATTACAAAGGTCCATTATGTTGCATTGGGCTTTATGGATGCGGTTTTGGGCCCAATGGATCCAATCCAATTTGCCTTAACCCAACTTTGTACAACAAAGCCCAATAAGCCCAATAACAACAATTCAAGCTCAATTTCCAAAATTAGCCCAATTAATTAAATTACACAAATCCAATTTCGCAATTTAATTACCTAAAGTGTATATCATGATTAATCACCCAAATTAACATTTCTAAAACATCAATTCATACAATTAATCATGCTCATTATCATCATCATATGTCCAACATATTTTGATTAAAATCAAACCTATTACATGCTCTTTAAGTCTCGGCCAAGGAGAGGATTTTATATCCGATTTCGTTTCAATCCAATTAATCCCACAATCGACATTAAATCAACATCCTAATTGATTCTAACTCATCCAATGAATTAAAAAACAAAATTACCAAGACTTTAGGGCTAAGTTACTATTCGGCCAACACATCAAAATTGGGGAAATTTGTTCCAAACAATATTTAATCAAATTGATCCAACCAATCATCAATTAAACATGTATTAAGCATACTTAATCATCCAATTTCATAATTGCATGCTCAAATCAATTTTACCCAATTTCAAGTTTCATGACATACTTGGCAATTTGGGGATTTTTCGTCCGAATCGAATTCAATCCAATTGATTCCGCAATCGACATCAAATCATATTCCCGAATGATTTCCAACACATCCAATTGTCAAAAATCAAAATCCCAAGACATTAAAATCATGATCAATTTTCGGCCAAGGTAGAAATTTGGGGAAAAAATGATCCAATCAAATTTTCTTGAAATTGACCCAATCAATCTTCAATTCAAAAACAATTAAGCATACAAATCCATCCAATTTAATTTATCATGCTCAAAATCAAGTTTGCCCAAATTTTAGCCCTAACTTTTTCATGCTTTTAACCTAGGCTCTTGATGCCATTGTTGGAGTTTTTAAAGGTCCCAAGATCAAAACTCAAGCATGAATCATAAGTGAATACAACGACGGAAGTGCGGAATACTTACATCGAGCGGTTGAGCGACGATTTGTGCAACAAAATGAAATTCTGCACACTGGTTTGGGCGGCAGTGGGCTGCTGTGAACAGTGTAATTCACCCCTTATCTTCAAGATTTGAAGCTCCAAGCTTCAACATTTGGCTTCCCGGCTCATGGGTATACTTCCCTTATCATCTTCGCATTGATCCCGGAGTGTGCTAGCACTCTCGATTTTGCCACAAAATCACACTTGCTTCCCTTTTTCCTCTTGGTTTGCTCGGCAGTTCACTGCCCAATTTGAAGAAGAAATCAGCCCTCTAAGGGCGTGAGAAATGGAGAGAAATGGTGAGAGAGAGAAATGAAAAGTGTGTTGGAAAATTGGTTTTAATTTGCTTATATATATTTTCTACAAATAATAAAAGCAAATACAAAACTTTTGGCAACCAAAAGTCAAACCAAATAAAATAAATTATATTTCTATCAACTTTCAAAAAGTTGTTTTCCAACCACTCACATCAAGTCTCTTCAATCAATCAATCAATCTAATCAATTGTCACATCACTCAAAGTGACATGATTTGACGCTTGATGTGACGCTAGATGCGACTAGCGATTTGACGCTTGATTTGACGAGCCGCGCTCGAATTCGAAATGCGAATGCGCTCGTAAATAATCTCGGGCTCGGTTTCGCTAATTCCAAATTAACGAATTTTCCGTCGCGTCGTGATTAAATGATTACGCCTAGCGAAATCACTATTCATGTCGCTAACGAATTAATTCTAAATTAATTCGCTCGCCCGAATTAAAATCTAATTTTAATTCCGCGTCGAAATCCAATTTCGTTTAATATATCAAATATATTAATTAATCGATTAATTCCAAATTAATCATTCTCTCTCTTTAAGTTGATATTTTATCCCAGATAAAATATCTCTGTAATTAATCCCAGATTAATTTTCTCTCTCATCTTATTAATCCCAGATTAATATAAGTGCGAGTCATACGTCATTGGTGAATCTTTGGGAAGCGACCCATGAGATCCCCGGATAATTCGGTAGTAAATACGGTCGTCGGAGTATCCGAACCACGTACGTACCAAGTACTACGTTCTACCGATTTACGAGACACGATCGGCTTCTAGCAAAGCACGAAGTCTACCCAATTCTCCGGTCATATCCATCTAAGAATATTTAAGATCTGTATCAAGCGTAGTATACCAAGTATTGTGTATATCGGCCTAGTATCGGATAGTCACGTGCTAGGGCTGGGGCTGGATAAGTGTCTGCCCCGTCCGAAGCACATGTCGGATGTTTGGTAACTAGTCTCTATAATCGGATATGCATGACCTAGTCATAATATCCCGATGGTTGCGCAACACTTAAGAGCACTAATACCGTATCCTGCGTGACATCATCTCCACTATGACTGAAGTGATACCTCCGTCTTGACATCACACCCAATACTCTACGATTCTCAATATACCCAGCAGTTGGCGTACATAGAACCGGTTAGAGTCCTAGACAACCTCAACTAAAGTATATTGATTGTCGTAAGCATTAGCGGTGCAAGTCTCAGGTTAAGACCAAATACACCTACCCTGATGTCGGACTCCCATAGACACATAGTCATAATACCAATGGGATTCCGATGGGTCTATCCAGAGCGAAGCTGTTTCCCGTACCATCGGTGAAACACAACCTCCTATCGCACTTGCATAAGTATCCAATACTTAAATATATGAGAACTATGTCGTTGTGCCCTCACAACGCGCACAAGTGCAATACTAGCCTATTCCGCATTATCGATGTCCTGTCTCGATAATACTCCGGCTAGGGATATTTAATGATTAATCTTTCGTGGTCTGATACTGTCTCATATCATTCTCCGTCCAGGAAGAAATCATAGGGACCTCTAATCATTTATACATCTAAAGTGATCTAATCACAAATGATAAGAGTGCAATCTCCTTTGTCACATAGTTAATTTGTACAACAACACCATGATATGTACAAATAGTGACGCTATGGGTCATAACTGTCCAACACGAGTATGAAGCATGTGTTTTTGGTTTGACAGCATTGATAGCCTTAAAGGCCGGGAGTGTGGAAGTCTACGGAGATTCTATGTTGGTAGTCCAGCAGATGCGAGGAGAATGGGAATTGAAGGAAGAACGGTTGAAACCTTACCTTTTTTACCTCAGAAAGTTGGCACAGGATATCCCCGAGTGTAAGTTTCAGCACTTACCGAGAGAAGAGAATCAGATGGCAGATGCATTGGCTACACTTGCAGCAACTTGGGAAAATCCAGAAAAGTTAGTGATGAGACCGTTGATACTGACAACAGCAAGCAAACCTGTTTATGAGATAGAAAGAATTCTGGAAGTTGAGGTCGACGACGGTAAACCTTGGTATTATGACATTCAGAGGTATCTGGAACATGGTGAACTCCCGGAAGGGGCGGGCAGAAAAGACAGAACAGCCTGACACACACAGAAGACCTAACCCAACAGAATAAGAAAATCATTCATGCATACACGTAACATTGCATTCTCTTCGTGTTTGTTTTTTCTTTGTGTTCGCAGGTTCGAAGAAAGGAGAAAGCGGTAGAAATGAGCCAAGCAGCGTCAGCGCAATTTCAGTTTTTGGGATGAGTCCCAAGGGGCGAGGCCCATATCAGCTTGGGGGCGAGGCCCACATCATGTCGGCTTGGGGGCGAGGCCCATATCAGCTTGAGGGCGAGGCCCCCGTTGTCGGTTGTAGCTCCGGGTCGAGGTGCCCAGGGTCGAGGTACCCACTACATCATGAGTTCGAGGGCGAGGTCCCTATGGTCAGCGGTGTTGGGTCGAGGTGCCCCCGTTGTCGGTTGTAGCTCCGGGTCGAGGTGCCCAGGGTCAAGGTACCCACTACATCATCAGTTCGAGGGCGAGGTCCCTATGGTCAGCGGTGTTGGATCGAGGTGCCCAGGGTCGGGGTGCCCCCGTTGTCGGTTGTAGTTCCGGGTCGAGGTGCCCAGGGTCGAGGTACCCACTACATCATCAGTTCGAGGGCAAGGTCTCTATGGTCAGTGGTGTTGGGTCGAGGTGCCAAGGGTCGAGGTGCCCCCGTTGTCGGTTGTAGTTCCGGGTCGAGGTGCCCAGGGTCCAGGTACCCACTACATTATCAATTCGAGGGCGATGACCCTATGGTCAGCGGTGTTGGGTCGAGGTGCCCCCGTTGTCGGTTGTAGTTCCGGGTCGAGGTGCCCATTACATCATCAGTTCGAGGGCGAGGTCCATATTGTCAGCGGTATTGGCTCGAGGTGCCCAGGGTCGAGGTGCCCCCATTATCGGTTGCAGTTATTGGGATGCGTCTCAGGATCGAGGTCTGCTGCAGCACCAACTCAGCTCGAGGCAGCAGCCGAGCCAGGTAAGTGAACATGCATTGCATAACTTTGGTAGGATTGTTCAAAGTCACACACTGCACAAGTCCCATCAAAGTGGGGGCGACTGTAGGCATTGCATTTTCGCATGTGAAACCCGATGATGAGTCTCAGTTGGAGGTACTACCTTTTTAGCTAAGGATATTGCGGGAAACGGAGGTGGGAAGGGGAAATTCAGAATAAGTACGTCATCAGATTCATTTCGCAAGTTCACTGTCTTCGTTAGTGCTGCGTTCGTTACTTCGTTCGAATGTCAGGCAGATTGCGGACGTTCTTGTAGCGTTTGAATGGGCGTTCGAACGGCGTCGGTGTTTCTGGTTTTGCTGCTAGCCTCGCACCCCAGCCCAATTAGCCCCCCAAAGCCCATAAAACACATCCCATTTAATAAAACACATTTAAAACACATGGGAAATTAAATTAAATATTAAATTAAATATTAAGGTAAATATTAATAATGTATTTGAATTAAATAAAATATTTAAACCATTTACCAATTAAATAAAACATAATATAATCATACCTAATTAAGATAAATCAAATATATTAACTTCCTAACTAAACAAATCACATACTAAATTAAAAAGATGTCATGCCTAATTAAAATCAATTATAACAAATTAAAGATATTGTATTCCTAATCTAAACCAAATTTGTCCCCCCTCAATCTTTGACTTTCCTTGCTCAACACAAAATCAAATCCCTTCCTTGTGAGACAAGGTGAAGCCCTAGCCATTCTCTATATAAACAACCCATAACCAAGACATGCAGGGGCCTAGCTCATTGATACAAGAAAAAGCCTCTCCTAGTTCATTCACACAAGAAACACCCAAGCTTATTGACACAACTCTCCCTCACTCTCAATAACCGAAGATCACAAACCAAAAAACCCTCGTTGCCTTGACCAAAATACATCCCGAACAGTCCCTAACCGTCACTGAAAACCACCTCCATAAACTCCCCACACATCACCGAAAATACACCCCCAAAACAGCAGCCAAATCCTCTTAAAACAGTCCCTAAAATCCTCAAAACAGTAACATAAAAAAACTGCATTCATAATCCTTAAAATAATCACACAAGACTACACTAAAAACCCACAACAAAAAAAAGCTCGGAACAATCCGTTTAAACGTCAAAACAAGTGACCTGAACAGTGAGTAGCAAAGCAGAGACCGAACAGCAGCAGAACTGAGACCGAACAGCAAGTAAAACAGTAAAACAGTGAGCTAGGACGCTAAACCAGTGAACCGGAGAAGTTGAGGAGTTGTACCCTTCCGACGTCCGTGAAACGCAAGCCTGAAAGTTGGAAAAAAGGTTAGACCTGAGGGTATTTTCCACACTCGTTTTCCGTTTTATTTGTATTATTTATTGAGTATCGCTTGCATGATTGTCATGTTGAAATGCATGTTGTGGCCCTTGAGTAGATAAATATGCATGAATTAAGAGATGTTGTATGTTGTGGCTTTGGAATAAAATGAGAGATGTGTCAACTCTCGCGGTATATCGGATGGAAACCCGGACATAAATTTCATAGCCAATTCCGAATGGATGGTAGTATGATCTGTACTCGGGATACAACTCCACGTACCGCTTGAGTAAACGGCACCCTCTTTTGTTTTGTGTTGCTTTGGTTTATTTATTTTTCGTCACTTGAATTCTGCATGTTGCTTATTTATGCATAATTCAATCGAGCGCATGGGCTTAGTAAGTGCAATGAAAGATCCCCTATGGAGAGGGGTTAAAGCCCTTTACCACGATGCTTTGCCGCGCCGGTTGATGTGTGTTCGGTTGAATGCAAGATACATTCAATCGGGCATACTAAGTTTGATATTATTGTTTTTTAGTTCTTTGTATGCATGATTCAATCGAGCGCATGGGCTTAGTAAGTGTAATGAAAGATCCCCTATGGGGAGGGGTTAAAGCCCTTTACCACGATGTTTTGCCGCGCCGGTTGATGTGTGTTCGGTTGAATGCAAGATACGTTCAATCGGGCACACTAAGTTTGATATTATTGTTTTTAATTCTTTGTATGCAATTTTCAATCGAGCGCATGGGCTTAGTAAGTGCAATGAAAGATCCCCTATGGGGAGCGGTTAAAGCCCTTTACCACGATGCTTTGCCGCGCTGGTTGATGTGTGTTCGGTTGAATGCAAGATATGTTCAATCGGACATACTGAGCTTGACATTATTGTCTTTATTCTTTATGTTGCATGCATCAGGCCTGGTTCCGTTCGAACGCGTTCTCGAACGCTACACGAACGCGAACCTTCTGTTTACCGTTCGAATGCGTTCTCGAACGCTACGCGAACACGCACGCACTTTCTTAGTCTTTTCACGCATCAGGTCTGGTTCCGTTCGAACACATTCTCGAACACTATACGAACGTGAACCTTCTGTTTACCGTTCGAACACGTTCTCGAACGCTACGCGAACGCGCACGCACTTTCTTAGTCTTATCATGCATCAGGTCTGGTTCCGTTCGAACGCGTTCTCGAACGATATACGAACGCGAACCTTCTGTTTACCATTCGTACGCGTTTTCGAACGCTACGCGAACGCGCACCCACTGAACTGAGTCCCTTTTCATTAGATTTCATGCATAGTTTTCCTAGTAGCTATCCCTACGTATGATGAACCTGATTGCCCCTCTGTATTACGCAAGATTATGTTGGTATCATTCATCTGTATTCCCCACATGTATGAGTACAATGTGTTTAACATATTACAATTCATATACCTATGTCATGATAACATTTGAGTATTATTTCTTGTGGTATATCGGATGGAAACCCAGACATAAATTCCGTAGCCTATTCCGAATGGACGGTAGTACAGTCTGTACTTGGGATACAATTCCACGTACCACTTGGGAAGGTGCTCACATGTGTGCTTGTGTGGTTAGTATGGGTGCTTGTGTTTTCTTGAATATAATATGCCAATGAAGTTGTATGTTCGTCGTTACTTTGATGTACTTTCAAGCATGTAATCTTAGATGTGAAATATATGTAAATTTAGGTGTAAGTTTTATTTTGTACATGTGAATTTAGAAGCATGATACTCTTGGAAATAAGTGTTACTTAAGCCTGATTAGATTATTACATAAATCCTTTCATTACAAGTGGCATAAGTAAGGGACCATTCCGAACCCAACGGTTTGAGGTCTTCCCTTGCAAGGGGTGAGTGCGGCCTTAAATCTCATTTTCCTGGTTCACACCAGGTGGTGACTCCATTATTCTCCGGTTTAGTCCCCCGTGGCTACTCCGTACTCCCGACCAGGCCGCGAGCCCGGGACAGCATGCGTCATCCAGTTCCTGTGTCCCACACATTGCTCCCTAATAATAAGACACAAAATAAACTATAATTAAGATCAAAACACATGATAATTAAGCTGAATTAGTGATGTTCAAATTACATTTTCATGCACTTATCATTCCCCAGTTTCAAACCATCCCACTGGGGATCTGCACTTTCAACCATACAAAGCCTCAAATAGTGCCAATTGAATGCTTACCTGATAATTGTTGTTATATGCAAACTCTATAAGTGGCAATTGTAGGTTCCAACTACCCTCAAAATCGATCACACAGGCTCGTAACATGTCCTCCAGGGTTTGTATGGTCCGTTCTGACTGACCACTAAAGTGTAGCTGGGAACCCAAGGCTTCTTGAAATGACTGCCAAGACCTTGATGTGAACTGGGAACCCCGATCAGAGATTATTGAGATAGGTACACCATGCAACGACACGATCTCATCCAAATACAGTCTGACATACTGGCTGTTTTAAAATTAATCTTTACTGGCAGAAAATGCACAAACTTGGTCAACCTATCCATAATCACCTATAGAGTCATACCGTTTCGGGGTACGTGGAAACCCAACTATGAAATCCATGGTAATCTTTTCCCATTTACAACCAGGAACATCTAAACTTTGAAGTTTCTCTGCTGGCCTCTGACGTTCTGTTTTAACTTGCTGGCAAGTGAGGCATTTTGTAACAAACTCTGCTATATCTTTCTTCATACCTTCCCACCAATAGAGATCCTTAAGATCATGGTAAATTTTAGTGATCCTAGGATGCATGGTATAGGAAGAGGCGTGAGCTTTCTCCAACAACGAATGTTTCAACTCCGGAATTGGGGGAACAACAATTCTATTTTGCTTTCTAAGGAAGTCCTCGACATCTATATAATACTCATCATCCTCACCTTGCTCTAATTTATCTCTAAGATACTGAAGGTGAGGGTCCACTTCCTAGGCTACTTTGATCTCATCTATCAGGATGGATCAAACTTGTATTTGTGTCAGCAATGCCCCCTGGGTGGTTACTTGAAGACTCACTCCACATATAATACATTTTTGCATTTGTCTAGCCGGATACCACCTCTAAATCGGCAAATGAGCTAAACTTCCCATGGATTTCCGGTTTAAGGCGTCTGCAATCACATTAGACTTGCGAGGGTGATACTGAATCAAACACTCGTAATCTTTCAGCAACTCGATCCATCGCCTCTGCCTCAGGTTAAGATCTTTTTGAATCTGGATATACTTAAGACTCTTATGGTGAGTGAAAATCTCAAACTTTTCACCATACAAGTAATGCCACAATATCTTAAGGGTAAAAATTATTGCAGCCATTTCTAAATCATGAGTGGGATAATTCTATTCATAGGGCTTTAGCTGCCTGTAAGCATAGGCAATAACTTTCCGTCTTTGCATCAGTACACATCCCAATCCCACTCTATAAGCATCACAATACACCGTAAACCCTCCTGATCTTGTCGGTAGGGCTAGAACAGGAGCGGTAGTCAATCACCACTTAAACTCTTGGAAACTCTTCTCACGGGCATCTGACCACTCAAATTTTATATTCTTCTAAATCATTCGCGTTAACGAGGCAGCTATTTTGGAGAAATTCTCTACGAACCTTCTATAATATCTTGCTAAACCCAGGAAGCTACGAATCTCCGTCATACTGGTAGGTCGGTGTCAATTTTGGATGGCTTCAATATTCTGGGAGTCTAAAACGATTCCTTATTTTGACACAACATGCCTTAGAAACACAACACTGGACAACCAAAACTCATATTTAGTGAACTTGGCAAACAACTTGTGTTCTCTCAATGAAGACTATCATAAATCAATCTAGAAAGGGTATGAATACCATATTCATCATATCCATGAAAGCCACGGGGGTATTAGTCAAGCCAAATGACATTACCAAGAACTCGTAATGTTCATATCTAGTCCGAAAGGCTATCTTCGGTACATCACTCTCCCTAATCTTCAACTGATGATATCTTGACCGAAGATAGATCTTTGAGAAACATTGCGCCCTATGTAGTTGATCAAACAAGTCATCGATCCTCGATAACAGATACTTATTCTTAATTGTTACCTTATTCAGCTGTCGAAAATATATACACAAATGGAGTGTTTCATCCTTCTTCTTCACGAATAATACTGGAGCGCCGTATGGAGACAAGATGGGGCGAATGAAACTCTTATCCTGCAAGTCTTGCACTTGAGCCTTCAATTCCTTGAGTTCTATAAGGGCCATCCTATATGGAGGGATCGATATAGGCTGTGTGCCTGGAACCACATTTATGCAGAACTCAATCTCTCTATCCTATGGTAATCCTGGAAACTCCTCTGGAAAGACATCGGAATACTCCTTTACCACTAGAATCTGCTCAATGCCATTTGTTTCCACTCTACTATCTGTCACATAGGCTAAGTAACCAATGTTTTTCTTTCGAAAGAGCTTAAACGCTTGCATCACCGATATTAAATTATAAGGTATTGCACTCTTATCTCCCTTATAAACTTTAACTAGTTGATTAGGAGTATGTAAGGTAATAGTCTTCTCCCGGTAATCTAATATCGCGTGATGCATAACTAACCAATCCATCCCCAAGATGACATCAAAACCCAAAATACTCAACACCACCAAATCAACATCAACTAGAGAACCATTCACTCCATGTGTAACCTCTATAGGTTTTCCTACTAGTATAGCTATGATGAAGGGTGAATCTAATGGCTCAGTATCTGTGCCCAAACAAGTCACAAAATACGGTGATATGGATGAATGAGTAGCACCTGAATCAAACAATATTATATCATGCACTCAACTAACTGATAGTGTACCTGTGACAACTGTATTATATGCCTGAGCATCCTTAGGCGTGAGAGTATACACTCTACCCTAAGCTCTACTAGTGGAAGTATATCGTTTGTCACCCACTAGTTATCCCCTTCCTTCTACTGTCTGACCCTTATCTATCGATCTCTACTCTTCTTCTCTCATACTCCTATTAGGCTGGGGTTGGAGTACCGATTGAGTGGCACTTGAAGGTGGCAACTGATCTACTGGTACTGGACAATCCCTCTTTAGATGACCCATCTGTCCACATCGATAACAACTTATGTTCCCAAGTCTACAAGTTCCTGAAAGAGGTCATCCACATGTCATACATGTTGGGTGACTCTGCCCTAGCTGGGCTACCGATGGAGAAGAAATTGCACGAGAGGTGGCATTCTCTGTAGGCCTACGGTCTGCACTCCCCTAGATCGGGCATATATCTCGACGTGTAGTAGGAGGGGCTGACATCTGCTGCTGTCTACTCTGACCACCCTGTTGTGGCCTAACTCTCTCCTCCGATCTTGGCCTCTTTCGAGACTCTCTCTACTTGCATGTCCCTAACTCGCGCCTCAAATCAGATAGCAGCATCCAAAATATAGGTATATGTAGTGGTCTATGTAAAATGGATGGACCGAAATAGATAATCATGTAGCCCGTTAACAAATATCTTCACTTTCATCTCTTCAGTACTAACTAAATGTAGGGTGTACCATGACAGTCGGGTAAACTGTATATCATACTGAGAAACTGTCATTTGATCCCCCTGAACTAAATACTCAAACTCTCGAGATCTGGCATCTCTAACACTCTGTGGCAGAAATCTAGACAAGAATTTCATACCGAACTAAGCCTAGGTCAATGAGAGTAACACCCCGCTGCTGACCATCTCGGAAAACCATGAACCAAGTATTTGTTACATCCCTCAACTGGAAGCTGACTAACTCAACTACCTACTCTGATGAAGATCCCAAAGCGGTACATATACGGTCCGACTCCTCAATAAATCCGCATAGGTCGGGGGATGACTTTACTCCTGAAAATATTGGTGGATGAAGCTTCTAGAAATCATGCAAAGAAACTAGATGTTCCAGACGCTGCAGTATTTGAACTGCTTCTAGAGGAAATCCATCAAGTATGGTGGAGGGTCCTGCTTGAAAAATGGTAGGATCTGGTCTAATTGGGGGAACTACTGTCTGGTGAGCGAATGAATGTCCTATAGGTGGGGATGGAACTAGAACTGTGGGTTCTGCAACTCTCGGCTATAGGCCTGGAGGCTACTGTTGTCGGGTAATCAATTGAGCAAGGGCTTCTACAGAGTGTTGGATCTTCCGCAAACCCGCAACTACTACATCATCAGTCTGAACCACTGGTCTTGCTATATCTTCTCCTACACCACCCTCATGTACAGATTCTGCTCTATGCCTCATATCTGGCTCAGGGGGAGGTGCCACTGATCTCTGGTCTGGAACTACACTCTGGGGCGCCCTACCACGCTTGGGGTCTTTCTCTTACTCCGGTTCTACCCTTTGGTGGCATGATATCTAAGTAATCAATAAGGAAAATGGTTAATTGAATTCTAAAGAAATCATGATCAATCAGAATGAGACATACCTCGGGACAAGGATACTAGAGAAACAACCTATTATATATTAGTACCTCAGGCATACTACATATATAATACATACTCTGATACCATCTTTGTAACAACCCCAATCCGGGAAGATTACCGGCAGATGACAGATTCCACTTCCACCTAAGCCACTAATTATAACTACAAATACGACCATTTTCTTATCTTAATATCTTTTAATCTTAGCAAAATACAAGCACGTATATTTCATAAAAATGTTTTAATACTTGAACCACAAGAAGATATACATGTCACACATCAAAAAGAAAACAAAATGGACTACATTCTATGTGAATATAAGTCTGACATGGTGGACCCATTTGACTAGTTACTGCAGTGCCACTTTTGTCCCCGATCCGTGTCTCTAGAAAATGGATGTGGCTCACCAGCGGAAAGATCCTACAAAACTGGAGAGTGGGGGTGAGTCCTAAAGAACTCAGTGAGTGAAGCTATAAAAATAGAAAAATGTATCAGTGAATAGTCAAAATCAACAAAACAACTTTCTCAATTTATAAAGCTTAAACAAAGTTTTCCGTTTAAAACTTTTATGAAAAATCATTTTATAAAATCTTATGTCTGAAATATCTGAGAATCTGCTGGAAATTCGGTGCATGGGGGTGTTACATCTCGTCGTCCCCCCATACGCTTAAACTGGTGGTCTTAGGGAGTTACGTCTCATCGTCCCCCAAGCCATAGAATTAGAGTCGGGGGTGCTGATCTATGCTACCCTTCTAAGACTAAATCTGGGATTTAGGGGCATCTGTCATCCCTAGTTCTGAACTATGTGTGCACACGTTATCTGTGTCTGTCAATTCCATATCTGTGTCAAGTTACATCTGAGGTGGGTTTTTCCCTCATGCCTCCAAAAATCATCAAAATCATGCTTTGAAAATCATCTCTTTCCAAATCATTTCTCAAAACATTATCGTTAATAAAATAATCTGAAAATCATTTAGGCTGATGCCCTAAAGCATTTAAAAGTAAGTTTCTCATCAAAATAATTAAATAAACTCAATTTAAGAAAAATGGTCCACTCACTGTGCTACGGTAAGTCCGGTGCGGTACATAACGTAAGTGATCTCTAAGTGCTTTGGCGTCAATCTAAGGTCAAAGAAACCGTTAGTTTCCTTGCAATTGATAGGAAAGAATATGTAATACATGATTGACATTTATGCTAGTAACATGACATAACACGTATATATACACTTATACGAAACCTTAGGGTGCCTTCTAACTACTTAGGATGAAACTGAAATGGATAAAATTGATCCTGGAAAATTTGATCACGCGTCACATGTAAGTGTTCCTAGAACATGCCAAGATCGTCTAAGAGTGATTCGTGTGTGAATTATCAAGAGAGTTGCGGAATACTCACATTGAATGGTTGAGGAGATTTCAAAAATTCCTTTTTTATTGGATGTGTTGGAAGCTTCGGAGCTTGAAATCGAGTTCCATACCACCGATGTCTTCCTTGTTTTACGTACAACTATGCACGAAACAGAAAAATTATCATTGCCAACTTGTAGTACTTTTCGAGGGCTTCGATTTGGCAGATGGCTCTGGCCGTGAAACGAAGCGACGAGTGGGGATTTAAAAAAACCCACTTCACGCATGTTTTCTCTTTTCTCATCATTGTCGGTGTTCTGGGGCTGTCGTCGGCCACCACAAGATGGACGGGTGGCCGTCACACCCCTTTGGGGCGTCACGCCGACCGACAATGGCCGGCTAGCCATCAGCGTGACTAGGTCTCTCCAAAGATGAATTTGCACACTGGGAGTCGAGTGGAGGGGTTTGGGAAGTTATGGCATTTTCGTAATTTCAAGATAATTCATGTTATTTATAGAAAATGTTTGTGGATATTACATTTTGACCTCCGCGAAATTACTGCTAGGTCCCTATCATGGGGCTTTCTCACAAATTTACATTTGGGAAGCCTTTCTAAAAAAAATTTTGAAAAGTGATCAACACTAAAGTTATTCGTCTCGGAAAAATGAGTCCAATGATTTAAGAATCAGCTCAATCGGAGTTCGTTTGCCATTTTATAGCTGAAATAATAAATTTTCCTCGTATAACGATATAAATAGGAATCATGTAATCGGTTCTCGAAATCACGCATTTTCCAACGCGATGAAACTTCAATTAAAAATATTTCTAACTATTTTCTAACATATATGATTTTATTTTCGAACATCATCCAGTTCCAAAACCTAAACTCTAATTCGGAAATCTTCTAGAATTACTCCAGAAATTTCGGGATATTATTGTAAACATATTCATATCTTGAATAATCGTCAATAAATGTGATAAAATATCCATAACCACCACGGTCTTTTATATTCATTGGTCTGTAAACTTCTGAGCATATTAGCTCAAGTGGTTGACTAGCTCTTATATCTTTTCCAGTAAAAGGTCTCTTGGTCATTTTTCTGTAAGAGTTCAATTCAAGGTCCCAATGATCACAAATCATGCATAAAAACCGCATATAAACACATCAAAGGAGTAAGGCGGAAACATAACTCACATTGAACGGTTTTGATGAAATGAAGAACATGCGTTTTTAAGCTCCCTCCAAGCTCGGCAATGGCTTCTGGAACTGCAGTGGACGCACGGTTTGGGCTGTGAAAGTCTCCTCCATTTTCGGCCATGCAAGACTCCATTGAAGCTCCAAGCTTCAAGCTTTCCAAGCTCATGAAGACACTTCCCTATCACCTATGTATTACTCAAGGTGTGCTAGCACTTATCATCTTCCTTGCATCTCCATTTTCTTGGTGAAACCAAAAAAAAATGAAGAAGAAACGGCAGTGAAGCCGTGAGATGCACAAGAAGAAAAAGAGAGGGAGATGAGAGAGTTATCGTGAACTGCATGTGTAAGAGAGAGAAGGCAAATTGTTTTACTTATATTTATATTTTATTTCCAAAATAAAATCAAATATAAAAGCCTTTTCATTTACCAAATACAAAAGTCAAAAAAGCAAAAAGCTTTCATCATTTCAACTTTTACTTTAAGTCACATCACATCACTTTAATAAAGTGACATGTTGTCAAGTCACATCACTCAAAGTGACAATTGATTTGACGATTGACGCGACTAGCGATTTGACGCTTGATGTGACTCGCGTGCCGCGCTCGAATTCGAAATGCGAATGCGCTCGCAATCACTCTCGAGCTCGGGTTCGCTAATTCCAAATTAACGAATTTTCCGTCGCGTCGTAATTAAGTGATTACGCCTAGCGAATTCATTATTCACGTCGCTAATGAATTAATTCTAAATTAATTCGTTCGCCCGAATTAAAATCTAATTTTAATTCCGCGTCGAAATCCAATTTCGATTAATATATCGAATATATTAATTTTATCGATTAATTCCAAATTAATCGTTCTCTCTCTTTAATTAATATTTTATCCCAGATAAAATATCTCCGCAATTAATCTCAGATTAATTTTCTCTCTCATCGAATTAATCCCAGATTAATTCTATCTCTCTCTTCTAATTAATCCCAGATTAATCAAAGTGCGAGTCATACGTCATCGGTGAATCTTCAGGAAGCGACCCATGAGATCTCCGGATATGTTGGCAGTAAATACGATCGTCGGACTGTCCGAACACGTAAGTACCTCGTACTACGTTTATATCGATTTACAAGACAAGGTTGGCTTCTAGCAAAGCGCTATGCCTACCCAATTCTCCAGAAATATTCTTACAGGAATATATAGATCTGTATCAAGCGTAGTATACCATAGTATTGTGTATATTGGCCCAGTATCGGATAATCACGTGCTAGGCCTGGGGCTGGATAAGTGTCTGCCCCGTACGAAGCACATGTCGGATGTCTGGTAACTAGTCTCTATAATCGGATATATATGACCTTGTCATAATATCCTGATGGCCGCGCAGCACTTAAGAGCACTAATACCGTATCCTGCGTGACATCATCTCCAATATGACTGAAGTGATACTTCCGTCTTGACATCACACCCAATACTCTACGACTCTCTGATAAACCCAGAAGTGGTGTACTCAGAACCGTTTAAAGTCCCCTACCACCAAGACCAAAGTCTATCGATTATCGTAAGTATTAGCGATGTAAGTCTCAGGTTAAGACCATACACACCTACCTTGATTTCGGCCTCCCATAGACACATAGTCATAATACCAATGGGATTCCGAGGGGTCTATCCAGAGCGAAGCTGTTTCCCGTACCATCGGTGAAACACGACCTCCTATCGCACTTGCATAAGTATCCAACACTTATATATATGAGAACTATGTCGTTGTGCCCTCACAAACGTGCACAAGTGCAATACTAGCCTATTCCGCATTATCGATGTCCAGTCTCGATAATACTACGGCTAGGGATATTTAATGATTAAACCTTCGGGGACTGATACTGTCTCATATCATTCTCAATCCAGGAACTAATCATAGAGACCTCTCTTCATTTATATATCTATGGTGATCTAATCACAAATGATGAGAGTGCAATTTCCTTATTACATAGTTAATTTGCTACAACAACACAATGATATGTGCAAATAGTGACGCTATGGGTCATATTATCCAACAATCTCCCACTTGGCACATAGCCAGTCACTCGAGTGTCTAACACCCGAACTATGTACAATTCGCTCAAATTGCTGAGGAAAGGTTTTCGTCAGCGGATTTGCTTAATTATCGTCTGACGCGATTTACACGATCATCACATCGCCACGATGTATGATCCGAACGAATCAGATGATATAGAAGTATATATCTGGATCGTCGATGAGACCTTTAATTCTTTAGCCTGTGCTGACGCCTAGCTCAGCTGCTAACAGAACTATATCTAATCTAATTAGATTTATTATCGATCCAAATGGCTTCTATTGCTGCCTCAGCTGCAGCAATAATCCGCATTTGTTGTTAATTCGGCAACAGTTATCTTGCTCGGAAGATTTCCAGCTCACTGTCCCAGTGTTCAAACTTTATAGTACCGCAGTATTTACCGGTTTGGAAACTTGCAACAGTGATCCCAGTCACTTCAAGTTCTCCATCTCCATAGTTTAAGACAACATCTTTAGTTCTCTTAGATACTAACAGATGTTCTTAATCTTTAATCCAGTGACTATCACTTGGATTGACCCGATTGTAACTTCATATGCTCAAAGCGTATGAGACACCAATATAAGTACATTTTAAATGTACAATTTCTCAGAGAGTGTTACCAACTCCAAATCTAGCCCAGTAGATCTTTATTCATTGAATAAAGGTTGTTACTCCCCAGAATTCTACGGAGAATTTCTTATGAAAGCCAAGCTTTCACCGATTGTTTTATGGGAATTTCATTGTCAGTGCCCTCTCCCACTAACCTCCCTATATACACAAGAATTATTTCGTTTTGAGTCAAATCATAAACTATTATGATTATTTCAAAACGTCAGTTCCAAGAACCTTATGCTTGCTTCAATCCAAACATGGATTGAATAATCCGCAAACCTTGTTTGTCGGTTATACAAAATCGTCAGAATGTTATAAACATTCTCCAAAATGTTTCCTTTTCAGGAAAGTGATTTTGATTTGTAACTGACATATTTCATAAATGAAATATACAGTTATCAACAAGCATCTTCAAAATGGATTTACCATGGCAACAGGTAAAAGGTTGAACCGTTATTAACACAATGTTGATAACGATACCTTTCCGTCAAAAGCCCAGCTTTGTACGTTGGTATGTTGCCTTCCATGTATGTCTTCATTGAAGACATTTAATGTACCATAGGCACAATGCCTCGTGGTACAACAACTAGTATCCAAAATAGTTGTTAAACATGGAATCCATTTTGGACTCATGGCACTTTGCCATAATAGGGAGTTGATACCTTGTATCACTACCTCATACGTAATCAGTTGGTGTACCTTAAAAGATTAAAATCTTTATGAGGTGAGATCAGAAACCCATACCCCAGGTTGTTTTCTGACTCTCTCTGATCTACGCGGTTTCTTGTGTATTTGAAGATTAATGGTATAGATTCATCATTGATGAACTATTTGTGTTCCATTAAGGACTTCGTGCTTTGAACAGTATTACTGCGATTTTCATCGAGTATCACTATCCTCCCACTGACCACTGCATATCGGTATTCCTCTCAGGAAAACCGCATGGTGAGCAACAATCACATTGTTCTCATGTGGGATTTATAAGTACTATACTTATGGTTTCCCTTAGGATAACCTATATTGGCACTAATCCAATTTGGGTTCTTAGTTTGGTATCATCCAAACTTTATGCCTGGCATACCCAAATTATCAGGAATGAGAAACCTCGTTTCTTTCCTGTTCATATCCTATATGATATCTGTCAAACAGATTTACATGGAACCTTATTCTAAATAAGTTTTGCACTGTTAATACATATCCTGTTGAAGGAAACAGTAGCTCAGAGCGACTCGCGAAAAACCTAATCATGTCCAACAAAACTTGTTTTTTAGTTCTGACACACCGTCTATTGACGTGTCTCGGGAGGAGTCCTCATATGAAAGAATACCGTACTCTTTCATGTACGTATGAAACTTACTGCTTAAGTATTTACCAATACGGTCTTACCGTAGCGGCATAATACTACAGCCGATCTGTTTGTATACTTCGTGTCGAAACTCAAAGTTTCGTATTTGTGATCTTCAAAAGAAACACATAACCATAACGAGATGCCACATCCGTTAAGGTCACGAAATATTCATGTTCACATCTAGCCTAGCTAGATATGGGCCCACTAACTTCACCATGAATAGGGTTTACAGATCGGTGGCCTTTACACTATTACCTAGTAAATAGTATTTTAGGTACTTTACCTAGTAAACTAGATTCGTAGACCTTATTTGAATAGTCAAATCAGTCCTAGTACCCACTCTTCAAAAGTGTGGATATACGAGTCTTGTTTAATTGTGTCCCAGACAACAATGCCACAAATAAGTCTCTATTGATCAAATCAATATGAGCTTATTTTTTTTGTCATTTTATATGTTTGAGATTTTATTTATATTCAAAATATAAATTCTGTTATTCACATCTAATGTGTTTATCTCGGTTTAAAGTCAGTATCCAACTCATAGCGGATTCTGAACATCAATACACATATTTTATGTACCACACTAAGTATTTAAAATCTAATTTCAATACTAGTTGTGAACATAACTAAGACAAACATTTTTTAAAGTTAGAGCCTCGCCCTTTCTTTAATTCCTTCGTGTCTTCCATATCCAAATGGTAGTCACTTTGGGATATGTCAATTATCCTTTTCAATATTTTAGGAACCTTAGGCCAAGCCTTGGGTTTTTTAGAATATTGAAAGGAATGTGCACCTCGTGTAACATGCCCAAATTGCAAACTTTGACTTTTCTCCACTAGAATAGTCAATTAATTCTCCAAGAATTATTAATTGCAATTTTAATACTTTTAAATCTAAAGATAGATTTATTATAAGTATATTAATTAAGCATTAAAGTCATCATCACATAAATCTTCCAAAGATTTTATGCTCTACTATTTGCTTAATTTTGGGCGTAACGTATAATAAGTTATTTTATCAAATAAAGTAACCTATTATTTATTCCCAATTTGAAAATTAAATCATTTAAAATATTTTAATCCCAGATTATATTTTAAATATCCAACTTTTCAATTTCTTATCTTGATTACAATAGTCCAACTATTTAATCAACGATTAGTGGTACTATATATTATAATGATTATAATAGTCCAACTATATAATCAAATATAATCCAAATTAATTAACCTCAATTACATTGATTACTATAATCCAATTATAAAATCAACTGTAAACTGAAATTAATTAATTCAAATATATTGATTAATATAATCCAATTATATATAATCAAGTATAATACAGTCCAACTGTTTATTAAAACAACAATTTAAATATTAGTCCAACTAACATTTAATATTACGACGAAATAATTTAAATGAGCGCGTATGGCGAGTAATTGAACGAATGTTGCAAATTCAATACTTGCCTCCCACTATTTTTCGTCGAGCCTCTAACCCTCTGTGGAGTACTCGGGAAACCGTGTTTCCTAGTGGGCTAGGATCCCGTTAAAGTATCATACAATCCTGACTTTGGTCAATAAAAAATTGTATGATAATTAACAAGGTAGATGTCGAAGATCAATTGGATCCCATCCAACTCCTAGATCCAGTAGGTGGACATCCAAGTCCGAAACATATATCTAATATATGCCTATATATCGAATATATATACCCTACCCGTTTCCTCTGAATCAACTAGGCCTTGGCTTTGGCCAAAAACAAACCTAGTGATCCCAGTCAAGCGTGGACCCATTGACAGGGAAGCTTCGTAATCAAATGTCTATGGACAAGAAGTGGTCTTGACTTTGGTCAAAAACAAACCACAACTTGGACACGACACCGATATATAACAAAGCCTCGTGATTAAAGCACATCTTTGACTGACAAGGGCTTGACTTTGGTCAAAAACAACCCCTGACAATCTCCGATCTTGAGCAAGAATCACTCAATGGAAGGAAATGACGCTTGATATTTAACGAGGGTTTTTCGCGTGCAAATTGGCTACCAATTTAATTATCTTTGTTAAGGTCTCATCATCATACACCCTTAAACATGCATTCTAAATACATAATAAAGCGTATATGAAAATAAAATAATAATGATATGCGGATGGATATTTTACATTGATCCTATATCAAATCTCTCACTTTCTCTCTCCCGCTAGCACTTGTATTACTTCTACCCGTTACACTACACTTCTAAAGAAACCTCTTTTACATGGAGGGGAATAGGTGAGAAGAGAATACAAAGAAATAAGAGATAAGGCTGGACACGCAGGTCCAATTTAATAAATCAAATTTATTACAATTTCCAAAATCGCCCAACCCGACTAATATCCATCCGATATACATTATTCAAACATCACAACCATGTATTCATACAAGCATGTTATCAATCAATCAATCAAATTAATTAATCTTGATTATTAGTGACCATCCAATGTTCAAACAAAGATTTGATTTTTGTTCGAGTCAAACTCGTTTAGCAAACATGTACTCAAAGTACAATTTCTACGAATTAAATTAAATTACATAATTAAATCCAATTTAATACGTATTTAATTCTAATTCATTATTTAATTCTAAATTAAATATTACACTTTTATTAACGAACCTTTACGACTTAAATTCCAAATTTAATCGCAACGGGTCTCAAAGCCCGATTAACATCTAATGTTTTATTTAATTAAAGTCCAATGGGCTTTTAGTTAATTTCTATAGGCGTGGACTTTTGGTCAACTCGGGTCAAACCGAACAACCAAAATCCAATCCGGGAGTTACCCCATAAGCCTTTAAATTAATTTTGGCCCATTAGGCCCAATTAAATAATTAAGGTCCATTAAGTCATAATTGGACCTTTTGGATTCGGTTTTGGGCCTAATTGGATCCAACCAATTTTGCCTAAACCCAACTTTGTTACAACAAAGCCCAAAAGCCCAATTACAAGCTTTTTTTTTTTTTTTTTTTTTTTTGAAATCGTTGGAAACCCCGCCACCAAACCACCCATTCTGGGCCGCGGCGCAGGTAAAACCCCCGGCTGCCCCAGACTCTTACAAGAAATTGCACCCCCTGGATTCGAACCCAGAACCTCAAGGTGAGATTATGAACCCTTCACCACCAAGCCACACCCCTTGGGGGCACCCAATTACAACCCAACAAGCCCAATTTCCAAAATCAAGCCCAAATTAATTAACTTATAAAATTCCAAATTTCACAATTAATTAACCTAAGTGTAATACACAATCAATTACCCAATTAACATTTCTAAAACATCAATTAGCCTAATTAATCATGCATTTTAACAACCAAATAGTGTCCAACACAATTCAATTAAAATCAAACCCAATTAACATGCTTTCAAGTCTCGGCAATTAGGGGTTTTTCAATTCGATTCGGTTTCAATCCAATTGAGTCCACAATCTTAATTTCCCAAATCAATTCAATTCATCCAATGAATTAAAACAAAAAATCACAAAGAATTTCATGTTCATAAGATTCGGCCAAGCCACTTTAAAAGGGAAAAAATGTTCTAAATCAAAATTCAATCCAATTGAACTTCAAAATAACATTAACCAATTGTTTTAAGTCATCCAATGATCAAACAAAACAAAATTACCAAGACATTAGGGTTCTTCCAATTTTCGGCCAAGCCTCCAATTTGGGGAAAATTGAATCCAATCCAATTTCATGAAATTGATCACACACAATCTCAATTAAACATGTTCTAAGCATACTTAAACATCCAATTCAATTAAAACATGCTTAAACACATTTTACCCAATTTCAAGTTTCATTTCAACCTAAAGAATTGGGGAAAATTGATCTAATCCAATTTTCTTGAAATTGATCATGCACAACTTCAATTCAACCTCATTCAAGCATAATGCATCAAACAATTCAACCAAATCATGCCTAAATCGAGTTTACCCAAATTAAAGTTTTGACAAAAATAAGCAAATTGGGGAAAATCAATCCAATCAATTTTTTTATCAAATTGATTACATACAACTCAAATTCAATCATATATAATCATTCTCAAACAATCAATTAGACAGAATCAAGCTAAAATCAAAAAGCCCCAAATTTGCTCAAGAACCCTAATTCGGTTTTCATGCAACAATAGCTCTAGATACCATTGTAAGAGTTCAATTCAAGGTCCCAAGGATCACAAATCATGCATAAAAACCGCATATAAACACATCAAAGGAGTAAGGCGGAAACATAACTCACATTGAACGGTTTTGATGAAATGAAGAACATGCGTTTTTAAGCTCCCTCCAAGCTCGGCAATGGCTTCTGGAACTGCAGTGGACGCACGGTTTGGGCTGTGAAAGTCTCCTCCATTTTCGGCCATGCAAGACTCCATTGAAGCTCCAAGCTTCAAGCTTTCCAAGCTCATGAAGACACTTCCCTATCACCTATGTATTACTCAAGGTGTGCTAGCACTTATCATCTTCCTTGCATCTCCATTTTCTCGGTGAAACCAAAAAAAAATGAAGAAGAAACGGCAGTGAAGCCGTGAGATGCACAAGAAGAAAAAGAGAGGGAGATGAGAGAGTTATCGTGAACTGCATGTGTAAGAGAGAGAAGGCAAATTGTTTTACTTATATTTATATTTTATTTCCAAAATAAAATCAAATATAAAAGCCTTTTCATTTACCAAATACAAAAGTCAAAAAAGCAAAAAGCTTTCATCATTTCAACTTTTACTTTAAGTCACATCACATCACTTTAATAAAGTGACATGTTGTCAATTCACATCACTCAAAGTGACAATTGATTTGACGATTGACGCGACTAGCGATTTGACGCTTGATGTGACTCGCGTGCCGCGCTCGAATTCGAAATGCGAATGCGCTCGCAATCACTCTCGGGCTCGGGTTCGCTAATTCCAAATTAACGAATTTTCCGTCGCGTCGTAATTAAGTGATTACACCTAGCGAATTCATTATTCACGTCGCTAACGAATTAATTCTAAATTAATTCGTTCGCCCGAATTAAAATCTAATTTTAATTCCGCGTCGAAATCCAATTTCGATTAATATATCGAATATATTAATTTTATCGATTAATTCCAAATTAATCGTTCTCTCTCTTTAATTAATATTTTATCCCAGATAAAATATCTCCGCAATTAATCTCAGATTAATTTTCTCTCTCATCGAATTAATCCCAGATTAATTCTATCCCTCTCTTCTAATTAATCCCAGATTAATCAAAGTGCGAGTCATACGTCATCGGTGAATCTTCAGGAAGCGACCCATGAGATCTCTGGATATGTTGGCAGTAAATACGATCGCCGGACTGTCCGAACACGTAAGTACCTCGTACTACGTTTATATCGATTTACAAGACAAGGTTGGCTTCTAGCAAAGCGCTATGCCTACCCAATTCTCCAGAAATATTCTTACAGGAATATATAGATCTGTATCAAGCGTAGTATACCGTAGTATTGTGTATATTGGCCCAGTATCGGATAACCACGTGCTAGGCCTGGGGCTGGATAAGTGTCTGCCCCGTACGAAGCACATGTCGGATGTCTGGTAACTAGTCTCTATAATCGGATATATATGACCTTGTCATAATATCCTGATGGCCGCGCAGCACTTAAGAGCACTAATACCGTATCCTGCGTGACATCATCTCCAATATGACTGAAGTGATACTTCCGTCTTGACATCACACCCAATACTCTACGACTCTCTGATAAACCCAGAAGTGGTGTACTCAGAACCCGTTTAAAGTCCCCTACCACCAAGACCAAAGTCTATCGATTATCGTAAGTATTAGCGATGTAAGTCTCAGGTTAAGACCATACACACCTACCTTGATTTCGGCCTCCCATAGACACATAGTCATAATACCAATGGGATTCCGAGGGGTCTATCCAGAGCGAAGCTGTTTCCCGTACCATCGGTGAAACACGACCTCCTATCGCACTTGCATAAGTATCCAACACTTATATATATGAGAACTATGCCGTTGTGCCCTCACAAACGTGCACAAGTGCAATACTAGCTTATTCCGCATTATCGATGTCCAGTCTCGATAATACTACGGCTAGGGATATTTAATGATTAAACCTTCGGGGACTGATACTGTCTCATATCATTCTCAATCCAGGAACTAATCATAGGGACCTCTCTTCATTTATATATCTATGGTGATCTAATCACAAATGATGAGAGTGCAATTTCCTTATTACATAGTTAATTTGCTACAACAACACAATGATCTGTGCAAATAGTGACGCTATGGGTCATATTATCCAACATTTTCCTTATAGACAAGATTCACATACTGGTAAAGTACCAAGCTTTAACTAGTTTAAAGCCCCGTTCTTTATCAACCTATCTATCCGGTCAAGGCTAATATGACCAAGTTTAAGATGTCATATCTATATGTCATCGAGAGAAATCCTTTTCCACTTTATTTTAGGTTTTTCAACCTTAAATATTTCAGTGTTAAATAGTGAACTATGTGTTAACGGTCTTAACACATATAAGTTGTTCTCCGAGTTTCCTATGCATATAGTTAATCCGATTCTAGCAATATTAACTGAATTATTATTAAACAAAATTGAAAAACCATCATCCAAATATTTAGAAACATAAATCAAATTCCTACGAAAACCAGGAATAAACAGCATATTGTTTAACTATTATTTAAAAAAATTCAAACTGGAAAATCCCACTAGTTTTACTGAAACGGCATCCCTTGTCCCGAACCTTATGGTACAGTCACCTTCCGAAGGTCCCTCTATAAGTCAAAAAGTTATGGCCTTCTTCTCTTTCAACTCAGCAAAGGATTTAAGACAATTCTTTTTCCAATGCCCATCTTTATTGCAATGGAAAAATTTTCCTTTGGGCTTGGCGTCCTTGGAGTTTCTCTTGTTCTTCTTCATGAACTTTGCCTTAGCCTTCCTATTATTTTTCTTATTTTTCTTCTTCTTCTTCTTTGTAAATTTGGAAGAGTCAGTAACATTTTCCTCTCTACTAGGCTTACGAGAATCCACCAGCATAGGCTCGTAATGGGTGAGCTCATTAAGTAGCTGAGTAAAAGTAAAAGTCAACTTGTTCATAACATAGTTTCTTTTAAACTACAAGAAACTCTTCGGAAGAGTTTCCATGATCATGGTCACCTAGTTGTACTCGTCAATACGAGCACCATGAGTTTCAGTCGTAGTGAGATAGGTCATCATCTTCAAGACGTGCTCTCGAACAAATGTATTTTCCTTCATCCTTGTGGTCATCGATGAGACCATAGTCTTATGAAGTTGCTACTCTAAAGGCTACCTGAACATGTCCTTTAATGACTGCATCATCAAAGATGTTATACGATTGGCTCATGTTTTACAGCAAGAACGACAGACATCCCTACTAGAAAGTAGGCATCGCGTACAACTTAGCCATCATTTATGGCCGGTTCTAGAGGATATTCCTTCGTTAAGATAAATTTAAGGTCTTCACATACCAATATGGTGTTCATATTACTTTCCATTTCATATAATTTTCTCCCGTTAATTTATCATTTGAGATTATTGATATGATAGGAGAAACCATGGTTGAAATTAAAACAAGCATGCATTTTAACATTCATTCATCGCATATTAAAATCATTAAAAATATTTAGGCATAAAATTAAACATGATGCATGTACCGTGTATAATGAATATGTCACAGAAAATTATCATTCCACAAATAAGTGTTGGTGTAGGGTAGGTTAAATATTTTTGTGAAAAGTGTGATTTATACCCACTTATTCATACATTTTTACCTTATTATTTTGTTAGTTTTGTATCATTTTACGTGTTTCGTAGTTTGTTTTATTGATATGAAGCATTAGAGCATGGATCTATGGGAAAATGGACATGTTTTTGAAGCTTAAAGATATAAAGGAAGCATGCAAGAAAGGCTAAATACGTAAAAATACTCATCCTGACAGATGAGCTGGCATCGCGAAGCCACCAATCATGAAGAAAAGAAAAGCTTGTCCAGAGAAGCTAGCGTTATAATGCCATTTCTGGCGTCGCGACGCCCTAGACGATTTTCAAACTAGGAAATCTATTTTCTACATGAAGAAAAACTTTGGGACTTCCCTATAAATACGTAGTGCGTCCAAAATCCTATAAAATAGAATGAGACATAACAAAAGAGCTTTAAACACATAGAGGGAATTGAAGAGCGATAAGAAAAGATGAAGGTGGTGACGTTCGAAGACGAAGAGATTCGATTCAGGTTTTATCTTCTAGTTTCTTTCTTCAAACTCTTATGGTGTACAATATGTTCTTAAATTCGTTTTCGTTATTCTTTTATTTAGTCATGAACTAATTTTCTTATTCTAGAGGATGATGTAACCTATGCTTGAACCTATGTGTTTGATTGCTAAATAACTTTGTGTTTAATGTTTTTGGTTTGTTGCCCACAAATTAGATGATTCCATGTTTGAATCAATCACTCGGGAGAGGGGATTTTGAATAGGATTTTGAAAATATAATCTATGAATTTTATACAGTTCGAGAGGCCTATAATTCCTTTGAAGTAGTCAACAAATAATCACATAGTATAATGATTTGTTAATTACTAGATTTTATAGAGATATCGAAGTCAGTAATTAATAATATTTTCAATCAGCACTCGGGAGAGAGAGTATAATAATTTAGCATTCTTGGCTTATAAACTAAGAAATTGAGTAATAATTGATTGGCATGATAAATACATAGGGGACAGATATGTGAAATCAGACTCTAGAATTTATCTCATCGTGGTAGTTCTTACTTAAACGTTAAGACTTCTCGCTTATTTAGTTTTTAATTTTAATTTAGTTTAATTTAAATTGCTTTCTAAATAAAGTTAAGTTTATTAATTATAGTACTTAATGTATTCAATCCATGTGGGTTCGACACTCTTTATTCATCCTTTACTAAAACTTGACACCATATACTTGGGCTACGATAATTTTGCAACAATTTTCATGATAGATCGAGACAATCTCAATTGAATAATATATGCAAGAATAACTCTTATTCCTATAATAATCAACTATAGTTTAATTCGATCGAGGAATTTGAATTAACATTTAATCATTCCTTTGTGAGTGTAACCAAATATTTCGGAACTGTCGAACTTAATTAGTAGGTACCACCGTAGGGTAGGTCAGTTCACCAAATACATATAAAATTCCTATCCTCTCGGAATCCAAACTTGATATTGACCCAAAATAGACACCATCCATAGGGGGACAAAAACAAAGCCGTCTTGAGTCGATTTTTGAATCTCATATTTTCAGAGTAACAACGGAGATTGCGGGATATATTGTCGTATATCCCTCTCTCATTCACTATTTTCAAATTTAAGGTTTCTACTTAAAATATCTAATAGTTTAATCTACTAGTGTCTACAAGTTTATGTGTGTAACATCCCCAATCTGGGAGATGTTACCGATATGGGATAGACCGTACTAACCCCATAATCCTCTGACTCTAATAACTACTATTCAATTTCTGATACTCTTTTCTCTAATATATATATATAGTATGTAAGGGACCGTAGCCCAAACTCAACAACTTATCATGCAAACTCAACTCTAAAAATTGTATACATAAAATATGTGTCTTTACAACGACTACGACATGAATAGAAACTGGTACATGACTTCTATTTTGACTCTGAATGGACTCTTATGCTCTCTGACTCTGAAGTGGTGGACTTCAAACCCTAGTGACTGCATCAGTATCCTTCCTCTCTCAAGTTCGTCCTCCGGGAATACCTGCAATAACAAACACTGAGAGTGGGGGTTAGATCGTTGTACGATCTAAGCGAGTGGACATATTTTCTCAGAACTTATTTTTATTTAAAATTTTTCTGTATCAGACTTAATATTCTCGTTTTTACGGCGCTAGCCAGTTACTTCATCAGTTACATTTCATTGAGCATACTTTGAAAAATGTTTCTAAAAATGAATGGTTTTCAAAAAATGTTTCTTATAGTTTTGAGATACAAAACATGGTTTTATGTTTTCGGGGCATGGGGGAAAGAACCCACCCCAGTATGTAACTTATACAGAGATGGAATTGACGGACAAAGACATGTGCACATGTAGAGGATTGGGGGGACGTTGATACGTAACGCCCCCAGATCCTAGAGTAGGGCTGGGGGGACGTCGATACGTAACGCCCCCAGATCTTAAAGCAGGGCTAGGGGGACGGTGATACATAATGCCCCTAGACCCTAGTTTCAGAGCTTGGGTGGTAGCATAGATCCGTACCCCAGTTCTAGTTTGTGGTTTGGGGGACGGCGATATGTAATGCCCCAAGACCACCAGTTTCAGGGACATTAGTGGCATGCTTTGGGGGACGGTGATACGTAACACCTCAAAGTCATGGATTTGCACTGCTAGCTCCAGTTAGGTGTATGAAAGGATGGCGATACGTAACGCCCTCATACGTCAAGGTTTTTCAGTTACAGAGCAATTCACAATGATTAGATTTCCAGAAAATAGTTTTTCAGAAAATCAGATTTTAAAAAATAGTTTTCAGAAACGAGAGTTTCAAAAGTAGTTTTTAGAAAGACAAGTTTTATTAAAGAGATTTTAGATGAAATTTTCGGAAAAGAGATTTCATATAAAGTGATTTCTAAAACTTTGGTTTTAAAACCTAATGTTTTGATTTTAGTATTTTAGTTTCTCGTCCACTCACTTTGATCGTACAACGGTTTAACCCCCCACTCCCAGTGTTTGTTATTGCAGGTATTCCCGGAGGACGAGCTCGAGAGAGAAATGATATTGATGCAGTCAGTAGGGTTTGGTGTCCACCAGTTTAGAGTCAAAGAGCATAATAGTCCAGTCAGAGTCAAAATAGAAGTCATGTACCAGTTTATATTCATGTCATAGTCGTTGTAAAGACACATGTTTTATGTATACTATTTTTGGAGTTGAGTTTGCAAGATAAGTTGTTGAGTTTGGGCTACGGTCCCTTACATACTATATATATATATATATATATATATATTAGAGAAAAGAGTATCAGAAATTGAATAACAGTTATTAGAGTCAGAGGCTTATGGGGTTAGTACGGTTTATCCCATGCCGGTAGCATCTCCCAGATCAAGGATGTTACAATGTGCGGCTAAAATATAACTCAATTTACACTAGTGTAAAATTAGTGACATATCTAATTTTAACTCGTAAAATTTTATTCACTAATTCTTATTAGTCCAAACTAATATTTTACTAATTAAATGAATTTAACTATGTGTACTTTAGTGACCTAATTAATTTTAACTCTTAAAATTTTTAGTTCACTAATAAGTTCAAAAATTGAAATTCATATATATTAAAACCGAATTTTCAATTTTTTTAAACCCTTAAAATAATTAATCCAATTAATTTATTTTCATGCATAATATATACTAATGTAACTTCTTTAATTTCATAAAATCAAATTTTATGACTAAAATAATTATGCATATCTTACATGTTATGGCATGTGAAAATGTAAGAGTATAAACCCTAAGCTATATGATATATTATTCAAACATTTCGAAATCAACATACATATAACATAAGAATTGCATTGATCGGACTCTTATTTTTCTATACTAATCTAATTAGTACAAAAATTTTACAAAGACATCCCTCGCTCTTCAAATCTTGCTTCATGGAATGGAATGTGCGGGAAAAACTCTTCATAATGTCGTTGATGGCAACGGCTCTCCAATTACATAAAATAATGAGGCAACTCAAAATTTACATAAAAGGTAATTATAACACTTTGTAAAAATTGTCCTTATGGCCTTACATTCCCAAAAGCAAAAAAAAAACATTAAAAAAAAATCGGAAAAATTTACAACCAATGTAATACTTTCATCAAATGAACTTAAACAAAAATACGTATCACATGAACATAAAATTGTGCCTACTCATCATAACATGTAAAAATATTTATATTATAAATAATGAAAAATAAAAACTTTTTAATAAAAATAAGAAGGGTTAAGAGCACTTTTCAACCTTGCTCTACATGCCAATTGTAGGAACCGATTTCATCCGCGGCGGAAGCGACTTCTGTTGGAGTTGGTGCTTGGAACACCAATCTGAATAATGTATTGTATATTTTATTATTTATTAATCAAATAACTATATTTTCATTTCAAACCTTATTAATGGTAATGTCATTATGTATATTAGATTAATGTATAAATATACTAAGAATGACATCGACCTTAGAATAGCCTTGTAGTAATACTGGACACTAGGTGATCTGACATTGGGATGGTATTACTATTATAAATTATTCTTAAAGCAAATAATCATAGTCGTTGGTTTTGGAATATGGTCGAGTTCATATATCCTAGAAGACTAGCACATGTCGTATATTGGAATTGGAGTTCCAATGATTTAACCTGATGTGCCATGAGCTTTGGAAGCTCGTATAGACATGTAGGTATTCGTTGGAGCGAATACTGAATGACTCATAGGTGATTTCTAATAGTTGGAAGTACACACCACTGTCAATAGAAATCTTCTCGAGTCGAGTAGCATATATGATCCTTTGACTATAGGATAATATTGATTTTATGTGAGATCCTCCACACTTAGATGCCATGTATGTCAAAAATATTTCATGGTATGGTCTCTAGATGTCCGTTGGGTATGGACCAATGCACTCATTAATCAAGTGCGTATCAAGATAAGATATGTCGGCCCGTATGTGTTCCATAAAGGGTTTAGGTATCCATGTGAGTAAATCATGATTCTTAAAGACTTTGGCCGAAGCCGATCACCTATGGTGGATCACATTAGTTGTAAAGAATCATGGATATATCAACGTGAGATGTGCTCCTCGGTAACTTGATGGCGTATTCTATAGTTCCTAAGCATAACTCGATTAGCCTACGACGGTGGGATTGTTAAACATATATGATGACCTCGACTTGTATAGTTCAGAAGGGTCATTCGTGTTCTTCACAAATTCGAAGGTGTCGAATTGCGTACATATTAGTTAGGCTTATATGACGAACATGTCTGGACTTAGAGAGTCTCATAATATGAAGTGTACTCGTTGAACACTTGGGTAACCGATAATTTGTTATAATAAATAATATTCGATATTACAATTATCAACTAAGATAATTAAGTATTATTGGATAACATTGATTTTTTACTTTGACCCAATTGGATTAATCCAAAATTACACATGGACTTTGTCGTAATTTCATAAATATCTCTACCATTTGAGAATATTTTGGTAATTACAAATATATAATTATAGGTGTATTTGACTTGATTTAATTGGATTAAATCAAAGTGGTAGACATGTAATGATTGGATTAATCAAAGTGGTATACAAAGGTGATTAGTCACACCTAATTATACATATTTGGACAAATTAGATTAAACCGACATAAAAATTGATTAGAACTTTTATTAATTAAAAATTACCTAAGTTTTGCTATAAATAGCAAGCTTGGGAAAATGTTTTAATCAAGCTTAAGAAAGTTAAAACAACCAATTCTTAGAGAAGTTAGCCTAAGTTAGAGAAGTGTTTAGAGTAGCTTTGGAAGATCTCTACAATATTTCAATAAGGAAAAATCAAGATTGGATCTTGGAGTGAAGCTTGCTAGCATTAGAATCAAGATCGGATCTTGGAGTCAGGCTTACTAAACTTTGGATGTTCTCCAACCATTTCAACAAATGAGAAGGAGATTGGATCTTTGTATCAAGCTTACTATGTTTGATCTTCTCTTAAGTTATGTTCTTCATTAGTGAGACATATAGTGATGAATTATGTATTGGATGCATAATAACATAGCTTAAAGTTAAAATTAGGCTAATGAATTGTGTTTGGATGCTTTGGAAGTATAAACATAATATGCTTGTAATTGGGTCAAATATGTTCATGTTAGACATGAAATAATTAATAAGAGTTTGGAACTCTAAATTAAAGCTTAAAGCTATGACTACCATTCTAGAATCACTTGACCACCTTTGAGTGACCTAGAATTATTCATGAGTTATTTCATTGTGGGATTCTAAATTGGTTTGTGTTTTGATTCAAACAAATGCATATATGTATTTGGAATACATTTATGTTTGTTGTATAATATGTGTTGATGATGGTTTTGATGCTAAAGTTTAATTTTAAGTGTATTGAAGTATTATGAGAAAATTGTAAGTGTTTAGAATTAATTTGAAGGCAAAATTGCTCATTGCTAACATTTTACACATGGAAACATCGTGATTTTGATCTATGGCGTCGCGACACTCAAAATTCAGTGATGTGGGAGTCGCGACGCTAGCCATTAGGTGTTGCGACGTCGAGCTCTCACAGTTTGGGCGTCGCGTACCTACATCTAAGTGTCGCGACGCGCCGTGACCTGATGCCCGCACTAAAACTTCATTTTCTCCGTTCCGGAGTTTCTGGACTCCGATTTGGTCCCTGTTTTTTCCTAAAAACTCATAATGGAATTTAGTTTTCCATGCAATATTTTAAAAATAAACCCATGATAGATATCCATAGGGTTAGACCCACTTCTGCTGCGCGGAACACCAATCCAACTCTAGGGGTTCCACATCCGTCCCAATAACTTCGGCACCCGATATCGACTTGAAAAATTTTCTACTCACACTCCCTTACTGGCGAATAATAGAAGCCCATCAAGCTACTATTTTGTGTTATTTTGATGATTTTAACCAAATAAAATAGCCACCGAAACAGCACCAAACATGACAACAAATCACAACATCGAAATAGCTCATGGCACTCACCAAACAGCCCCTGATTTGTGTCGATATATGATGTAATTCGGGTCAGATATTTTCACCAAACACACCCCCAAGGAACACCCTAAAACCAGCCCCTAGTATCCCCAAAATAACTGCAATTGACCACAACCAAAGCACACCCCATACAGATGATACAAGTGGTGACAGTAAGCAGATTTTTCTGCTCACTACCGTTGGCAATAAGGAGAGGATTAATGAGGTTTTGTTTTGATTTCTAATAAGTCTCCCGTACTATGACTTGCAACCAAAAAACAATAGTGGGTTTGACTATTGTGTCACACAAAAGTAATCTCTAAATAATTTTAGACCAAAGTTAAGTCACACAACTTTTCCTTTTTTCTTTTATTCTTCAACTCTTGACAGAACACCAAAGGAAAAGGGAGGCTAAGGTTGAGAGAATGAAAGATCATCAAAAAACTATTTTTTTTCTTTTTATATCTAGAGTTAAGTTTTGTAATCAAAAAAAAAAAACCAAACCTTTCTCGTACCTTGCAAAATTCGGTCATAATAATTTATTTAATTTCTTAATTAAGACATTAAACATGTTGCCTATTAAGATTTTACAACTTCCAATTTCAATAGAGGTCAAAACTATATTTTGGAAACTCATTAATTTAAAATAACATTAAATTATACAATATAATTTAATAACAAAATAAATAATTATTTATCTAATAATTATTTATTATGGAAAAACTTTATATTAAAACTAACATTAAGTTTCAAGTGAGACATATATTATTAATCATATTAATAATCATAATGTATGTGAGTAAATAATTGGACTATCCAATTATATTAAATTTGCTATAGTATGTCGAGCTAGTACGGGGACCAAATGGACCTACAGTTTCGAGCTCCAATAATCCTGGAATATTAATTAAACTCTTAAATTAAATATTCCAAATTATTAATTTTAGGTTCATCTACTAAAAACCTAAAATTGCACTCGTCACTGTAGATATACTGTATAACCCGAACTACATCGGTGTCCATCAATATAGTTATTACATATGGATTGACCCTTCACAAGTATCTCATAATTAGAGCCATGTCAAAATATCTGTTATACCCCTCTAATTATTTTTAGCTTAAGTACCATTAATTCTCTAATGAACGATTTATTCATAACCATTATGACTATAAATCTTTTTATTACCAATAGAAAGACTTGAGCGCTCTAATCGTTCAAGTATCGAATCAACCCTTAAAGAATATACACCTCTACTTCTCGCAAAAAGAAGTGAACTTCGTACCTATGTAAAACGTTCCTAGCTACACACCAATTCATATCCCCAAAGTACATAGCTATTGGTCGGGATTTCTACACCAACCTCACCTTTGTAAATCAAATGACATAGTCTGTCATGCAGGAGTTTGTAGTACACTCAAGATTCAGATCAATCCATATATGACCATCTAGTATATTGAAATGAATTTCTATATTTAACGGATATTGCAAGAAATTCATTTTTATCTGGGTCTAGTCCTATATGATCACATCATATAAGGTGCCTCTATTCTCATGTCACCATATAGACGATCTCGGATCAAGGTCGTCATACATTTATAGAATGGACTGCAGCTAATAGATAAAACACAAACAAAGTACCTACTTTGTTTGCTCTCTATGAACTTTATTAGAATACTAACTTCAAACTTAAATTCTCTTGTGTATGACACTCATACACTAAGTCTGAAGGCACATAAGTAATCAAGGGTAAACTAGATAATTTATAATATGTGATTTAAATCAAAATTATTGATAAACGAATAATGCATCTTGTATTTTAAACAAATAATTCCGTTTACACATTAGATGAAGCTCTATGGCATATATCCCAACAGCATGAAGCTTCTAGTTTTGAGCTTCGAGAGCTTCATTATAAGCCTTGACAACTTCAAATTGTTTCTTGAGAAGATCATAATATTTCTCAAGTTGCTTAGTCTTTCATTTGACTCTTCTATTTTTGAACCAAATAGAAATTTATTTTGGTTGCAACCTAAGAGCCCTGGCAAGCTGTATTTTTCTCTTAGGCTCAAGCTTTGCCTAAGTCTCACATATTAAATTTCCAGAATGATTAAATTATCTTACCGTTTTCAAAAATAGTGACAGGGAGTTTTATACAGGTTTGGCCGAATGATTCAAAAGAACATAAACATAACTCTTATCAACATCTTACATTTGCTAAAAATAATTGCACAATTACAATGCGTCACATAATTGTAGGGAAAAAATAGATTCAGTTGAGTTGACTTTAAACGATTTATATTGCTTGTAATTGTAGAAAATTAAAACATTCTTGAACAACCATCAACCCCCTGACAAAAATAATCAAACAAAAATATTATAAAAACTTAATCAATATCATCTTCCAGCATTCCAAATTAAAAAAATTAACCAAAAAATACATTTTGAACAATCAACTTAACAAATGAAACATAGAAATAGCAAAATTACCTTATGAGATGGAGTCTGAGCCTTGATCCGTTTGATCTAATAAGCTATCAATCAGACAAAATAAAACACCCAGATATTCTTTTAAGAAATGATTTTTTTATGGGTTTCATTTTTGAACACTTTATTTCTTTTCTCAACTTAAAGAAGCAGAACCTCGAAATAGAGATCAAAAAATCGCTCAAGCGAATATGGATTGTGATATTTTTATTGAAGGTTATTAAAAGCATAATTGAATGAATTTAGAAAGGCAAAAAAAAAAAAAACTAAATTCATTGAATTCGGAAAGACAACAATTGAAGATTAATAAAAATCAAATTGATTGAACTGAGAAAAGCACAAAAAACTGAATTTATTGAATTCAGAAAGACACAGAACACGGACTCATAAAAAAATGAATTTATTGAACTCAAAAATATACATAACACAAATTTATCAAGCAATTTTAAAAAGCCACCATCATTGAATTTTTCCACAAATTAAGGAATGCTTCCCCGTTTTTTGAGGATGCATGAGAGAGTTGTTGGACAATTATGACCCATAACATCACTATTTGTAAAAGACATGGTGTTTTTGTACAAATTAACTATGTGACAAAGGAAATTGCTCTTTTATCATTTTGTAATTGGATTACTTGGATATATAAATGATAAAAGTCCATATGATTAGTACCGGATTAATAAGATATGAGAGAGTATTAATTCACGAAAGGTTTAATCATTAAATATTCATAGTCGTAGTATTATCGAGACTGGACATCGATAATACGGAATAGGCTAGTATTACATTTGTGCGCGTTATGGAAGCTTAACGGCATAGTTCTCATATATTTAAGTATTGGATACTTATGCAAGTGTGATAGAAGGTTCTGTTAGCCGTTGGACCGGGAACAGATTCGCTCTAGATAGACCCCTCGGAGTCCCCTTGGTAGTATGACTATGTGTCTATGGGAATCCGAATCAGGGTAGGTGTATGTGGTCTTAACCTGAGACTTGTATCGCTAATACTTGCGACAATCAGTATATTTTGGTTTTGGTCATCCGGAGCTTTAACAGGTTCTGTGTACGCGTCTTCTGGGTATACTGAGAATCGTAGTGTATTGGGTGTGATGTCAAGATAGAAGTATGACTTCAGTCATATAGAGATGATGATCACGCAGGGATACAGAACTAGTACTCTTAAATGTTGTAGCTATCGAGATAGTATGACTAGGTCATGATTATCCGATTACAGAGACTAGTTGCTAGTGATCCGATATATACTTCGTACGGGGCATACACAATTCCAGCCCCAGGCCCAGCATGTGATATTCGATACTGGATCGGATTACGCAATACATTGTATACTACGTCTGATAAAGATTATATATTCCTCATTGAATATTTCTGGAGAATTGGGAAGGCACGATGTTTTGCTAGAAGCCAACCATGTCTTGTAAATCGGTAAGAACATGGTACTGGCTATGCACGTGTTCGGATAGTTCGATGACCGTATTTACTACCAACATATCCAGGGATCTCTTGGGTCGCTTCCCAAAGATTCACCGATGACATTTGACTCGAACAGAATTAATTTGGGATTAATTATGAGAGAGAAAATTAATCTGGCATTAATTGCGCCAAAAATTAATATGGGATTAATTGCGGCAAGAATTTACCTGAGATTAAATTCGCATAGAAGAGAGAATGCGATTAATTTAGAATTAATCAGCAAAGTAAATTTAATAGTTAAATTGAATTTTACTATTTAATTTATTTAATTGGATTAAAATAATATATTGGATATATTAATTGAAATTGGATTTCAATACGGAATTAAAATTGGATTTTAATTGAAGCGAACGAATTAATTTGGAATTAATTCGTAAGCGACTTTCGTAATAATTTTGCGAGGCATTATTATTTTATTAAATTGGATTTAATTATTAAGCGACGAAAATTCGTTTAGTCGGATTAAACGAACCGGGACCAAAGTGTGTTGTGTAAAGCCAACTTGAATTTGGAATTCAAATTTGGGTGGGACCCACATCACTTACATCACATGTCACTATTTGTGATGGAAGTGGCTGGAAACTTTAATTGGTGGACTTTAATTACACATCACACAATTTTTTAAATCAAGTTTGGGAAACTTAAATGAACTATTCACTTTCTCCCTCACATCCTCTCATGGTCGAAACTTTGCAACTCTTGGAGGGCAAATTTTTCTTCATTTTGTTCTAGCTAGCACTTAAAGGAGTCAAGTAAAGGTGATAGGGAAACTCACCCAAGAGTTTGGAACTCAAAAATGAGGGATTAGAGCTTCTACATCCATGAAATTTTTGAAATCCTAAAACCGATCATGTAAGTTTTTTCCGCAACTTATACTTGATAATTCACATACAAATCATATCTTAGAGATCATTGGCATGTCCAGGATACTAACAATGGTATCAGAGCCATATCTAAGCATGATTTGATTTTAGGGTTTATGGACTTTATTTGGGGATTTTGTGCTTGGAGTTTGAATTTTTCCAAATTGGTTGTTTAGTTATGGTTGTATGATGATGAATTGGATTTGTGCATCTTTGGATTTGAGAAAAATTGATTGGATTAATTTTCCCCAAAATTCACCTCTTGGCCGAATGCACCCTAGAACAAGTTCATGGTGATTTTTTGAATTTGACATGTGGATATGTTAATTGGCATGAAATTGAATATTAATTATTAATTTAATTGGATTGAAATCAAAATTGGATGTTAATTTCATGTATTGCCGTGAGCTTGAGCATGTTGGAATGAGTTGCTTTTGCTTTAAATTGTGTTGGACATGAATTGAAATGTTTAGCATGATTAATTGGATTAATTAGTATTTTGGAAACATTAGATTAATTGATTAATTGTATTAATTACACTTTAATTAACTTAATGTGATATTTGGAATATTATGTTAATATAAATTAGTCTTTAAAACTGGATTGGGCTAATTTGTTATATTTGGGCTAATGGGTTTGGTTGGGCCAAGTTTGGTTTTGGACAATTGGGTTGGATCCAATTGGGCCTAAAACCATTTCCATAAAGTCCAAATATTACTATTGGGCCTTTAAAAAAAATTAATTGGGCCTAATGGGCCTAAATTGTTTTTTGGCATAGGGTGATTCCTAATTAGGCCTTGGCATTTTGGGTTTGATCCATTGTGGTCAAAGCCCATGCCTAAAGAATTAATTGAAAGTCCATTAGACTTTAATTGAATAGTATTGGATGCTAATTGGGCCTTTGAGACTCATTTAAGATTGGATTTGGAATCCAAGTCTAAAAGGCACTAAAATAAGTGTAATTATTTAATTTGGAATTAAATACGAATTAGTATTGGATACAATTTGAATTGGATTTAATATTGTAGTTCGATATAATTCAAGAATACGTACTTTGAGTATTTATTCTTAAATGAGTTGGACTCGCGCAAATCAAATCGTTGTATGAACATTAGATAGTCATTAATCAAAGATTAATTAATTGGATTAGATTGATTGACAGCATGCTTTGTGTGAATACTTGGATGTATTTGTATGAATAATGTATATCGGATGGATAATAGATGGGTTGGGGCAATTTTGGAAATAGTTGTAAGTATGGGACTTATTTATTAAATTGGACCTGTGTGTCCAGCCTTTCACCTCCTTATCTCTTTATATTTGTCTTCTCACCAATTCCCCTCAATGCAAATGTGGTTTCTTTTAGTGTTATGTAATTGGGTAGAAGTATGTAAAGTGCTAGCGGAAGAGAGGAAATGGAGAGATTTGTTCTAGGAACAAATTGTATTATATATCCATTGGCATATCATTATTATTTTATTCGCACCTTATTATGCATTTAGAATGCATGTTTAAGGGTGTATGATGAGACCTAATCAAAGATAATAAATTGGTTGCCAATTTACGCGAAAAACCCTCACTTCAATATTAAGCGTCTTCCTTCCATTGAGTGGTTATTTCTCAAGATCCAAGATTGGCATTGGTTTGTTGGCCAAAGTCAAGATCATTGTCCATCGCGGATGTGTTTGAACCACGAAAGCTTTGTTATATATCGCATGTCTTAGGCGGTTGTGACTTGCTTGCCAAAGTCAATGTCACTTCTTGTTCATCGACGTGGATTACGAAGCTTTCCCACTGTCAATGGGTCGCGCTTAACTGGAATCATTAAGCTTGTTGAGCCAAAGCCAAGGCTTAGTTAATTCAGAGGAAAAGGTTAGGAAATATATATTGGATATATATCTTGGACTTGAAGGTCCACCTACCGGATCTAGGAATTGGATGGGATCCAATTGATCTTAGAGATCTACCTAGTTAAGTTTCATACATCTTGTTGGCCAACGTCAAGGTTGTGTGTTAATTTTCGGGATCCTAGCCCACTAGGAAACTGGGTTTCCCAAGTACTCCACAGAGGGTTAGAGGCTCGCCGAAAAATAATGGGAGGCCAGTATTAAATTTACAATTTCGTTTAATACTTGCTAAACACGCTCTTTTATTTTATTTATCGTTGTTATAAATATATATTAGTTGGACTAATATTGAATATTGCTTTCTTTGAACAGTTAGACTGTACAAGACACTACTCCATTTGTAGTTGGTTATATAGTTGGACTATAGTAACCATTACATTTTGAGTGTACCCAAAATCGTTGATTGGATAGTTGGACTATTGCAATCAAGATGGCTGAAAAGATTAGCGTTAGGGACATAATCATGGGCGATAATGTCTTTAACGGCTATAATTTTCCAGATTGGGAGATGAATCTCATGATAGTCTTGGGAGCCGAGAAGTTACTCTATGTCATAGAGAAACCTCTCGGGCCTGAGCCCGGAGTTGAGAAAATAGTAGAGCATGAGTTTTGGAAGACTCATCGTGATGATAAATTTAGTGCTCAAATTTTCATGCTTGCCGCAATGACTCCTCAATTTCATCGTCAGAATAAAGGATTAGATCCTTATAGTATGATGTTGAAATTGAAGGATCTTCACAGATCTAACCTTAGATCTCAGAAGTATGAATTGAAAAAGAAGCTCTTTCGCTCGCGTATGTCAGAGGGTACGTCTGTCGAGCACAATATGTCACAGATGATTGCTGACATCGAACAGCTAGGTCAGCTGGGCATAACCTTCGAGGCCAAGAATTCCATAGATTTGATCTTACAGTCCATGCCCGAATGATAGGGCGGGTTCGTCATGAACTATAACATGATGAACCAAGAGAAAACTCTTGGAGAGTTAATGGCGATGCTGAAAGAAGTAGAGCCAGAGCTTCTGAAGGGCAAGAAGTGCGAGGCGCACCTTACTTCGACATCCCAGAAGGCCAAGGCTTGGCCGAAGGCTTCTGGGGGTGTGAAGAAAATGAAGAAAAATGGCAGGGCCAAATCATCAAAGTCATCTAGGAAGACTAAAGACATATCCCAAGACGTCTGCCTATATTGTAGCAAACAGGGTCACTGGAAGCGTGACTGCCGTGAGTACAAGGCGGGGTTGAAGGAAGTGAAGACGGGCAATGCTCCGGCTTCAGGTATGTTTGTTATAAACATGTCCACTACTGGTTTTAAAAATTAGATTTTTGATTCTGGATGTGGTACTCATATATATTGGTGTGCAGCATCTGCTGATTAGCAGGATACTGGCTTCAGATGAGATCGACCTACGAGTCAGAAACGGGACGAGAGTCACTGTTTTGGCCGTTGGGACCTATGTTTTATATCTGCCTTTGGGGCATGAATTACATTAGGTGATTGTTATTTCGTACCTAGTTTGACTAGGAACATCATCTCTGTATTTTATTTAACCCGGTGTGGGTATACCTTTGTATTCCGGAACACTGGGTGTTTTGTATATAAAGATGACATTTTGATATGCACAACAGATGTTAATAATAGTCTTTATATTTTAAATATAAACGAATCTCAAACATATAACATGACAAACAAAGGCTCAAATTGAGTAACACGGATGAAACTTATCTGTGGCATTGTCGTCTGGGATATATTATCAAGACTCGTATATCCACACTTTCGAAGAGTGGATACATGGACGAATTTGATCCTAATTCATATGATGTCTACGGATCTTGTTCATTAGGCAAAATGCCTAAAACACCTTTTAATGGTAAGGGTGTATATGCCACCGAGCTGTTTGCCCTCGATCATAGTGACGTATGTGGGCCCATGTCTAGCCAGGCTAGAGGTTGATATGAATACTTCATAACCTTTACGGATGTTGCATCGCATTATGGTTATGTGTATCTTATGAAACACAAGTCGGAAACTTTTGAGAAATTCAAAGAGTTTTGAACACGAAATATAGAAAAAAAAAATAGACCGGCAAAAGTATTAAAACATTACGGTTGGACCGTGGTGGAAAATACTTGAGCAATAAGTTTCTCGATTACTTGAAAGAGTATGGTATTTTTTCACAGTGGACTCCTCCTGGAACACCTCAATTGAGTGGTGTGTCTGAACGGAGAAACCGAACTTTGTTGGACATGGTAAGGTCAATGATGAGTCTCACTGAGCTACCAATTCCCTTCATGGGATACGAATTGAACAATGCAATACTTATTTTGAATAAGGTTCCGTCAAAGTCTATTGGACGTGTAGGGGTTTTAGGGGCTAAATCCGGTAACGCAGCGGAAGCGGTGGAAAATCGTATTTTCCGATTTCAAAAATTTTTCTCGGATTAATTAAATAAACATATTTATTTGATTATCCAATAATCAAATTATGAAATAAAATTCAAATAAATCATATTTAAGTGAATTTACCGAATTGCCCTTACACTTGGTATTTAGTCTATTTTAGTCCGAAATTGATCTAATCAATTTTGAATGATTTTAAATCATTTCTAAGATGAACTTAGCATGTTCAAAACATCAAAACACCAAAAGCACCAAAAATCCCAAATTTCTAATCCTTGGTCGAATGCACCTCCAAGGTGCCATTTCAAAACTTCTATCTTAATATCTCAAAGATCACAAAGAACGTGTTTCAAGATCCATCATATGGTCTATAAGATGTCAAAATAACTCATAACAATTACGATTAAATCGACATCGATAATCGCACATAATAAAGTATTTATTATGTCATTATCAAATGATACATAAGATTGATTAGACATTCTAATCAATATCTCTTTCGAAAAAGAAATCATCATTTACGAAAGATGAATACTTTATATAAGACACACAATAACTGTCCAACAGTTATACTAACTGTCATACAGATAGCCTAGTTATGTCCTTTATTAGATCATATCTAATGTACGAATAATAGGAGTATCTCACAAGTCTCTTGGTTTTATATCTTATATAAAACTTTATATCAAATATAACAGAGACTACTCCCACTGCTTTCACGGAGTAAATAAGACTTAGGTAAATCTTTTACCTCACAAACATCTCATTATTACTATAATAATGACAATGTCGTTAAGATATATAACACTAGAAAGTAATATGTACGCTCCCACTAACCCTTCTAATCACATATGTATTCTCTATACTTTGACAAGATCAGACAATCTGACGATATCAAAAATAGAGAACACAGATTTTCGGAATACTTATCTGAGTCTACAATAGGCTCTATAAGCTAGCACACTAAACTGCGATCTTAGCAGAACACAAACTCTAGGGCCATTTCAGAATGAACTCTTCAAATAAGGAAATCAAAACTGATCTCTTATCTGAATAAGTCATCCAAAAACGCCACTTTGCATTCTTTAGCTAAAATATACAGTTTATTATCAACATTAACCAATATATCTTTAATTGTTCATTTAGTGTGACTAGAGATAAGTTTTCTCAGAATCTACAATAGATTGCTGAGTATAACTTTTCTCACTGTCATACTGTAAAGGTCAAACCTTTAATAAGCTCACAATGCTTTCGCTGCGCAAACAATTAGCACATATCATGAACTAATTCATAATGAAAGCTTAATCAAGTTCAAAACTTGATCGTAGTAAGCTATGAACAATCTTAGATCTATGGTTCAATGGTGAACTTCCAGAATCGATATCAAATATCGCTTCCATTATAAGTTATAGGATAATTTTTCTTCAGTAAGAAAACAACGGAACCATTAAGTATCAAATACTCGTGAATGATTCTGTTATCCTATTGGACTTGTACGGAAGATGTATAAGGGTTGTTTCATCTTATTAATTACGTAGTTCCATTTATAATTGATCATTCTCACATTTGACTTCAATAAGGCAAGTCTTTTCTACAATAATTAACATGAGATGTTACACACCAAGTAATAAAACAATTTTATTACTTAGGATCGTAGGAAAGATATTCTATTAAATAAAATACAATATTATATTAAACAGAATAAACGATAAACTTTTACTTATACCTCTTAGGTGTAAGTAATTTCCATTATATAACTATTATATAAAAGAAACATTCAAATCTTAAACTTTTCAAGATTCGGATTTTCTACCTATAAATATCATATATGTAACTGTAGAAATTAATGGAACATCAATTAAAGAGATGAATTAGTGTTACTGGAGCATAACCCCAAGAGTATTGAAACTAATTCGGTAATATTCAATATCAGACGAATCAAATCATATAAGATTCGATTGCTCCCACTACTCAATTCCATCAAGATGGAATCGTGGAAGAATAATATTGAATATGAATCATATTCACTAAATAACCTTAGAACTGATTGCTTTAAATTCATACGTTTGATCGTATCAAAGATCTTTGAACATTTCAAAGATATGTAATGAATTTTAAGGATCAAGTTTTCAATATATTTTAGATTGAATATATTTGAACAAGTCAAAAAATATTCAATCTACGTTTCATCAGAACAGATTGAAAGTTCTTGATACTTTCAAGACTTTCAATATGTGTTCCTTTAGAAACTCGTAACTAAGTTATGACAATTCATCAACTAAGTTACGAAATAAAGAAAACTACCTTAAGCAATTATTATTTATAAAACTACATACATCCAATGTATCAGTTAAATAAATTTGGTGGTCCAATGACAATCATTGGTTAAACGAGATCTTAATCACTTTCCTGAATACAATATTCATTAAACGGATAAGGATATGTGGTGTGATCTCGTATCAAACCATCCTTTACCAAACGGGGTAAGCATCTAATGCTTAAGTGATTAAACTCATAAAGCACCGTTCTAAATTATTTACTTTACCGAATAATTTTTCTTAATGTTTATCTCTACGTCAATGACACTACTAGTTATTATAAAATATGTAACAATTGTTTATAAAGAACAAGTGACTATCCAATAGTCGCGAGTTCCGATATCAAATATCAAAACAATCGTTAACCAATATTTCAAATAACTAGACGGGAGATCTGATATCCAATACCTATAGTTGTAGTATTTGTGAAAATCAATATTTTCTATACACAACTATACGCATCTCTTTTCTTCAGCTTTACTATTTACATTCAACTATTCACAACAATTGTAAATAATTGATTAGCAAATTGTGTCGGACACATTACCTCTAAAGGTAGTTAAAGCTTAGAAACGTCATTAATAGATAAACAAATACCTAATGGGGCTTTCTTAATGCCAGTCAAGAATCTCGAGACATGAACTAATTCAAGTCAATTCTTACTGCATAAGAAACTATTCTCTCTAAAGTATTATATCCTAAAAGGGATATCTATCTAGATTATCTGTTGTGACTTAGAAACTAAGTCATTAACCATCTTGATTTTTGAAGAAAATCATAACAACAGTTCCCGATGGTCTAGACTAATCTAATAATATCCTTGTCTAATAGTATCTAGAACCTATTCTAGAATAACTGCAACCAAGAGTCTAGTCAGATAACATATCATAATATGTGTGCAGTAAATAAAAGTTTAATTCTATATAAACAATAGAATAAGAAAACAAACAAGCGGCAATTTCCAAAATAACATACACTGCCTAAGTTATGGAATATTTTAAACTTAGTAGTGCCTCCCACTATTTTTACGTAATGCCGTAATCCCCAACGGAAAGACGAGAATTCAATAATTAAATCGAATTCCATAATGGGAAGAGGACCCCATGAATATATTTCGACTCACAGCAGAGGCACTGTCTCGCCTACGTATATTCACAGGTAGACAACTAATTGTCAATCACTCATTAGTGACTCCGAGGTTCCGGTCCTGGCCGTTTCTCATTGTCGCTGCGAAGGCAGGCCCACAAGGAGACGTACCAAGGTTAAACTCGTCAATGATAAACTCAAGTTACTTGCGTAACCCTGACAGCTAGGGCACGTTCAGGATTCCGCTTTCGCTTGAATTTATCTAGTATGTAATATACATTCGGCATAAATAAATTTCTATCAGCTACATCCTCACAGCAGAGGCACAGTCTCGGATGTAGTCAACGAAAATATATTTATAAACCGTATTGACAAGATGGACCAAGAAACAAGTATTTCAAATACTAGTTACTTTAAAACCTTATTAAGCGGGGATATTCCATTAAGTGTCATACACCCTAAATCTAATCAAATTAGATTATAACATGCATGTATAAAGTCAAGAAAACATGATTAAACATTGAATAAAACAAGCTAATCATTTTATGGAGGCCTAGAATCAGACTCGCTCTGATACCATTTTGTAGGGGTTTTAGGGGCTAAATCTGGTAACGCAGCGGAAGCGGTGGAAAATCGTATTTTCCGATTTCAAAATTTTTTCTCGGATTAATTAAATAAACATATTTATTTGATTATCCAATAATCAAATTATGAAATAAAATTCAAATAAATCATATTTGAGTGAATTTACCGAATTGCCCTTACACTTGGTATTTAGTCCATTTTAGTCCGAAATTGATCTAATCAATTTTGAATGATTTTAAATCATTTCTAAGATGAACTTAGCATGTTCAAAACATCAAAACACCAAAAGCACCAAAAATCCCAAATTTCTAATCCTTGGCCGAATGCACCTCCAAGGTGCCATTTTGTGCACTTTGTCATTTCATGCATCAAAACACATCAAGATGTAATCCAATGAACATGAAAATTTATATGCATCATATACACATCCAAATTCACAATATATATGAAAAGCCCCAAATTTGGAATTGATCATGAACCCTAATTTTTCAATTTCATCAAATTGGACAAATTAGACCAAATTGGTTAAATCCAATACTTCAATCATCTTTCTTCCATCCAATCAAAGTCTCAACACAATGAAACAACTCAAGATAAAATCTAGGTCATCTAAGAGTGGGTCAACAACTCTAGATTAGCAACATGGTTTCCAAAACCTTAAAAGAACACTTATAACTACACTAGTCACAAGCTTTCTCCATTATACATGCTCTACACTTTCACCAAACATTTATTCATCAAAAACACAAAGAATAAAGAATATAAAAACTCAAGAACATCACAAGATGTTGCCCACAATAAGAGGAACAAATTACTCTCTAATGGAAGGTTGGAAATACTTACTATTTTCCAAGCTTTTCTTGATTTTTCTTTCTTTTCTCTCTAGCATTCTTTGCCTTCCTTTAATGGAGTTTTTGGTTAAAGTGAATTAGGTTAAAATAAAATGAAATGAAAAACAATATATACAAGCTTGGAAAAAGCCATTGGCCGAAATTGGTAAGGTAAATTACAAGAATATTAATTTCATCTTCATTTGTCTTTCATTTGTTCAACTTGGTTAAATATCTAAAACAACTTTAAAGATATTTAATTTAGTCAACAAATGCAACTTAGAAAAATATAACTCTTATATTTTAAAGTGTCGTGGCCGAAATTGATAAAGAATAAAGGAAAAAATATTTTTCATTTTTCAAACAATTTTGAACAAATATCTTAAGAAGTCAAAATCAATTTGACAACCTTTTCCTTTAATGTAAAGTCAAACTTTTACACTTATAATCATTTCCTAACTTTATCATTTGGTGATATATTTATATTTTAATTATATTAATCATTTAACAATTAAATAATTATATAATTAATTAAATACAAATATATCAAATATATGTATTATATTTACATTAAATATCTCAAATACATATATCGATGATATATGTCAAATACCTTTATTTGACTATTTATTAATGTGTATTTAATAATATCATATATTAAATACAAATACACATTAATTAGGAAATGACGGTTCGGCCCGTTCGCATGTATTTTTCGTTTAACGATTAAACGATTTATAAATAATCATCATTATTCATAAATGTTGCTCTAGTGCTCTACGAGTATGTTTCATTATTGAGACTCTAGATTCAGGTATATCCGTCACGAAATTCAATTTCATGTGCATAATCTATCCACCCGTAGATTATCATGATCACGGATAAACTAGCTGAATCATACAGGTCGAGGTCATTGCATACGTATAATCCCTCCGTCACAGGCATCCAGATAATCCCAGAGATATAGATGTAAACGTCAAATCTCTATAGGTATTATCTCGTCGACGTATCTATTAGCAATCTTTAAATAACAATCGGAACTTACTTCCGAAGTATACTGTGGCCACAGATTTAACAGACTGCTAATTATATATGGACTACCTATGCTATGTACACATAACTGATGGATCTTATCTTGACACACACAGGATATCCTGAGGATCGGTCCACACCCAACGAACAGGCGGAGGTCTGATCTAAATAGATCGGTGACGTGACTGCCATATAAGTGTGGATGATGTCTCATACATCCACAGTGGTATCTCAAGTCGAAGGACCACTATGCTACTCAACCCGAGAAGATTCTTATTGACATTGGTGTACCATCCATTAAGAATCTTTGGTGAGCCGTTCAGTGTTTATCCACTATAAACACCTACACGTCTATACGAGTCTCCATAGACTCATGGTTCATTGGGATAAACCATCGGACCAAGTCTCGATATACGACATGTACTGGTCTCAACGGATTTGATTAACCGACCCGTGTTAACAAATCTTGACCAGGAACTATGTTTGATAATATTCATATAGCAGTGACACTTCCCAATGTCAATTACAAACTAACTTTGTAACTGTGTACTGCATTATATATTATCGGGCCTTTGTCTAATATATACATATCACTAAACCACATTTAGTTTCAATCTAATCGTAATCAGATCGAATACATATATAAGAACAAGTGGTGCAACCATAAATAAGTAATATTATGGAATAAGGGGATGTTTGTATTCATGAATTAGACATAAATACGGTCTGGATTGGCGCTCTGAGCACCAACCCCAACAGGACGGACTCTGACCGGCGTAAACACACACGTATAACGCAAGCGTATGTATCATTCAAATAGTATAAAAAGTATCGATCCCACGAGGACTTAATACCTAATCTATTAATTTAATGAGGTCAAATGATTACCAGTATCTAACAGGTTGATTGATTGATTTGAAATGGTGATGATTCTAAATTTAAAAACAAGTAAATAAAATTACACAAAAGTAGGTTTAAGAAAATTCAATATTAGGAAACTATCTAGGGTTGTGAATCTTTCTAATATCTTTAAAAAGATGAAGTGGTTATTTCATGGTTGTGTAATAAATCGGTTTACTAACCTGGAACACTAAATTATGCGAAAGCCTCTGTCGATGGTCAGACGCAAATACCCAGTATAACCGAATTGAACCATATGTCTATGTCAACCAAATTACCTGGATTCATTAAGTTTAAGTTCTAATTATGGCTACCCCCGCCCGACAGGTATATGTCTATCCTGTAAGGAAATCTATTAAAGGGTTATCTATCCTCAAGGAAGATCGTGGGCTATTAAGTCTAAGGCTGAAACCTAAAATTCCTTTGTCAAGTTTACTTTAGATTTACCACATCAATCTTATTGGTGATCAGACAACAAGAAGCATTAAGCTTAAGACTTAATAAGTAAACCTTTAAATTACCCAAACTATAAAATAACCCCTTATAAACCGGTGATATTAGAATTCATCACAACCTCAGATAACTAACTTAGTTACGACACATAACTAGGGTTAGTAACAACTTAAATAAAATAAAAGACATAAAGTAAAATGCTGAAAAGTAAATTGCTGAAAAGTAAATGACGGAAAGTAAATGCTGAAATTAAATACTGAAAATTAAATGCTGAAAAGTAAATGCTGAAAGTAAATTACTGAAAAGTAAAAGCTGAAAAGTAAATGCTGAAAGTAAATTGCTGAAAAGTAAATAAAGTAAAAGTACAATAAAAGAAAATGCTGAGGTAAAAGGATCCACTTTTATTACTTCTATTTTAGATATCTCCCTTAATATAATATATTAACTTTGCATGATAATTACCAACCAGCCATATAGGCGGTATCCAGATTAAGTCAAATTAATAATTAATTACCAACCGACCAATCAGGCGGTATCCAATTTAGTCAGGTTAAAACCAATTTAAATAATTACCAACCGACCAATATGGCGGTATCCTCGTTAAGTCAGGTTTTAACTAGTTTATATATTATAATTAAGGGAGATTAATCTAAATATTAGTAATAAAAGTTTTACCTTTTACCCCAGCAAATGGGAGTTACCTCCTCATTACTAAAAAGTAAAAACTGAAAATTATAAGAAAGAAAAGTACTGTGCGTAAAAGTAAATTGCGGAAAGTAAAAACTGAAAAGTAAAGAAAAGAAAGTGCGAAAGCGGAAATTAATTACTGAAAGCTATAAATAAACAAACAAGATACAATCTTCTTAGTATTCTTAAGGAATTCCTTAGAAGAAAGTATGAATTTTACAAATGAAATGACTTGGTATTTATAGGCAAAATTTTGCCTCCATCAAATCATCAACCAAATCCATTATTAATTGCTCCACTAATTGCTCCACCAAATCCATTATTAATTGCTCCACTAATTTCTTATCATGTTTGGTGGTGATTTGATAATTTTTATTATTTATTTATTAATTTATTTTTTTGCTTTGAAAATGACTTTAATAATTACACACAACACACTTCTGGATGGTTCATCAATTTAGGGTATGAAATATTCAGCATTCGAAATTATTTTGTCTTTCAAAGTTGTAGATCATTGAGTCTTCTTTAATCTGGAACTTGAATCAGCTCAATCCGACATCGGAGTAAAACGTTATGCCCCATATAAGACAGATGCGCAAAACTGGAATTTCGAAAACTGCACTTCGTTAAAACGCCCTTTCAAGTTTCCAATCTCCAAAATTAATATGTAAAATCCAATTTTTGCCCTTATTTGACCCACATTTCATCCTAAATGATTTCATTGTGTCCCAATATTATTTTATCTGCAAAATAAACTAAAACACATCAAAACGTTCATCAAACCCGAGAAACTAAACAAAATATTAAGTAAAATGGGCGGTAAATATTGATATATTTTCCGCTCATCACACCCCCAAACCTAAAATTTTACTAGTCCTCGAGCAAAACAACAAAATAAAATACAAGAAACAATTAAAATTAAACTAAGCCACTTTCGTAGGGATCACGGTTGCATTTAGCATATGCAACAAGCCTTTAAACCCTTAGGTGTCCCTAGTGGACGAGTTGTAGTCTCGTGAGGGTTTACAGCAATGATACCCACAAACATTTTACAAAAGTAAAAATGTAGTAAAACTAATGCACACAAAAGCAAAAAGACAAGCGAAAAGAGAATAAAGAAGTTAGTGACTAATCAGGTAAAACTTTTACTCCAAGTTACTAGTTGTTTTCTTTCCTTCTAAATTACCGAATAAGTAAATTCTCCTATTATATTTACCATTCTCCATATACACAGCCGACAAAATATTAAACAACTCATTTTTTCCCACAACAGTCACAATTGCATTTGATAAGAGAGTAATATTTTTGTCCTAAAGTTTTATCAGAATTCACACCTTTTGTAGCAATGAAATAATTTTTCTGATTTTTCTGATTTTTTTCTTTGATTTTTGATTTTTTTTTATTTATATACAATATCTTCCATCTATGTAGCGAGTGTTGGGTCGGTGGCTCCAAAACCAGTTGGCTTTAGGGCACTAGGTGTTAAGACACCCCCTACGGACTTAATTACTCAGACTTCATATATATATATTTTTCCAGCATCTTTGATCCATGTAGCGAGCTTTGGGCCAGTGACTCCCAAACCAGTTGGCTTTAGGGCACTAGGTGTTAAAACACCCTTACAGACTTAATAACTCGGATCTCATATGTTTTTTTTTTACTCCATCACTTTTTGAGATGCTTGCTCCAATTAAACTAGAGCACTGGATATTACAAACTTTTCAATTTTAGCTCATGTCCGTATGTTACAATGCATGTTGATAATATCTGCTAACTGAGCATATGAAGATCCATTTTAGTCAGTTTTATGGAGAGTTTACAAATTAAATAATTTAAAATGAAATAAACAAAAACTAACTTGTTTCAAAAATGGTTTGAGATACGTCTCAGGAGTGAAAACTCCTTACTTAGCTATCTCTTACCAATTTCACCTTTTTAGTCAAAATAAAAATACAACAACACAAAATATTTTTATAATTTTTGAAAAAATTTCAATTTTTTTTTATATTATGCTGAAAAATTTTGGACTAAAAATAAAAACAACACACAAACTAAAAACAAGGTACTAATCAACTAATTCCCTCCCTCAAACCTAAATGAGACATTGTCCCCAATGTCTTAAGCAGTAGAAGAAGAGTTTAGAAGATAATACCTGGTTAGCTGAAATTCTACACGAAAAGTTAAAGGTTAAGATCCAGATTAATCTGACGCCTCTTACCACGATCGTCCTCGGACAAATTTATCTTTGAAATGATATGGTCAATTTGTGGTTCATAGGCTAAGATTTGGTCAATTAGATCCGGAGCAGTTCTAGCAGTGAAGATGAGTTCTTTCATAGGTTTTGACACGAAACCATTTCTCTGGGCATCATCAAGAAACACACAAAGAAAATCATAAAATCATTCAACGTTGTACAGTCCAAGCGATTTCTGGTGTATGTTCAGGTTCGCCCAAGATAACACTGTAAAAATTTCCTCCAATGTACCCAAGCCACCTGGCAAAGCAATAAAAGCATCAGCACGGTTAATCATTTCTACCAATCGTTCAGACATACCTGGCACGATCAAATCATCTCCGTTTGATGGTCCAATAAGATTTGCCTCCGCCAAGGGTTTTGGGATGATTCCCAAAATGTGACTGCCTCCTTCCTGTACGGCCTTTGAAACGATCCCCATTAGTCCAAGATTGCCTCTGCCATATACTAAGTGCATATTCCTTGTAGTTAAAACTCGACCCAATTCCTGTGCTGCCTCTATATATTGTGGCTTAACACCAACACTAGTACCGCAAAACACACAGATGTTTTCAACTCGTCTTCTTGAAGTGGCTTCCATGTTTTACTCTGGATGTCTTCAAAAGTGCAATGATGAGTTGAATTTATAATACCTGAAAAGGGTGAGTAAAATAATAGCACTAGTACCTACCAAATGACAATTATTAGTTAAACAATAAAATAAATCGTGATAGTAAAAAAGGTCTGGATCCTGTCGGAGAAAATAAAAGAAAACAACAAAACAAATCACAATTATTAGGAAAATACAAAGAGATATAATATGTATAAGAAAAGTAGCGGCTTGATTGACGACTATGCGTCAGGGACAGGCTTCCCATCTAATTTTCTTATAAATTGGAAAACATGGTCTTTTTGAGTCAGATTCCCAAGACTTAACTGTTGTCTTTCTTTTTAAAATTGTGCATATAACACACGAATTTCGTGATACACATATCCACTGGGATGCGTCTCAAGAGTTTTAGATATATCATCCAAAGACTCCTTACTCAAGCCATCCCTAATGAAATTAATCTTATCTTCGCGGTTATCAGACACCATTCCTAAATAACGATAACGAGTATCACAAAACATACGAGAACATTTATAACAAACACACATTCTTTTGGCTCTTCTCTTTTTAGCATAGGTGCTCCTTAATAAACCAGGCAGATGTGAAATAAAAGAGTCAAAAGACTCATCTGCCAATCGGACCCGTGCTTCAATAATCCAACGAATATCAGTAGGAATACCTTTGATCATCAGTAGTCTCATCCGTTCCAAGCGAGCTTTGTAGACTTTCATCAGAGATTTTTTAGGGAGAGAAGGAAATTGCTTGCGAAGATTTGTGAAAGCTTCTTCCATCGTGAAATGACTTTACCTGCAAAAATTAAACACACAAAAATAAAACACACCAAATCACAATATATACAAAAATTGCATGGGTTGCCTCCCCTACTAGCGCTAAGTTTAAAGTCGTCAGCTAGACGTGACTTCTCGATCGTTAGGCTGGATCTGAAAGTGTGACACTTTCTTTTTGTCGCTCAAATGATTCTCCCCAGTAGTGCTTAACACGCTTGTTTTTAACCTTGAAAGTTTTGTTGGAGTCAGGATCATGTATCTCAACGGCTCTATCTGGTAAAACTTTGGTGATCACAAATGGACCTGACCACCGTGATTTTGGCTTCCATGGGAAGAATTTCACCCTTGATTTGTTTAACAGTACCTTCTGCCCTGGTTCCAGTTGTATGCGCACTAACTTCTCATCATGTCTCTTCTTGGCCTCTTCTTTGTACAATTTGGCATCCTCAAAAGGCTGATTGTGAAATTCCTCCAATTTATTGAGCTGGTGGAACTTTTTCTCTTCTGTTGCTTGTAGTGCAAGAATTGGCTTTTTCAGTGCAAAAGACATTTTATCTTCAGGCTCCACAGGCAATTGACATGTTTTAAGTTTGTCAGTAGAACATTGCATTGCATTGGAGTTATGAATGATACTGTGTATCATATCAAGTCTGAAATATTCCTCATTCTTTTCATCATCTGGGAAATTCATGGCCTTGAAAACATTGAATGTTACCTCTTGGTCTTGTACCCTCATGATTAACTCTCATTTTTGTACATCAATAATGGTTTGACCTGTAGCCAAGAATGGTCTCCCGATGATGATTGGCACGACTGCATCTTCCTCCATATCAAGGACAATAAAATCTGCTGGGAAAATTAATTTGTCAACCTTGACCAGCACATCATCAACTACGCCTCTTGGAAATACGAGTGTTCTATCATCAAGTTGTAGAAAGACTGAAGTTGGCATTGTTTCTCCAATCTGTAATTTCCTGAAAATAGAAAAAGGCATCAAGTTAACACTTGCACCTAAATCACATAAAGCCCTACCAAAGTTATGTTCTCCTGTGATGCAAGGAATGGTGAAACTGCCAGGATCTTTCAACTTTGGTGGAAGCTTCCTCTGAATGATGGCGCTGCATTCTTCTGTCAATGCTACTGTCTCGTAATCTCCCAATCTTCGTTTTCGTGAAATAATGTCTTTCATGAATTTTACATAGCTAGGCATTTGTTCCAAGGCTTCTGCAAATGGAATGTTGATGTGCAGCTTTTTGAACACCTCCAGAAAATGAGCAAACTGCTTGTCCAGTTTGTTTTTCTGAAGACGCTGAGGAAAAGGTGGAGGTGGAGTGATCTGTTCTTTTTCTTTTGCTTCTCTTTCCTCCATCTGTTGCTTTGTTTCTTTTGGAACTTCCTCAGCAGTTTTTTTGGCTCCAACATCTTTGTTGATTTCAGTACCGCTTTTTAACATGATGGCATGACATTGTTCCTTCTTTCGGTTTCTTGGATTGGGTTCTGTGTTGCTGGAAAGATTACCTATCGGTCTGTAACTTTGAGCATTGGCCAGTTGTCCGATTTGTTGGTTTATTCTAAGGTCCCAAGATCAAATCAAGACATGAAATAATGTGTGAACACACCAACGGAGGTAGCGGAATACTCACATTGATCGGTAGAGTCGATTTAAGACAAATGGACCCAAAAAACGCACTGCCATGTAAGCCTACTGCATGCAGTCCACTGCCTACAAAAACAGAAAATTGAATGATAAAACGGAGCTCCTAGCTTCGTCGGATGGATCCCGTCTCATGGTCGAACCTCCCTACCACCTTCGCAAGACTTGTAAGTGTGCTAGCACTTGATTTCTCACCATGAGAAACCACTCTTAGCTTCCCTATTGCTCACGTTTTTCTGGTTCAAAACCAGTGAGCATTGTGCCCATTTGGGCGTGAGAGAATAGAGCATTTGAGAGAGATGAAATGTTTTGTGTTGTTGTTAAAATGATTTACCAAAAATCAATTTATATTTATGCCATAATATTCATTAAATTAATAATAAAATTATGACACAAAACATGCAATGGCTTAGAGTGTCAAACACTCAATTTCCATGCATTGATATTGAGTGCAATGTACACTATCTACATGCAATAACATTGAGTGCATTGTACACTATCTACATGCAAAGCATTAGAATGACATGTGTCATGTGGGCCCCACACGTTTCCAAATGAAAGTGGGCCCACGTGCACTCACGCGTTCGGGTTCGATATTTCCGAAATACCGAGCTTACGTCGCGACGTTAATTCAATCGAATAATTACGGCTACCGAAATTATTATTTACGTCGCTAACGAATTAATTCTAAATTAACTCGTTTGCCCGAATTAAAATCTAATTTTAATTCCGCGTCGAAATCTAATTTCGTCTAATATATCGAATATATTAATACATCGATTAATTCCGAATTAATCGTTCTCTCTCTTTAGACGACATTTTATCCGGATAAAATATCTCCGTTATTAATCCTAGATTAATTTTCTCTCTCTCTTCTTTATAATCCCAGATTATTCAAGAGTGCGAGTTGTGCGTCATCGGTGGATTATCGGGAAGCGACCCATGAGATCCCCGGATAATCTGGCAGTAAATACGGTTGTCGGAGTGTCCGAATCACGTACGTACCAAGTACTACGTTCTACCGATTTACGAGACAAGGTCGACTCCTAGCAAAGCACCAAGTCTTCCCAAGTTCTCCGGACATATTCATCAAAGAATATCTAGATCTGTATCAAGCGTAGTATACTAATTGTATTGTGCATATCGGCCCAGTATCGGATAATCACGTGCTAGGGCTGGGGCTGGATAAGTGTCTGCCCCGTCCGAAACACATATCGGATGTCTGGTAACTAGTCTCTATAATCGGATATTCATGACCTGGCCATAATATCACGATTGGATGCGCATCACTTTAAGAGCACTAATACCGTATCCTGCGTGACATCATCTCCATTACGACTGGAGTGACACTTCCGTCTTGACATCACATCCAATACACTACGATTCTCTGATAAACCCAGAAGAGGTGAACACAGAACCAGTTAAGATCCCCCACCACCAAAACCAAAGTTTACACCGATTGTCGTAAGTATTAGCGATGCAAGTCTCAGGTTAAGACTATACACACCTACCTTGATTTCGGCCTCCATAGACACCTAGTCATAATACCAATGGGATTCCGAAGGGTCTATCCAGAGCGAAGCTGTTTCCCGTACCATCGTTGAAACACGACCTCCTATCGCACTTGCACAAGTATCCAATACTTATATATATGAGAACTATGCTGTTGTGCCCTCACAACGCGCACAAGTGCAATACTAGCCTATTCCGCATTATCGATGTCCAGTCTCGATAATACTACGGCTAGGGATTTTAATGATTAATCCTTCGTGGACTGATACTGTCTCATATCATCTCAATCCAGGAACTAATCATAGGGACCTCTCTTCATTTATATATCTATGGTGATCTAATCACAACGATGAGAGTGCAATTTCCTTATTACATAGTTAATTTGCTACAACAACACAATGATCTGTGCAAATAGTGACGCTATGGGTCATATTATCCAACAATCTCCCACTTGGCACGTAGCGAGTCACTCAAGTGTCCTACACTCGAACTATGTACAATTCGCTCAAATTGCTGAGGAAAGGTTTTCGTCAGCGGATTTGCTTAATTATCGTCTGACGCGATTTACACGATCAGCACATCGCCACGATGTATGATCCGAACGAATCAGATGATACAGAAGTATATATCTAGATCGTCGATGAGACCTTTAATTCCTTAGCCTATGCCGACGCCTAGCTCAGCTGCTAACAGAACTTTATCTAATCTTATTAGATTTATTTTCGACCCAGATGGTCTTCTATTGCTGCCTCAGCTGCAGCAATGATCCGCATTTGTTGTGTTATTCGGCAACAGTTATCTTGCTAGGAAGATTTCCAGCTCACTGTCCCTGTTATTCAAACTTTATAGTACCGTAGTATTTAATCGTTTGGAAACTTGCAGTGGTGATCCCAGTCACTTCAAGTTCTCCTTCTCCATAGTTTAAGATAGCATCTTTAGTTCTCAGAGATACTAACAGATGTTCTTAACTTCAATCCAGTGACTATCACTAGGATTGACCCGATTGTGACTCCATATGCTCAAAGCATATGAGACACCAATACAAGTACATTTTAAATGTACAATTTCTCAGAGAGTGTTAACAACTCCAAATCTATTCCAGTAGATCTTTATTCCTTGAATAAAGGTTGTTACTCTCCCCAGAATTCTACGGAGAATTTCTATGAAAGAATATTTATGAAAACCAAGCTTTCACCAATTGTTTTATGGGAATTTCACTGTCAGTGCGCTCTCCCACTAACCTCCTTATATACACAAGAATTATTTCGTTTTGAGTCAAATCATAAACCATTATGATTATTTCAAAACGACAGTTCCAAGAACCTTATGCTCGCATCAATCCAAACATGGATCGAATAACCCGCAAACCTGGTTTGTCGGTTATATAAAATTGTCAGGATGTTGTAAATATCCTCCAAAAGGTTTCCTTTTCAGGAAAGCGATTTTGATCTGTAACTGACAAATTTCATAAATGAAATATACAGTTATCAACAAGCATCTTCAAAATGGATTTACTATGGCAACAGGTAAAAGGTTGAACCGTTATTAACACAATGTTGATAACGATACCTTTCCGTCAAAACCTTAGGTTTGCACGTTGGTATGTTGCCTTCCATGTATGTCTTCCTTGAAGACGTTTAATGTACCATAGGCACAACGCCTTGTGGTACAACAACTAGTATCCAAACATAGTTGTTATACATGGAATCCATTTCGGACTCATGGCACTTTGCCATAACAGGGAGTCGATACCTTGTATCACTTCCTCATAACGTAGTCGGATGGTACACCACCATAAGATTGACATCTTTATGAGGTTAGATCAGAAACCCATACCCTAGGTTGTTTTCTGACTCTATCCGATCTACTAGTTTCTTGTGTATTTGAAGATTAATGGTATAGTTTCATCATAGATGAACTGTTTGTGTTCCATTACGGACTTCGTGCCTAGATCAGTATTACTCCGATTTTCATCGAGTATCACTATCCTCCCACTGACCACTGCATATCGGTATTCCTCTCAGGAAAACCGCATGGTGAGCAACAATTATATTGTTCTCATGTGGGATTTACAAGTACTATATTTAAGGTTTCCCTTAAGATAACCTATATTGGCACTTTATCCAATTTGGGTCCTTAGTTTGGTATCGTCCAAACGCTATGCCTGGCATACCCAAATTATCAGGAATGAGAAACCCCGTTTCTTCCCTGTTTATATCCTATATGATATCTGTCAAAGAGATTTATATGGAACCTTATTCTAAATAAGTTTTTCACTGTTAATACATATCCTGTTGAAGGAAACAGTAGCTCAGAGCGACTCGTGATAAACCTTATCATGTCCAACAAAAATTCGGTTTTTGATTCGGACACACCGTCTAACTGACGTGTCTCGGGAGGAGTCCTCATATGAAAGAATACCGTACTCTTTCATTTACATATGAAACTTACTGCTTAAGTATTTTCCATTACGGTTTTACCATGGCGGAATAATACTATAGCCGATCTGTTTGTCTACTTCGTGTCGAAACTCTAAAGTTTCCGATCTGTGTTCTTCAAAAGAAACACATAACCGCAACGTGATGTCACATCCGTTAAGGTCACGAAATATTCATGTTCACATCTAGCCTAGCTAGATATGGGCCCACTTACTTCACCATGAATAGGGCTAATAGATCGGTGGCCCTTTTACTATTACCAAGTAAATAGTATTTTAGGTTTTTAACCTAATAACTAGATTCGCAGACCTTATTTGAATAGTCAAATCAGTCCTAGTACCCACTCTATAAAAGTGTGGATATACGAGTCTTGTTTAATTGTGTCCTAGACAACAATGCCACAAATAAGTCTCCATTGATCAAATCAATTTGAGCTATTTATTTGTCATTTTATATGTTTGAGATTTTATTTATATTCAAAATATAAATTCTGTTATTTACATCCAATGTATTTATCTCAGTATCATCTTTATATATTGAAACACTTTAGTGTTCTAGAATATAAAGGTTTTATCCGCATGGATTAAACACTGATATAGAGATTATGACTCTAGATAAACTAGTTACATTATGACAGTTCCTAATTTAAATACATACCCAAAAGGGTAGTTTCTAAACTTAGGTATCTACGGTCGAAACACAGCGACTTTCGTCCCGTTTCCGATTCGCAGAGAATCTCGGCTTGAAGCCAGTATCCAGCTCACAGTGGATTCTGAACGTCAATACATATATTTTATGTACCACACTAAGTATTTAAAATCCAATTTTAATACTACTAGTGAACATAACTTTGACACAATTTTTAAAGTTAGAGCCTCGCCCTTTCTTTAATTCCTTCGTGTCTTCCATATCCAAATGGTAGTCACTTTGGGATATGTCAATTACCTTTTTCATATTTCACAAACCTTTGGCCAAGCCTTGGGTTTTAGAATATCGAAATGATGTGCACCTTGTGCAACATGCCCAATTGCAAACTTTGACTTTTTCTCCACTAGAATAGTTAATTAATTCTCCAAGAATTATTAATTGCAATTTAATACTTTTAAATCTAAAGATAGATTTATTATAAGTATATTAATTAAGCACTAAAGTCATCATCACATAAATCTTCCAAAGACTTTATGCTCTACTATTTGCTTAATTATGGGCTTAGTAATAATAAGTTATTTTATCAAATAAATTAACCTATTATTATTATTCCCAATAGAAAATTAAATCATTTAAAAACATTTAATCCAATGATTATATATTTTAAATATTCAACCTTTCAATTCTTTACTTGATTTTAATAGTCCAACTATTTAATCAAATTATTAAGGTACTATTTATTATAATGATTACAATAATCCAATTATTTAATCAACTATAATTTTAATATTGATTACTATAATCCTATTATAAAATCAACTATCATTTAATTCAATTATATTGATTACTATAATCCAATTACAAAATCAACTATATATTGAATGAGTTTGTATATAGTCCAACTATATATATCTTTAAAACAACATAAAATATTAGTCCAACTAATACTTTTAATAATATGACGAGTAAAATAAAATGAGCGTGTTTAGCGAGTATTCGAACGAATGTTGCAAATTCAATACTTGCCTCCCACTATTTTTCGTCGAGCCTCTAACCCTCTGTCGAGTACTCGGGAAACCGTGTTTCCTAGTGGGCTAGGATCCCGTTAAATATCACACAATCTTGACTTTGGCCAACAATTGTATGATAATTAACTAGGTAGATCTCGAAGATCAATTGGATCTCATACAACTCCTAGATCCAGTAGGTGGACATCCAAGTCCCAAACATATCTAATATATGCCTATACATCGAATGTATACCCTAACCTTTTTCCTCTGAATCAACTAGGCCTTGGCTTTGGCACAAACAAACCTAGTGATCCCAGTCAAGCGCGGACCCATTGACATGAAGCTTCGTAATCAATGTCAATGGACAAGAAGTGGTCTTGACTTTGGCCAACAAACCACAACTTGGACACGACACCGATATGGAACAAAGCCTCGTGATTAAAACACATCTTCGAAGGACAAGGGCTTGACTTTGGCCAACAACCCCTGCCAATCTCGGATCTTGAGTAAGAATCACTCAATGGAAGGAAAATAAACGCTTGATATTTAACGAGGGTTTTCGCGTGCAAATTGGCTACCAATTTAATTATCTTTGTTAAGGTCTCATCATCATCATACACCCTTAAACATGCATTCTAAATACATAATAAAGCGAGTATGAAATAAATAATAATGATATGCGGATGGATACTTAACACATTGATCCTAGATCAAATCTCTCCCTTTCTCACTCAAGCTAGCACTTGTACTACTTCTACCACCCGTTACACTACACACTACACACACTACCTCTAAAGAAACCTCATATATATAGGGGAATAGGTGAGAAGAGAATACAAAGAGAAAGAAGGTGATAAGGCTGGACACGCAGGTCCAATTTAATAAATCGAATTTATTACAACAATTTCTAAAATTGCCCACCCGACTAATATCCATCCGATATACATTATTCATTCAACACACACCACGTATTCACACACATAAGCATGTTATCAATCAATCTAATCAAATTAATTAATCTGATAATTAAGTGATCATCCAATGTTCAAACAACGATTTGATTTTGTTCGAGTCAAACTCGTTTTTGCGAATAAGTACTCAAAGTACGAATTCATGAATTAAATTAAACTACATCATTAAATCTAATTTAACATGTATTTAATACTAATTCACTATTCAATTCAAATTAAATATTACACTTTTATTTAATAAACCTTTTACGATTTAAATTCCAAATCTAATCGTAACGCGTCTCAAAGACCGATTAACGTCCAACGTCAATTCAATTAAAGTCCAATGGGCTTTTGATTGATTTCTTAAGGCGTGGACTTTTGGTCACTCTCGGGTCAAACCGATAACCAAAGTCCAATCCGGGATTTACCCCATAAGCCCATAAATCAATCTTGGCCCATTAGGCCCAATTGAACATAAAAGGTTCATTAGCCGCAATTGGGCTTTATGGTTAAGGTTTTGGGCCCAATTGGATCCAATCCACTTGGCCTAAACCAAACTTGATAAATCAAGCCCAATAGGCCCAATTACAATTTTAAATTCTAATTTCCAAAATTAGGCCCAATTAATTAAATCCAAAATCCAATTTTCACACATTTAATTACCAAAAGTGCATTATATGATTAATCAACTAAATCAACATTTTAAAAACACCAAATTAGTCTTATTAATCATATTCAATTCATTATCACATGTCAAACACACATAATGAAAAATCAAATCCATTTACATGCTTCAATGCTCTCGGCCAAGGAAGGGATTTTGTGTCCGATTTGGTTTCGATCCAATCGAACCTACAATCGACATCAAATCACCATCCGATTTGATTTCATACACATCCAATGTCACAAAACCAAAAACACCAAGACATTAGGGCATTATAGATTCGGCCAACATAAGGAATTTAGGGTTTTTGTACAATTTAAATTAAATCCAATTCAATCTTAAATTAACATCATCCTTTTATCATTATAACTCATCCAATAAGTTAAAATGAAAAAAAAATTCCAAGTTTCCAAACACATCAACATTCGGCCAACACTTCCAATTTGGGCAAAATTGATCCAATCACATTTTGTTGAAATTGATCAAATCAATCTTCAATTAAAGATCATTTAAACATGCTCAATTAATCAATTTAACCAAATCATGCTTAAAATCAAAATACCCAATATTAGTCACATATTCGGCCAAGATGCAAAATTTGGGGAAAATAATTTCAAATCATTTTTCATCAAATTAGTCCACCAAAATGAATTTAAACATGTTATAAGCATACTCAAACAAGCAATTTATTCAAATCATGCTCAACAAACATTTACCCAAATTTTAAGCCCTACAAATTTCATGCTTGCAACATTAGCTCATGATGCCATTGTTGGTTTATTCTAAGGTCCCAAGATCAAATCAAGACATGAAATATGTGTGAACACACAACGGACGAGTAGCGGAATACTCACATTGATCGGTAGAGTCGATTTGAAGACAAATGGACCCAAAAAAACGCACTGCCATGTAAGCCTACTGCATGCAGTCCACTGCCTACAAAACAGAAAATTGAATGAGAAAACGGAGCTCCTAGCTTCGTCGGATGGATCCCGTCTCATGGTCGAACCTCCCTACCACCTTCGCAAGACTTGTAAGTGTGCTAGCACTTGATTTCTCACCATGAGAAACCACTCTTAGCTTCCCTATTGCTCACGTTTTTCTGGTTCAAAACCAGTGAGCATTGTGCCCATTTGGGCGTGAGAGAAGAGAGCATTTGAGAGAGATGAAATGTTTTGTGTTGTTGTTAAAATGATTTACCAAAAATCAATTTATATTTATGCCATAATATTCATTAAATTAATAATAAAATTATGACACAAAACATGCAATGGCTTAGAGTGTCAAACACTCAATTTCCATGCATTGATATTGAGTGCAATGTACACTATCTACATGCAATAACATTGAGTGCATTGTACACTATCTACATGCAAAGCATTAGAATGACATGTTCATGTGGGCCCCACACGTTTCCAAATGAAAGTGGGCCCACGTGCACTCACGCGTTCGGGTTCGATATTTCCGAAATACCGAGCTTACGTCGCGACGTTAATTCAAAATCGAATAATTACGGCTACTGAAATTATTATTTACGTCGCTAACGAATTAATTCTAAATTACTCGTTTGCCCGAATTAAAATCTAATTTTAATTCCGCGTCGAAATCTAATTTCGTCTAATATATCGAATATATTAATACATCGATTATTCCGAATTAATCGTTCTCTCTCTTTCTCTAGACGACATTTTATCCCGGATAAAATATCTCCGTTATTAATCCTAGATTAATTTTCTCTCTCTTTCTTTATAATCCCAGATTATTCAAGAGTGCGAGTTGTGCGTCATCGGTGGATTATCGGGAAGCGACCCATGAGATCCCCGGATAATCTGGCAGTAAATACGGTTGTCGGAGTGTCCGAATCACGTACGTACCAAGTACTACGTTCTACCGATTTACGAGACAAGGTCGACTCCTAGCAAAGCACCAAGTCTTCCCAAGTTCTCCGGACATATTCATCAAAGAATATCTAGATCTGTATCAAGCGTAGTATACTATTGTATTGTGCATATCGGCCCAGTATCGGATAATCACGTGCTAGGGCTGGGGCTGGATAAGTGTCTGCCCCGTCCGAAACACATATCGGATGTCTGGTAACTAGTCTCTATAATCTCTATAATCGGATATTCATGACCTGGCCATAATATCACGATTGGATGCGCATCACTTTAGAGCACTAATACCGTATCCTGCGTGACATCATCTCCATTACGACTGGAGTGACACTTCGTCTTGACATCACATCCAATACACTACGATTCTCTCTGATAACCCAGAAGAAGTGAACACAGAACCAGTTAAGATCCCCCACCACCAAAACCAAAGTTTACCGATTGTCGTAAGTATTAGCGATGCAAGTCTCAGGTTAAGACTATACACACCTACCTTGATTTCGGCCTCCCATAGACACCTAGTCATAATACCAATGGGATTCCGAAGGGTCTATCCAGAGCGAAGCTGTTTCCCGTACCATCGTTGAAACACGACCTCCTATCGCACTTGCACAAGTATCCAATACTTATATATATGAGAACTATGCCGTTGTGCCCTCACAACGCGCACAAGTGCAATACTAGCCTATTCCGCATTATCGATGTCCAGTCTCGATAATACTACGGCTAGGGATATTTAATGATTAATCCTTCGTGGACTGATACTGTCTCATATCATCTCTCAATCCAGGAACTAATCATAGGGACCTCTCTTCATTTATATATCTATGGTGATCTAATCACAACGATGAGAGTGCAATTTCCTTATTACATAGTTAATTTGCTACAACAACACAATGATCTGTGCAAATAGTGACGCTATGGGTCATATTATCCAACACGATTTGATTCTCCAGTGCTTTGATGAAGCAGATTGGCTCTGAAAGATAGCATCATATGCTGCTTGTTGTTGCTTTTTGAACATCTCTGCAATCCATTCTTTCATTTCATTTTCTTTTTCTTTTTCATGTTCCTGCCTTTGTTCTTTGTTGAAATCCTGGTGGCGGATAGTTCTGCTATTGGAATCCAGGTGGTGGATTATTCTTTTGTCCTGAATTGTTGCTCCATGAAAAATTGGGATGATTCCTCCACCCTGGGTTGTAGGAGTTGAAATATGGATTGTTCCCCTGTCTGTTGAAATTTTTGACATAATTCACCGTCTCTTCAAGTTGGTTTGGTTCTGGTGCTCCTCCATATGGTGAACTTGTGGATCCAGTGCTGAGAGTCTCCATGAATTTGCATATTTGATCCAGCTTGGAGTTGACTGCTGTATTGGCTCCACTTTCATAAATTCCTGTAATTCTTTGGATCATGCTCATTTTTGTTGGCCACAAGGAATTTTTGTTGGCCATTTCTTCGATTAGGTCTCAGGCTTGATCTTCTCCTTTTGCCATTAAATCTCCTCCAGCATCAGCATCGATTGTGGTTCTCATCAGTCCAGAAAGTCCATTATAGAAGGTTTGGACTTGAATCCATTTTGGAATCTCATGGTGAGGACATTTCCGGAGCAAATCTTTGTACCTTTCTCAAGCTTCGTAGAGAGTTTCTGAGTCTTGTTGCACAAAGGACGTGATGTCATTCCTCAGCTTTCCAGTTCTAGCTGGTGGAAAGTACTTTGCAAGAAATTTGGTGGCTAAAGTGTTCCAAGTTGTGATGGAACCTGCTGGTAGTGAATGTAGCCAAACTTTAGCTCTGTCTTTCAAGGAGTATGGGAAAATACGCAGTCTCATTGCTTCTTCAGCTTCTCGGTTGTAATTGAAAGTGCCACAAACTTCCAGAAAGTTGCTGATGTGGGCATTAGGATCTTCAGTTGCATTCCCCCAAACTGAACAGACTGCTGAATCATCTGAATACATGTTTTGATGTCACCTGCATTTGCTGGTAAGGGAGGAAGTACAATACATGAAATGAGTCTGTCAACCACCGGAATGGTTCTGTCTCGAATGGGAATTGGTGGTGCAACCTCCAAAGGTTCAGGTTCCATGTTAACAATTGCTTATTGGCCTTCTCGTCTTTCCCTTCTCAACTGTCTGATGGTTCTTTCAATTTCTGGGTCAAGCGGTCGGAGTTCAAAGCTTCTGGTTCGTCTCATGAAGGATATGAGAACCTAAAACACAAGAAAATAAAAACAATAAGTAAAAAGAAATTAGATACAAGTAAAGGTATCTAACCTCTAAACTAATAGTGAAAGATAAATAAGTCCCCGGCAACGGCGTCAAAAACTTGACCGGCGTAAACACACACGTATAACGCAAGCGTACGTATCGTTCAAATAGTATAAAAAGTATCGATCCCACGAGGACTTAATACCTAATCTATTAATTTAATGAGGTCAAATGATTACTAGTATCTAACATGTTGATTGATTGATTTGAAATGGTGATGATTCTAAATTTAAAAACAAGTAAATAAAATTGCACAAAAGTAGGTTTAAGAAAATTCAATATTAGGAAACTATCTAGGGTTGTGAATCTTTCTAATATCTTTAAAAAGATGAAGTGGTTATTTCATGGTTGTGTAATAAATCGGTTTACTAACCTGGAACACTAAATTATGCGAAAGCCTCTATCGATGGTTAGACGCAAATACCCAGTGTAACCCAATTGAACCATATATCTATGTCAACCAAATTACCTGGATTCATTAAGTTTAAGTTCCAATTATGGCTACCCCCGCCCGACAGGTATATGCATATCATGTAAGGAAATCTATTAAAGGGTTATATATCCTCAAGGAAGATCGTGGGCTATTAAGTCTGAGGCTGAAACCTAAAATTCCTTTTTCAAGTTTACTTTAGATTTACCACATCAATCTTATTGGTGATCAGACAACAAGAAGCATTAAGCTTAAGACTTAATAAGTAAACCATTAAATTACCCAAACTATAAAATAACCCATTATAAACCGGTGATATTAGAATTCATCACAACCCTAGATAACTAACTTAGTTACGACACATACCTAGGGCTAGTAAAAACTTAAATAAAATAAAAGACATAAAGTAAAATGCTGAAAAGTAAATTGCTGAAAAGTAAATGACGGAAAGTAAATGCTGAAATTAAATACTGAAAATTAAATGCTGAAAAGTAAATGCTGAAAGTAAATTACTGAAAAGTAATTGCCGAAAGTAAATTGCTGAAAAGTAAATGCTGAAAGTAAATTAATGAAAAGTAAATAAAGTAAAAGTACAATAAAAGAAAATGCTGAGGTAAAAGGATCCACTTTTATTACTTCTATTTTAGATATCTCCCTTAATATAATATATTAACTTTGCATGATAATTACCAACCAGCCATATAGGCGGTATCCAGATTAAGTCAAATTAATAATTAATTACCAACCGACCAATCAGGCAGTATCCAGTTTAGTCAGGTTAAAACCAATTTAAATAATTACCAACCGACCAATATGGCGGTATCATAGTTAAGTCAGGTTTTAACAAGTTTATATATTATAATTATGGGAGATTAATCTAAATATTAGTAATAAAAGTTTTACCTTTTACCCCAGCAAAGGGGAGTTACCTCCTCATTACTGAAAAGTAAAAACTGAAAATTAAAGAAAGAAAAGTACTGTGCGTAAAAGTAAATTGCGGAAAGTAAAAACTGAAAAGTAAAGAAAAGAAAGTGCGAAAGCGGAAATTAATTACTGAAAGCTATAAATAAAAAAACAAGATACAATCTTCTTAGTATTCTTAAGGAATTCCTTAGAAGAAAGTATGAATTTTACAAATGAAATGGCTTGGTATTTATAGGCAAAATTTTGCCTCCATCAAATCATCCACCAAATCCATTATTAATTGCCCCACTAATTGCTCCACTCATTGCTCCACCAAATCCATTATTAATTGCTCCGCTAATTGCTTATCATGTTTGGTGGTGATTTAATAATTTTTATTATTTATTTATTAATTTATTTTTTTGCTTTGAAAATGACTTTAATAATTACACACAACACACTTCAGGATGGTTCATCAATTTCGGGTATGCAATATTCAGAATTCGAAATTATTTTGTCTTTCAAAGTTGTAGATAATTGAGTCTTCTTTAATTTAGAACTTGAATTAGCTCAATCTGATATCGGAGTAAAAGGTTATGCCTAAAATACGACAGATGTGCAAAATTGGAATTTCCAAAATTGCACTTCGTTAAAACGCCCTTTCAAGTTTCCAATCTCCAAAATTAATATGTCAAGTCCAGTTTTTGCCCTTATTTGACCCACATTTCGTCCTAAATGATTTCATTGTGTCCCAATATTATTTTATCTGTAAAATAAACTAAAACACATTAAAACGTTCATCAAACCCGAGAAACTAAACAAAATATTAAGTAAAAGGGGGGTAAATATTGATATATTTTCCGCTCATCAGACTCCATATGAAATATGGACAGGAAATAAACTGGGTTTCTCATTGATATGCTGGGCATATATTAAACGTTTGGATGGTACCAAACTACAACCTAAATTGGATAAGTGCCTATTTGTAATTGGTTATCCTAGGGAAACCAAAGGATATTATTTCCATAACCCATAAGAGAACAAAATATTTGTTGCTCTCCATGATTTTCCTTAGAGGAATTCCTAAATGCAGTGATAAGTGGGAGGAAAGTAAAACTCGATGAAAATCGGATTGATACTGTTCCTGGCACCGATCCCCTCACGGAACACGAACAGTTCATCAAGGATGAGACTGTTCCATAATCTTCTAATACACAAGAACCGCGTAGGTCGGAGAGAGTCAGAAAATAACCTTAGAGGTATGGGTTTCTGATCTCACCTCATGTAGACATTAATCTTATTGAGGATAATAAATCGGCTATGTATGAGGAAGCGATACAAGGTATCGACTCCGCTTTATGGCAAGATGTCATGAAGTCCGAAATGGATTCCATGTATACCAACCAATTTTGGACACTGGTTGATATACCATAAGGCATTGTGCCTATTGGTAGCAAATGAGTCTTCATGGTGAAGACAGATATGGATGGCAACATACAAACGTATAAACCTAGGCTTATAGCAAAAGGGTATCGTCAGATATGGACATCTAAATTGTTTCCTTAACGGAAACCTTTTGGAGGATGTTCATATAAAACACCCTGACGGTTTTGTTGTGCCAAAACATGCAAACAAGGTTTGCAAGTTAAATCGATCTATTTATGGATTGAAGCAAGCGCGTTCTTGGAACCAACGTTTTGATGAGATCATAATGGTATATGGTTTCATTCAAAACGATGATGATTCTTGTGTATAAAAGAAGGTTAGTGGGAGCGCACTGACATTGATTGTCTTATACGTTGATGATGTATTGTTTCTTAGCAATGACATTCCCATATTAAAATCGGTGAAAGCTTGGCTTTCATTAAAATTCTCCATGCAATACTTGAGAGAGGCAACCTTTATTCTAGGAATAAGGATCTACTGGGATAGATCTAAAAGTTGTTGGCACTCTCCGAGAACTCATACATTGATAAAGTGTTGAAGAGATTCAACATGGATCAGCCCAGAGGGGGCTGCTTCCAATATCACATGGAGTCTCTCTATCTAAGAACATGTGTCCTAAAACTCAAGATGAAAGAGATTCAATAAATCAAATCTCGTTCGCTTAAGCAGTCGGATCGATCATGCATGCCATGATATGTATGCGACCTGGTGTCTCATATGCTTTGAGCATATGCAGTCACAATCAGACCGATCTAGGTGATGGTCACTGGATTGATGTAAAGAACATCCTTGAGTATCTTAGACGAACTAAGGATGCATTCTTAGTCTTTGGAGAAGGAGAACTTGAGGTGACTGGGTTCACCATTGCAAGTTTCCAAACCAATAAAGACGATTGTAAGTTGCAAAAGGGTACATATTTTGTTTGAACAACGGAACAGTGAGGTGGAAATCTTCCAAGCAAGATATTGTTGCCGATTCAACAACAAAAGCGGAATACAGTGCTGCGGCTGAGGCAGCAAAAGAAGCATTTTGGATCTATAAAATTCATAATTTGATTAGGAGTAGTTTTGTTAGCAGCTGAGCTGGGCTACAGCACAGGCTAAGGAATTACGGTCTCATCAACGATCCAAGTATGTACTTCGACAGTTTCATCTGATTCGTGAGATCATACATCTTGGCGTTGTCAAGATCAAAAGATCGCATCAGATGATAACCTTACATATCCACTGGCGAAAGCGATATCTCAGCATAAGCATGAGTGACCCGTACATAGTTCAGGTGTTGGACACTTGAGTGATTGGCTATAGGCCAAGTGGGAGATTGTTGGATAATTATGACCCATAGCATCACTATTTGTAAAAGACATGGTGTTTTTATACAAATTAACTATGTGACAAAGGAAATTGCTCTTTTATCATTTTGTAATTGGATTACTTGGATATATAAATGATAAAAGTCCATATGATTAGTACCAGATTAATAAGATATAAGACAGTATTAATCCACGAAAGTTTTAATCATTAAATTTCCCTTGTCGTAGTATTATCGAGACTGGACATCGATAATGCGAAATAGGCTAGCAATACACTTGTGCGCATTATGGAAGCTTAACGATATAGTTCTAATATATTTAAGTATTGGATACTTATACAAGCTTGATAGGAGGTTATGTTAGACGTTGGACCGGGAAAAGCTTTGTCTGGATAGACCCATCGGAGACCCATTGGTAGTATGACTATGTGTCTATGGGAATCCGAATCAGGGTAGGTGTATGTGGTCTTAACTTGAGACTTACATCGCTAATACTTGCGACAATCAGTGTACTTTGGTTTTGGTCGTCCGGAGCTTTAACAAATTTTGTGTACGCCTCTTCTGGGTATACTGAAAATCGTAGTGTATTGGGTGTGATGTCAAGATGGATGTATCACTTCAGTCATATGGAGATGATGATCACGCAGGGATACAAAACTAGTACTCTTAAATACTGTAGCTATCAGGATAGTTTGACTAGGTCATGATTATCCGATTACAGAGACTAGTTGCTAGTGATCCGATATATGCTTCGTACGGGGCAGACACAATTCCAGCCCTAGGCCTAACATGTGACATCTGATACTGGATCGTATTACGCAATACATTGTATACTACGCCTGATAAAGATTATATATTTCTCGTTGAATATTTCTGGAGAATTGGGAAGGCACGATGTTTTGCTAGAAGCCAACCATGTCTTGTAAATCGGTAAGAACATGGTATTGGGTACGCATATGTTCGGATAGTCCGATGACCGTATTTACTGCCAACATATCCAGGGATCTCTTGGGTCGCTTCCCAAAGATTCACCGATGACATTTGACTCGAACAGAATTAATCTGGGATTAATTATGAGAGAGAAAATTAATCTGGGATTAATTGCGCCAAAAATTAATCTGGGATTAATTGCTACAAGAATTTACCTGGGATTAAATTCGCATAGAAGAGAGAACACGGTTAATTTGGAATTAATCGGCAAAGTAAATTTAATAGTTAAATTGGATTTTATTATTTAATTTATTTAATTGGGCTAAAAAAATATATTGGATATATTAATTGAAATTGTATTTCAATACGGAATTAAAATTGGATTTTAATTCAAGCGAACGAATTAATTTGGAATTAATTTGTAAGCGACTTTCATAATAATTTTGCGAGGCATTATTATTTAATAAAATTGGATTTAATTATTAAGCGACGAAAATTCGTTTAGTCGGATTAAACGAACCGGGCCCAAAGTGTGTTGTGTAAAGCCAACTTGAATTTGGAATACAAATTTGGGTGGGACCCGCATCACTTACATCACATGTCACTATTTGTGGTGGAAGTAGTTGGCAACTTTAATTGTTGGACTTTAATTACACATCACACAATTTTTTAAATCAAGTTTGAGAAACTTAAATGAACTATTCACTCTCTCCCTCACATCTCTCACATGGCCGAAACTTTGCAACTCTTGGAGGGAAATTTTTTCTTCATTTTGTTCTAGCTAGCACTTAAAGAAGTCAAGTAAAGGTGATAGGGAAACTCATCCAAGAGTTTGGAACTCAAAAAGAGGGCTTGGAGCATCTACATCCCTGGAATTTTTGAAATCCTAAAACCGATCAATGTAAGTTTTTTCCGCAACTTATACTTGATAATTCACACACAAATCTGTTGGATAGTTATGACCCATAGCGTCACTATTTGTACAGATCATGGTGTTGTTGTACAAATTAACTATGTGACAAAGGAGATTGCTCTCTTATCATTTGTTATTAGATCACCAAGATGTATAAATGATAGGAGGTCCCTGTGATTTATTCCTGGATTGAGAAGATATGAGACAGTATCAATCCACGAAGGATAAATCATTAAATATCCATAGTCAGAGTATTATCGAGATTGGACATCGATAATGCGTAAAAGACTAGTATTACACTTATGCGTGTTGTGAGGGCACAACAGTATAGTTCTCATATATTTGGGTATATGATACTCATGCAAGTGTAATAGGAGGTTGTGTTTTACTGATAGTACGGGAAACAGCTTCGCTCTGGATAGACCCCCTCAGAATTCCATTGGTAGTATGACTATGTGTATATGGAAGTCCGAAATCAGGGTAGGTGTATTTGGTCTTAACCTGAGACTTGCACCGCTAATACTTGCGACAATCAATATACTTTGGTTTTGGTCGTCCAGGGCTTTAACAGGTTCTGTGTACGCCTCTGCTGGGTATATTGAGAATCGTAGTGTGTTGGGTGTGATGTCAAGACGGAAGTATCACTCCAGTCATATGGAGATGATGGTCACATAGGATACGGAACTGGTTCTCTTATGTACTGCAGTCATCGGGATAAAATGACAAGGTCATGTTTATCCGATATAGAGACTAGTTACCAGAGATCCGATATGTGCTTCGTACGGGGCAGACACAATTCCAGCCCCTGGCCTAGCACGTGACATCCGATACTAGATCGAAATACGCAATACTACGTATACTACGCCTGATATAGATCATTATATTCCTGTAAGGATATTTCTGGAGAATTGGGTAGGCATGGCGCTTTGCTAGAAGCCAACCTTGTCTTGTAAATCGGTATAAACGTAGTACTAGGTACTTATGTGTTCGGATAGTCCGACGACCGAATTTACTGCCAACATATCCGGGGATCTCATGGGTCGCTTCCCGAAAAGTCACCGATGACGTATGACTCGCACTTTAATTAATCTGTGATTAATTAGAAGAGAGAGAAAATTAATATGGGATTAATTGCGAAGATATTTTATCTGGGATAAAATATCAATTAAAGAGAGAAAATGATTAATTTGGAATTAATCGATAAAATAATATATTCGATATATTATACGAAATTGGATTTTGACGTGGAATTGAAATTAGATTTTAATTCGGGCAAACGAGTTAATTAAGAATTAATTCGTTAGCGACATAAATAGTGATTTTGCTAGGCATAATTAATTAATTACGTCACAACGGAAAATTCGTTAATTTGGAATTAGCGAACCCGAGCCCGATAGTGTTTGCGAGCGCATTCGTATTTTGAATTCGAGTGAGGCACGCAAGTCACATCAATCATCAAATCGCTAGTCGCATCTAGCTTCACATCATTCGTCAATCAAGTGATGGATGTCTTTCACTTTGAGTGATTAACACCAGTCATTATTCATTGATTGATGGGAGTTGATGTTGGTGGTTGGCAAGCCTTTAATGGCTTGACTTTTGTATTTGCTAAATCAATTTTATTTGATTTTTTGAAAATTGAAAATTGTGTATTAGATACACAAAATGAAATACCAAAAACATTTTCTTCCATCTCTCTCTCTTTACATGGTTTGGAGCCATTTTTTCCCTCTCTATCTCACGGTCTAGGACCTATTTTTCTCTTCTGGTTTTGCTTACTGCCGTGAACTAGGAAGAAGAAAGATGATGATTTTGTGGCAAAATCATCAAGTGCTAGCACACATAGGAGCCATACAAGGGTGATAGTGAACTCACTTCATGGGCTTGGAATATCGTTTGAGAAGCTTAGAGCTTGGACCGATTTTGGAGAGCCAAAACCAGTGAGTTTTCCGAGCACCAAGGAGGCAGAAAAAAAAATTTGTTGTCCACCGCGTCGCTCAACCGATCGATGTAAGTATTCCGCTACTTCGTTGATTGTATTCACATGTGTTTCTTGCTTATTATTCGATCCTCGGGACCGTAAAACTCCAACAATGGTATCAGAGCGAATTAAAAGCATGAAACTTGATTTAGGGTTAAAATTGGGTAAATTGATTTTGAGCATGATTTGGTTAAATTGTTTGATTGAATATATTTAAATGATGTTTAATTGAAGATTGATTGGATCAATTTCAAGAAAATTGGTTTGGAACAATTTTGCCCAAAATCGTTAGCTTGGCCGAGAGGTATACTAGCCCTATTGTCTTGGATTTTTGATTTTTGATTCATTGGATGAGTTGGAATCATTCGGGAAATATTGATTGTGGATTTAATTTGATTGAAACCGAATCGATTTTGAAAATCCCTAATTGCCGAGACTTTGATAGCATGTATTGGGTTTGATTTTTGATTAAATTGTGTTGGACACTATTTGATGTTAAAGAACATGATTAGTTATGTAAATTGATGATTTGGAAATGTTGATTTATGTAATTAATTATGTTATACACTTTAGATTAATTAAATTGTAAAATTGGATTTTTGTAATTTAGTTAATTGGGCCTATTTTGGAAATTGGGCTTGTAATGTTGTAAATGGGCTTATTGGGCTTGGTTGTACCAAGTTAGGTTTTGGCTAAATTGGTTGGATCCAATTGGGCCCAAAACCGCTTCCATAAAGCCCAAATGCGACTAATGGACCTTAATTATTTTAATTGGGCCTAATGGGCCTAAATTGATTTCTAGGCTTATGGGGTTACTCCTTGATTGGGCTTTGGTTATTGGATTTGACCCGAGTTGACCAAAAGTCCACGCCTTAAAGAAATTAATTAAAAGCCCATTGGACTTTAATTAAATTGACGTTGGACGTTAATCGGGGCTTTGAGACCCGTAACGATTAAATTTGGAATTTAAATCGTAAAGGGTTTATCAATAAAGTGTAGTATTTAATTTGGAATTAAATAGCGAATTAGTATTAAATACAAATTGAATTGGATTGTAGTTTAATTTAATTCAAGAATTCGTACTTTGAGTACTTATTCGCAAAACGAGTTTGACTCGAGCAAAATCAAATCATTGTTTGAACATTGGATGGTCATTAATTATCAGATTAATTAATTTGATTAGATTGATTGATAACATACTTGTGTGAATACAAGGTTTCGATGCATGAATAATGTATATCGGATGGATATTAGATGGGTGGGGCAATTTTAGAAATTGTTGTAATAAATTTAGAATTTATTAATTGGACCTGCGTGTCCAGCCTATTACCTTCATACTCTTTGTATTTCTCTTCTCACCTATTCCCCTCAATGTAAATGAGGTTTCTTTAGAAGTGTAGTGTAACGGGTAGAAGCAAATACTTGTGCTAGCGGGAGAGAGGAAAGAGAGAGATTTGATCTAGGATCATTGTGTAAAGTATCCATCCGCATATCATTATTATTTTATTATACGCGCTTTATTATGTATTTAGAATGCATGTTTAAGGGTGTATGATAATGAGACCTTAACAAAGATAATAAATTGGTTGCCAATTTGCACGCGAAAACCCTCACAAAATATTAAGCGTTTTTCCTTCCATTTAGTGATTCTTACTCAAGATCTAAGACTGGCATTGGTTTGTTGGCCAAAGTCAAGACCTTTGTCCGTCGAAGATGTGTTTGAATCACGAGAGCTTTGTTCCAAATTGGTGTCTTGTCCAAGTTGTGGTTTGTTGGCCAAAGTCAAGACCATTTCTTGTCCATCGACATTGATTACGAAGCTTTCCATGGTTAATGGGTTCCGTTTAACTGGGATCACTAAGTTTATTGTGCCAAAGACAAGGCTTAGTTGATTCAGAGGAAAAAGAGGTAATATATTGGATATATTGGCATATATAAGATATATGTTTCGGACTTGGATGTCCCCCTACTAGATCTAGGAATTGGATGGGATCCAATTGATCTTAGAGATCTACCTAGTTAATTATCATACAATTTGTTGGCCAAAGTCAAGATTGTGTGATATTTAACGGGATCCTAGCCCACTAGGAAACACGGTTTCCCGAGTATTCGACAGAGGGTTAGAGGCTCGCTGAAAAATAATGGGAGGCAAGAATTAAATTTGCAATATTCGTTTAATTACTTGCCATACGCGCTCAAACAAATATCATTCGTCAAATATATTAAATGTTAGTTGGAATAATATTTAAACGTTGTTTTAATTAACAGTTGGACTGTATTCAAACAATTTAAATTATAATTGATTAAATAGTTGGACTATAATAATCATTATAATAAATAGTACCTAAATCGTTGATTAAATAGTTGGACTATTAGAATCAAGATAAAATTGAAAGATTGGCATTTAAAACATAATCCTAGGGAAATTGTATTTAAATGGTTTAATTTTCAAATTGGGAATAATTTCAGGATAGTCCTGGAAATCTAATAAGTTACTTTATTTGATAAAATAACATATTAGGCCTAAGCCCAGAGTTAAGCAAATAGTTGAGCATAATCTTTGGAAGATTTATGTGATGATAACTTTAGTGCTTAATCCATTAAACTTGTCAAATAGACTCCTTAATTTCTTAATCAGAACTATTGATTAGATCTTTATAGTATGATATTGAAATTGAAGGATCTTCATAGATCTATTGTTAGATCTTTGAAGTTATATTGCAATAAATAACTCTTGGAGAGTTAATGACTATTCTCAAGGAGACAAATTCAAACTTTGCAATAAGGCAAGTAGCGCAAGGCGCACCTTACTTCGATATTCTAAAAGGCCAAGGCTTAGCCAAAGGCTTCTGGAATGTGAAAAGGGCAAAAGGCAAAGTCATTATAATCTTCTGGGAAGACAAATGACATATTCCAAGATGTCTGCTCAAATATTCCAAGATGTCTGCTCAAATTGTGGCAAACGGGATCGCGAAAGCATGACTGCCGTTTGGACAATGCAGACATGAAGGAATTGAAGACGAGCAAGGCTCTAACTTCAAATATGATTGTCATAAATATGTTTACTACTAGTATTGGATTTTAAATACTTAGTGTGATACATAAATATGTACTGATGTTCAGAATCTGCTATGAGCAGGATACTGACTTCAGTTGAGATTATTCTGCGAATTGAAAACGGGATGAAAGTCGATGTTTTAACCGTAGATACCTAAATTTAGGAACTACCTTCGGGTATGTACCTAAATTAGGAAACTGTTAGAATTTAACTAGTTTGACTAGAAACATTATCTCTACATCAGAGTATAATCCGTTGCGGATATACCTTTATATTCAAGAACACTAAAGTGTTTCATTATATAAAGATGATATTGAGATAAACACATTAGATATGAATAACAGTATTTATATTTTGAATATAAATAAATCTCAAACATATAACATGACAAATAAATAGCTCAATCAGTTGAAACATATTGTGGCATAATTGTGTGGGACATATTAAACAAGACTCGTATATCCACACTTTTGAAGAGTGGGTACTAGGACTGATTTGATTCCATTCAAATAATGTCTACGAATCTGATTTATTAGGCAAAGTGCCTAAAACACTATTTACTTGGTAAAAGTGTAAATGCCACCGATCTATTAGCACTAGTTCATAGTGAAGCAAGTGGGCCCATATCTAATTAGGCTAGAGGTGGATATGAATATTTCGTGACCTTTACGGATGTGGCACCGCGTTATGGTTATGTGTTTCTTTTGAAACACAAATCGGAAACTTTTAAGGTTTCGATACGAAATAGACTAACAGATCGCCTAAAGTATTAAACCGTCACGGTTAGACCATGATGAAAATACTTAAGCAATAAGTTTCTTATATACTTGAAAGACTATAGTATTCTTTCAATGAGGACTCCTCCCGGAACACGTCAATTTGACGGTGTGTCCGAACGGATAAATCGAATTTTGTTAGACATGATAAGGTTAATCATGAGTCGCTCTGAGCTACCATTTCCTTCAACAGATACACATTAACAGTGCAAAACTTATTTTGAATAAGGTTCCATAAAAATCTGTTTGACAGACCTCATATTAGATATGAACAGGAAAGAAACTGGGTTTTCTCATTCCTGATAATTTGGGTATGCTAGGCATATGTTTGGATGATACCAAACTAAAACCCAAATTGGATAAGTGCCAATTGTAGGTTATCATAGGGATACAGAAGTATAGTACTTATACAACTCACAAGAGAACAATGTAATTATTGCTCGCCATGCGGTTTTCCTGAGAGGAATACCTATATGCAGTGGTAAGTGGGAGGAAAGTAAAACTCGATGAAAATCAGAGTAATACTATTCAAGGCACTGATTCCTAATGGAGCACTAATAGTTCATCAAGGATGAAACTATACCAATAATCTTCGAATACACAAGAACCGCGTAAGTCGGAGAGAGTCAGAAAACAACCTGGTGTAAGGGTTTCTGATCTCACCTCATAAAGATGTCAATCTTATTGAGGTATACCAACTGACTACGTATGAGGAAGTGATACAAGGTATCGACTCCCTATTATGACAAAGTGTCATGAATCCGAAATGGATTCCATGTATAACAACCAAGTTTGGATACTAGTTGATGTACCGTAAGGCATTGTGCCTATTGGTACTATATAAGTCTTCAAGGAAGACATACATGGAAGGCAACATACCAACGTATGAAGGTAGGCTTGTAACGAAAAGGTATCGTTATCAACATTGTGTTGATTACAACGAAATCTTTTTACTGTTGCCACGTATATCCATTTGGATAATGCTTGCTGACGCTGCATGTTTCATTTATGAAATATGACAGCTGAACGCGAAAATCACTTTCCTGAAAAGGAAACCTTTTGGAGGATGTTTACAACATCCTGTCGGTTTTGTCGTACCAAAACTAGCAAACAAGGTTTGCAGGTTATTCGATCCATGTTTGGATTGAAGCAAGCATTAGGTTCCTGGAATTATCATTTTGATGTAATCATAATGGTATATGATTTAATTCAAAACGAAAATGATTCTTGTGTATATAAGAAGGTTAGTGGGAGCGCACTGACAATGGTTGTCCTATAAATAATGATAATATGTCATTTCTTGGAAATGATATTCCCATATTACAATCGGTGAAAGCTTGGCTTTCGAGAAAATTCTCCGTAGAATCTTGGGAGAAACAACCTTTATTCTAGGAATAAATATCTACTGGGATAGATTTAAAGTTGTTGACACTCTCCGAGAAATCATACATTGAAAAATATACCCGACCTGGTGTCTCATACGCTTTGAGCATATGGATTCACAATCAGGCCAATCCAAGTGATAGTCACTGGATTAAAGTTAAGAACATGCTTAGTATCTTAGAGAACTAAGGATGCTGTCTTAAACTATGGAGAAGGATAACTTGAAGTGACTGGGTTCACTACTGCAAGTTTCCCAACCGATAATAACGACTATAATTCGTACAAACAGTACTATACAGTTTGAATAACGGAACAGTAAGCTGGAAATCTTCCAAGCAAGATACTGTTACCGAATAAACAACAAATACGGGTTATTGTTGCAGCTGAGGCAGTAATAGAAGCCATTTGGGTCGATAATAAATCTAATTAGATTAGATATAGTTCTGTTAGCAGCTGAGCTAGGCTACATCACAGACTAAAGAATTAATGGTCTCATCAACGATCCAGATACATACTTCGATATTCATCTGATTCATTCGGATCATACATCGCGGTGATGTGATGATCGAATAAATCGCATCCGATTATAATCATACAAATCCGCTGTCGAAAGCCTTTTCTCAGCAGTTTGAGCGAACCGTACATAGTTCGGGTGTAAGACACTCGAGTGACTGGCTATAGGCCAAGTGGGAGATTGTTGGACAGTTATGACCCATAGCGTCACTATTTGTACAGATCATGGTGTTGTTGTACAAATTAACTATGTGACAAAGGAGATTGCTCTCTTATAATTTGATATTAGATCACCAAGATGTATAAATGATAGGAGGTCCCTGTGATTTGTTCCTGGATTGAGAAGATATGAGACAGTATCAATCCACGAAGGATAAATCATTAAATATCCCTTATCAGAGTATTATCGAGATTGTACATCGATAATGCGTAAAAGACTAGTATTACATTTGTGCGTGTTGTGAGGGCACAACGGCATAGTTCTCATATATTTGGGTATAGGATACTCATGCAAGTGTAATAGGAGGTTGTGTTTTACCGATGGTACGGGAAACAGCTTCGCTCTGGATAGACCCCCTCGTAATTCCATTGGTAGTATGACTATGTGTCTATGGAAGTCCAAAATCAGGGTAGGTGTATTTGGTGTTAACCTGAGACTTGCACCGCTCTGGATAGACCCCCTCGTAATTCCATTGGTAGTATGACTATGTGTCTATGGAAGTCCGAAATCAGGGTAGGTGTATTTGGTCTTAACCTGAGACTTGCACCGCTAATACTTGCGACAATCAATATACTTTGGTTTTGGTCGTCAGGGGCTTTAATAGGTTCTGTGTACGCCTCTGCTGGGTATATTGAGAATCGTAGTGTGTTGGGTGTGATGTCAAGACGGAAGTATCACTCCAGTCATATGGAGATGATGGTCACGTATGATACGGAACTGGTTCTCTTATGTACTGCAATCATCGGGATAAAATGACAAGGTCATGTTTATCCGATATAGAGAATAGTTACTAGAGATCCGATATTTGCTTCGTATGGGGCAGACACAATTCCAGCCCCAGACCTAGCACGTGACATCCGATACTGGATCGAAATACGCAATACTACGTATACTACGCCTGATATAGATTACTATATTACTGTAAGGATATTTCTGGAGAATTGGGTAGGCATGACGCTTTGCTAGAAGCCAACCTTGTCTTGTAAATCGGTATAAACGTAGTACTAGGTACTTACATGTTCGATAGTCTGACGACCGAATTTACTGCCAACATATCCGGGGATCTCATGGGTCACTTCCCGAAGATTCACCGATGACGTATGACTCGCACTTTAGTTAATTTGGGATTAATTAGAAGAGAGAGAAAATTAATCTGGGATTAATTGCGGAGATATTTTATCTGTGATAAAATATCAATTAAAGAGAGAAAACGATTAATTTGGAATTAATTGATAAAATAATATATTTGATATATTATACAAAATTGGATTTCGACGCGGAATTGAAATTAGATTTTAATTCGGGCAAACGAGTTAATTTAGAATTAATTCGTTAGCGACGTGAATAGTGATTTTGCTAGGCATAATTAATTAATTACGTCGCAACGGAAAATTTGTTAATTTGGAATTAGAGAACCTGAGCCCGAGAGTGTTTGCGAGCGCATTCATATTTTGAATTCGAGTGCGGCACGCAAGTCACATCAAGCGTCAAATCACTAGTCGCATCTAGCGTCACATCATTCGTCAATCAAGTGATGGATGTCTTTCACTTTGAGTGATTGACACCAGTCACTATTCATTGATTGATTGGAGTTTATGTTGGTGGTTGGCAAGCCTTTAATGGCTTGACTTTTGTATTTGGTAAATCAATTTTATTTGATTTTTTGAAAATTGAAAATTGTGTATTAGATACACAAAATGAAATACCAAAAACATGTTCTTCCATCTCTCTCTCTTTACATGGTTTGGAGCCATTTTTTTCCCTCTCTCTCACGGTCTAGGACCTGTTTTTCTCTTCTGGTTTTGCTTACTGCCGTGAACAAGGAAGAAGAAAGATGATGATTTTGTGGCAAAATCATCAAGTGCTAGCACACATAGGAGCCATACAAAGGTGATAGGGAACTCACTTCATGGGCTTGGAATACCGTTCGAGAAGCTTGGAGCTTGGACCAATTTTGGAGAGCCAAAACCAGTGAGTTTGCCGAGCACCAAGGAGGCAGAAAAAGAATTTTTTGTTGTCCACCGCGTCGCTCAACCGATCGATGTAAGTATTCCGCAACTTTGTTGATTGTATTCACATGTGTTTCTTGCTTATTATTCGATCCTCGGGACCGTAAAACTCCAACAAAATCATATCTTAAAGATCCTTGGCATGTATACGACACTAACAAGAGTAACATTTTTTTCAGTTTTTATATATTATATTGATTGAGAATATTAAATTTATACCTATATACTATATAAAATATTGTAAACCTGACATTTATTATTTTTTATGAAAATGTAAATTTCACATATATTATTCAATAGATATTAATATTTATTTCAAAATTTTATTTCATTTTTTTTTTTAAAAAAAAACAAACTTATTTCAATGTTACCAACATCAATGTAAATTTAATGATATTTAAAATGTAAATTTTTTGACCAATTGTTTTAGTTCCAATCATGTCATCATACTTACATATATTTTTCCACCTATCTCTTCTAGGGCTATCACGTGGCACCAGAGAAATTAGGGGATAAATTTTATTTAAGTCCATATTTTAATTAATATTTATATCAAGTCCCCACTTTAATTAATATTTATATTATGTCTTCACTTTAATTAATATTTATAATATATTGAATTTGAATATACATTAAATTTTCATAATACATTGAATTAAATCAATATTTATAGTACGTTATATTTCCACATATCTCGATATCTACAACATATTTTAACAATGTTTATGGTACATTGTATTTTCATATATCTCGATATCTACAACGTATTTAAATTAATGATTATGATATATTGATTTTTTAAAAATTCATGTATATTTTTTGAGTTTCATGTATCTCATTATGATCATATGCATATATAAATGGATATTGAGATGTATTAAAAGTACATAATAGAATTAGAATATCGTACTTTTACTTTGATAGACGACTTCATTAAGTGGGATGATGTCCTTAACTTGGCGGACACAACCAGCTTTGGTTAGTACTACCTATATTTTGTTCTCTTTTTTGAAAATAAAAACTGCAGCAACGCGCTAGCCTATCTATATCTATCTAAAAGTTAAATATTTTTAAGTCTTCTCATCGCGCCACGTGGCGGCTTCATATTAAAGTTATAAAATTAAATTATTAATCTATTAAATAAAAATACATAATATAATTTTATAAGAATTATATTATAATAAGAAAATATATTATATTATCCTATTAAAAAAATACTATTAAATACATATATATATATATATATATATATATATATATAAGTTAAATATTTTTAAGTATTATCATCATATTAAAGTTATAAAGTTAAATTAATAAATATATTAAATAAAAATACATATTATAATTTTATAAAAATTCTATTATGATAAGAAAATATATTATAATATCCTATTAAAATTTTAAAAAAATTATAAAATAATCTACAATTAACCAAATCTCTACAATTATTTTTTATTATAAAATTAAAAAATATCTACTATTAATTTTTAGTATTAAATTATAAAAATTAAAATAATAAATTATTAACATAAGAAACCTATTACAATATAAAAACATATTATACTATTAAAGTAAGAAACATATTAATTTAATTTAATTAATTATTATTAAATTATAAAATTAAATAAAGAAACCTATTATAATAAGAAAATATATTATAATCTCTCATTAAAATAAAAAAACATATGTGGCATTTAATCTTTACAATTAACCTGTATAATTAATTTTTTGTAAATAAATTATATAATTAAAATACATTTACAATTAATTTTTTATTAAATAAATAACTATTACAATAAAAATACATATTATAATTTTATAAGAACTATATTACAATAAGAAAATATATTATACTATCCTATTATAATTATAAAATGCTATTAAATTATAAAATTAAATTAAGAAATCTATTAAATAAAAACCTTATTATAACAATAAAACATATTATATTATCCAGTTAATTTTTGAATACTATCACAGATAATCCGATTATATATAGGGAAATTGATAAAATTAACCAAAAAAATACTCATTTTCCAAAATGAGCCACAACGTTTGCTATTTGAGTGTAAAATTTAAAACCAGTTTCAGTCATTTTGACTATCAATTTCAAAAACTAAATGTCACTGCGAATATGACGAAATTAAACTTTTCATATTGACTTTGTACTTCATTTTACTTCTCTGCATCTGCATATACAATGTTTCCAATAACTGCTCATAAGTTGTACCCGCAGCAACTAACTCTAAAAAATAGTTTCTCCATTATATTCATCGCTACCATTATCTAATTTCTCCCAAGGCCTTTAATTGTAGAAAGTTGGAGGTATTTGTTTCATTTTATACTTAGGAGAATATGAACAAACTTCGGAAAATGGGTTGGCAAAAAAGACTAAGTTTTTGTAGTGAGAACAAATGAGGAATGCCCGATTTCATCGACTTTTTTTCAAACTTCGGAGATCCGAATCAAAACTTTGGAGATTCGAAGTTTTGAATAAAAAAAAATTTTTAAAAATTAAAAACTTCGGAGATCTGAAGTCAAAACTTCGAATCTCCGAATTTTACACCAACTTCGGTGTTTACTTCGGAGAATTCATAGTCCTGAAAATACAAATGGCAAACGTTGCGACTCATTTTGACAATATATATATATATATATATAAAAGTTAAACATTTTTAAATTTTCTCATTACGTCACATGACACTTAATCTCTATAATTAATTTTATTATTACCTATTATAATATATTATAATAAAAAGATATGTTATAATCTTCTATTAAAATAAAAACCCTAAATAGTAGTCGCCTACAAAACCTATCCAATTTTTTAGATTTAAGATCTATTATTATTTGTTATTTTATTTTGAAATATTTCTATAAGTTTTTTTTTAATATTTCATGAATTTTTTATTATTTACTATACTTTAGAATGCAGACTCTAACTATTAGCTATTACACAGTAAATTAGAAATATTATTTGAGAATTGAGAGACAAAAGAAACAATGAATTAGAAATATTATTTGATAACTGAGAGACAAGCAAATAAGATATAAATATTACGTGTAAGTAAATCAATTATTTCATTTAGACTATACAATCAACAAAATTCGGAATATTTATAGGATTAATACATAATATATATGTCTAACCAACATAAAGTTCCATTATGTGGTAGTTTATTATAAATTTCTAACCTCTTTATTTATATTTCCTTTTTAATCTAAATTGTTTGAAATTACTAATTTACACTTATACAGTTATACCCTCGTTTCACGTTAAAATTACTAAAAACAAAAGAAAAAAATTCTGAACTATTTGTTTTCTTTTTCGTCTTCAATCTCTCCGTAGCAGCACTTAACTAGCCCTCTCTCTCTGCCAAAGCTGGGATCTTTGCTCAGTATTCTCCGCATTAAATCTCGAGGTAATAGTTCAAACGTATTGCTTTGATGGGTTTGAAAGCAAATGAGAAAAAGAATATAAAGTTATGAGCTTTGATTTTGTGTTTGTTGCCCTTTTCTTTTTAAACAAAGAAAAGTCTAAACTTTGCAAGACCCAGTACGTATATGTAGATTTGTATACGATTGGATGGATTGGTAGTGATTCTTTTGCTAGTTTGATAATTGTTTGAATGTGTAGATCTTGGAAAATATATGTTTCTGCTATTTGTTTTTGTTTTTGTTTTAATTTTTGTGTTTTTTTGCATTATATTTGTTGTCTGTGAAAAGAGAAAGGAAGTAAAAGGGTTAAATCTTTTGTCTCTCGGTTGCTGTGGGTTTATGTTTTATTATGCTAATTGGTTTTTTCAGTGTTGCATGCATTTGTTTGAGTTTGATTCAAATCCGTTTTGGTTTTGCTTGTTCATGTTGCTTTACAGGAATATGCATTGTATTTACCTTATTTAATTTAAGCTAAAGAGTTAAAGTGCTTGGATATTATTATTACTGGTTGTTTGTTTTAAGAAGACTCAAGGGAAAAGAAAGACATAATTTGCTTATCTTTTAGGGCCTTTAGGGTCAAGTGTTCTGTTGCTCATGGGACTTATTTATACAGTACTTGAATATGAAAATAATTTGCCGGTTTCATTGGTTTTTGTTTCCAAAATTATTATGAAAACTCAATTGGAGTATTTTGATTCCCTTCCTGCGGGTTGATTCATATTTAAATCACTTCTGTTGTCAGGAAGCATGATTTAGTTTCTATCATTGAAATTGCTGCTTTTTTCTAGTTGTACTTGGTTCTTTAGAAAACAAGGAAGATACTGATTTCGGTATTTTGATTTTGACTGTTAAATTGGTTCATCAAATCTGAGTTTTAGGGGGCTTTATGAAGTGGTAGTATTTGCTGTAATGAAACATAAAATATTTCAATCATCTAGTTTTTCCTCTTTGTTGCCTTTAAAAGCATATGATGGGTTCCAATAAGATTGTGGTTTTCCCTTGTCTTGCAGACTCACCTCTAAGATTCTATCGAAATGGCTGATAGCAATGGATCTTCTGGTGTCCCTGAAGAAACTGAAAACCTCAAGCCTGAAGAAAACCCACCCTCTGAGAGTGACATTTCACTCGATCGACTTGCTCGAAAGGTTCAAGAGTCACTTGCTCTTGGAAATAGACACAAATTTTGGGAAACACAACCTGTTGGGCAATTCAAGGATATAGGAGACACCAGTCTGCCTGAAGGCCCTATTGAACCCCCAACACCCTTATTTGAAGTCAAACAAGAACCCTACAACCTTCCCAACCTTTATGAATGGGTCACTTGCGACATTGACTCTGAAGAGATGTGCGCAGAGGTTTATAATCTTCTCACTAACAACTATGTTGAGGATGATGAGAATATGTTCAGATTTAACTATTCAAAGGAGTTTCTCCGTTGGGCTCTTCGCCCTCCGGGTTATTTCAAGAGCTGGCACATTGGTGTCCGCGTCAAAAGTTCAAATAAGTTAGTTGCTTTCATCACCGGTGTTCCTGCACGAATCCGGGTCCGCGATAACTTTGTTACAATGGCAGAGGTAAACTTCTTGTGTGTTCACAAGAAGCTGAGATCGAAAAGACTAGCCCCCGTCATGATCAAAGAAGTTACTAGGAGGGTTCATTTGGAGAATATCTGGCAAGCGGCTTATACTGCTGGAGTGGTCCTTCCCACTCCAGTATCCACTTGCCAGTATTGGCATAGATCTTTGAATCCAAAGAAGCTGATTGATGTTGGGTTTTCTAGACTTGGTGCAAGAATGACAATGAGTCGAACAATTAAACTTTACAAGTTACCGGAGTCAACAGTGACTCCGGGGTTCAGGAAGATGGAGCCTCGTGACATTCCTGCAGTTACAAGGCTTCTTAGGAAGTATATGAGCCAGTTCGCTGTTGCGCCTGACTTCGATGAAAATGATGTGGAGCATTGGCTTCTTCCGAAAGAGAACGTTGTGGATAGTTTTTTGGTTGCAAGTCCTGAAACCCACAAGATCACTGATTTCTGCAGCTTTTACACCCTTCCCTCTTCAATTCTTGGAAACCAGAACTATTCCACTTTGAAGGCAGCCTACTCTTATTATAATGTATCCACAAAGACCCCGTTGCTTCAATTGATGAATGATGCTCTTATCATGGCCAAGAAGCTGGACTTTGATGTTTTCAATGCATTGGATGTTATGGAAAATGAGTCTTTCCTGAAGGAACTGAAATTTGGACCAGGTGACGGGAAATTGCACTACTATCTTTACAACTATCGGCTAAGACAGGCATTGCCCCCTTCAGAACTTGGTCTCGTACTCCTATAGTTTCAGTTCTGCAAATTTTTTTGCAGCAAGAGTGGTAGCACCACTCTAGCTGAAGGTTTCTTATAATTTTGGTTGTATGGTCCCCATAAGTTTTGGCAAGCTGGGTTTAGATTTTAGATTTCGTTGTGCCAACATTTCAAACAAAATTTATGAGCTTTATTATATGATTGGGATTCATAGGCATTTTCAAAGTAGAGCTTGTCACTTTTTGTTAGGTGTCAAATGATGATTGTAATGTTCAAAATTGACTCTGTTGTCCAACCATTTAGGGGTTGGTTGTTTGTTCTGAACTCTGAAGATTGACTATTAAGTTTTTAGCTCATCAATGAATTTGAGAATTCTTCATCCATTAAGCATCTTCCTTTCAAGCAATGCTAATTTTAGTTAATTTAGTTTTTTAAGTTGGATTAAAGCAACCCTTTCCAGCAACAATGACCTTTAAAGATTGTTATTAAGTTTTGTCCTAACTATACTCGAGAATAGTCTTGTTTCAAGAACATACTATGATGTTATTGAGCAAATGAAATCTTTCATTTGTCTTAAAAAATAAAGTCACACGGATATTGACACATTTGAATTTAGTATATGTTGATGGTGTTTTCAAGCACTATGACATTTAAGGCAGCACGACGAGGACAGAAGGGTAATTCCCTGACTGGTCAAGATCATCAAAGCCGACCCGACCACAACATGTAAAGACCGACCACTTTGATTCGGATGACCGAGCACTATAAGGTCGGCAGAAACACTCTCAGCATAAAAGATTGCCATGACCGACCTCATGAAGACCGACCAGATGGCAAGACGTGTTCAAGATGACGACACCATATTCTTGCGGATAAGATAAAACGAATTATCCTACTCTCACAAGGAAATGAAGTCAGAATCCGAAAAGGGATAAGAAAAGAGAAGGGAATATCAGACTAGGAATCCTTGCAAGGAGAGGAGACTAAGTTCAATTAGGATTTCTTATGCAAATAGGAGTCTGATTTCTGTGTTATTATAAATAGGAGGGCATAGTATGTGTAAAAGGCATCATAAAAAAAATCAGTGATCAGAATCATCAAGCTCTGATTTGTAAACACAAAAAGATCTGAGAAGCGTATTGGAGTAATAAAAAGTACCATCCTGTTCTTGTCCGTGGACGTAGGTCGGATCCAAAATCCACCGAACCACGTTAAATCTCTTTGTCGATTGGTGTGTTTATCTGTCTCTCGCTAAGTTTGCCTTTGGTCCCCATAACCAAACAAATTCACTATTGAAGGAGGATTACCTCGGAGGTGATATTCCCACGTTGCCCCGAGACCAAAATCCACCGTCAACAGTTGGCGCCGTCTGTGGCGAACTCAACAAAAAGCAACTCGCATAGTGAGACAATGGCGGAAGACGGAAACCACCAACCATCAGGGAGCTCGGCTGAAGACTGGATGGAAAAGATTGAGGAGAACCTTAGGAAAGAAAGGGAGGAAAGCCAAACTCTGCTAAAAACCATAGTAGACCGGTTGGAAAGGATAGAAGGAGCACACAATGGAAAATTCGAAGCCGGGACTAGCCGACGAAAGAACGACATAACAGAAGGAAAAAGAATTGTCGATACAAGTGAAGACGACAGACCCCGAAGGAGGGAACCCTACAGGGTGAGATCCGTGGTAGTGCAGAGAGATTCCCAGACCGAGGACACATGGGAGGGAGAAGATGACAAATCGTCACCAGACTCCTCCTACGATATCCCTCACAACATCCGGAGAAGAGGAAAAGAATATAATGAAAAAGTACGAGAAGATACCGACCTCGAGAAGCACCATTCCCGAGATAGCAGAAAGAAAAGAAACCACAGGAGACGGCATGGAATCAAAGACGGCAGCATGAAATCTTGGCTACGGGAGGAGCTGGTCAAATGGGGAGTATACCCCAATACAAACAGAGGGGATATCCAGGACAGCAAAGATGAGTCCCCCCTCACAGAAGAAATAAAGTCAGAGAAATTCCCAAAAAGATTCAGCATGCCGACCATGACACCATACAAAGGCCATACCGATCCCAAAACCCACATTGAAGGTTTCGTCCTACTAATGGAGGTGCAAGGGGAGTAACAGGGGACGCCATCTGCAAAGTATTCCCCTAACTCTAGCCGGACCAGCCATTCTATGGTATAGAAGCCTAGCCCCAAGAAGCATCAGCAGCTTCGCACAGCTGAGAAAGTCATTCATACGACACTTCAAGGGGGCTTGTGTCCCCAGAAAGACGATTGGAGAACTAAGGCTTATGAAACAAGGAGACGATGAACCATTAAAGATATTCATTGAAAGATACCACAGTATGGTACTCGAAGTTGGAGGGTACGAATCCCCCGAGGCCCTAGAAAGCTTGAAAGGAACCTTGAAAGTCGGGAGGCTATGGACCCACCTAAGGATCCAAGACACCCCGGACTACGCCACCGCCCTGGAGGTGGCCCGAAAATTCGTTTTATTAGAGAACGAGGAGAAAGTATCCCGAAAAGGGAGCACCATTAGAGAAAGAACCACAAGAGAAGACGCCCCCCGCCGTACGGAAAGAGAATCCAGAAGACCACCCCCGAAGCACAAGGAGTTCAAACCACTGCACCGGGACAACCAAGAGAGAAGGGCACCGACCCAAGTAAACCATGTGGTCGGGGAAGATTCATACATTCCCCTAAAGAAACCACTGGGACAAATTGTCATGGAGATCCAGGGGAAATGCCTTTTAGTAGAGCCCGACCAAAGAAGATTCCCCCCGGACAAAAGGAACCAAAAAGCTTATTGCGTACACCACAACTCCAAAGGACATGCAACAGACGGATGTAAAGATCTGCGAGAACAAATGGAAGATCTAGCACGAAACGGGTATCTAAACAAATACATTGACCACGAGGTCATGACAGCCAGACAAAGAGCACGTGGTCGCCAAATCAATATCATCGCAGGAGGAAGAACACTGGCCGGAAACTCTAACCGGTCAAGGAAAGATTACAGCAGAACCCAAGGACCAGATGTCTTAGAAACAGAGCAGGTCACAGGGCTACAAGGAGGTCGGTCGGTACCAATAATGTTCATTGATGAGGATACCCAGGGAGTAAGTTTCCCTCATGATGATGCATTGATAATCAAGGCAGTCATCAGCGGGTCGGAGGTAGACAGAATCCTAGTAGACCCCGGGAGCGCGGTTGACATAATTCCCAGAGAAGCACTGGACGACCTAGGGGTAGAATATGCAACCCTGACCAACGATAGCACTCCCTTATACGGTTTCGGAGGATCAGCCGTCATCCCACTAGGAAGGATACAGTTGGCAATAACTGTCGGGACACATCCTCGGACCCGGACGATCATGACAGACTTCACTGTAGTAGACTGCATGAGCAGTTACCAGGCCATCGTCGGGCGACCCTTTATGATGAAAACAAAAGCCGCGATGTCCTGCTACCACCTGAAACTGAAATTCCCCACTCGGGAGGGGATCGGAATTGTGTGCGGAAGCCAGAAAACAGCTCGCAGCTGCTTCGCAACTCTCTCACGAGAAACTCTCTGCATCACAAAAGACAACCGAAAACGACAAAGGAACCAGGGAGAAGAAGAAGAAGACAGAAACCCAGGGCCCCGGCCAAACAAAAATGCCCGACTCGCTGCAGCTGAGGAAACGGAGGAGATAGAACTTTACGGGCCAGGGAAAAATATAAAGATAGGGGGAGGCCTGAGCAAGTCCATACGATAAGATCTTCTAGAATGCCTGAAGGGATACCCGGACGTCTTTGCCTGGGGATACAATGACATGCCGGGGATCGACCCAAAATTCATCAATCACCGCCTAGCAGTAGACTCATCTCGCAAGCCGGTCAGGCAAAGGAGAAGGAACTTCAATCAAGAGAGGAGTAAAGTAATAGCAGCCGAGGTCGAGAAGTTACTAAAGGCGGGTCTCATCAGGGAAGCAAGGTACCCGGATTGGGTATCAAACGTGGTATTGGTCAAGAAGAACAATGGCAAGTGGCGAATGTGTGTCGATTTCACCGACTTAAACAAGGCGTGCCCAAATGACAGCTTTCCTTTGCCGAACATAGACCAGCTAGTAGACACCACAGCCTGTCAAGGCTTACTGAGCTTCATGGATGCTTTCTCCGGATATAACCAGGTCAAAATGTGCCCGGCAGACGAAGAGAAGACAACCTTCATCACAGATCAGGGGCTTTACTGCTATAAAGTGATGCCCTTCGGGCTAAAAAACGCTGGGGCCACCTTCCAAAGGTTGGTAAACAAAGTTTTCAAACCACTCATCGGCATTACAATGCTGGTTTATGTCGATGACATGATAACAATGTCAAAAGAACCAAACAACCACATGAACGACCTAAAAAGGACCTTCGAGCTTCTAAGAAAACACAACCTGAAGCTCAATCCGGAAAAATGTACCTTCGGGGTAGCTTCAGGGAAGTTTTTAGGCTACATGGTAAGTGCCCGAGGAATTGAAGCAAACCCACAGAAGATCCAGGCAATACTGGCCCTAAAGTCTCCCAAAACAGTAAAAGAAGAACAGAGTCTGACCGGTAGAGTGGCCGCGCTCAACCGGTTCATATCACGAGCAATTGACAAATGCCACCCTTTCTTCAAAGTAATCCAGAAAGCAAAAAAGGATATCGACTGGACGAAAGAGTGCGAAGAAGCCTTCCAGCAGTTGAAACAGTATCTGGTGCAGCCCCCACTCCTGGCTAAACCACTCCCAGGTGAAACATTATACCTATATCTGGCTGTTTCGGACCGAGCAGTAAGTTCAGTACTGATACAGGAAACCGACAAGATCCAGAAGCCTGTCTACTATATCAGCAAAGCCCTCTTAGACGCTGAAACCCGGTATCCAGTACACGAACTAGTCGCCCTTTCACTAGTTACGGCAGCTCGAAAATTACGGCCTTACTTCCAGGCCCATCCTATCAGGGTATACACCGGCCACCCCCTAAAACAAATTCTGCAGCGGCCAGAGGTTTCCGGCAGATTAGTAAAGTGGTCGGTAGAACTAAGTGAACATGACATCGCCTATCTCCCAAGAGCAGCAGTAAAGGGACAAGCCTTGGCAGATTTTGTCGCCAAATGTACCGACCCCCAGACCTTGGCTATAGACGAGGATAAATGGGAAATGTCCGTAGACGGTTCGGCCAGCACACAAGGCAATGGGGCGAGAGTCATCCTAAAAAGCGACAAAGGAGAAGAAATCCTACTCGCCCTGAAATTCGCTTTCATAGCAACCAACAATGAAGCAGAGTATGAAGCAATACTGGGCGGTTTGAGACTATGCACGGTGCTAGGGATCCAAAATGTGGTAGTAAGGAGTGACTCGCAGTTAGCCGTTCAGCAACTGAAAGGAGCATTTCAAGCGAAAGAGCCTGGTATGATGGCCTACCTGACCGAAGTACGAAAGCTAACAGGGAAGATGGGAGATGTAAGCTTCGAACAAATCCCCCGAGAAGACAATTGTGAGGCAGACTCCCTGGCACGGCTCGCCTCTTCAACAAAAGCCGAACACCCCAGGATAATCCCCTTGATTTACATCCGGGAAAAAAACGTGGGAGAATCTAAAGTGGAAGTTCTAGATAAAGAAAACCAAGCATCATGGATGCAACCCATCAGAAAATACTTGGAAACGGGAGAAACACCAGAGGACAAAACAGAGGCCAGAAAGTTAAGGCACAAAAGCACCAAATTCTCCCTAATCGACGGGGTACTTTACCGACGGGGTTACTCAGTCCCCCTCTTAAGATGTCTTGCCGAAGAAGAGGCAAATTATGTTCTCAGAGAAATACATACGGGCATCTGCGGAAGCCACGCCGGAGGTCGCTCAATTGCTTTCAAAGCCTTAAGACAAGGTTTTTACTGGCCGACCATGCACCAGGACGGCATAGAAGTGGCCCGCAAGTGCGAAGGATGTCAAGAAAAAAACGCAAACCTCCACCACCAACCAGCAGAACAGTTGACCACGCTACTCAGTCCCTGGCCGTTCGCCCAGTGGGGACTGGACATCATTGGACCAATGCCACAAGGGAAAGGGCAGGCGAAGTATGCCATCGTGGCCATAGACTATTTCACCAAATGGGTGGAGGCAGAGCCATTATCCACCATAACGGAGAAAAGAGCCACGGAATTCCTGAGGAAAAATATCGTCTGCCGGTTCGGGATTCCCCGAGCCATCATCACAGACAACGGGAAGCAATTTGACAGCAAAGGTTTCAGAAAACTCTGCGAGGACCTCCAGATTGCCCTAAGATTTGCCACACCAGCCCATCCCAAATCAAACGGCCAAGTCGAAGCGACAAACAAAACCATCAAGGCCAACCTAAAAGCTCGGCTTGGATCCAGCAAGGGCCTATGGGTCGAGGAACTACCAGAGGTACTATGGGCGCACCGGATAACCTATAAGGACTCCACGGGAGAAACCCCGTTCTCCTTAGCATACGGATATGAAGCTGTCATCCCGGCAGAGATCGGAGTGACCTCCCATAGGGTTCAGCACTACGAGAGTAAACAGAATGAAGGACTTATCAGAAACCACCTCTACCTGATCGAAGAAAAGAGGGAAAGGTCGGCCATGAAAACAACAATCTACCAACAAAGGATGGCCCGCTTCTACAATAAAAGAATTCGAACACGCACTTTCATCCCGGGCGACCTGGTGCTAAGAAAGGTCACCCTAAATACTCGAAAGCCAGAGGAGGGCTCCCTGGGCGCCAAATGGGAAGGGCCCTACAAGGTGGTAAAAGTGGTGAAACCGGGAGTATACATCCTAGAGCAACTGGACGGCACAAGATTAAAGAAGTCATGGAACGCTGAGATGTTGAGGAAATACTTCCAGTAATCTTTCCCTTCCTCCTATCTGTTTACAGCAAAAAGGACAGGGATCCAAATACATAAAGCCTCTCTCAAAATGACCCACAGAGAGCTGTAAGAAGGGCAGTATGTCCCCGAGCATGAATAAAAAAACTTTCTTTTTTCCAAACACTCTCAAATAAAACTTTACGAAACCATATTCAAAAAAAAAACTCGGGGACATGCTCACGACAACGATCCAAAGCTAAAGAACACAAAACTCGCAACTGCCCGACCACAGATACCACCACAAAAATGCACAGAGTCACACCAGAATCATCCGACTCCATACAAAAAACAGAGAGCACAGATCTTTGAGAAACATAACATTAGGAGGAATGTACCCTTAATGTTTCGATCGGCTCGGGGCTGGATTACGTTCCGCCGAGGCCTCTTCATTATTCGGCTCGGGGCTGGATTACGTTCCGCCGAGGCCTCTTCATTATTCGGCTCGGGGCTGGATTACGTTCCGCCGAGGCCTCTTCATTATTCGGCTCGGGGCTGGATTACGTTCCGCCGAGGCCTCTTCATTATTCGGCTCGGGGCTGGATTACGTTCCGCCGAGGCCTCTTCATTATTCGGCTCGGGGCTGGATTCCGTTCCGCCGAGGCCGTTTGTTTATTCGGCTCGGGGCTGGATTTCGTTCTACCGAGGCCGTTTATTTATTCGGCTCGGGGCTGGATTCCGTTCCACCGAGGTCGTTTGTTTATTCGGCTCGGGGCTGGATTTCGTTCCGCCGAGGCCGTTTGTTTATTCGGCTCGGGGCTGGATTTCGTTCCGCCGAGGCCGTTTTAGGCTCGGGGTCGGGTTACGTCCCACCGAGTCAATACTCATTGGACTGGGGACGGAACATTCCCCAGAACCAAGTATCTCTCTTGGCTCGGGTCCTCAGGGGCATACTCGATGTAATGGATCCATGGGAAAGCATAGCACGGGGGATGATGACACCCCCGTGACGATTGCTAGCTCCAGTGATACCGGACCTAAGGAGGAATATACCCTTAGTATCCCGGACACTCTTTGATCCATTCATCATCCGGATCTGTGGGAGACACAGCACGGGGATGCGTTATGCCCCTGTAGCGTGTGCCTGCTCCAGCGTGGTAAGGAGGAGCCCTCATACAATACACAGGCTCCCTAGTGAAGCAACGTGTAGAGGATGTGCCCTTACCATTCAAACGCTCTTCTGATCCGAATCCTGGTTCGCCGGGACACTGAATTGGAAGATTCAGAATTGTGTTTTGGAGACCTCGGACGGGACGCTGTTTTGAGGCATCCATGTTATTGTTTATGCTTGCAAAACGTTTTTTATTTTGGGATAGGTGCTAAGTCACCCCCGCCTTTTTATTTTCCAGAAACTTGTTTTTGTTTTCCGCCGGTCTGGTAGGGGGACGCCCATGCCAGATTCGGCAGGGCTTCAAAGGTTGATTCACTTCCCTTCTGAATAAGTCCCAGGGGATAGTCGGCTCGGGGCTGGATTACGTTCCGCCGATGCCACTTGATAGTCGGCCCGGGGCTGGATTTTATTCCGCCGAGGCCACTTGGTTATCTAGCTCGGGGTCGGGTTACGTCCCACCGAGTCAGCCCTTTGGACTGGGGACGTAACATTCCCCCAGGTCCAAGTTCCTTTCTCAGCTCGGGGTCGGGGTACGTCCCACCGAGTCAGCCCTTTGGACTGGGGACGTAACATTCCCCCAGGTCCAAGTTCCTTTCTCAGCTCGGGGTCGGGGTACGTCCCACCGAGTCAGCCCTTTGGACTGGGGACGTAACATTCCCCCAGGTCCAAGTTCCTTTCTCAGCTCGGGGTCGGGGTACGTCCCACCGAGTCAGCCCTTTGGACTGGGGACGTAACATTCCCCCAGGTCCAAGTTCCTTTCTCAGCTCGGGGTCGGGTTACGTCCCACCGAGTCAGCCCTTTGGACTGGGGACGTAACATTCCCCCAGGTCCAAGTTCCTTTCTCAGCTCGGGGTCGGGGCACGTCCCACCGAGTCAGCCCTTTGGACTGTGGACGTAACATTCCCCCAGGTCCAAGTTCCTTTCTCAGCTCGGGATCGGGGTACGTCCCACCGAGTCAGCCCTTAGGACTGGGGACGTAACATTCCCCCAAGTCCAAGTTCCTTTCTCAGCTCGGATCCAGGTTATGCCCCTCCGGCTCATGTTGACCCCCGAAAGGTCTCAGAATATTCAGACAAACAAGAAGCATAAAGAAAAAAAAAAAAGAAAGGGCGAAAGAGATAAGAAATACACAGAAATATATATATATATATATATATGTGCATGCCAAAATACAACTTGTAAGGTTATTACAAAAAATTAAAGTATACATAGGGCCCCGGTCGGGTTACCCTTTCTCATTCAGCCCGCACAGAAGCAGGAATCTCTTCGTCAGCTTGCTCAGACAGCGGAAGGATCAGCTCGACTTCAGAAGGAGGAACTGCAGCTTCAACCTCAGCAGCGTGAGAGACCTCTGCTTCAAGGACGGGAGGAGGGATCTCAAGACAGTCCTCGCCGGGGGCAGGAATATCAAGTCATCCTTCTTGGGGAGCCCCAGAAGCCGGAACCACCGAGATCGGGTCAGGATCCATCACCTCCTCGGAAAGAGGAGGGAGCCATTTCCGGAACTCCTCCTCAGAAATATCCCCCTTACAAAAACTGATGGCCGCATAAATAAGGTCAATGTTCAGACTTGGCAGCACCATCGGTATCAAATCAGCACAATCACCAACCCCCTCAAGACGGATGGCCTCCTTCTCGGCCTCAAGATCGGCCTCTCTTTCCTCGAGCTCGGCCTCTTTCCTCTCAAGATCATCCCGAGCCCGTGCCATTTGCTCATCATTGGCCTTCAATTTGGTTTCAACACTGGCCACCTTCGCCTTCAAAACGCCAATCTCAGACTGAGCAGCCTTCAAATCCTCTCGGGCAGTGTCGGCAAGTTTTCGCTCCAACCCGGCAGCAGCCTTGAGAGCTTTGTTTGTTTTGAAGTTCTCAATAGCAGTCGACTCAAGGTTCTTTATCACCTCCTCCCGATCAGCCAGTTTAGCCTCCACTTCTGTTAGGCGATTCTGAAGTCTCTAAGCCTGACCACCCTCGGACAATAGACTCAGAAGAAGGTCCTTATTCTTCGCCATGAGGTAGGTAGCCTGCACGAAAACAAAGAAGGTCAAGATATGAGATGAGGAAGACCGAGAACCGAGATCAAAAAAAAAAAAAGAATAAAACTACATTTGCCATTTGAGAGCTCATCTCGGTCACCACACCTTTGTTAGGTTTATATCTAGGTCCCAAGATCAAACAAACAATGAAATACATGTGTGAATACATCAACGGAGGTAGCGGAATACTCACATCGATCGGTTGGGACGATTTGAAGACGAACGAAGCCACTTTGCTCACTGCCAAGGACGCCCACTGCTGGCAGTTCACTGCCCTCCATTTCAGAATTTTGAGCTGCGAAACGGAGCTCCAAGCTTCCTCGGACGGATCCCGGCTCATTGGTGAACCTCCCTACCACCTTCGCAAGTCTCGTAAGTGTGCTAGCACTTGGATTTTCACCATGAAAAACCACTTTTTGCTTCCCTTTATTCACGCTAAAATGGTTCCAAACCAGTGAAGAAAAATCAGTTTGGGCGTGAGAGTGTGGAGAGAAATGGAGAGAGATGAATGTGTTATTAGTTGGTAAACTTTTCCAAAAAGGTTTATATATTTTTCCATAAAAAAATATAAAGCATTTACCAAATAAATAAAATGGTAAATACTCCCACCAACTTTCACTATTTCAACCACACATATCAACTATTCATTTTACTTTAATAAAGTGATGTGTGTCTATCACTCAATCAATCAATCACATCAATCAATCACATCACTCAAAGTGACTTTTGATTTGACGCTTGATGTGACGAATGATTTGACGCTTGATGTGACTTGCGTCGACGCACTCGAATTCAATCACTCAATCAATCAATCACTCAATCAATCAATCACATCAATCAATCACATCACTCAAAGTGACTTTTGATTTGACGCTTGATGTGACGAATGATTTGACGCTTGATGTGACTTGCGTCGACGCACTCGAATTCGAAATACGAATGCACTCGCAATCACACTCGGGCTCGGTTTCGCTAATTCCTAATTAGCGAATTTTCCGTTGCGTCGTAATTAAATGATTACGCCTAGCGAATTCACTATTCACGTCGCTAACAAATTAATTCTAAATTAATTCGTTCACTCGAATTAAAATCTAATTTTAATTCCGCGTCGAAATCTAATTTCATTTAATATATCGAATATATTAATTTACCGATTAATTCCAAATTAATCATTCTCTCTCTTTAGACGATATTTTATCCCAGATAAAATATCTCCGTAATTAATCCTAGATTAATTCTCTCTCTCTTCTATATAATCCCAGATTATTTAAGAGTGCGAGTCATACGTCATCGGTGGATTATTGGGAAGCGACCCATGAGATCCCCGGATAAGTCGGCAGTAAATACGGTCGTCGGAGTATCCGAATCACGTACGTACCAAGTACTACGTTCTACCGATTTACGAGACACGATCGGCTTCTAGCAAAGCACGAAGTCTACCCAATTCTCCGGTCATATTCATCTAAGAATATTTAAGATCTATATCAAGCGTAGTATACCAAGTATTGTGTATATCGGCCCAGTATCGGATAGTCACGTGCTAGGGCTGGGGCTGGATAAGTGTCTGCCCCGTCCGAAGCACATGTCGGATGTCTGGTAACTAGTCTCTATAATCGGATATACATGACCTTGTCATAATATCCCGATGGCCGGCCAGCACTTAAGAGCACTAATACCGTATCCTGCGTGACATCATCTCCACTATGACTGGAGTGATACTTCCGTCTTGACATCACACCCAATACTCTACGATTCTCAATATACCCAGCATTGGCGTACAAAGAACCGGTTAGAGTCCTAGACGACCTCAACTAAAGTATATTGATTGTCGTAAGCATTAGCGGTGCAAGTCTCAAGTTAAGACCAAATACACCTACCCTGATGTCGGACTCCCATAGACACATAGTCATAATACCAATGGGATTCCGAGGGGTCTATCCAGAGCGAAGCTGTTTCCCGTACCATCGGTGAAACACAACCTCCTATCGCACTTGCATGAGTATCCAATACCCAAATATATGAGAATTATGCTGTTGTGCCCTCACAACGCGCACAAGTGCAATACTAGCCTATTCCGCATTATCGATGTCCAGTCTCGATAATACTACGACTAGGGATATTTGATGATTAATCCTTCGTGGACTGATACTGTCTCATATCATTCTCAATCCAGGAACTAATCATATGGACCTCTCTTCATTTATACATCTATGGTGATCTAATCACAAATGATGAGAGTGCAATTTCCTTGTCACATAGTTAATTTGTACAACAACACTATGATCTGTACAAATAGTGACGCTATGGGTCATATTATCCAACAATCTCCCACTTGGCACATAGCCAGTCACTCAAGTGTCGAACACCCGAACTATGTACGGTTTGCTCAAATTACTGAGGAAAGGTTTTCGTCAGCGGATTTGTATGATTATCGTCTGACGCTATTTATACGATCATCACATCGCCACGATGTATGATCCGAACGAATCAGATGAATATAGAAGTATATATCTGGATCGTCGATGAGACCTTTAATTCTTTAGCCTTATGCTGACGCCTAGCTCAGCTGCTAACAGAACTATATCTAATCTAATTAGATTTATTATCGACCCAAATGGCTTCTATTGCTGCCTCAGCCGCAGCAATAATCCGCATTTTTTGTTTATTCGGCAACAGTATCTTGCTCGGAAGATTTCCAGCTCACTGTCCCGTTATTCAAACTTTATAGTACCACAGTATTTAACTGTTTGGAAACTTACGGTAGTGATCCCAGTCAATTCAAGTTCTCATTCTCCATAGTTTAAGACAGCATCTTTAGTTCTCTAAGTTTAACAGATGTCTTTAACTTCAATCCAGTGACTATCACTTGGATTGACCCGATTGTGACTCCATATGCTCAAAGCGTATGAGACACCATATCAAGTACATTTTAAATGTACAATTTCTCAGAGAGTGTTAACAACTCCAAATCTATCCCAGTAGATCTTTATTCCTTGAATAAAGGCTGTTACTCCCCAGAATTCTACGGAGAATATCTACGAAAGCCAAGCTTTCACCAATTGCTTTATGGGAATTTCATTATCAGTGCTCTCCCACTAACCTCCTTATATACATAAGAATCATTTCGTTTTGAATTAAATCATAAACCATTATGATTACATCAATACGTCAGTTCCAAGAACCTTATGCTTGCTTCAATCCAAACATGGATCGAATAACCCGCAAACCTTGTTTGTCGGTTATACAAAATCGTCAGGATGTTGTAAGCATCCTCAAAACGGTTTCCTTTTCAGGAAATCGATTTTGATCTTTAACTAACGTATTTCATAAATGAAATATGCAGTATCAATAAGCATCATCAAAATGGATTTACTATGGCAACATGTAAAAGGTTGAACCGTTATTAACATAATGTTGATAACGATACCTTTCCGTCACAAGCCTAGCTTTGTACGTTGGTATGTTGCCATCCATGTATGTCTTCCTTGAAGACGTTTACAGTACCAATAGGCATAATGCCTTGCGGTACATCAACTAGTATCCAAACATAGTTATTATACATGGAATCCATTTCGGACTCATGGCACTTTGCCATAATAGGGAGTCGATACCTTGTATCACTTCCTCGTACGTAGTCGGTTGGTATACCTCCATAAGATTTACATCTTTAAGGGGTTACATCAGAAACCCATACCCCAGGTTGTTTTCTGATTCTCTCCGATCTACGTGGTTCTTGTGTATTTGAAGATTAATGGTACAGATTCATCATTGATGAACTGTTTGTGTTCCTTTAAGGACTTCGTGCCTTGAATAGTATTACTCCGATTTTCATCGAGTATCACTATCCTCCCACTTACCACTGCATATCGGTATTCCTCTTAGGAAAACCGCATGGCGAGCAACAATCACATTGTTCTCTTGTGAGATATATAAGTACTATACTTATGGTTTTCCTTAGGATAACCTATGTATGACACTTATCCAATTTGGGTTCTAATTTGGTATCATCCAAACGTTATGCCCGTCATACCCAAATTATTAGGAATGAGAAACCCTGTTTCTTTCCTGTTCATATCCTATATGATATCTGTCAAACAGATTTATATGAAACCTTATTCTAAATAAGTTTTGCACTGTTAATACATATCCTGTTGAAGGAAATGATAGCTCAGAGCGACTCGTGATAAACCTTATCATGTCCAACAAAATTTAGTTTTTGTTCGGACACACCGTCTAACTGACGTGTCTCGGGAGGAGTCCTCATCTGAAAGAATACCATACTCTTTCATGTATGTCTGAAACTTACTGCTTAAGTATTTTCCATTACGGTCTTACCGTGACGGCATAATACTATAGTCGATCTGTTTATGTACTTCGTGTCGAAACTCTAATAGTTTCCGATCTGTGTTCTTCAAAAGAAACACATAACCATAACGTGATGTCACATCCGTTAAGGTCACGAAATATTCATGTTCACATCTAGCCTAGCTAGATATGGGCCCACTAACTTCACAATGAATAGGGCTAACAGATCGATGGCATTTTCATTATTACCAAGTAAATAGTGTTTTAGGTACTTTACCTAATAAACTAGATTCGTAGACTTTATTTGAATAGTCAAATCAGTCCTAGTACCCACTCTTCAAAAGTGTGGATATACGAGTCTTGTATAATTGTGTCCCAGACAACAATGCCACAAATAAGTCTCTACTTGATCAAATCAATATGAGCTATTTATTTGTCATTTTATATGTTTTGAGATTTTAATTATATTCAAAATATAAATTCTGTTATTCACATCTAATGTGTTTATCTCAGTATTATCTTTATATAATGAAACACTTAGTGTTCTAGAATATAAAGGTTTATCCACAATGGATTAAACACTGATATAGAGATAATGTCTCTAGTCAAACTAGTTACATTATAACAGTTCCTAATTTAAGTACACACCCGAATGGTAGTTCCTAAACTTAGGTATCTACGGTCGAAACAGCGACTTTCGTCCCGTTTCCGATTCGCAGAGCAATCTCAGCTTGAAGTCAGTATCCTGCTCAAAGCAGATTCTGAACATCAATACATATATTTTATGTACCACACTAAGTATTTAAAATCTAATTTCAATACTAGTTGTGAACATAACTTTGACAAACATTTTTAAAGTAAGAGCCTTGCCCTTTCTTTAATTCCTTCGTGTCTGCCATATCCAAATGGTAGTCAATTTGGGATATGTCAATTATCCTTTTCAATATTTCAGGAACCTTAGACCAAGCCTTGGGTTTTTAGAATATCGAAACGATGTGCACCTCGTGCTACATGCCCTATTGCAAACTTTGACTTTATCTCCACTAGAATAGTCAATTAATTCTCCAAGAATTATAAATTGCAATTTTAATACTTCTTAAATCTAAAATTAGATTTATGACAAGTATATTAAATTAAGCACTAAAGTCATCATCACATAAATCTTCCAAAGATTTTATGCTCTACTTTATTTTGCTTAATTTTGGGCTTAAGGTATAATAAGTTATTTTATCAAATAAAGTAACCTATTATTTATTCCCAATTTGAAAATTAAATCATTTAAAACATTTAATCCAAGATTATATTTTAAATATCCAATTTTTCAATTTTATCTTGATTACAATTGTCCAACTATTTAATCAACGATTAATGGTACTATATATTATAATGATTATAATAGTCCAACTATATAATCAAATATAATCCAAATTAATTAACCTCAATTACATTGATTACTATAATCCAATTATAAAATCAACTGTAAACTGAAATTAATTAATTCAAATATATTGATTAATATAATCCAATTATATATAATCAACTATAATACAGTCCAACTGTTTATTAAAACAACATTAAATATTAGTCCAACTAATACTTTTAATATGTATGACGAGTGATATTTGTTTGAGCGCGTATGGCGAGTAATTGAACGAATATTGCAAATTCAATTCTTGCCTCCCACTATTTTTCGTCGAGCCTCTAACCCTCTGTCGAGTACTCGGGAAACCGTGTTTCCTAGTGGGCTAGGATCCCGTTAAATATCACACAATCTTGACTTTGGCCAACAAATTGTATGATAATTAACTAGGTAGATCTCTAAGATCAATTGGATTCAATCCAATTCCTAGATCCAGTAGGTGGACATCCAAGTCCTAAACATATATCATATATATGCCTATATATCCAATATATACCCTAACCTATTTCCTCTAAATCAACTAGGCCTTGGCTTTGGCACAACAAACCTAGTGATCCCAGTCAAGCGTGAACCCATTGACCATGGAAGCTTCGTAATCAATGTCGTTGGACAAGAAGTGGTCTTGACTTTGGCCAACAAACCACAACTTGGACAAGACACCAATATGGAACAAAGCCTCGTGATTCAAACACATCTTCGACGGACAAGGGCTTGACTTTGGCCAACAACCCATGCCAATCTAGGATCTTGAGCAAGAATCACTCAATGGAAGGAAAAGACGCATGATATTTGATGAGGGCTTTTCGCGTGCAAATTGGCTACCAATTTCATTATCTTTGTTAAGGTCTCATCATCATACACCCTTAAACATGCATTCTAAATACATAATAAAGCGAGTATGAAAATAAATAATAATGATATGCGGATGGATACTTTACATTGATCCTAGATCAATCTCTCCCTTTCTCACTCAAGCTAGCACTTGTACTACTTCTACCCGTTACACTACACTTCTAAAGAAACCTCATTTACATTGAGGGGAATAGGTGAGAAGAGAATACAAAGAGAATAGAGGTGATAAGGCTGGACACGCAGGTCCAATTTAATAAATCGAATTTCTTACAACAATTTCCAAAATTGCCCCCACCCGACGAATATCCATCCGATATACAATATTCATTCATCACAACCACGTATTCACACAAAAGCATGCTATCAATCAATCTAATCAAATTAATTAATCTGATAATTATGTGATCATCCAATGTTCAAACAACGATTTGATTTTGGTCGAGTCAACCTCTTTTTGCGAATAAGTACTCAAAGTACGAATTCTTGAATTAAATTAAACTACAACATTAAATCTAATTTAATATGTATTTAATACTAATTCACTATTCAATTCCAAATTAAATATTACACTTTATTTATTAAACCTTTAACGACTTAAATTCCAAATTTAATCGCGTCGGGTCTCAAAGCCCGATTAACGTCCAACATTAATTTAATTCAAGTCTAATGGGCTTTAATTAATTTCTTTAAGGCATGGGCTTCGGCAACCAAAGCCCAATCAAGGAGTAACTGTTAGACAGTTATGACCCATAGCGTCACTATTTTGTAAATGATATTGTATTATTGTACAAAATTAACTATGTAGTAATGAAATTGCCTTTTACCATTTTGTAATTTATTTACTTTGATATAAATGGTAAGAGTCCCTATGATTAGTTCCGGATTGTGATGATATGAGACGGTATCAATCCATAAAGGTTTAATCATTAAATATCCCTAGTCGTAGTATTATCGAGATTGGACATCGATAATGCGGAATAGACTAGTACTGCATTTGTGCATGTTGTGAGGGCACAACGGCATAGTTCTCATATATTTAAGTATATGATACTTATGCAAATGCGGTAGGAGGTTGTGTTTTACCGATGGTACGGAAAACAGCTTCGCTCTGGATAGACCCCGCGGAATCCCATTGGTAGTATGTCTGCGTGTCTATGGGAGTCCGCTTCAGGGTAGGTGCATATGATCTTAACCTGAGACTTGCATCGCTAGTACTTACGACAATCGGTAAACTTTAGTTTTGGTGGTCCAGGGCTTTAACGGGTTCTGTGTACACCTCTTCTGGATTTATCGAGAATCGTAGTGTATTGGGTGTGATGTCAAGATGGAAGTATCACTTCAGACATATGGAGATGATGATCGCGAGGGATACAGAACTAGTACTCTATAATGGTTGCAACCATCGGGATAATATGACTAGGTCAGGATTATCCGATTCAAAGAGACTGGTTGCTTGATGTCCGATATGTGTATCGTACGGGGCAGACACATCTCCAGCCCCAGGCCTTACATGTGATCATCCGATACTGGTTCGATATACACTATACTACGGTATACTACGCCTGTTATAGATCTTATATTCCAATAAGAATATTTCTGGAGAATTGGGTAGGCATGGCGTTTTGCTAGAGGCTAACCTTGTCTTGTAAATCGGTAAAAACGTAGTACTTGGTACGTACGTATTCAGATAATCTGACGGCCGTATTTACTGCCAACATATCCAGAGATCTCTTGGGTCGCTTCCCGAAGATTCACCAATGACGTATGATTCAAACTCGATTAATCTTGGATTAATTACGGAGAGACTTTATCTTGGATAAAGTACTATACATAGAGAGAGAACGATTAATTTGGAATTAATCGTAAAATTATTATATTCGATATAATAATCGAAATTCGATTTCGACGCGAAATTAAAATTAGATTTTAATTCGGGCAAACGAGTTAATTTAGAATTAATTCGTTAGCGACGTAAATAATAATTTCGCTAGGCGCAATTATATTTAAATTCGATTTAATTAACGTCGCGACGTAAGTTCGGTATTTCGGAAATATCGAACCCGAACGCGTGAGTGCACGTGGGCCCACTTTCATTTGGAAACGTGTGGGGCCCACATGACACATGTCATATTATGCATTATTTAATTCTAATGCATTGCATGGAGATAGTGTACAATGCACTCAATGGTTTTGCATGGAAATTGAGTGTTTGACACTCTAAGCCATTGCATGATTTGTGTCATAAGTTTATTATTAATTTAATAAATATTATGGCATAAATATAAATTGATTTTTTGTAACAAAATCATTCAACTTTTCTCTCTCACATTGCCGAAACTTGCAAGCAGTTTTTGGCTCTCCTTTCTTCAATTTTTGTGGCAAGATTTGAAGAAGTTGTGCATTCAAAATCACAACAAAGGCTAGCACCTTCAAGGGATCATACATAGGTGATATGGGAAGCTAATCCTTGAGCTTGGAAGGATCAAACTCGACTTGGAGTCCCTCTTTTCTTCTTGGCCGAGAGCTTCACTGCACAAGGGAGGAGTTTTCGCATCATCTAAGCATCCATTTTCAAGTATTGTGAGTATGATTCCGCCATAATTCAATTTATTCATTCATGTATTTATATATTTTGCTTGTTCTTGTTGATCTTGGGGCTTGGTTATTTTTTACAACAATGGTATCATTGAGCTTAAAGAGCATGCAAATATATTAGGATGTTATTTGGGGAAAATTGTATGAAGCATGATTTGATGAGTTTGCTTGATTAAATATGCTTAGATGTATGTTATTTAGATTATACATCATCAATTTCATGGAAAATAAATTGGATTAATTTTTCCAACCCAAATGAGGCTTGGCCGAATACATGCAAGCATATGGACTAGATGATTTTTTAATTTTAAGACATTAGATGACTTGAAACAATATGGAATGATGATTTGTAACTCGATTGGATTGAAACGAAATCGGAACCATTTTAATCACCTTGGCCGAATGCTTGATGGAGGATTAGGGACTTGATTTTTTGATTAAATAATGTTGGACATATATTTAAGATAAAAATATGATTAATGGATTAATTTGATATTTTGGGAATATTGATTTAAAGGATTAATCATGATAATACACTTTAATTAATTAAGTTATAAAATTTGGAATTTTAAAATTTGGTTAGTTGGGCTTAATTTTGAATTGGGCCTAAAACATTATTATATTTGGACATAATGGGCTTGGTTGGGCCATGTAGATTTGGACCATTTGGATTGGATCCAAAATGGGCCTAAATCACACCATTTAAGCCCAAATGTAATAAATGGGCTTTTATGTTTAATTGGGCCTTATGGGCTTGATATTGATTTTATGGCATATGAGGGTGATTCCTTATTGGGCTTGGTAATTGGGTTTGACCCATACATTGACCAAAACCCAAGCCTAAAGAAATCAATTGAAAGCCCATCGGACTTTAATTAAACGGACATTAGATGTTAGTTGGGCTTTGAGACCCGATTGTATTAGATTTGGAATCTAAGTTATAAAAGCACAATAAAAGTGTAAATATTTAATTTAGAATTAAATAATAGGATTAGTATTGAATACGACTTAAATTGGATTTAACGAGTAGTTCGATATAATTCGTGAATTCATACTATAAGTATTTATTCTCAAATTGAGTTGGACTCGCACAAATGCAAACAATTGTTTGAACATTGTATTGTCACCTAATTAAAGACTAATTAATTGGATTTGATTGGTTGTATAACATGCCTTGAATGAATGAATGTGGATGTGATGTATGAATAGTGTATATCGGATGGATATTAGAAGGGAAGGGTAATTTTAGAAATTATTGTAAATTTAGAATTTATAAATTGGACCTGCGTGTCCAGCCTTTCTCTTATTGTCTCTTTGTATTCTCTTCTCACATAATTCCCCTCAATGTAAATGAGGTTTCTCTTATTGTATTATGTAATTGGGTAAGAGTAGAATAGTGCTAGCGGGGAGAGGAAAGGGAGTGATTTGTTCTAGGAACAAGTTGTTGTTCATATCCATCCGTATATCGCTATTACTTACTTTAAGCGCTTTATGATGTTTTAGAAGCATGCTTAAGGGTGTATGATGATGAGACCTAACAAAGATAAATTAATTGGTTGCCAATTACGCGAAAAATCCCTCAAACAATATTAAGCGATTTTCCTTCCGTTGAATGATTCTTTCTCAAGATCCGAAATTGGCATTGGTTTGTTGGCCAAAGTCAAGACCTTTGTCAATTGAGGATGTGTTGAATCATGAGAGTTTTGTTCCACATCGGTGTCCTGTCCAAGTTGTGATTTGTTGGCCAAAGTCAAGATCACTTCTTGTCCATCGACATTGATTACGAAACTTTCCTCGTCAATGGGTCCCGCTTAACTGGAATCATTAGGTTTGTTGTGCCAAAGCCAAGGCTTAGTTGATTCAGAGGAAATGGTTAGGAAAATGTATTGGATGCATTGACATATGTATATGTTTCGGACTTAGATGTCCACCTACCGGATCTAGGAATTGGATGGGATCCAATTGATCTTCGAGATCTACCTAGTAAAATATCATACAATTTGTTGGCCAAAGTCAAGGTTGTGTGTTATTTAACGGGATCCTAGCCCACTAGGAAATAGGATTTCCCGAGTACTCAACAGAGGGTTAGAGACTTGCAGAAAATAGTGGGAGGCTAGTATTGAATTTGCAATTATCGTTCAGATACTTAGCTTTACGCGCTTACAACTTATTTCGTCAATATTTACACATTAGTTGGACTAATACAATGTTATTTTTTTTTATGTAACAGTTTGACTGTACCCACATATCGTTAACTAGATAATTAGATTATCGTAGTTAAGATGGCAAACAAAGGAAATGTCCGTGACATAATCATGGGTGATAATGTGTTCAAGGGCACCAACTTCGCCGACTGGGAAATGAACCTAAGGATAGTCCTTGGGGCGGAGAGGATACTGTATACGATACAAAAACCTCTCGGGCCTAAGCCCACTGAGCCACTTGAGCTGGAGTTATGGAAAACTCACAGTGATGATTGTGACACGGCTCAGTCGATCATGCTTGCTTCAATGACTCAACACTTTCGCCGCCAGAATAGGGACTTGGATCCTTATAATATGATGGCAAGATTGCAAGATCTTCACCGCACTAATAAGCGGATGGCGAGGTACGAGTTAGTGAAGAAAATCTTTCGCTCCCGTATGACTGATGGTAGTTCTGTTGAGGTCCATGGGACTCAAATGATAGCCGATATTGATGAATTGGCTAATATGGGTATAGTCTTGGAGGCTGAGCTGTCTATAGATGTACTTCTACAGTCACTACCCGATACTTGGAAACAGATTGTCATCAACTACAAATTGATGAATTCGGATAATACTCTTGGAGAGTTATTATCGATTCTCAAGGAGTCAGAGAAAGAGCTTCTGAAAGGCAACAAGCGCGAGGCGCACTTTGCATCAACATCTCAAACGCCGAAAGCTGGGCTCAAGGCAACTGGGGGGTGTTAAGAAAAAGAAGCATAGAAACAAAGGCAAGGCCAAGTCAACAAAGGCTTCTGGGAAGCCAAGGGACAAGACTCAAGATGTTTGCCTGAAATGCGGCAAGAAAGGTCACTGGAAGCGTGACTGCCGCATGAACAAGGGACACAAGGAGGACATACAGGCGGGCAAGGCACCGGCCTCAGGTATGTTTGTTATTGAGATAAATATGACTACTTCTAGTCTTAATAAAAATTGGATTTTTGATTCTGGCTGTGGTTCTCATATTTGTACTGATGTGCAGGATCTGCATGATAGCAGGAGACTGGCTTCGGGGGAGGTAGATCTACGAGTTGGAAATGGAACTTCTGTTGCTGTTTTGGCCGTAGGCACTTTTGTTTTGGAACTGCCCTCGGGGCATGTACTTAAACTAAATGACTGTTATTTTGTTCCTAGTTTAACTAGGAATATTATTTCTGTATCTTTGTTAACCCAGTATGGGTACACTTTTGTATTTAAAAACACCAGGTGTTATTTATATAAAGATGATGCAGAAATTTGCACTGCCGATGCAAATAATGGTCTTTATATTTTGAATATAAATAAATCTCCAAAACGTAAAATAACAAACAAAAGGCTCAAAATGAGTAATCCAAAGGAAGAAACTTATTTGTGGCATTGTCGTCTGGGACACATCAACAAGACTCGCATATCCACACTTTCGAAGAGTGGGTACTTGGACGGATTTGATCCAAATTCATATGACGTCTGCGAATCTTGTTTATTAGGCAAAATGCCTAAATCACCTTTTAGTGGTAAAGGTGAACGCGCCACTGAACTGTTAGCCCTCGTTCATAGTGACGTTTGTGGGCCCATGTCTAGCCAGGCTAGAGGTGGATATCGATACTTCGTAACCTTTACGGATGATGCATCGCGTTATGGTTATGTGTATCTAATGATGCACAAGTCGGAAACTTTAGAGAAATTCAAAGAGTTTCGACACGAAGTTGAAAAACAAACAGGCAAGAGTATTAAGACATTACGGTCAGACCGTGGTGGCGAATACTTAAGTAATGAGTTTCAAGATTACTTGAAAGAATATGGTATTCTTTCACAATGGACTCCTCCTGGAACACCACAATTAAATGTGTGTCTGAACGGAGAAACCGTACCTTGCTTGACATGGTAAGGTCGATGATGAGTGATGAGTCGCACTGAGCTACCTATATCCTTCTGGGGACATGCATTAGAAAGTGCAATTCTTATTTTGAATAGGGTTCCGTCAAAGTCTGTTGAACAGACTCCGTATGAGATATGGACAGGAGAGAAACCAGGTTTCTCATTCCTGAAGATTTGGGGTTGCTGGGCATACGTCAAACGTTTGGAAGGTACCAAACTTGAACCCAAATCAGATAAATGCCTATTTGTTGGATATCCTAGGGAAACCAAAGGATATTACTTCTATTACCCACAAGAGAACAAAGTATTTGTTGCTCTACATGCGGTTTTCCTTGAGAAGGAATTCCTAAATGCAGTGTTTAGTAGTAGAGGAAAGTAGAACTCGATGAAAGTCGTAGTGATACTGTTCCTGGCAATGAATCGAGAACGGAACATGAACAGTCCATCCAGGATGAGACTGAACCACAATCTTCAATTACACAAGGACTACGTAGGTCGGAGAGAGTCAGGGTAATACCTGAGAGGTATGGATTCCTGATCTCACCTCATGTAGATATTAATCTTATTGAGGATACTGAACCGGCTACGTATGAGGAAGCGATACAAGGTATCGAATCCACTTTATGGCAAGAGGCCATGAAGGCCGAAATGGATTCCATGTATACCAACCAAGTTTGGACACTAGTTGATGCACCAGAAGGCGTAAAGCCTATTGGATGCAAATGGGTCTTCAAGAAGAAGACCGACATGGATGGCAACGTACAAACGTACAAAGCTAGGCTCGTAGCGAAGGGGTATCGTCAACAACTTGGAGTTGATTATGACGAAACTTTCTCACCCGTTGCCATGATTAAATCCATTCGGATAATGCTTGCGATAACTGCATATTACGATTACGAAATATGGCAGATGGACGTTAAAACCGCTTTCCTTAACGGAAACCTGCTGGAGGATGTTTATATGCAACAACCTGACGGTTTTATCGCACCAAGACTTGCAAACAAGGTTTGTAAGTTAAATCGGTCCATTTATGGACTGAAGCAAGCATCGAGGTCATGGAACCAACGTTTTGATGAGGTCATAAAAGAATATGATTTCATTCAAAACGTAGATGATCCTTGTGTATATAAGAAGGTTAGTGGGAGTGCACTGACTTTTATTGTCCTTTATGTCGACGATGTATTGCTTATAGGCAATGACATTCCCATGTTAACGTCGGTGAAAGCTTGGCTTTCATTGAAATTCTCCATGAAAGATCTGGGAGAAGCAGCTTTTATTCTAGGAATAAAGATCTACAGGGATAGATCTAGAAGGCTACTTGGACTCTCCCAGAGTACATATATTGATAAAGTGTTGAAGAGATTCAACATGGATCAGTCCAAGAGGGGACTGTCACATGGCGTCTATCTATCTAGGGACATGTGTCCTAAAACACAAAATGGGAGAGACAACATGAGTCGGACTCCGTTCGCCTCGGCAGTTGGATCGATCATGTATGCCATGATATGTACACGACCTGATGTGTCCTATGCTTTGAGCATGTGTAGTCGATATCAGGCCGATCCAGGAAAGGATCACTGGATGGCGGTTAAGAGTATCCTTAGGTATCTTAAGAGAACTAAGGATGTTTTCTTAATCTATGGAGATGGAGAACTTGAGGTATCTGGGTCTGGGTATACCGATGCAAGTTTCCAAACCGACAGAGACGACTTCAAGTCGCAAACCGGGTACATATTTTGCTTGAATAACGGAGCAGTGAGCTGGAAATCTTCCAAGCAAGATACTGTTGCCGATTCAACAACTGAAGCGGAGTACATTGCAGCAGCTGAAGCAGCAAAGGAAGCGGTTTGGATCCGAAAATTCCTAGTTGGATTAGGAGTAGTTCCATTAGCAGCTGAGCCCGTTTTATTGTATTGTGACAATAGCGGGGCCATAGCGCAGGCTAAGGAACCAAGGTCTCATCAACGATCCAAACATGTTCTTCGACGATTCCATCTGATTCGAGAGATCATACATCGTGGCGATGTGAAGATCGAAAAGATCGCATCAGAGGACAACATTGCAGATCCGCTGACGAAAATAATTCCTCGGGAAAAGTTTGAGCGACACATACATAGTTCAGGTATTAGATGCTTGAGTGACTGGCTATAGGCCAAGTGGGAGATTGTTAGACAGTTATGACCCATAGCGTCACTATTTTGTAAATGATATTGTATTATTGTACAAAATTAACTATGTAGTAATGAAATTGCCTTTTACCGTTTTGTAATTTATTTACTTGATATAAATGGTAAGAGTCCCTATGATTAGTTCCGGATTGTGATGATATGAGACGGTATCAATCCATAAAGGTTTAATCATTAAATATCCCTAGTCATAGTATTATCGAGATTGGACATCGATAATGCGGAATAGACTAGTACTGCACTTGTGCATGTTGTGAGGGCACAACGGCATAGTTCTCATATATTTAAGTATAGGATACTTATGCAAATGCGGTAGGAGGTTGTGTTTTACCGATGGTACGGAAAACAGCTTCGCTCTGGATAGACCCCGCGGAATCCCATTGGTAGTATGTCTGCGTGTCTATGGGAGTCCGCTTCAGGGTAGGTGCATATGATCTTAACCTGAGACTTGCATCGCTAGTACTTACGACAATCGGTAAACTTTAGTTTTGGTGGTCCAGGGCTTTAACGGGTTCTGTGTACACCTCTTCTGGATTTATCGAGAATCGTAGTGTATTGGGTGTGATGTCAAGATGGAAGTATCACTTCAGACATATGGAGATGATGATCGCGAGGGATACAGAACTAGTACTCTATAATGGTTGCAACCATCGGGATAATATGACTAGGTCAGGATTATCCGATTCAAAGAGACTGGTTGCTTGATGTCCGATATGTGTATCGTACGGGGCAGACACATCTCCAGCCCCAGGCCTTACATGTGATCATCCGATACTGGTTCGATATACACTATACTACGGTATACTACGCCTGTTATAGATCTTATATTCCAATAAGAATATTTCTGGAGAATTGGGTAGGCATGGCGTTTTGCTAGAGGCTAACCTTGTCTTGTAAATCGGTAAAAACGTAGTACTTGGTACGTACGTATTCAGATAATCTGACGGCCGTATTTACTGCCAACATATCCAGAGATCTCTTGGGTCGCTTCCCGAAGATTCACCAATGACGTATGATTCAAACTCGATTAATCTTGGATTAATTACGGAGAGACTTTATCTTGGATAAAGTACTATACATAGAGAGAGAACGATTAATTTGGAATTAATCGTAAAATTATTATATTCGATATAATAATCGAAATTCGATTTCGACGCGAAATTAAAATTAGATTTTAATTCGGGCAAACGAGTTAATTTAGAATTAATTCGTTAGCGACGTAAATAATAATTTCGCTAGGCGCAATTATTTATTTAAATTCGATTTAATTAACGTCGCGACGTAAGTTCGGTATTCGGAAATATCGAACCTGAACGCGTGAGTGCACGTGGGCCCACTTTCATTTGGAAACGTGTGGGGCCCACATGACACATGTCATATTATGCATTATTTAATTCTAATGCATTGCATGGAGATAGTGTACAATGCACTCAATGGTTTTGCATGGAAATTGAGTGTTTGACACTCTAAGCCATTGCATGATTTGTGTCATAAGTTTATTATTAATTTAATAAATATTATGGCATAAATTAAATTGATTTTTTGTAACAAAAATCATTCAAACTTTTCTCTCTCACATTGCCGAAACTTGCAAGCAGTTTTGGCTCTCCTTTCTTCAATTTTTGTGGCAAGATTTGAAGAAGTTGTGCATTCAAAATCACAACAAAGGCTAGCACCTTCAAGGGATCATACATAGGTGATATGGGAAGCTAATCCTTGAGCTTGGAAGGATCAAACTCGACTTGGAGTCCCTCTTTTCTTCTTGGCCGAGAGCTTCACTGCACAAGGGAGGAGTTTTCGCATCATCTAAGCATCCATTTTCAAGTATTGTGAGTATGATTCCGCCATCAATCAATTATTCATTCATGTATTTATATATTTTGCTTGTTCTTGTTGATCTTGGGGCTTGGTTATTTTTTACAACAATGGTATCATTGAGCTTAAAGAGCATGCAAATATATAGGATGTTATTTGGGGAAAATTGTATGAAGCATGATTTGATGAGTTTGCTTGATTAAATATGCTTAGATGTATGTTATTTAGATTATACATCATCAATTTCATGGAAAATAAATTGGATTAATTTTTCCAACCCAAATGAGGCTTGGCCGAATAATGCAAGCATATGGACTAGATGATTTTTTAATTTAAGACATTAGATGACTTGAAACAAATGGAATGATGATTTGTAACTCGATTGGATTGAAAACGAAATCGGAACCATTTTAATCACCTTGGCCGAATGCTTGATGGAGGATTAGGGACTTGATTTTTTGATTAAATAATGTTGGACATATATTTAAGATAAAAATATGATTAATGGATTAATTTAAAGGCCTAATTCATTAAATTACACAAATCCAATTTCGCAATTTAATTACCAAAAGTGTATTACATGATTAATCACCCAAATCAATATTTCTAAAACATCAAATTAGTCCAATTAATCATGTTCATTATCATCATCACATGTCCAACATATAAATGAAAAAATCAAACCCATTACATGCTTCTAAGGTCTCGGCCAAGATAGGAATTTTTATCCGATTTGAATTCAATCCAATTAATTTCACAATCGACATCGAATTAATATCCCGAATGATTTCATACACATCCAATGTCCAAAAAATCAAAATTCCAAGACTAATAGGGCTTATACACATTCGGCCAACATGAAGGAATTGGGGATTTTTGTTCAATTCAAAAATTAATCCAATTAATTTCAAATTAACATTATCCAACATCATTCTAATTCATCCAATGAATCAAAATCAAAAAATTCCAAAATTCCAAAATTCTTTACATATTCGGCCAACACATATATTTTGGGGAAATTTGATCCAATCACAATTTCAACAAATTGATCCAATCAATCTTAAATTAAACATCATTTAAACATGCTCAATCAAACAATTTAACCAAATCATGCTCAAAATCAATTTACCCAATTTTAAGCCCTAAAAATTTCATGCTTGAACCTATAGCTCTTGATGCCATTGTTAGGTTTATATCTAGGTCCCAAGGTCAAACAAGCAATGAAATACATGTGTGAATACATCAACGGAGGTAGCGGAATACTCACATCGATTGGTTGGGACGATTTGAAGACGAATGAAGCCACTTTGCTCACTGCCAAGGACGCCCACTGCTGGCAGTTCACTGCCCTCCATTTCAGAATTTTGAGCTGCGAAACGGAGCTCCAAGCTTCCTCGGACGGATCCCGGCTCATGGGTGAACCTCCCTACCACCTTCGCAAGTCTCGTAAGTGTTCTAGCACTTGGATTTTCACCATGAAAAACCACTCTTTGCTTTCCTTTATTCACGCCAAAATGGTTCCAAACCAGTGAAGAAAAATCAGTTTGGGCGTGAGAGTGTGGAGAGAAATGGAGAGAGATGAATGTGTTATTAGTTGGTAAAACCTTTTCCAAAAAGGTTTATATATTTTTCCATAAAAAATATAAAGCATTTACCAAATAAATAACATGGTAAATACTCCCACCAACTTTCACTATTTCAACCACACACATCAACTATTCATTTTACTTTAATAAAGTGATGTGTGTCTATCACTCAATCAATCAATCACATCAATCAATCACATCATTCAAAGTGACTTTTGATTTGACGCTTGATGTGACGAATGATTTGACGCTTGATGTGACTTGCGTCGACGCACTCGAATTCGAAATACAAATGCGCTCGCAATCACACTCGGGCTCGGTTTCGCTAATTCCTAATTAGCGAATTTTCCGTTGCGTCGTAATTAAATGATTACGCCTAGCGAATTCACTATTCACGTCGCTAACAAATTAATTCTAAATTAATTCGTTCGCCCGAATTAAAATCTAAATTTAATTCCGCGTCGAAATCTAATTTCATTTAATATATCGAATATATTAATTTACCGATTAATTCCAAATTAATCATTCTCTCTATTTAGACGATATTTTATCCCAGATAAAATATCTCCGTAATTAATCCTAGATTAATTCTCTCTCTCTTCTATATAATCCCAGATTATTTAAGGGTGCGAGTCATACGTCATCGGTGGATTATTGGGAAGCGACCCATGAGATCCCCGGATAAGTCGGCAGTAAATACGGTCGTCGGAGTATCTGAATCACGTACGTACCAAGTACTACGTTCTACCGATTTACGAGACACGATCGACTTCTAGCAAAGCACGAAGTCTACCCAATTCTCCGGTCATATTCATCTAAGAATATTTAAGATCTATATCAAGCGTAGTATACCAAGTATTGTGTATATCGGCCCAGTATCAGATAGTCACGTGCTAGGGCTGGGGCTGGATAAGTGTCTGCCCCGTCCGAAGCACATGTCGGATGTCTGGTAACTAGTCTCTATAATCGGATATACATGACCTTGTCATAATATCCCGATGGCCGGCCAGCACTTAAGAGCACTAATACCGTATCCTGCGTGACATCATCTCCACTATGACTGGAGTGATACTTCCGTCTTGACATCACACCCAATACTCTACGATTCTCAATATACCCAGCATTGGCGTACAAAGAATCGGTTAGAGTCCTAGACGACCTCAACTAAAGTATATTGATTGTCGTAAGTATTAGCGGTGCAAGTCTCAAGTTAAGACCAAATACACCTACCCTGATGTCGGACTCCCATAGACACATAGTCATAATACCAATGGGATTCTGAGGGGTCTATCCAGAGCGAAACTGTTTCCCGTACCATCGGTGAAACACAACCTCCTATCGCACTTGCATGAGTATCCAATACCCAAATATATTAGAACTATGCTGTTGTGCCCTCACAACGCGCACAAGTGCAATACTAGCCTATTCCGCATTATCGATGTCCAGTCTCGATAATACTACGACTAGGGATATTTGATGATTAATCCTTCGTGGACTGATACTGTCTCATATCATTCTCAATCCAGGAACTAATCATATGGACCTCTCTTCATTTATACATCTATGGTGATCTAATCACAAATGATGAGAGTGCAATTTCCTTGTCACATAGTTAATTTGTACAACAACACTATGATCTGTACAAATAGTGACGCTATGGGTCATATTATCCAACAACCTTCCGGAGAGATATCCTCATATCTCGAAACCTCCCCTGGGGGAATCACCTCGGCCAACTCATTGAAAGCCGGTACTAATTGGGAAGTAGCCTCCCGGATGCCTTCTCCCAAGTCATCCACCCCGAGGATCACGGAACCCTTGCGCTTCTTAGAGGACCCTCAGAAGACTTCTTCCCCCGACGGGCATCCTGCTTCTTGCCCTGCACAGGCTCCTCCCCCTCCAACTCAGCCTCCTCAGCCCCAAATTGATGCCTCCTTTTCCTAAGAGGCTTCGGCGGACTGACCAACCGAGCAGACCCCGGTGACTGCACACCAGGAGAAGATGGATCACGAGTAGCCGTTTGAACTTTCCTTTGAGGTGCTCTCCCAACCGCGACAGATTCAGCCGGTGCCCGGGAAGTTCCAGTTTCAGCATGGCCGGCCTTCTTCATAGTGCCAGCCAACTTCTCAAGAAACTTAGGCCTCTTTGACATACCTACAAAAAAAGGGAAAATGAAATCAGGACCCGAGCATATAATAAAGACATCAAACACACGATAAACAAACAGGGAAGCCAAACTAAACAGCCAGCAGACATCTACCTATCCGACCTGTGACGTCCGAAGGGACAGCCCGGGTAAGGCCCGACTCAACAAAAGCCGCATCATTAACCAATTCCCTCCAGTGAGCGGCATACCGACGAGCCCAGAATACTCGCCGCCGGACCTGGTGGGAAACTTTGGGAGCATCCCTCCAACAGGCTAGGAAGAATAGAAGAAAAAGGGTAAGAATCCAAACAAAGAAAAGATAAAGGAAAGAGAAGCTAAAAGGTCGGTCTCCTAACCTCCCGCCCTGAAGATATCCGGTACCAAGATCTCCCCTTCATCCGACCTCAGGGTCCATCCCCAATCCCCAGTGGCCCAGAACCAGAGATCTTTGAAGTTCTTATTGGAGTCAGGCAGCTTCTGGACGACGTTTAACGAACTATTGTAAGCGGAAAGGTAGTACCAACCATGATGAGCCTTTAGGTTGGCCTTCAAACGGTATACCCTCTTCACCTCTTCAAAGGAAGGCTCGCCGAGTCCTGCCCGGTGCCAAGCTACATACAACCCGGCCAGAGTCCTCCAACTGTTTAAACTCAGCTGACATGGGGCGATCTCCATCTCGGCCAACATCCAAGCGAAATAAGGTTGAATCGGCAGCCGCAGCCCACACTCAAAGAAGGCAGGAAGAAGTGCCACCGAGCCCTCGTCAGGTTGGCTAGCGCGATCCATAAGACCGGGAACTTCAAGGGCGATATCTATAGGAATGTTATATCGCAGTCGAAGAAGGGCGAGGTCGTCCTCAGTTATTTTGGAAGGACGGTTCATATCCAGAGCCGACGAGCCGAGTTCACCGGCCTCTGGGTCCTTCCGAGGAACCCTCTGATGATAGGAATCTTGTTCGACCTCAGAAGGAGTAGGGGTAGTGTCAAGGTCTTCTACACTAGGTGCCCCCGAGCCCGAGGAGAGCTCCTCAGCAGGGGGAGTTGAGGTTTTAGCAGGCTTTTCAGGGGAGAAACTGCTGTCAGACATCCCTGACACCCAGAAAAACAAAGAAGGAAGGGGAAGTCAGTCTATAGCTAAAAGAAACTACTCACGGTTTCCATGTTAGCTAAACAGGTGGTCTCTAAAGTGCCCTAAGGCAAAACTCAGCAAACCATAAATCTTTCCCTAGCAAACACTCAAAAATGAACAGCAAACACAGATTCATAAACACAAAAAAGGAAGAGGTCGTTCAGAGGACTTACTTGTTCTTCTCGGAAAAAGCAGGAGGTTGCGCAGTACGGTTGTGCCCGTTCCTTATGTTCGCAGCAAAGAAAAAGAAAAAGCCCGCGGTTGAACTTTAAGAACACGGAGTTGGGCGAATCACAGAGATGTTTTCAGGAAAGAAGGAGAAATTGCCGAAAAAAGATGGAACAATGAAAGCCTCGCCTTCTTATAGTCATGGCAAATACGCTCGTGACCGTTGGATCTAAGGGAAGAACCCCGATGAACGCCCGGTGTCGACTGCAATAGAGGTCTCCCAAGTTTAAACAGACGGCTGAGATCAGCCCACTGTGAAGACGCCTCTACACGGTCGATTCGTTCCCTTTTTGGCGGGAACCCGGCGGATGATTGACAAGTGTCGAACTTAGAAGAAACCCTAAAGTTGATTTGATAGGCATTTAAGCGGACGTGACTGTTGCGTGTCTCAAGACAAAGCGCTTGAAAAGAGGCAACAAAACATTTCTCGACACCGGACCGACCTCCAACAGAGCAAATCAAAAACACCTTCTTTATATAGTTCCCGGCACCAACTTGCACGCTTGTTGGAACCGAGAACTAGGGGACAGATGTTGATGGTGTTTTCAGGCACTATGACATTTAAGGCAGCACGACGAGGACAGAAGGGTAATTCCCTGACTGGTCAAGATCATCAAAGCCGACCCGACCACAACATGTAAAGACCGACCACTTTGATTCGGATGACCGAGCACTATAAGGTCGGCAGAAACACTCTCAGCATAAAAGATTGCCATGACCGACCTCATGAAGACCGACCAGATGGCAAGTCGTGTTCAAGATGACGACACCCTATTCTTGCGGATAAGATAAAACGAATTATCCTACTCTCACAAGGAAATGAAGTCAGAATCCGAAAAGGGATAAGAAAAGAGAAGGGAATATCAGACTAGGAATCCTTGCAAGGAGAGGAGACTAAGTTCAATTAGGATTTCTTATGCAAATTGGAGTCTGATTTTTGTGTTATTATAAATAGGAGGGCATAGTATGTGTAAAAGGCATCATAAAAAAAAATCAGTGATCAGAATCATCAAGCTCTGATTTGTAAACACAAAAAGATATGAGAAGCGTATTGGAGTAATAAAAAGTACCATACTATTCTTGTCCGTGGACGTAGGTCGGATCCAAAATCCACCGAACCACGTTAAATCTCTTTGTCGATTGGTGTGTGATGAGTGGTATTTATACCACTATTTCCCACTCATTTGACCTAATGTTTTGTATTGTTTCTCGAGATTTATGAACGTTTTGATATGTTTTGTTGTTATTTTGCAGATAAATAAAGTTTGGACAGCACTGGAGGCAATTTGGGGCAAATCCGGACAAAAATACGTCAACAGGAAAAATTCCATCTTCTGCGCGTCGCGACGCTGGAGCCTTGCGCGCCGCGACGCCCAGCCTGCGCCGAAGTTGCTAAAATGCGCCATGGTCAACCGGTCAACAATTTGAAAAGTTTGACTTTGCTAACGTGCGCCGTGCCACGTGTCACCATCACAACGGACTTGCTAACGTGCGCCGGATGCCACGTGTCACCCATCCAACGGTGCCGACAGTTGCCGACAGTGACGTCAGCATGACGTCAGCAATGACGTCATGAACAGTGCCACATCATCAGTCTGACGTAAGTGATGACGTCATGAACAGTGCCACGTCATCGGATCTCTTTGCCGCCTCGCCACGTGTCAAGCCAGGATTGTGCCACGTTTCACTGTAGCGCGCGTCGCGACGCGGGACGAGAGGCGCGACGCTCGAACCTTACCGACGCCTATAAATTGAGCACCCGATTTCAGAAATTTGTATCCCATCCTCTCTCTTCAATTCCTTCTAAAGAGAGAGTTTCTCTCTCTAAACTCTTTTAGTTTTTACTTTTTTTTAGTTTTGTAAATAATTTTAATTACTTTTTGTAATAATAGTAATTTAATTTTTACTTTTTACTTTCTTTTACAGTTTTTACTATTTACTATTTACTTTTTACAGTTTTTACTATTTACCGTGATGAGGTAATTTCTTTATGTTCGGGTGAAAGGTAATTTCTTTTACTATTACTATTTAGATTAATCTCCCTTAAAAATAATATATTTACTATTTAAATTGGACTTAATCAGGATACCGCCAGATTGGTCGGTGGGTAATAAAACATAAATTCCGCCTTTATGGCTGGTTATTTTGGTTCCGCCTTTATGGCTGGTTATTTTGGTTCCGCCTTTATGGCTGGTAATAATCACAAGTTTATATATTATTTTAATGGGAGATATCTAAATAAGTAGTAGTAGAATTAATTCCTTTTACCTTAACATTTTATTTTATTTTACTTTTTAGTATTTTTATTTTATGTCTTTTATTTTTATGTTTTTACTAGTCCTAGTTATGTGTTAGTTATCTAGGGGTTGTGATAACTTTTAATATCAATAGTTTATAAGGGATTATTTTATAGTTTGGGTAATTAATAAGTTTACTTATTAAGTCTTAAGCTTAATGCTTCTTATTGTCTGATCACCAATAAGATTGATATGGTAAATCTAAAATGAACTAGACATAGGGATTTTAGGTTTCAGCCTTAGATTTAATAGCCCACGATCTTCCTTGAGGATAGATAACCCTTTAATAGATTTCCTTACAGGATAGGAATATACCTGTCGGGCGGGGGTAGCCATAATTGGAACTTAGACTTAATGAATCCAGGTAATGTGGTTGACATAGGAATATGGTTCAATTGGGTTATACTGGGTATTTGTAGTTGACCATCGGAAGAGGCTCTTACATAATTTAGTGTTCCAGGTTAGTAAACTGATTTATTACACAAACATAAAATAATCACTTCATCTTTTAAATGATATTAAAGGAAATCACAACCTTATATCTTTTTATCTGTATTTTCTTTTATCTTTTTATTTATTTATTTAGCAAATCTTCAATCAACCAAATCAATCAAGCAATTAATTCCATTCTCCCTTTAATTAGATATTTGTAATTAAATAGATTCAATAATTAATAACAACAGTAGGAATTAAGTCCTCGTGGGATCGATATTTTTATACTACTTGAACGATACGTGCGCTTGCGTTATACGTGTGTTTACGCCGGTCAAGTTTTTGGCGCCGTTGCCGGGGACTTATTTTTCTTGAGTTATTAATTTTGAAGCTATCTAATTTACTTGTATCTAATTTTCTTTATTTTTATCTGTAATTTTTATTTCTTTCTTTTGATTTCAGGTGACTTACAAATGGAACACTACTGGGAGATTGAGAGACTACGTGCTTTACAAGAAGATACACCCAACATCTGGGAGCAACAGTCCAGTTTTCTGAGGCCTGTTGTCGAGCCCAATGATTATCACCGGATGCCAGAACCAAGCAATGCTACATTTGTTCATCAGAACGAAATGGGGAGATGTGTGATTTGTGATAGTAACCACCCGAGCGATCAATGTATATATCGATCAGAGTGGGAGAATTTCTGGAGACAATCATGCTATGAAGAGCCATCACATTTCACAGAGCCACATTTTCCATCTTATCCACCATCCATATGCGATCTTCATCAACAACCAGAACCATCCGAGGAAAATCAGTGGATTCACATGTTCAAGGAACAAGCAGCTCAATTTGATGCACAATTTCAGAGTTAAACAGAATCCATACAGAGAATGACAGATCAGATCAGACAATTAACAGAAAACCAGAACTATATACCTCAAGAACCAGTTCCAGATGACACTGATGAAGCTTTCAAATACCAATCATTTCACAATGACATTTCAACAGAGGAGGAGGCTGAGTAGTATCAACAACCAGAGGTATCAGTTCAGGAACTCGAACCGGCAAAGTCTCGATTTGATTTTTATTATTCTGACTCTGACGAGGAGGAAGCTGATCCATTTATACCAACTGCACCAACAACGGAGGATCAAACTTTCAAGCCTCAAAATGAAGATCTTGGAGATTCTATTACACAAATGTTTGATAAAGATCTACCTGAGCTAATCATTTCACCCAGATCAGAGGATGAAGACCTAAAATCTGACATTTATTTTCATCCTCAGGTTAACAATTTTGATGCATGTATTTCACAGATGACAGATGAAGAGCTGAATATGGAAATTTTCAAATACATCTGCGAAGAAAAGATGGAGCAAAAAGAAGAGCAAATGGAAGAGCAACAGTCAGACCAAAATAAAGATCCAGAGCATTCAGGAAAAACATCGCTGTGTTGGGGAGTACAAATCAAAGATATCACCCAGAAGCTTGAAAGAATGGAACTTCCATTCCAAGTCAAGCGTCATACGAGACCTCCTGATTTTCTTTCTTTCTTTGCAGGAACCACTGGAACAACAAGGAGTAAAAAGGTGGCACGAGCACTGAAAAAGACAAAATTCTTTTTGCCACTTTACCGTTGGAAGAGACCCTTCAAAAGCAACGCTCACGGGATTGTTCTTAATCGGACATCCAAAACGACATTGAAACCTCCTTAACAGATGGATTTCATTCACGTCTGGCTGAAGACGAAAAATTCAGCGCTAGCAGGGAGGCAACCCATGCAATTTGTTGTGATTTATTTTCATATTTTGTGTGAACTTTTTAATTTTGTGTGTTATTTTTTTGTAGGGAAAGGCACAAACGAAGCATTTTAAGGCAGAAGGAATTGTGTTTGGCAAGCAAATATAAGAAACAATTCATTAGCGAAGGCTGAATAAAGAATGAAATCTTGAGACTCATTCTAATGAATTTATACTAAGCAAGTGGCGTATTGCGTACACAATTCCGTTGCCTTAATTATTGCTTTAATTCGCTTTTCTGTTGTAATTATATTTATTTTCGTAGACAGGATCCAAACTTTTTGACCTTTCACGATTTCTTTTGTTGTTTAGCTAACAAACGTCCTCTGGAAGATACTTCTGCTGTTATTACTCACCCTTTTTCAGGTACTATAAATTCAGCTCGTCATTGCACTTTTGAAGGCATCTTGATTTGATAAAGAAATACATAAAAAAATGGAAGCCACTTCAAGGAGACGAGTTGAAAACATTTGTGTGTTTTGCGGTAGTACTGTTGGTACTAAACCACAGTACATAGAAGCAGCACGGGAATTGGGTCGAGTTTTAGCTGCAAGGAATATGCACCTAATATATGGCGGAGGAAATCTCGGACTTATGGGGATCGTTTCAAAAGCCGTACAAGAAGGAGTCAGTCACGTTTTGGGAATCGTCCCAAAACCCTTGGCAGAGGCAAATCTTATTGGCTCATCAAACGGAGAGGAACTGATCGTGTCAGGTATGTCTGAACGACTGGTAGAAATGATTAACCGTGCTGATGCTTTTATTGCTTTGCCAGGTGGCTTGGGTACATTGGAGGAAATTTTTATTGTACTATCTTGGGCGAACCTGAACATACACCAGAAACCGCTTGGACTACTCAATGTTGATGGATTTTATGATTTTCTTTGTGTGTTTCTTGATGATGCTCGGAGAAATGGGTTCGTGTCAAAACCTATGAAAGAACTCCTATTCACTGCCAGACTTGCTCCGGATCTGATAGACCAACTCATAGCCTATGAACCACAAGTTGACCCTATCCTATCAAAGATAAATTGGTCTGAGGACGATCGTGGTAAGAGGCGTCGAATTAATCTGGATCTTAACCTTTAATTTCCTGTAGATTTCAGCTAACCAGGTACAACCTTCTAACTCTCCTTTTACTGTTTAAGACATTGGGGACAATGTCTCATTTAGGTTTGGGGGAGGGATTTAGTTGATTAGTACCTTGTTTTTAGTTTGTATGTTGTTTTTATTTTTAGTCCAAAATTTTTCGAAAAATACAAAAAAAATTGAAAAATTTTCAAAAATTACAAAAATATTTGTGTTTTTAATTTGACCAAAAAGGTGAAATTGGTAAAAGGTAGCTGAGTAAGGAGTTCTCGCTCCTGAGACGTATCTCAAGCCCATTTTCGAAATAAAGTTAATTTTTGTTTATTTCCTTTTAAATTATTTAATTTGTGAATTCTCCTTAAATCTGACTAAAATGAATCTTCATATGTTCAGTTGACAGGTATTATGAACTTACATGGAACATACAGTCATGAGCTAAAATTGAAAAGTTTGTAATATTCCGTGCTATAGTTTAATTGGAGGAAGCATCTCTAAATAGTGATGGAGTAAAAAAAAAAAAAAAAAAAAAAAAAAACGCCCGAGATCCGAGTTATTAAGTCTGTAAGGGTGTTTTAACACCTAGTGCCCTAAAACCAACTGGTTTGGGAGTCATTGGCCCAAAGCTCGCTACATGGATCAAAGATGCTGCAAAAATATATATATCTGAAGTCTGAGTAATTAAGTTCGTAGGGGTGTCTTAACACCTGGTGCCCTAAAGCCAACTGGTTTGGGAGCCACCGACCCAAAGCTCGCTACATAGACGGAAGGTATTGTATATAAATAAAAAATAGAGAAAAAATCAAAGAAAAAAATCAGAAAAATCAGAAAAATTATTCCATTGCTACCAAAAGGTGTGAAATCTGATAGAACTTTAGGACAAAAATATTACTCTCTTATCAACTGCACTTATGACTGTTGTGGGCAAAAATGAGTTGATTAATATTCTGTTTGCTGTGTATATGGAGAATGGTAAAAATAATCGGAGAATTTACTTATTCGGTAATTTAGAAAGAAACAAAACAACTAGTAACTTGGAGTAGAATTTTCACCTGATTAGTCACTAACTTTCTTTATTCTCTTTTCGCTTGTCTTTTTGCTTTTGTGTGCATTAGTTTTAACTAACTTTTTACTTTTGTAAAATGTTTGTGGGTATCATTGCTGTAAACCCTCACGAGACTACACTCGTCCACTAGGGACACCTAGGGGTTTAAAGGCTTGTTGCATACGCTAAATGCAACCGTGATCCCTACGAAAGTGGCTTAGTTAAAGTTTATTTTCATGTTATTTTATTTTCTGTTTTGCTCGAGGACTAGCAAAATGTTAGGTTTGGGGGTGTGATGAGTGGTATTTATACCACTATTTCCCACTCATTTGACCTAATGTTTTGTATTGTTTCTCGAGATTTATGAACGTTTTGATATGTTTTGTTGTTATTTTGCAGATAAATAAAGTTTGGACAGCATTGGAGGCAATTTGGGGCAAATCCGGACAAAAATACGTCAACAGGAAAAATTCCATCTTCTGCGCGTCGCGACGCTGGAGCCTTGCGCGCCGCGACGCCCAGCCTGCGCCGAAGTTGCTAAAATGCGCCATGGTCAACCGGTCAACAATTTGAAAAGTTTGACTTTGCTAACGTGCGCCGTGCCACGTGTCACCATCACAACGGACTTGCTAACGTGCGCCGGATGCCACGTGTCACCCATCCAACGGTGCCGACAGTTGCCGACAGTGACGTCAGCATGACGTCAGCAATGACGTCATGAACAGTGCCACATCATCAGTCTGACGTAAGTGATGACGTCATGAACAGTGCCACGTCATCGGATCTCTTTGCCGCCTCGCCACGTGTCAAGCCAGGATTGTGCCACGTTTCACTGTAGCGCGCGTCGCGACGCGGGACGAGAGGCGCGACGCTCGAACCTTACCGACGCCTATAAATTGAGCACCCGATTTCAGAAATTTGTATCCCATCCTCTCTCTTCAATTCCTTCTAAAGAGAGAGTTTCTCTCTCTAAACTCTTTTAGTTTTTACTTTTTTTTAGTTTTGTAAATAATTTTAATTACTTTTTGTAATAATAGTAATTTAATTTTTACTTTTTACTTTCTTTTACAGTTTTTACTATTTACTATTTACTTTTTACAGTTTTTACTATTTACCATGATGAGGTAATTTCTTTATGTTCGGGTGAAAGGTAATTTCTTTTACTATTACTATTTAGATTAATCTCCCTTAAAAATAATATATTTACTATTTAAATTGGACTTAATCAGGATACCGCCAGATTGGTCGGTGGGTAATAAAACATAAATTCCGCCTTTATGGCTGGTTATTTTGGTTCCGCCTTTATGGCTGGTTATTTTGGTTCCGCCTTTATGGCTGATAATAATCACAAGTTTATATATTATTTTAATGGGAGATATCTAAATAAGTAGTAGTAGAATTAATTCCTTTTACCTTAATATTTTATTTTATTTTACTTTTTAGTATTTTTATTTTATGTCTTTTATTTTTATGTTTTTACTAGTCCTAGTTATGTGTTAGTTATCTAGGGGTTGTGATAACTTTTAATATCAATAGTTTATAAGGGATTATTTTATAGTTTGGGTAATTAATAAGTTTACTTATTAAGTCTTAAGCTTAATGCTTCTTATTGTCTGATCACCAATAAGATTGATATGGTAAATCTAAAATGAACTAGACATAGGGATTTTAGGTTTCAGCCTTAGATTTAATAGCCCACGATCTTCCTTGAGGATAGATAACCCTTTAATAGATTTCCTTACAGGATAGGAATATACCTGTCGGGCGGGGGTAGCCATAATTGGAACTTAGACTTAATGAATCCAGGTAATGTGGTTGACATAGGAATATGGTTTAATTGGGTTATACTGGGTATTTGTAGTTGACCATCGGAAGAGGCTCTTACATAATTTAGTGTTCCAGGTTAGTAAACTGATTTATTACACAAACATAAAATAATCACTTCATCTTTTAAATGATATTAAAGGAAATCACAACCTTATATCTTTTTATCTGTATTTTCCTTAGTATTTTCTTTTATCTTTTTATTTATTTATTTAGCAAATCTTCAATCAACCAAATCAATAAAGCAATTAATTCCATTCTCCCTTTAATTAGATATTTGTAATTAAATAGATTCAATAATTAATAACAACAGTAGGAATTAAGTCCTCGTGGGATCGATATTTTTATACTACTTGAACGATACGTGCGCTTGCGTTATACGTGTGTTTACGCCGGTCAGTGTGTTTATCTGTCTCTCGCTAAGTTTGCCTTTGGTCCCCATAACCAAACAAATTCACTATTGAAGGAGGATTATCTCGGAGGTGATATTCCCACGTTGCCCCGAGACCAAAATCCACCGTCAACAGTATATAATAGTTATCACCTCAAGGCTCAAGGTTGAAGCTGTATTACATATACATGTATGTATGAAAAAAGATTTGTACATATCCTTCCATGCCATTCTGGTCATTTGAGGCGAGAAAGGGTGAAGAGTGATCAATGAATTTACATACCATGTCCTCAAAATACACACTAGCTCTCCTATCAAATCGCTCAAGCCAAAAGAACAAATTTCCCCGCGTGAACCTGCAGTAGAAGTGCCAAAGAATCAATGAAGCTGAAGTGGACACAATTAAACAGAATTCCATTGTAAAAAGGGAATTTCTGCGTAAAAATAATCTATAGTCTAATGTAGCAAACTTCAAAAGAAATAAAATGTTTTCAAATTGGGCGTAAGTAGGGACAGAAGTCCATCTGACCTCAATGAAGTTGACAATGGCACATATGTCCCAAAAAAGCGGCCATCATAAGAACATGGATATAACATTGTTCCCATACAGGAGGAGGATGGCTTCACCAAATGTATAAACTAGTTAGTAAGAAACAATAATCAATTATTATGCACATAATATAAAATTACTTGCAAGCTTTTCATTTTCATCTTAATGCAAATTCATAATCGCTAAAGGAAGATAAAGAATAAGATGGATAACATGAATTGTTATTCATGACAGCGCATACAATTATAAAAATAGCGGGCTCATCAATACTGTCATTTGTGCAAACAAAATTTTCCTTAAACCCAAACATCATAATCACACCACTAACACTAATCAGTCAGTGTTGCTGACAATTACATGCCTTCCTTTAATATATATAAAGTATATATTGATTAAAATTTGACAAGAGAAATAACCAGTGACACAAATTGACAATATATTGTACAGATTTGTTTTCCACCCTAGTTCTTTTTCCTTGCACTGGACAATCATAGCACAGAAGTGAAAGACTTTTGCTACAAATATTTCAATACGATATATGTTATTTATGTAAATGTGAGAGCAGAAGGAACAGAAAAGACAGACTTTAGACCACTCTTCCCATCCAATGCACTGGTGGTAGGATCATGCAAACAGAATCAGAAGACACATTATGAGTAAGCGAAGAAGCAGAAGCAGAAGCAGAAGCAGAAGCAGAAGCAGAAGCAGTTGGAAAGAGGAGCAACAATGGTAGTTTTAAGTTTAGGTCCCCTTATTTTTTCTTTTGAGCCTTGTTGGGAAACACCCAAATTTCGCCATTTGTCCTGCAAATATGAGAAAGTATAAGACAAGTAACAGCAAGGAGATTGACTGAACTTGTGACAAAGAAACCTTAATACAATAGTGTGTTGACCACTGTTTTTCGTTCCTGGGATAATTTAGGAAAATCACTCCTCGAATAAATCTCCCTCAAATAATGAATTTGTTTGGTTTGTTGGGAACCAAAGAAAACTCGGCAGACAAATAAGAAAACACGCAGATACGAACAGAGGATTTAACGTGGTTCGACGGAATGGATCCAACCTACGTATGTAAAAGAAATAGAATCTTTTATTATGAGCTCGGGTCAGACCGACCTGCTCTTTCTCTCTCCCTTAATCTTTTTTCTCTCTTTTACAAGTTGTATGAATGCCTAGAATCAAAATAGCCAACTCATTACAATGAATTCTCAACCCCTTTATATAGTACGCCCAAACCCACTATTCTGCCAACTCGTGATGTCACCTACGTTACCAAGTTATCACTGCGTAGGCTCTCTTCCCCAATCGACCTACAAGTAGTAGCTCTGCCGCCTGACAAAGCTACTCTCTGTCATCTGAACCTTATTAATTCACCTTTTTTTGGTAATTGCTACAGACTTTGCCCATATGACAATCTGTATTCCAACCACTCATGCGGTTTCGTGTGTCAGTGGATAAACCTGAGGCACTTTTCCATCCCATAAACCGCTGACCTACTCCTCTCTTTATCAGTCATTGGGAGGCTCAAACTTCAGTTTAGGACTTATATCGTCCATCTAAGAACATAATGCTACAACCCCGACCCCTATCCTCGGGTCGGTCCACCGAAACAAGTAACGTCCTTCCTTGCATCTATTAATAGGTCAGATCAGTAGAAAAACCTTTGTTTCACTCTCCTCCTCTTCAAAAAGGTCAAGCCAACATTGAGCTTCTCGGCCACTTCAGTTACGGGCATGTAGAAACATTGAGAAATAGCTTCCCTTGATGACAGTCTGAACTGTTATGATTTTCTTCTAGCTTGTATCTTCTAATGATCACCTTCCTCGGGTGTATGTGACTGTGCCTCAGTTGGCTCTCCCCGAGCCCCCTTCTCAGTGTTCTTCAAAGCCAAAACCGACATCCTCAGGTTGGTCATCAGATTTGGCCGAATCTGGGCCTTGGGCCTGGATCCCTATCCTCACAAGGACCTTGGGCTCCTATCTTGGTAAGCGAAATCCCCTTAATACCCTTCTCCATATTTTGAATCTTCTCGAGTCTGGAAATCACTATTAACATATGTCTCATAGTTCTCGGTATCAACGAGTCTGTGAGTTGATGCCGGGAACTATAATTATGGTTTAGGTCATCCCCTAGTCCTTGAGTTTCAATCAAATGGCACCCTCCTCGGGTCTGGAGAGCATTCATAGGGTCAAAGGATCCCACTTTGTGATGATTGCTTCACTAAATGCCTCTCTAGGGCTCTTAAACTACCCTTTGGAAGTTGTGTTGCCATCATGGCCTTCTTTAAATGCCTGTCACATTCTAGGGATTTCTCCGTTCGTCTCCCCGAGATGCCACACATCGTGCATCCATGGCTTGCGCGCCAAAACCGAGTGAGATATTCATCACACGTGTCACCAATCCTGCCTCTGTCTTCCATCGAGCGGTCAGAATCAAACCGAGCTACCTATTTAAAGGCCACTGTACTTCATCTTACTATTTTATCACTTCGTCTTATCCAAAGAAACTGCAATAAAGCTCCTTTGCCTCCTGCAATCTTCTAACCTTCAAATATCTCACAAGTTCTTCAGCATCGTCTCCAATCTTCTCAAGTAAGTTCTTCTCTGATTACCTCTCTTTGTTGATATTTTGCATGTGTTTGTGTTGGTTTGTTGTGTTGATATTTTGCAGCAAAGTCTAGTATCCGTATCTTATTGCTATTCTCCTCCCCTCCTTGCTCCTCTAGTTTCAAAATCTCAAATATTAGTATGCTGTATCCTCTTCTAATCCTGAGGATTCTCGTTCCTATCCCGTAGAATTCCCCGTCTTTTGTAATTAGGATCATTTTGCTCCTCGTGATCATCCCGATTTGAGTTTTTTTTCTTCTCTCGTCAATTGGATTTTCTACTTGTTGTATGGCCTGCTCCCACTCGATAACTGGATCTACGAGGTTTTCTTCTCCTTTCTTTTCCTCTTGTTCCTCCGCTGCTGCTAGTATTATGAGGGCGCTGCTTCCGTTGTAGGTTCTATGCATACAGGCATATTTTGGTTATTTATGTGTATATGCATGTATGCTTTTCTAGGTTTTGGGGATGAAGGGTTTATGTTTCTGGGTCTTTGCTTTGAAGACTTACTGCTTTACCATTGCTATGGCGTTTAGAGCTTTCTAGGGTTAGCCACTCGGTATGGATGAGGAATAACTATAGATTTAGTATTCATAACTAACTGAGATCATGAAATAACCTCCCACATTGGGTCGTGTTTTGATAGAAATGTCTGATTTCGAGTCATCCTCCCTCACTCCTCTCAAGATCCTGCCTACTGCCCCGCCCACACACACAATCGTACACATCTCGAGATCTAAGAGTCCTAGCGACTATGACACCACTCTGACCGCTTCCGAGGAGCGCAACCAATCCTATCACAAACCGGTACCCCGACCTTAGACAAGCCACAGTAGGTTTGACTTCACGAATCTCGACATGGATCGGGCTTCAGCAATCACCGAAATCGAGTTGGAGCAATTGAGGAAAAGGTTCGATATTCCAAAGGATATCAGCCTAGTTGTCCAGAGGGAATGGGACCGAGCGAGCTAACCCGGAAATGATGCGGTGGCCCTGTGCGCTGCTTTCTTTGATATGGGACTTCGGCTTACCATCCAAGTCTACTTCGAAATGATGTTATCCTCCATGCACATAGCTCCGTGCCAACTAAATCTGAATAGTTGGAAAATTTTGGTCGGCTTGTACATCAGCTGGAGCTGAGCCGGGCTGTGAGAGCTAACCTTCTCCGAACTAAAAAGGTTGTACCGGATAAATGCCAACCCAAAACAATATATGGGTTGGTACTATCTCTCTACTCATGCTGGGATTCAACCATCTCATCACCAATCTCTCGGCCACAAACAAAAACTTCAAAGATAAGTGGTTCTTCGTTATAGGCCCCTGGGGATAACAACAGTTAATTGACAACGAACTCATCACAGTCCCCAATATCTTCTCTAACGGAGGTAACGACCCAACCTCTGAATTCCATTTTTTTTCCGACTTAACCAATTTCTAAACTCTGAACCATCTGGACCTTGCTGGTGGGATCTCCCCAAATTCCACCACGAGACCCGGGCCAGAGTTAAGAAGGCAACCGAATTTGGAGGCCACTACATGGCCTCGTTAACTCCTCCGCCTTGGCCGACTCGGGGCTAATCCCGAGCACTCCGCCACCCCAGCCGAGACAGGCTGGTAGGTTCTGACTGACCCGCTAACTTTATGTTTATTGCTTTAGTCTATTTTCCTCAATGATTTTTCCTCTTTCTTCTTTATGTTCTAAGTGTTTCCTTTTCTTTATAGGAATGTATGGCTCCCGAACTCCTCTCCAGCGTGCCCAAGAGATGTTGCGGGCCTCCCGGGGTGGGTCCGACAGCTCCTGACCTCTAATAACCACCCCGATCCCACTAGAAGCCAGACAGAAGCCTGTCCATTCCACTGCCACACCGTCACTAGGCCTTCAAGCACCCTATCATCTGCCATAATCCCGAACCTTTCAGTCCAACCTGCCGTGCCCAGCCGACTGTTCAGACTACAAGCACCTCCAGATCAGTCCAAGCCCTAATCGGTACCCCTCTCGATTGAGAAAAAAATGCCACTATCAGATCGGGAGTGATGAGCACAAGGAGACTGTGGAAAGGGCTCTGAGGAGGAAAATGACAATCCATGTTGTATAATGTTTTATTTATTTATGTCTTTAGTAGTCCTAGATATGTGTCGTAACTAAATACGTTGTTTAGGGTTGTGATGAAAATCAATATCAATGATTTAATAAGTTGACTTTTCTTATGTCTTGTGTAATGTATTGGTTTATTTATTGAGTCTAGTTCTTAATGCTTCTTGTTAATTGGTCACTATTAAGATTGATTAGGTAAACTTAAAATGAACTTGGAAAAAAGGATTTTAGGTTTAGCCGTAGACTCAATAGCTCACGATCTCATACTTACCGTAGAGATTTCCTTCCAGGATAGGAATATACCTGACGGACGTGGGTAGCCATATTTGGAACTTAAACTTAATGAATTCAGAGTTTCTTAATTAACATAGGAATATAGTTAATTGGGTTACTTTGGGTGCTTTTGCATAACTTCGTGTTCCAGGTTAATAAAATGATATATTACACAAGCATAAGATAATCAACTCACCTTTAGAAAGATATTTGTAAGAATCACAACCCTGGATATTTTCATATCATTGTTTAAAACTTAAAATCTACTTTAGTTTTATTTACTTGTTTGTTTTAGATAAAAATCATCCAACCAACAATCGAATCAGTTAGATACTCGTAGACATTTAGCTTCGTAAATTGATAGCATAGGTATTAAGTCCTTGTGGGATCGATAAATTTATACTACTTGAACGATATGTGCGCCTGCGTTACGTGTGTGATTTCACCCGATCAAGTTTTTTGCACCGTTGTCGGGGAGTTATTTATCTTTTACTATTAATTTTGGTGTTAGATACTTTACTTGTGTCTAATTTATTTTTACTTATTATTTTTATTTTCTTGTGTTTCAGGTTCTCAGACACTGCATGAGAAGAAGCATAAGCTTTGAAATCCATTCGTTTGATCCAGAAATTGAAAGAACTATTAGACAGTTGAGAAGGGAAATATAAGAAAATCAAGAAGCACTGATCAACATGAACAATCAAGAACCTGAACCTTTGGAAGTTGCACCACCAATTCCCATTCGAGATAGACCAATTACGGTGGTGGACGTCTTCATATCATAAATTATACTTCCTCTCTTACCTGAAAATGCTTGTGATATTAAAACATGCATTCACATGACACATCAATCAGTTCAGTTCGGGGGAAGTGCAACTAAAGATCCTAATGCCCACATCAACAACTTCTTGGAAGTTTGTGGCACATTCAATTACAACCGAGCAGCAGAAGAAGCAATGCGTCTACGTGTGTTTCCATATTCTTTGAAAGACAGAGCTAAGGCTTGTCTCCATTCACTACCAGCAGGTTCCATCATAACTTGGAACACTCTTGCCACCAAATTCCTTGCAAAATACTTTCCCCCAGCAAGAACAGCAAAGCTGAGGAACAACATCACATCCTTTGTGCAACATGACTCAGAATCCCTCTGCGAAGCATGGGAAAGATACAAAGAATTGCTCCGAAAATATCCTCACCATGAAATTGCAAAGTGGCTTCAAGTTCAAACCTTCTATAATGGAATTTCTGGACAAATGAGAACCACAATAGATGCTGCTGCTGGAGGAGCATTAATGGCAAAAGGAGAAGATTAGGCCTGGGACTTAATTGAAGAAATGGCCAACAACAATTCCTTGTGGCCAACAGAGAGGAGCATGATCCATCGAATAGCAGGAATCCATGAAGTAGGAGCCAACACAGCTGTGAATGCCAAGCTGGATTAGATATTCAAATGCCTCGAAACTCTTAGCATGCAGGTTAATGCTGGATCCACAAGTTCACCATATGGAGGAGCACCAGAGGAAAAATCTTACAACCAACATGATGACACTGTTAATTATGTCAGCAACTTCAACAGACAGGGGAACAATCCATATTCCAATACCTACAACCCATGTTGGAAGAATCATCCCAATTTCGCATGGAGCATCACTTTATGGAAAAGGAATAATCCACCAGCCAGAAGTATGAGAAGAAGCCAGGAATAGAAGATTTGCTTGCAGAGATGTTGAAAAAGAAAGAAGCCAAATACGATGCTATGTTTCAAAACCAAACAGCTTCTATAAAGGCATTGGAAAATCAAATGGGACAACTGGCCAATGCTCAGAGTTACAGACCGCAAGGTACCCTTCCCAGCAACACAGAACCAAATCCAAGGAACAGAGGGAAAGAGCAATGCCAAGCCATCACTTTGAAAAGCGGCACTGAAATCAATAAATATGTTGGAGTCAAGGCATCTACTGAGGATGTTCCAAAAGAAAACATCGAATCAGGTCCACAGATGGAGGAAAAAGAGGCAAACGAAAATGATTGAGAAAGATTTACTCCACCTCCACATTTTCCACAACGTCTCCAGAAACACAAACTGGACAAGCAATTTGCTCGATTCCTGGAAATTTTCAAAAAGCTACATATTAACATTCCATTTGCAGAAGCATTGGAGCAGATGCCCAGTTATGTTAAATTCATGAAAGATATTTTGTCACGAAAGCGAAGATTGAGAGATTACGAGACGGTAGCACTGACAAAAGAATACAACGCCATCATTCAGAGAAAGCTCCCCCCAAAGTTGAAGGATCCTGGCAGTTTCACCATCTCTTACACCATAAGAGAACATTACTTCGGTAAGGCTTTGTGTGATTTAGGTGCTAGTATTAACTTGATGCCTTTGTCTATTTACAGGAAATTGCAGCTTGGAGAAGCAAAGCCTACCTCAGTCACTCTGCAACTTGCTGACAGATCACTCATATTTTCGAGAGTTGTAGTGGAAGATGTACTGGTCAAAGTCGACAAATTAATTTTTCAAGTAGATTTCATTATCCTTGATATGGAGGAAGACAAAGACGTACCCATCATCCTCGGGAGACCATTCTTGGCTACAGGTCGAACCATTATTGATGTATAAAAAAATGAACTAACCATGAGGGTGCATGTGTAAGAAGTAACATTTAATGTTTTCAAAGCCATGGAATTTCCAAATGACGAAAAGATGAGGAATGTTTCAGACTTTATGTAATAGATAGTATCATCCAGAACACAGATGCAATGCAACTTTCCACTGACAAACTTGAAGCATGCATCACCAACATGACTGACAGAGAATTAGATGATGAGATTTTGGAATATATCAACTATCTTGATGGAGCCTCTCACTTTAGATCGACACCACAGATGGAAAGTTTGGAACTACCGAAAAAGGAGCGAATCAAGCCCTCGATTGAAGAACCACCTCAGCTAGAATTAAAGCCACTTCCGAACCATCTCAGGTATGTATACTTGGAAAACTCTTCTGATTTACCTATGATTATTTCTTCATCGCTAACATAGGTGCATGAAGATAAGTTGTTGAGAGTGTTACGCGAGCACAAGAAAGCTATTGGCTGGACTATAGAAGACATTCAGGCATTAGTCCATCATTTTGCATGCATAAAATCCCGATGAACAATGAATACAAAGCCACAATGGAGCATCGACGAAGACTGAATCCAATCATGAAAGAAGTAGTAAAGAAAGAAATCATCAAATGGTTGGATGTTGGCATCATTTACCTCATCTCTGATAGCTCTTGGGTGAGTCCTATACAATCTGTACCCAAGAAATGAGGAATGGCTGTAGTCACCAATGAAAAGAACGAGTTGATTCCAACAAAGACAATGACTGGATGGACAGTATGCATGGACTACAGGAAGTTGAAAAAAGCAACATGGAAAGATCATTTCCCACTACCATTCATTGACCAGATGCTAGATAGATTAGCGGGACATGAATTGTACTGTTTTCTGGACGGATACTCATGATACAATCAAATTACCATCACCCCAGAAGATCAGGAGAAAACCACTTTCACATGCCCGTATGGTAATTTTGCTTTCCGCAGGATGCCATCTGTAATGCTCCTGCCACATTTCAACGTTGCATGATGGCTATCTTTTCAGACATGATAGAACAAAGCATGAAAGTCTTCATGGATGACTTCTCAATATTTAGAGACTCGTTCAACCACTACTTGCAAAATCTGGAAAAAATGTTACAAAGATGTGAAGATACAAATCTAGTATTGAATTGGGAGAAATGCCACTTCATGTTCCAGGAAGGCATTGTCTTGGGACATCGGATCTCACAGAAGGGAATCGAGGTAGACAAAGTAAAGATTGAGACTATAGAAATACTACCTCCACCATCATCCATCAAAAGGATTCGAAGTTTTCTCGGACATGCAGGATCTTAAAGGAGATTTATCAAAGACTTCTCCAAGATGGCTATACCATTATGCAATCTGCTAGAGAAAGACGTACCGTTCCACTTAACCAAAGAATGCCACCATCATTTCGAGATCTTGAAACATAAGTTGATCTTGTTGGGTTTTCTAGGTCAAACCAAGATCATATTAAGCATATAAACGTGTGAATACATCAAAGTAAAGTTGCAGAAATACTTACTTTGATCGGCTTTGCGATGCGAAGAACAAAAAACTTTTGCTCTATGGATGAAGCTCTCGGCCATGCCCTTTTTGTGCTCCTTGTGTTTCGGTCAACCCCTCTTTGTGTGCTCCAAGCTCCAAGCTTTATGTGTGGATTCCATGCTCATGAATGAGTTTCCCTATCACCTTTGTAAGACCCCTTTGAGTGCTAGCTCTTGAGATTTTACAACAAAATCATGAAGAAAATGAGCCACAGGCTCACAGTTTTTGGGAGAGAAAGTGAGGCCAATTTTCGGCCAAGGAGAGGAATGAGAGAGAGAGTTGTGTTTGTTTGTAAAACAAACTAAAAACTAATACCAAAGTCTCTACCAAATTTGGTAAAAGCTTTTCCAAAAAGCTAAAATCAATTTTGGAGGCAAAATGGCATTTATTGCTCACAACCACCAACATCATGAATAGTGACTGGTTGTCAATCACCAAAAGGTGACTTGACATCCATCACTAAAGTGAGGTGATGTGACGCGTGTTGTGACTTGTGGGCCCCACTTGATTCAAAATGCGAGTGGGCCCGCAACATATCCCGGGCTCGAGTTCGCTAAATCAAATTTAATTAAATAATTATGCCTAGCAAAATTACTATTCACGTCGCTAGTGAATTAATTCTAAATTAACTCGTTCGCCCGAATTAAAATCCAATTTTAATTCCGCGTCGAAATCTAATTTCGTATAATATATCGAATATATTATTTTATCGATTAATTCCAAATTAATCGTTCTCTATCTATAAATAGTATTTTATCCCAGATAAAATATCTTCGTAATTAATCCTATATTAATTTTCTCTCTTATAATTAATCCCAGATTAATTATGTGCGAGTCATACGTCATCGGTGAATCTTCGGGAAGCGACCCATGAGATCCCCGGATATGTTGGCAGTAAATCCGGTCGTCGGACTATCCGAACACGTACGTACCTAGTACTACATTTTTTACTGATTTACAAGACATGGTTGGCTTCTAGCAAAGCACAGTGCCTACCTAATTCTCCAAAAATATTATTAAAGGAATATGTAATCTATATCAGGCGTAGTATACGTAATATTGCGTATTGCGATCCAGTATTGGATGTCACGTGCTAGGCCTGAGGCTGGAATTATGTCTGCCCCGTACGAAGCACATATCGGATCTTTGGTAACTAGTCTCTATAATCGGATAAACATGACCTAGTCATATTATCCCGATAGCTGCAGCATATAAGAGCACCGGTTCCGTATCATACGTGACCATCATCTCCATATGACTGAAGTGATACTTCCATCTTGACATCACACCCAATACACTACGATTCTCAATATACCCAGAAGAGGCGTACACAGAACCTGTTAAAGCCCTGGACGACCAAAACTAAAGTATATTGATTATCGCAAGTATTAGCGATGCAAGTCTCAGGTTAAGACCAAATACACCTACCTTGATTTGGACTTCCATAGACACATAGTCATACTACCAATGGAATTCCGAGGGGTCTATCCAGAGCGAAGCTATTTCCGTACCATCGGTAAACACAACCTCTTATCACACTTTCATAAGTATCCAATACTTAAATATATGTGAACTATGCCGTTATGCTCCCACAACACGCACGAGTGCAATACTAGTCTATTCCGCATTATCGATGTCCAATCTCGATAATACTACGACTAGGGATGTTTTAATGATTAAACCTTCATGGATTGATACTGTCTCATATATTATCAATCCGGAACTAATCATATGGACTTTTATCATTTATATATCCCGATAATCCAATTACAAATGATAAAAGAGCAATTTCCTTTGTCACATAGTTAATTTATACAACAACACAATGTTCTGTACAAATAGTGATGCTATGGGTCATAATTGTCCAACAATCTCCCACTTGGCCTATAGCCAATCACTCAACTGTCTTACACTTGAACTATGTATGGTTCGCTCAAACTTCTGCTGAGAAACTGCTTTCGTCAGCGAATTTGCAAAGTTATCATCTGATGCGATTTATTTGATCATCACATCGCCACGATTTATGATCCGAACGAATCAGATGAACAGTTGAAGTATATACTTGGATCATTGATGAGACCATTAATTCTTTAGCCTGTGCTGTAGCCTAGCTCAGCTGCTAACAGAACTACTCCTAATCTAATTAGGATTATTTAGATCCAAAGTGCTTCTATTGCTGCCTCAGCTGCAGCAATATTCCGCTTTTGTTGTTTATTCGGCAACAGTATCTTGCTTGGAAGATTTCCAGCTCACTGTTCCGTTATTCAAACTATTTAGTACCCTTATTCAACTTATAGTCGTTTTTGTCGGTTAGGAAACTTGCAACAGTGAACCTAGTCACTTCAAGTTCTCATTCTCCATAGCTTAAGAAAGCATCCTTAATTCATCTAAGATACTTAAGGATGTTCTTAACATGAATCCAGTGACTATCACTTGGATTGGCCTGATTGTGACTCCATGTGCTCAAAGCATATGAGAAACCAGGTCACGTACATTTATTTCAATGTACGAGTTCTCGAAGAGTGTCAACAATTTTTAGATCTATCCCAGTAGATCTTTATTCCTAGAATAAAGGCAGTCTCTCCCAAGTATTCTACGGAGAATTTTCATGAAAGCCAAGCTTTCACTGATTATATTATGGGAATATCATTTCCAAGAAATGACATATCATCATTATTTAGGACATTCACTGTCAGTGCGCTCCCACTAACCTCCTTATATACACAAGAATCATTTCATTTTGAATTAAATCATATACCATTATGATTACATCAAAATTATAGTTCCAAGAACGCAATGCTTGTTTCAATCCATAAATGGATCGAATTAAGTTACAAACCTTGTTTGCATGTTTTGGTACGACAAAACCGTTAAGATGTTGTAAACATCCTCCAAAAGGTTTCCGTTTAAGGAAAGCGATTTTGACGTTCAGCTGCCATATTTCATAAATGAAACATGCAGTATTAGCAAGCATTATCCAAATGGATTTAACCATGGCAATGAGTAAAAGGTTTCATCATAATCGACACAATGTTGATAACGATACCTTTTCGCTACAAGCCTAGCTTTGTATGTTGGTATATTTCCATCCATGTATGTCTTCCTTGAAGACTTATATAGTACCTATAGGCACAATGCCTTCCGGTACAACAACCAGTGTCCAAACATGGTTGGTATACATGGAATCTATTTCGGACATCATGGCACTTTGCCATAATAGGGAGTCGATACCTTGTATCACTTCCTCATATGTAGTCAGTTTATCTTCTTCAATAAGATTGACATCTTTACAAGGTGAGATCAGAAACCCATACCTCTCAGGTTGTTTTCTGACTCTCTCCGACTTACGCGGTTCTTGTGTATTCGACGATTGTGGTACAGTTTCATCCCTGATGAACTGTTTATGTTTCGTTAAGGAATCGGTGCCTGGAACAATATTACTCCAATTTTCATTGAGTTTTACTTTCCTTCCACTTACCACTGCATATGGGTATTCCTCTTAGGAAAACCGCATGGCGAGCAATAATTACATTATTCTCTTGTGAGTTGTATAAGTACTATACTTTGGTTAACCTAGGATAACCTACAATTTGGCACTTATCCATTTTGGGTTCTAGTTTGGAATCATCCAAACATATGCCTAGCATACCCAAATCTTCAGGAGTGAGAAAACCCGATTTCTTTCATGTTCATATCTAATATGAAATCTGTCAAACAGATTTTCATGGAACCTTATTCAAAATAAGTTTTGCACTGTTTAATGCGTATCCCCAGAAGGAAAATGGTAGCTTAGAGCGACTCATGATTAACCTTATCATGTCTAACAAAATTCGATTTCTCCGTTCGGACACACCGTCCAATTGAGGTGTTCCGGGAGGAGTCCACAGTGAAAGAATACTATACTCTTTCAAATAATTGAGAAGCTTATTGCTTAAGTATTTCCATCACGGTCTAACCGTGATAGTTTAATACTCTTGCAGATCTGTTTGTCTACTTCGTGTCGAAACTCTTTGAATTTATCAAAAGTTTCCGATTCGTGTTTCATAAGAAACACATAACCATAACGCGATTCCACATCCGTAAAGGTTATGAAGTATTCATATCCACCTCTAGCCTAGCTAGATATGGGCCCACTTATGTCACTATGAACGAGGGCTAACAGATCGGTGGCATTTGCACTTTTACCAAGTAAAACGTGTTTTAGGCACTTTGCCTAATAAATTAGATTCGTAGACATCATTTGATTAGAATCAAATCTGTCCTAGTACTCACTTTTTGAAAGTGTGGATATACGAGTCTTGTTTAATGTGTCCCAGACATCAATGCAACAAATAAGTCTCATCTGATTAATTCAGTTTGAGCTATTTGTTTGTCATGTCATATGTATGAGATTCATTTATATTCAAAATATAAATACTGTTATTCACATCTAATGTGTTTATCTTAATATCATCTTTATAAAATAAAACACTTTAGTGTTCTAGAATATAAAGGTATACCCGCAATGAGTTATACTCTGATATAGAGATAATGTTTCTAGTCAAACTAGGTACATTTTAACAATTTCCTAATTTAAGTACACACCCGAAGGGTAGTTCCTAAACTTAGGTTTCTATGGTTAAAATAGCGATTCTCGTCCCGTTTCCGACTCGTAGGTTGATCTCAACTGAAGTCAGTCTCCTGCTAATCAGCAGATTCTGCACATCAGTACATATTTATGTACCACATCTAGTATCAGAATCTAATTTTGAAACCAGTAGTGAACATGTTTATGACAAACATATTTAAAGCCGGAGCCTTGCTCCGTCTTCACTTCATTCATGTCTGCCTTGTCCATACGGCAGTCACATATCCAGTGACCATGTTTGCCACAGTTTAGGCAGACATCTTAGGATATGTCCTTTTGTCTTCCCAAAAGACTGTGATGATTTTGCCTTTGTCCCTTTTAAAAGCTCTGGCTCTGCCTCCAAAAGCATGGTCTTCAACTCTCCAAGAGCTTACTCTTGGTTCACAATAAACCTGCCCTAGCTTTCGGGTAGAGACTATAAGATCAAATCTTTGGCAGTCTCAGCCACGTAGGTAATGCCCATCTAACCTAGCTGATCGATGTCATCAATCATATGCGACACCTAGTGCTTGACAGATGTACCCTCTGACATACGCGAGTGAAAGAGCTTCTTTTGCAATTTGTACTTCTAAGATTTAAGAAAAAATCTATGAATATCTTTAATTTCATCATCTTGGTACAATGATCTAATCCTTAATTCTGACAATGAAATTAAAGTGTCATTGCATCAAGTATAAATGATTGAGCACTAAAGTTATCATCACATGAATCTTCCAAAGATCATGTTCTACTATTTGCTCAACTCCGGGCTTAGGCCCAAGAGGTTTCTCTATCAAATAGAGTAACTTCTTAGTTCTCAGGACTATCCTGAGGTCTTATTACCAATCTGAAAATTAAAGCCGTTTAATGGCATTTTCTCCCAGGATTATGTTTTAAACACTAATCTTTCAATTATTTTGATTGCTATAGTCCAACTATCCAATCAACGATTTCAGGTACTATTGAATATAATGATTACTATAGTCTAACTATATATTCAAGTATAATTTAATTGGTTAAATTCAAATATATTGATTACTATAATCCAATTATATAATCAACTATAAATTGAAGTAGTTTGAATACAGTCCAACCGTTTAATTAAAACAATAATTAAATTTAGTCCAACTAATATATATTTTTATGTATTGACGAAAAATGAAATAAGCGTGTATTGGGAAGTATCTAAACGAAATTGCAAATTTAATACTTGCCTCTCTATATTTTTCGGCGAGCCTCTAACCCTCTGTTGATTACTCGGGAAACCTTGTTTCCTAGTGGGCTAGGATCCCGTTAAATAACACACAACCTTGACTTTCGCCAACAAATTGTCTGATATTTAACTAGGTAGATCTCTAAGATCAATTGGATCTTATCCAATTCCTAGATCCAGTAGGTGGACATCCAAGTCCGAAACATATATCTAATATATGCCAATATATCCAATATATTCCCTAACCTTTCTCCTCTGAATCAATTAAGCCTTGGCTTTGGCACAACAAACTTAATGATTCCAGTTAAGCGGGACCCATTGACCTTGGAAAGCTTCGTAATCGATGTCGATGGACAAGAAATGATCTTGACTTTGGCCAACAAATCACAACTTGGACAAGACATGCGATATGGAACAAAGCCTTTATGATTCAAACACATCCGCGATGGACAAAAGGCCTTGACTTTGGCCAACAAACCAGTGCCAATCTTGGATCTTGAGAATGAATCATTCAATGGAAGGAAAAACACTTAATATTTGTTGAGGGTTTTTCGCGTAATTGGCAACCAATTAATTATCTTTCATTAGGTCTCATCATACACCCTTAAACATGCATTCTAAAAGCATAATAAGGCGCGATAAATAAATAAATAATGATATGCGGATGGATATTTAAAAAACTTGTTCCTAGAACAAATCTCTCCCTTTCCTCTCTCCCGCTAGCACAAATCTTACTTCTACCCAATTACATAAGACTTCTAAAGAAACATCATTTACATTGAGGGGAATAGGTGAGAAGAGAAATACAAAGAATCAAGAGGTAATAGGCTGGACACGCAGGTCCAATTTAATAAATTCTAAATTTATTACAATAATTTCCAAAATTGCCCTCACCCATCTAATATCCATCCAATATACATTATTCATGCATCACATCCATGTATTCACACAAAGCATGTTATCAATCAATCTAATCCAATTAATTAATCTGAAATTAATGATCATCCAATGTTCAAACAATGATTTGATTTGCGCGAGTCAAACTCGTTTTAAGAATAAGTACTCAAATTACGAATTCTTGAATTATTTCAAACTACAACATTAAATCCAATTTAATTTTTATTCAATACTAATTCTTTACTTAATTCCAAATTAAATAATTACACTTTATTAATGAGCCTTTGTGACTTAGATTCTAAATCTAATCTTAATTGGTCTCAAAGCCCAATTAACATCCAATGTCAATTTAATTAAAGTCCAATTGGCTTTCAATTAATTTATAAGGCATGGACTTTGGCAACCAAAGCCCAATAAGGAGTCACCCTTTTGCCAAAAATCAATTTAGGCCCATTAGGCCCAATTAAAATTTTAAAGGTCCATTATACTATATTTGGACTTTATGGAAATGGTTTTAGGCCCAATTGGATCCAACCAATTAACCTAAACCAAACTTGGCCCAACCAAGCCCATTAAGCCCAAATACAACATTATAAGCCCAATTCCAAATTTAGCCCAACTAATTAAATTCCAATATTCCCAATATCACAATTTAATTAACTAAAGTGTATAGCCATAATTAATTATTCAAATTAATATTTCCAAAACACCAATTTACATAATTAATCATGCTTATCATCATCAACACATGTCCAACATTATTGAATTTCATGCTTTGATGTCACGGTAATTTAGGGATTTTAAATCTGATTTCGATTTTAATCCAATCAAATCCTAAATCAATTTATCCCAAGTCTTTCAACTCATCCAATGATCAAAAGAACAAAATTCACCATGACATTAGGGCACTCACAACTTTCGGCTAAGCCAAAAAATTAGGGAAAATCTAATCCAATTCAATTTTCATCAAATTGATCATGCATAATTCTAAGTTATCATCATTCAAGCATACTCAATCAAACAATTTCATCAAATCATGCTCAAATCAATTTTACCCAAATTTAAAGTTAAGAACCCTAATTCCAATTTCATGCTTAATCAAGGCTCTGATACCATTGTTGGGTTTTCTAGGTCAAACCAAGATCATATTAAGCATATAAATGTGTGAATACATCAAAGTAAAGTTGCGGAAATACTTACTTTGATCGGCTTTGCGATGCGAAGAACACAAAACTTTTGCTCCATGGATGAAGCTCTCGGCCATGCCCTTTTTGTGCTCCTTGTGTTTCGGTCAACCCCTCTTTGTGTGCTCCAAGCTCCAAGCTTTATGTGTGGATTCCATGCTCATGAATGGGTTTCCCTATCACCTTTGTAAGACCCCTTTCAGTGCTAGCTCTTGAGATTTTGCAACAAAATCATGAAGAAAATGAGCCATAGGCTCACGGTTTTTAGGAGAGAAATTGAGGCCAATTTTCGGCCAAGGAGAGGAATGAGAGAGAGAGTTGTGTTTGTTTCTAAAACAAAATAAAAACTAATACCAAAGTCTCTACCAAATTTGGTAAAAGTTTTTCCAAAAAGCTAAAATCAATTTTGGAGGCAAAATGGCATTTATGGCCCACAACCACCAACATCATGAATAGTGACTGGTTGTCAATCACCAAAAGGTGACTTGACATCCATCACTAAAGTGACAGGTGATGTGACGCGTGATGTGACTTGTGGGCCCCACTTGATTCAAAATACGAGTGCGCCCGCAACACATCCTGGGCTCGGGTTCGCTAATTCCAAATTAACGAATTTTCCGTTACGACGTAATTAAATCAAATTTAATTAAATAATTATGCCTAGCAAAATTACTATTCACATCGCTAGCGAATTAATTCTAAATTAACTCGTTCGCCAAAATTAAAATCCAATTTTAATTCCGCGTCGAAATCTAATTTTGTATAATATATCGAATATATTATTTTATCGATTAATTCCAAATTTATCGTTCTCTCTCTATAAATAGTATTTTATCCCAGATAAAACATCTCCGTAATTAATCCTAGATTAATTTTCTCTCTCTTATAATTAATCCTAGATTAATTATGTGCGAGTCATATGTCATCGGTGAATCTTCGAGAAGTGACCCATGAGATCCCGGATATGTTGGCATTAAATCCGATCGTCGGACTATCCGAACACGTACGTACCTAGTACTACGTTTTTATCGATTTATAAGACATGGTTGGCTTCTAGCAAATCACCGTGCCTACCCAATTCTCCAAAAATATTCTTAAAGGAATATGTAATCTATATCAGGCGTAGTATACGTAATATTGCGTATTGCGATCCAGTATCGGATGTCACGTGCTAGGCCTAGGGCTGGAATTGTGTTTGCCCCGTACGAAACACATATTGGATCTCTGGTAACTAGTCTCTATAATCAGAAATATTATCCCGATAGCTGCAGCATATAAGAGCACCAGTTTCGTATCCTACGTGACTATCATCTCCATATGACTGAACTGATACTTCCATCTTGACATCACACCCAATATACTACGATTCTCAATATACCCAGAAGAGGCGTACACAGAACCTGTTAAAGCCCTGGACGACCAAAACCAAAGTATATTGATTGTCACAAGTATTAGCGATGCAAGTCTCAGGTTAAGACCAAATACACCTACCCTGATTCGGACTTCCATAGACACAAAGTCATACTACCAATGGAATTCTGAGGGGTCTATCCAGAGCGAAGCTGTTTCCGTACCATCGGTAAACACAACCTCGTATCACACTTGCATAAGTATCCAATATTTAAATATATGAGAACTATGCTGTTATGCTCCTACAACGCGCACAAGTGCAATACTAGTCTATTCCGTATTATCTATGTCCAATCTCGATAATACTACGACTAGGGATGTTTTAATGATTTAACCTTCATGGATTGATACTGTCTCATATCTTATCAATCCGGAACTAATCATATGGACTTTTATCATTTATATATCCCGGTAATCCAATTACAAATGATAAAAGAGCAATTTCCTTTGTCACATAGTTAATTTGTACAACAACACAATGTTCTGTACAAATAGTAATGTTATGGGTCATAATTTTCCAACAGATCTCTTCCATTTGAAGTGATGTGTGATGTCAGTGATTTTGCTATAGGTGCAGTTTTGGGACAACGTAAAGCAAAAAAATTTCACACCATCTATCATGCTAGAAAAAATTTGAATAAAGCACAACTCAACTACACAACAACTAAAAATGAGTTGCTCATAGTTGTGTTTGCTTTTGATAAATTTCGCTTCTATTTGCTGGGACCCAAAGTGGTGGTCTACACAGATCATTCAGAAATGATCGCGAAGAAAGATGCCAAGCCCAAATTGATCCGCTGGGTGCTTCTACTGTAAGAATTTGACGTGGAGATCTGAGATAGGAAGGGGACAGAAAATCAAGTGGCAGATCACTTGTCGAGGCACGAAAATAGAGGTACAACTGGCAATGAACTATCAATCAAAGAAAATTTTCCAGATGAACAGTTGTTTGCCATCAAACAGCAGGAAGTCCCATGGTATGCTGACTATGTAAACTACATAGTATCGGGGAAATGGTTGTTGGAATGGACACATCAGCAATGGAAGAATTTTTTCAAAGAAATCAAGCATTATGTCTGGGATGAGCCGTACCTATTCAAACATTGTGCTGATAAGTTATTGTGGTGTTGTGTGCCACAGAAGGAGGTCAATAGTGTCATGCAGCATTGTCATTCATCACCATACGATGGACACTTCAACGGAGATAAAACTGCAGCAAATGTCCTATAATCAGGTTTGTTCTAGCCCACAATGTTTAAAGATGCTCACTTATTCGTTCTTCAATGTGACAGGTTCTAGAGAACAGGAAATATTTCGAGAAGAAATGAAGGACCTCTTTAAAGCATTCTCGAAGTGGAAATATTCGATGTATGAGGGATTGATTTTATGGGACCTTTTGTTCCATCATATGGAAACCTATACATTCTGGTTGCAGTAGACTACGTCTCCAAATGGGTTGAAACAACAACACTTCCATCAAATGACCCCAAAGTAGTGTTAAAATTCCTCAAAAAGAATATTTTCACTCGCTTCGGAACACCTCGAGCGATCATCAGTGATGGTGGCATACACTTCTGTAACATATACTTCGATGCATTCCTGTCCAAATATGGAGTTACTCACAAAGTTTCTATTGATTACCATCCGTAGTCAAGTGGGCAGGTTGAAGTCTCCAAAAGAATCCTGGAAAGAACCGTTGGTTCAACAAGGAGAGACTGGTCTACAAAATTGGATGACACATTATGGGCCTACCGGACAGCTTACAAGACACCCATTGAAATATCCCCATATCGAATGGTTTTTGGGAAAGCATGCCATCTGCCTGCGGAGCTCGAACATAAAGCATACTGGGCAATGAAGAAGCTAAATTTTGATCTGCAAGTAGCTGGAGAAAAACGGCTCCACCAACTGAATGAATTGGAGGAATTTCTCCTTCATGCTTATGAAAATGCCAAACTGTACAAAGAAAAGTCCAAGAAGTGGCTTGATCAGAAAATAGTGCGCAGACAACTGGAACCAGGGCAGCAGGTGTTGTTATACAACTCAATGTTGAAACTTTTCCTCGGCAAGCTGAATTCACGGTGGTTAGGTCCATTTATGATTACTCAGGTGTTATCGTACGGAGTAGTTGAGCTACATAACACCAACTCCAACAACACATTCATGGTCAATAGCCAACGTGTCAAGCACTATTGGGGGAGAATCATTTGAGCGACAAAAATAGAGTCTCATACTTGTCGAACCAGCCTAACGTTTGGGCAGTCATATCTAGCTGACGACATTAAACTTAGCTCTAGCAGGGATGCAACCTATGCAATTTGTGTATATATTGAGATTTTATTTTTATGTGTTTAATTTTTGTAGGAAAAGTCACAGACAGGATAGATGACGTTCGCGCAAAACTTCATTAGCATTTTCCTTCTCTCATTCAAAACTCTCTGATGAAAGTCTACAAAGCACGCATTGAAAGAATGAGACTTTTGATGATCAAAGATATTCCTAGTGATATTCGTTGGATAATTGAAGCACGAGTTCGCTTGGCAGGTGAGCCATCTGACTCTTTTATTTCATTTCTGACTGGTTTAGGAAAAAACACCTATGCTAAAAAAAAGAGAGCTAAACGATTAGTTGTTTGCTATAAATGTGCACGCTGTACATGCAATACTCATTGTCGTTCTTTAGGAATGGTGTTTGTCTTTAACAAATAATTTTGATTTGTTTTGTTATTTTCTTTTATTTTCGCCGACAAGATCCAGACTTTTTGACTTTCACGATTTAATTTACTGTTCAGCTAATAATTGTCATTTAGCAGGTATTAGTGCTATTATTACTCACCTTTTTTCAGGATCTATAAATCCAGCTCGTCATTGCTCTCTTCAACACATCCAGATTTGAGAGAGTAATATTTAAAAAAAAATGGAAGTAACTTCAAGAAGATGAGTTGTTAACATCTGTGTGTTTTACGGTACTAGTTCTGGTTCTAAACCAGAATTCGCTGAAGTAGTAAAAGAATTGGGTAGAGTCATGGTAGAATGGAATATGCACTTAGTAAATGGCGGTGGCAATCTTGGACTGATGAGGTATGTTTCAAAGGCTGTACAAGAAGGAGATAGTCAAGATTTGGGAATCATCCCAAAAACCTTTGGCGGATGTAAATCTTATCGGACAAATAAATGGAGAGGAATGAATCATGCCAGGTATATCTGAATGACTTATTGAAATAATCAACCGTGCTGATGCTTTTATTGCTTTGCCAGATGGCTTGGGCACGATGAAGGATATATTTACAGTGATATCTTGGGCAAACTTGAACATACATCAGAAACCAATTAGACTGTTTAATGTTGATGGATTTTTTGACTTTCTTTTTGTGTTTCTTGAAGATGCCAGGAGAAATGGGCTTCTTTCAAAACCCGTAAAAGATATCCTCTTCACTGTCAGAACAGCCAATGATTTAATTGACCAACTCTTAGCCTTTGAACTAAAAATTGACCCTATCCTTTTCAAGATAAACTGGTCTGATAATGATCGTGGTAAGAAGCGTCAGATAAATCTGGATCTTAACATTTAGTTTTCTTTTTAGATGTCGAATTCCATGCTAACCAGGTACTTTTTTCTAAACTCTTCTTCTTCTTTTTAGACATTGGGGATAATGTCTCAATTAGGTTTAGGGGAGGGGAATAGTTGACTAGTATCTTGTTTTTATTTTTCTTTGTGTTGTTTTTAGTCAAAAATTCAAAAAAAAAAAAAATTTATGTTTCAAAACTTGACTAACCAGGTGGAATTGTGTTTGAGATAACTGTGTAAGGAGTGTCCACTCCTAAGATGTATCTTAGCTTAATTCGTAACAAGTAAATTTTTGTTTATTTCCTTTTAAATTATTTAAATTCATGAATTCTCCATAATACTGACTAAATTGGATCTTCATATGCTCATTTGACATGTATTATCAACATACATGGTAACATATGGACATGGGTCACAAGTGAAAAGTTTGTAATATTCAATGCTCTAGTTTATTGGAAGAAGCACCTGAAAGTGATGGAATAATAAAAATGTGTATATAAATAATTAACCATGCTTTTACTTAGTAACCAGACATCTTGCCTCAGTAAGCAGTGACTGTTCGCGTCAAACGGTAAAAGCCTGAGTTAATAATAATAAAGTTTCTACTTAGTAACTGAACGTCTTACCTCAGTAAGCAATGTTTGTTCGCGTCAAACGGTAGAACTTTTAACATCTGAAATCCAAGAAATTAGGTTCGTAGGGGTGTATTAACACCTAGTGTCCTAAAGCCAACTGGTTTTGGAGTCACTGGCCCAAAGCTCGCTACAAGGATTGAAGATGTTATAAAAAAAAATCAAAAAAAAAATCCATCCAAAAAGGTGTGAATTCTGATATAACTTTAGGAAAAAAATATTACTCTCTTTTGAACTACACTTATGAATATTGTGGGCACAATAAATTAATTAATACCTTGTTAGTTGTGTATATGAAGAATGATAAAAATAATCGGAGAATTTACTTATTTAGTAATTTAGAAAGAAAGAAAACAACTATTAACTTGGATAAGAATTTCACTTGTTTAGTCACTAACTTGTTTTGTGTGTTTAATTGTACATTTGATTGACGTTTGTGGGTATCGTCGATGTAAGCCCTCACAAGACTATAACTCGTCCACTATGGACACCTAGAGGTTTAAAGGCTTGTTGCATACGCTAAATGCAACTGTGATCTCGACGAAAATGGCTAAGTTTAATTTCATTTTAAATTTGTTCATTGCATTTTATTTTATTTTGCTTGATGACTAGCAAAATGTTAGGTTTGGGGGTGTGATAAGCGGAAAATATATCAATATTTACCACCCATTTTACTTAATATTTTGTATAGTTTCTCATGTATTGTGAATATTTTGATATGTTTTGAGTTATTTTGTAGATAATAATATATCGGAACTAGCTGGAATCAAATCGGGGCTAAAACGGTGAAAAATAGATGAAAAAGGGCAAAATAGGAAATTTATTATTCATGCGTCGCAACGTGAAACCTTCTCTGCGTCGCGACACGCCTCAATTATTCAGTTGCCGACACACGTCATCATCGCATCACCACATGCGTCATCACCGTGTCATCATGACATAAGCACAATTATTAATTTACCGACAGCCGCCATCTACTGTAGCGCGAGTCGCGACACGCAAGCCCTTTGCGTCGCGACGCGGCCCATTTTTGGAGCCTATAAATAGAGGCTGAAATCAAAGGAATTCTTCATACTTTCTTCTGGGAAATTTCCTTAGAATACTAAGAAGAGAGTATCTTGTTTGTTTAATTTCAGTTTTCTTGTATTTAATTTTTATTTTAAGTAATAAATATTTTTTTGTTTTACTTAAAAGTATGAGTAGGTAACTTCTTTCTGCTGGGGTGAAGGTGAAACTTTTAGATTAATCTCCCTTATTTTATAATATATAAATTATCTAAAAACCTGGCTTAATTGGATACCGCCTTTATGGTTAGTTGGACTTAATTAAATTAATTTTAACATGACTTAATTGGATACCGCCTTTATGGTCAGTTGGAATTAATTAAAATCTAACTTAATCAGGATACCACATATATGGTCGGTTGGTAATATAATGCAAATTTATATATTATAATATGAGAGATTTCTAGATTTGAAATAATAAAAGTGGATCCACAAACCCCAGCATTTTATTGCATTGTTGTAATTTTTACCTTTTTAGTTTTCAAATTTATTTTATAATATTTTATTTATTTATGTCTTTAGTAGTCCTAGATATATATCGTAACTAAATACGTTTTCTAGGGTTGTGATGAAAACCAATATCAATGATTTAATAAGTTGACTTTTCTTATGTCTAATGTAATGTATTGGTTTATTTATTGAGTCTAGTTCTTAATGCTTCTTGTTAATTGGCCACTAATAAGATTGATTAGGTAAACTTAAAATGAACATAGAAAATGGATTTTAGGTTTAGCCGTAGAATCAATAGCTCACGATCTCATACTCACCGTAGAGATTTCGTTCCAAGATATGAATATACTTATCGGGTGTGGGTAGCCATAATTGGAACTTAAACTTAATGAATTCGAAGTTTCTTAATTAACATAGGAATATAGTTAATTGGGTTACTTGGGGTTTTTGCATCTGACCATTGGAAGAGGATTTTGCATAACTTCGTGTTCCAGGTTAATAAACTGACATATTACACAAGCATAAGATAATCAACTAACCTTTAGAAAGATATTGGTAGGAATCATGACCCTGTATATTTTCATATCATTGTTCAAAACTTAAAATCTACCTTAGTTTTATTACTTGTTTGTTTTAGATAAAAATCATCATCAAACCAACAATCAAATCAATTAGATACTCGCAGACATTTAGCTTCGTAAATTGATAGCATAGGTATTAACTGTTAGGATTGGTGCTCGAAGTGCCAATCTGGATCATATTTATGTCTGATTAATGAATACGAACAATTTCTTTTTTCCATAATATTACTTATTTATGGTAATACTTCTTGCTTTTATATACATATTCGATCTAATTATGATTAGATTGAAACTAAATATGATTTAGTGATATGTATATATTAGACAAAGACCCGATAATATATAATGTAGTGCGCAGTTACAAAGTAATTTGTAATTGACATAGGAAAGTGACACTACTAGAAATATATTATCAAATAAAGTTCCTGGTCAAGATTTACTAACACGAGTCGGTTAGTAAAATTCGCTGAGGCCAGTACACGTCGTATATCAAGACTTGGTCCGATGTTTTATCCCAATGAACCATGAGTTTGGGGAGACTCTTATAGATGTGTAGGTGTTTATAGTGGATAAACACTGAACGACTCATCAAAGATTTCATAATAGATGATACACCAACGTCAATAGGAATCTTCTCGGGTCAAGTGAGCATAGTGGTCCTTTGACTTGATACCACTGTGGATGTATGAGGTATCCTCCACACTTTGATGACAGTCATGTCACCGATCTATTTAGATCAGACCTCCGCCTGTTTGTTGGGTGTGGACTGATCCTCAGGATATCCCGTGCGTATAAAGATAGGATTCGTCAGTTCTGTGTACAGAGCATTGGTATTCAATGTGCAATTATTAATCTGTTAAATTCATGGGCCCGTGGTACACTGTAGAAGTTAGTTCTGAGTGTTATTAAAGGATTGCTAATAGAATCGTCGACGGGATTATACCTATAGAGATTTGATATTTTTATCTATATCTCTGGGATAATTCGAATACCTGTGACGGAGAAATTATACGTATGCGATGTCCTTGATCTGTATGGTTCAGAGATTTTATCTGTGTTCATCATAATTTACGAGTGGGTAAATTATGGACACGAAATTAGATTTCGTGACAGATATGCCTGAACCTAGAGAGTCTCACTAATGAAATATACTCGTAGAGCATTAAGACAACTTTTATAAATAATACTGATTATTTATAAGTCGTTTAACAGTTAAACGAAAAATACATGCGTTTGAGATCTTTCGGCCATTTGTTAAATGTCGAATTGTGATATTTGACATTTATAATTAATATATGTATTTTGATTATTTAATGTAAATATAATACATATATTTAAGATATTTGTATTTAATTATTTGATTATTCAAATGTTGAATAATTAAATTAATTAAATAGTAAATATCTTACTTACTTTAATAAAGTAAGCTAAATGACTCATTTTTATTGGATAAAAATGGCCATTTTTAATTGGTATAAATGGCTTGTTTTAATTATTACAAGTGTTGTATACATTAAATGGTTAATGGATAAATACAACACTTTTATTTAAGATTTTTCCAAATTATTAATGAATAAAAAAAATTGAAAAAAATGCTTGATATTTTTTTAGGGTTTCGGCCACTACTTAAAAAATATATAAGCTTTGTTTTTAATTTTTTGTTTCATTATTCAAGAACCCTAGAAACATATACAAAGAGAGTTTGAGAGAAAAGAAGAAATAAAGCAAAAGAAAGCTTGGATTTTTGGAAAATTAGTAAGTTTTTCTTACTTTCTTCTTCATGAAAAATGTTTCTATCTCTATAGGCTTCAATATGTGTAGCTGAGATTTTTCTTTATTTTTTTTGTATGTATTTTGATGGTTGGGTACTTGGAAGAAAGATGGAAGCATGTATATGTATAAAGAATGCATGAAATTTGTTTATTTGTATTCTTTTAGCCATTTGATGGGGAGTTGACATTCTAGAGTTACGTAGCCACTCATAAATGACCTAGAATTATTCTTGAGTTGTTTCATGGTTGTGAGACTTGTTTGGTGTAGTAAGGATTGAATTAAAGTGTTGAATTTTATTAATTTGGTGTTAATTGACCATTTGGAAAATTTTGAAAAATTAGGATTTATAACCCTCTCCAAATTTGGGGCTTTTCATATATGTGTTAATTAATGATGTATATATGATGCATATTAATTTTGGTGTTGATTGGACTTGATCTTGAATGGTTTTAAACCGATTTGGACAAAAGTACAATTCTTGGAAACTTGAGGGACTTCTCAGTAATTTAGGGAAAATTTTTTCTTGAATTTTAATTTGTATTTTCATGTATTAGACATGTATAAATTATTTTGGTAGTGATTTTGAATCACCTAATTATGTATTTGATAAATTAAGACTAAAATGATGAAAATGTAAAGTTTTGGGGCATTTTCGTAATTACTAAAAAATCTAGAAAAATTTTCAGAATTCTGTTTTAATGTATATTTGATGTACAAATCATTTTGGTTGTGATTGGAAATCACCTAAGCTTGTTTTGAACAACTTAGGACTAAAATGATTAAAATGGAAAGTTTTAGGGTCTTATGGTAATTTACTGAAATAATAATTTCTGGCTTAAAAATTTCTGTTTTTTAGTATTGAGTGATTAAAATAAATAAGTTTATTTTTAATTATTCTAGAAAAATTAAAGAAATGGGAAAATTTGATTTTCCCGTTTTCCGCTGCGTAACCCGGGTGTTTTGCCTAAAACCCCAACAAAAATGGTATTAGAGCAGGTCTGAACCTAAACACATGATATGAATATGCCTTTAAATTCAATGTTTAATTATGGTCTTACTTTATACATGCTTGTATTTATTTAATTTGATTAAATTAAATGTGTAACATCTTTGCGGAAAATCCCTTTTTTAATAAGGTTTTAAAGTAATATGTATTGGATGCATATTTCTTGGTCCGTCTTGTCAATACGGTTTTTGGATATTTGTTCTATGGCTGCATCCGAGAAAGTGCCAAAGCAGTGAGGGTGTAGTTGATAGAGATTTATCCATACCAGATGTATATGTGATACTAGATAAATTCATGCGAAAGCGTAAATCCTGAACGTGCCAAAGCTGTCAGGACTACGCGAGTATCTTGAATTTATCATTGACAAGTTTAACCTTGGTACGCCACCTTGTGAACATGTTAAAGATGTCACCACGAGAAACGACAAGGACCGGAACCTAGGAGTCACTAGTGAGTGATTGACAATGAGTTGTCTACTTAATGAATATACGTAGGTGAGAACGTGCCAAAGCTGTGAGTCGAAATATATTCATAGAGTCCACTTCTCAATATGGAATTCAATTGAATAATTGAATTCCCGTTTTCCGTTGGGGATTACGTTATTACGTAAAATAGTGGGAGGCACTGCTTGGTTTAAAATTCCATAACTAAGACAGTATGTAATTTAATGAAAAATTGCTTGTTATGTTTCATTTATTCTATATTGTTGATAGAATTAAAACTTCTAATCCACTGCATGCATATTATTTGTATATGTTTACTGAATTTCCTTATGGTTGCAGATTTATAGAATAGGTTCTAGATTTAAAGTAGGCTAGGAAATTGTTAGATTAGTTAAAACCATCGGGAACTGCTGTTCCAATTTTCTAGGAAAATTAAAATGGTTAGTGGCTTAGTTTATTAGTCACAATAGATAATCTAAATAGATATCCGATTTAGGATATAATATTCTAGAGAATAGTTTCTTTTGCAGTACGAATTGACGTGAATTAGTTCATATCACGAGATTCTTGACTGGAATTAATAAAATCTCATTAGGTATTTGTTTATCTGATAATGACATTTCTTGGCTTTAGTGACCTTTAGAGGTAATGTGTCTGACACAATTTTCTAATCAATTATTTACAATTGTTGTGAATAGTTGAAGGCAAATTATAATGCTAAAGAAATGAGATGCGTATAGTTGTGTATAGGAAACATCGATTTCAAAATACGACAAATATATGTATTGGATATCGGATCTCCCGTCTAGTTATTTAAAATATTATTTAATGATTGTTTTGATATTTGATATCAGAACTTGTGACTATTGGATAGTAACTTGTTCGTTATAAACAATTATTACATATTTTAAAACGACTAGTAGTGTCATTGATGTAGAGATAAACATTAAGAAAAATATTTGGTTTAACTAAATAACTTAGAACAGTTCTTTATGAGATTTTATCATATAAGCATTAGATGCTTATTCTGAATGGTAAAAGATGGTCTGATACGAGATCACATCACATATCCTTATCCATTTAATGAATATTGTATTCAGGTAGTGATTAAATCTCATTTAACCAATGATCGTCATAGGACCACAGATTTATTAAACTAATACATTCGATGTATGTAGTTTCATGAATTAGAAATTACCTTGGATAGTTTTCTTTACTTTGTAACTTAGTTAATGAGTTGTCATGATTTAGTTACGTGTTTCTAAAAGAACACATATTGAACATCTTGAATGGTTCGAGAACTTTTAATATATTTATGATGAAACACGAATAGAATATTTTGACTGGTTCAAAGATATTCGATTTAAAGTTTTGAAAAACTATATCTTTAAAATTCATCATGAATATGATTCTTACTCAATATTATTCTTATACGATTCCATCGTGATGGAATTGGTCAGTGGGAGAAGTTGAATCTTATATGATTTTATTCGTTTGATATTGAGTGTTACCGAATTAGTTTCAATTTTCTTGGGGATATGCTCCAGTAACTATAATTCGTCGTTTTAATTAAGATTCCATTAGTTTCTATAGTTACGTATATGATATGTATAGATAGAAAATTCAAATCTTGAAAAGTTTGAGATTTGAATCTTTCTTTTGTATAATAGTTATATAATTGAAAGTACTTGCGCCTCAGAGGTAAAAGTAAAAGTTTATCATTTGTTCTATTTAATAGAATATTATATTTTATTTGATGTAATATCTTTTCTACGATCTCGAGTAATAAAATTGTTTTGTTATTTGGTGTATAACATTAGATGTTAATGATTGTAAAAAAAGACTTGACTTATTGGAGTTAATTGTGAGAGTGATAAACTACAAATGGAACTACGAAATTAATAAGATGAAAAGACCCTAAGACATCTTCCCTATAAGTCCAATAGGATGTCAGAATCATTTACAAAGTATTTGATACTTAATGATTCTGTTGTTTTCATAAGCTTTTGTTATGAATCGTTCATGAAATGTATAAACTGTTTGCGCAGTAAAAGCAAAGTGAGCTTATTAAAGGTTTGACCTTTATAGTATGACAGTGAGAAAAGTTATACTCAGCAATCTTTTATAGATTCTGAGGAAACTTTTCTATAGTCGCATTAATTGAACAATTAAAGATCTGTTGGTTAATGTTGATATTAAATTATATATTTTTGCTAAAGAATGCAAAGTGGCGTTCCTAAATGATTTCTTCGAATAAAAGATCCATTATGATTTCTTTGTTTGAAGAGTTAATTCTAGAATGACCTTGGAGTTTGTATTCTGCTAAGATCACAGTTTGATATACTAGCTTATAGAGCCTATTGTAGACTTAGATAAGCTTTTCAAAAATCTTTGTTTTCTAATTTTGATAATAGTCAGATTGTCTGATTTTATTAAAGCATAGAAAATACATATATGTTGGTAAGGTTAGTGAGAGCGTACAAATTTCTTTCTAGTATTGTATATCCTAACGACATTATCATTATTAATGTAATAATGAGATGTTTATGAGGTAAACGATTTACCTAAGTCTTATTTTCTCCGTGAAAGCAGTGGGAGTAGTCTATGTTATATTTGATATAAAGTTTCATATATGATATAAAACTAAGAGACTTGTAAGATACTCTCATTAGTCGTGCATTAGATATGATCTAATATAGGACACAACAAGACTATCTGTATGACAGTTAGTATAACAGTTTGACAGTTAGTGTGTCTATTGTATATAGTATTTATCTTTCTTAAAGGATTATTCCTTACTCGAAAGAGAAATTGATTAGAATGTCTAAACAATCTTATGCATCATAATATGGTGACAAAATGAATACTATATTATATACGACTAAAAGACATCAATTTAATCTTAATTGTTACGAACTATTTTGATACACTATAGACCATATGATGTATCTGAAACACGTTCTTTGTTATCTTTAAGATATTAAGAACGAGTTTCTTATTCATGGAGATTGTATTCTGCAACCCGATGGCCTGATTAGTTTTAAGACTAATTATGATGTTAGAAGGTCTACGTCATATAGAGTCAGAAAAGATGCAGTGGGAGTGTCACGAATGATTCTACTGTGTAAGTAGAATTAATTGTTGATGGAGTTGGTGCTTGGAGTGCCAATCCGAATTGTACATTTTATTATTTATTAATAAAATAACACCATTTTTCATTTCATATTTTATAATGGTATTGTCATTACGCGTATTAAATTGATGTATAGCTACGCTAAGAATGACATCGACCTTAAAATAGTTTTGACACTAGGTATAAACTATTTTTAAAGTAAATATTCCTAGTCGTTGGTTTTGGAATACGGTCGAATTATGGTAATTGTAAGTATGTAATAATTGGTAGTTTTGGCTTGATTTAATTGGATTAAATTAAGGTGGCAAACATTTAACTAATTCATTTCCTAATCCTTGGCTTGATTTAATTGGATTAAATTAAAGTGGGAGACAATGGAGATTAGTCACACCTAATTATATATATTTAGACAAATTAGATTAAGCCCACTTAAAAGTTGATTACAACTTTTATTAATTAAAAATTGCCTAAGTTTTGTTATAAATAACAAGTTTTATGAAGGTTTTAATTACAAGAAAAAATAACAAGCATAATCAAATTCTTAAGAGATTAGCCTAAGTTAGAGAAGTGCTTAGAGAAGCTTGTGAGGTCTCTACAACATTTAATCTAGGAGAAATCAAGATTGGATCTTGGAGTGAAGCTTGGAAATATTGGAATCAAGATTGGATCTTGGAGTCAAGCTTACACACATCGGAGGTTATCCAACAATTCCAACAAGGGGAAGTAGATTGGATCTTGCAACAAGCTTACTATGTAATGTTCGATCTTCTCCAAAGCTATGTTTATTTGTTTATTAGATGCATGATCGCATAGCTTAATGTTGAAATAAGGCTAATCAATTATGTTAGAATACTTTAGAAGTATAAACACAACATGCTTGTAATGAGGTCAAAGATGTTCATGTTGGACATGGAACAATTAATAAGATTTTGGAACTCTAGATTAAAGCTTAGAGCTATGGCTACCATTCTAGATTCACTTGACCACCTTTAGGTGAACTAGAATTGTCAATGAGACATTTCTAATTGGGATTATAAAATGGTTTGCGTATTGGATTCAAAATTTACGCAAATACGTATTTAGAATAAATTTATGTTTTTGGAAAAATATTTGATATTTTGAAAAACTTGATTTTTATTCTATAACATGTATTAATGTTGGTTTTGAAATTAAAAATTAATTTTTGGTATTTTTTGAAGTATTTAGGGAAGACCAAAAGTTATTAGGATAATAGATCCTAATTGTTTTAGCTCTCTGGAAAATTTCCAGAGAGCTGAAACATTCTTTGAAAACAAAGAAATAATAAAAAAACAAATGAAATCAGACATGGGCGCTACAGTGCGCGCGCGTACTGTAGCGCGTGTATTACACTCGCGTAACACGCTTGACACGCGTAGTTTTTATTTTGCTTCGTTCTGGAGCTTCCGAACTCCGATTCATTCCCGGTTTTTTCCTTTACACTCATAATGGACTATAGTATTTCATTAAATAATTAAAATTACACCCATACTTGATATCTATGGGTTAGACCCATTTCCGCTGTCCGGGGCACCGATCTGACCCTAGGGGTTCCACAACTGCCCCAACAGAATGATATCAGTAGCAAAGTCTTAACAACACAACAAATGTTTTGAATCTATGCCATAGTAATTTTAATTTAATTATGCATAAGACATATTAGATATGTATTGCATTTTTAATTTAAAACTTTGTCCTAATTAAGTTAATGACTTGATTGTCATAAATCTCCCGTGATTTGGTGATTACTTTTAAGTAATAATATTAATAATGTTGGATCATTATTGGATGGTCCATCTTGTCAATAGATAGATGAATGAGTTCTTACTACTTCTATCCAATATCTTCATTAGTGTGAGGGTATAAGTGCTCAGAACTTAGGTTGCTCCGGTAAAACATTATATGTAGCGTGATGAGTTAACGTAGTCGCCCAATATTATCATTAATATGAGGGTGTACATACGAAACTCATTAGTGCACATTGACAAGTATATACCTAGAACACGTCTTAATCAAATATCGTCATTAGTGTGAGGATAAGAAATGGTTCAGGACCAAACCAGAAGTCACATGATGTGATTGACCTTGGAGGTTTACCTAATGAGTTTACAAAGGCCAATATCGTCATTAGTGTGAGGCTGGAGTAAATGTCATGTGATCAACTTCCCGCTATGAAATTTTGATAGTCAAATTTCTATTTTTCCATTAAGGGAGATTATGGAATTATGTAAAGTAGTGGGAGGGCACTAATATATTTAATTCCATAATCAATTAGTGTTGTCACTTTTGAAATGAAAATCGTTCTACTACTACTCAAAAATATTGTCTTGTAGATGGCTGCCACTAATCCATTGATGAAACTTTTGGATTCCTATAAGCTAAAATGAGCCGAGAACTATTTAGAATGGGAAATGAACATACGCCTTGTCTTGGAGTATGAAAAGTTAACTTATGTCACGGTCAATCCACTTCCTGTTGATATCGATCCCGACTCCACTCCAGAAGAGCGAAAAATTTTGATAGATGGAAGAATGATAACTTAAAGGTGAAATCCTACATCTTGGGATCGATGGTTCCAGATTTACTGAGACATTACATTGAAGTACCGGATTCTTGGAACATCATACGAACACTCAAGGAGTTGTTCGAGGAAATCAAGAGATGGAGCTGCTATCAGCACTCATGTTTTGAACATGATCGATCAGATTCGATATCTAGAACGACAGGGCATTGTGTTTGATGAACGGCTGGGCCGTAATTTGATTCTGTCTTTTTTTCCTGGCTCTTATGCTGGATTTGTATTAAATTTCCATATGCATTTGATGCAAGCCACATACGAAAAAATTCATAACATGCTACGCACGACGGATCAATATTTGAAGAAAGGCAACCCCACTCTGTATCTTCATGATGGAGCTGACTCTTCAAAGACTTCTGGAAGTCAAAGAAAATCAAGATGCGGAAGAAGAGTATATCAAAGAAAAACTCGAAGAAGCGCAAAGGAGCAAAACTGATAGTAGCTCGTGACCAATGTCTACAATGCAAGAAGTCTGGACACTGGAAGAAGACTGTCCAAAGCTTAAAGGAAAAGCGGGACCCTCAGGTATGCTTTGTATTTTTCCAATTATTGACATCTCATTAGCCTTATATGCAAATAGTGGATGGGTGTTAGACACTGACAGTCCTACTCATATTTGCAATTCCCTGTAGGAAATGAGGGTTAGAAGAAGCCTAAATAAAAGGGAGATCCAGCTTAGAGTTGGCAATGACGAGACATTGGATGTCAATGCCATAGGAACAATTGTTCTAGATCTCCCAAATGGATGTAAATTAGATTTACATGACTGTTATTATGTTCCCTCACTCATCAGACAAATAATATCACTGCCAATATTAGATAAAGAAGGATATAAAATAAACATTAAGGATGAAACTTTATGTTTGTATGATAAAGAAAATTTATTGAAATGTGAATGTTCTTTATCAAACGGTCACTATGTTTTGGAAAAATATATAGATGTTTTTAATACAAATAAAAATATAAGTAGGAGGTCTGAATTAAATAATACTAAATTATGGCATATAAGATTGGCCACATAGGTGTTAAACGTCTATCCAAATTGGTAAAGGATGGTATGATTGAAAATCTTACCTTAGATCCTTATCCGATTTGTGAGTCATGTATCCAAGGAAAGATGACAAAGGCCCCATTTCAAGGTGTTGGACACCGTGCTGGAGATTTACTGGAGCTAATACATAGCGATGTGTGTGGTCCATTAAATCATGCCGCTCATGATGGTTCAACATACTTTATAACTTTCATAGATTACAAGTCTAGATATGGATATGTCTATCTGATGAAACATAAGTCGGAAACATTTGACAAGTTCAAAATATTCTGAAACGAAGTAGAAAAATAAACCAGTAAATTCATCAAATGCCTTAGATCAGATCGAGGCGATGAATACATGAGTAAAGAATTCAGAAATTATTTAAGGGAGAATGGAATTCTCGCCCAATATAGCCCACCAGGAACACCTCAACACAATGGAGTGTCTGAGCATAGAAATTGTACTTTATTGGATATGGTGCGAACGATGATGAGCTATACAGATCTTCCTTATTACCTTTGGGGTTACGCTTTACAAACTGCTGCCTACATAGTTTATAGGGTTACATCGAAAGCTGTTTCTACGACCCCCTATCAGATATGATTTGGTAGAAATCCAAGTCTTAGACATTTAATGATTTGGGGTTGTCCTGCATATGTTAGAATTGCGCAGCGGGATAAACTAGCACCCAGATGATATAAATATAGGTTCGTTGGATATTCTGATAATTCCATGTGATATCAATTCTACGATTTCGAGAAACGAAATGTATTTGTTGTTCGCTTTGTAACTTTTCTTGAAAAGTAATTTTTGAGAGAAAGTGGGAATTGTAGAGAGATTAAACTTGATGAGTTTGATCCCAACATTAAGGAACCTGAGATGGGACCAGAGATCCAACTAGGTGAAGGATCTACAACACAGGTTCTACGTAAGTCGAATAAAATATCAAGGCCTCATGAGAGACTATTTTTAACATCTGATGTGAGCCTTGATGTTCTCCTCTTGGAGGAAACAGATCTGACTACGTATACAGAAGCGATATTGGATATCGATTCGGGAAAATAGCAGGAAGCCATGAAATCTGAAATGGATCCAATGCATGCCAATCAAGTCTAGGACTTAGTTGAACTTCTTGAAGGAGTTAAACCTATTGGCTGTAAATGGGTTTACAAAAGGAAGCGAGGGCCCGATGGAAAGGTGGAAACCTTTAAGGCCCGACTGGTAGCGAAAGATTACACTCAACGTCCTGGGATTGACTATGAGGAAACTTTTTCACTAGTAGCCATGCTAAAATCCATTAGGATTCTTTTAGTCATTGCTGCATATCACGACTATGAGATATGGTAGATGCATGTGAAAACCGATTTCCTAAATGGATTCCTTGAAGAGGATATCTATATGGAACAACCAGAGGGTTTCGTATCCAGTGAGATTCTAAACTTGGTTTGTAAGCTCCAAAAGTCTATTTATGGACTTAAACAGGCATCCCAAAGCTGTAATCGTCGTTTTGATGAGATAATTAGATTATCTGGATTCATAAAAAATGAGGAAGAACCATGTGTTTATAAGAAAGTTAGTGGGAGCATGATAGTTTTCCTGATCTTGTATGTAGATGACATCCTTATCATAGGAAATGATATAGAGATGATGCAAAGTGTGAAAGCCTACATTTGCAAGAAATTTTCCATGAAAGATATGGGTGAAACTTCCTATATACTAGGTATAAGGCTCTACCATGATAGATTTAGAAAGCTTATAGGGTTGTCACAATCGACGTACATAGACAAGATGTTAGAAAGGTACAGTTTTACCAACGACAAGGCAACAAATGTACCTTTCTGATACGTCATACATCTTTCGAAGAAAATGGCACCTCAAACTGAGGAAGAGAGAGTTAGGATGTCTAAATTTCCATATGCTTCTTGTATTGGAAGCATAATGTATGCTATACTATGTACTAGACCTGACATCAGTTTCGGCGTCAGTGTGACTAGCCAATATCAATCTGATCCAAGTAATGATCATTGGACAACCGTGAAACATATCCTAAAATATCTTAAAGGCACCAAGGCTAAGTTTCTGATATATGGAGAAGATGAGCTACAAGTTAAGGGTTATACAGACTCAGACTTCCAGGGAAATCCAGATGATAGAAAATTTACATCAGGATACATATTTACCCTTAACAGTGGTGCGATTAGTTGGCATTTTTCAAAGCAAGGCTCAACAACTGATTCCACCACTGAGGCGGAATTTATAACGGCTTCAGAAACTGCTAAAGAAGCTATTTGGATTAGAAATTTTATCACAGAACTTGGCGTTGTGGCTAGTATTGCGGATTCGATCCCATTGTACTGTGATAATAACGGAGCCATCGCATAGGGTAAGGAGCCGATGGCGCATTCCAAGTTTAAACACGTGGAAAGGAAATACCGCATAATAGAGAGATTATTGAACGAAAAGACATAGTGGTCTTAAAGGTTCAAGGACAAGACAACATAAAATACCCGCTTACAAATGCCTTACCTCCTAAGTTATTCGATAAACATATAGAAGAGATGGGACTACGGTACCATCCAGATTGGCACTAAGCAAGTGGGAGTTTGATGGCGTTGGTGCTTTGAGTGTCAATCCAAATTGTACATTTTATTATTTATTAATAAAATAACTACATTTTTCATTTTATACTATATAATGGTATTGTCATTACGCATATTAAATTTATGTATAGATATGCTAAGAATGACATCGACCATAAAATAGTTTTGACACTAGGTGTAAACTATTTTTAAAGTAAATATTCATAGTGGTTGGTTTTGGAATACGATAGAATTCCTATAACCTAGAAGACTAGCACATGTCGTATATTGGAATTGGAGTTCCAATGGTTTAACACGATGTACCATGAGTTTTGGAAACTCGTATAGATATGTGGGTATTCATTGGAGCGAATACTGAATGAATCACAGGCGATTCCTAATAATTGGAAGTACACACCACCGTCAACAGGAATCTCCTCAAGTCGAGTAACATATGTAATCCTTTGACTATAGGATATCATTGATTTTGAGTGAGATCCTCCACACTTTGATGCCATGTATGTCATAAACCTTTCATAGTCTGGCCTCTAGATGTTCGTTGGGTGTGGACCGATGCACTCAGTAATCAAGTGCAAAGCAAGATAAGATCCGTCGGCCCATATGTGTACCATAAGGATTTTAGGTATCCATGTGAGTTAAGTCACGATTCTTAAAGACTTTGGCCAAAGCCGATCACCTAGAATCATCAGTTGTAAAGAATCGTGGACATGTCGACATGAGATGTGCGTCTCGAAAACTTGACGGTGTATTCTATTTTTCCTAAGCATAACTCGGATAGCCTACGACGGAGGGATTGTTAAACATTGGTGATGTCATCGACTTGTATAGTTCAGAAATGTCGTTCGTGTTCTTCGCGAATTCAGAGATGGCCGAATTGCGTACATATTAACTAGGCTTATATGACGAACGTGTCTGAACTTAGAGAGTCATAATATGAAGTGTACTCTTTGAGCACTTGGGTACCCAATTATTTTTTGATAAAAGATAATATTTGATATTATAATTATCAACTAAGATAATCAAATGTTTTGGATAACATTGATTATTTACTTTGACCTAATTGGATTAATTCAATAATTACAAAAGGACTTAATATTAAAATCATAATTATCTCTACCATTTGAAGATATTATGGTAATTGTAAGTATGTAATAATAGGTGGTTTTGTCTTGATATAATTTGATTAAATCAAGGTGGCAAATATTTAAATAATCCATTTCCTAATCCTTGGCTTGATTTAATTGGATTAAATTAAAGTGGGAGACAATGGAGATTAGTCACACCTAATTATACATAATTGGACAAATTAGATTAAGCCCACTTAAAAGTTGATTACAACTTTTATTAATTAAAAATTTCCTAAGTTTTGCTATAAATAGAAAGTCTTAGGAAGGTTTTAATTACAAGAAAAAAACAAGCATAAGCAAATTCTTGAGAGATTAGCCTAATTTAGAGAAGTATTTAGAAAAGCTTGTGAGGTCTCTACAACATTTCATCTAGGAGAAATCAAGATTGGATCTTGAAGTGAAGCTTGGAAACATTCGAAACAAGATTGGATCTTGGAGTTAATCTTGCACACCTTGGAAGTTCTCCAACAATTTCAAAAAAGAGAAGTAGATTGGATATTGTATCAAGCTTACTAGGTAATGTTTGATCTTCTCCAAAGCTATGTTTATTTTTGTATTAGATGCATGATCATATAGCTTAATGTTGAAATAAGGCTAATCAATTGTGTTAGAATACTTTAGAAGTATAAACACAACATGCTTGTAATTAGGTCAAAGATGTTCATTTTAGATATGGAATAATTAATAAGAGTTTGGAAATCTAGATTAAAGCTTAGAGATATGGCTACCATTCTAGATTCACTTGACCACCTTTAGGTGAACTAGAATTGTTCATGAGACATTTCTAATTGGGATTCTAAAATGGTTTGTGTATTGGATTCAAAATTTACGTAAATGGGTATTTAGAATAAATTTAGGTTTTTGGAAAAATATTTGATATTTTGAAAAACTTGATTTTTAGTCTATAACATGTGTCAATGTTGGTTTTGAAATTAAAAATTAATTTTGGGTGTTTTTTTGAAGTGTTTAGGGAAGACCGGAAGCTATTAGGGTAATAGACCCTAATTGCTTTAGCTCTTTGGAAAATTTCCAAAGAGTTGAAGCATTCTTTAAAAACAAAGCAATCAAAAAAAAATTAATGAAATCAGACCTGTGCACTACAGTGCGCGTGCGCACTGTTGCGCATGTATTACACGAGCGTCACGCGCAGTTTTTGTTTTGCTTCATTCTGGAGCTTCCGGACTCTGATTCAGTCCCAGTTTTTTCTTATACACTCGTAATGGAATATAGTATTTTATTAAATAATTTATAATTACACCATACTTGATATCCATGGGTTAGACCCATTTCCACTGCCTGGGGCACCGATCCGACCCTAGGGGTTCCACAACAGCCCCAACAATTGTAACTTATGAAGTATTGACTTATAAAGTTACAAAGTGAACTTATAAATTAGAAGTTTTGATATTGGTGTTGTACTTGAGATTATCTGCATAGTATTTTGGACTTGATCCTTAAATACTTGGACAATTATGTAGTTATAGCACAATATTGATATATAGCATCTAAGTCATATTAATATATAACTTAGGTTATACAAAATATGAATTATGCAAGTTAAAGGAAACATTTTGGGTTTGTTAGACAAACTCAATATATTATAGCGGACTTAATTTTTGTTGCTTACCTCTTGAGTGAAAGGTCAGCTTTTGATGACCATGCGTATGTGATACATATTTAGATGTGTATATGATACCGTGGATTGGCACTAGAGCAAGTGGGAGAAATTGTTAGGGTAAGTGCTCGGAGTGCCAATCTGGATCGTATTTATATCCGATTCATGAATACGAATAATTTCTTTTTCTATAATATTACTTATTTATGACAATACTTCTTGCTTTTATATACATATTCGAACTAATTACGATTAGATTGAAACTAAATATGATTTAGTGATATGTATATATTAGACAAAGACCCGATAATATATAATGTAGTGCGCAGTTACAAAGTAATTTGTAATTGACATTGGGAAGTGACACTACCAGAAATATATTATCAAATAAAGTTCCTGGTCAAGATTTACTAACATGGGTCAGTTAGTAAAATCCGCTGAGACCAGTACACGTCGTATATCGAGACTTGGTCAGATGGTTTATCTTAATGAACCATGAGTCTGTGGAGACTCGTATAGATGTGTAGGTATTTATAGTGGATAAACACTGAATGACTCATCGAAGATTTCCTAATAGGTGGTACACCAACGTCAATAGGAATCTTCTGGGGTCAAGTGAGCATAGTGATTCTTTGACTTGAGATACCATTGTGGATGTATGAGGTATCCTCCACACTTTGATGGCAGTCAAGTCACCAATCTCTTTAGATCAGACATTCATCTGTTCATTGGGTGTAGACTGATTCTCTGGATATCCTGTGCGTATCAAGGTAGGATCCGTTAATTCTGTGTACAGAACATAGGTATTCAATGTGAAATTATCAATCTGTTAAATCCATGGGCCAGTGGTACACTGTAGAAGTTAGTTCTGGGTGTTATTAATATATTGCTAATAGAATTATCGATGGGATTATACCTATAGAGATTTGACGTTTTTATCTATATCTCTGGGATAATCCGAATACATGTGACAGAGGGATTATACATATGTGATGACCTCGACCTATATGGTTCAGAGATTTTATCTGTGTTCGTCATAATTTACGGGTGGGTAAATTATGGACACGAAATTGGATTTCGTGACGGATATGCCTGAACCTAGAGAGTCTCACTAATGAAATATACTCGTAGAGCACTAGGGCAACTTTTATAAATAATACTGATTATTTATAAGTCGTTTAACGGTTAAATGAAAAATACATGCGTTTGAGATCTTTCAGCCATTTGTTAAATGTCGAATTGTGATATTTGATATTTATAATTAATATATGTATTTTGATTATTTAATGTAAATATAATATATATATATATATATATTTAAGATATTTGTATTTAATTATTTGATTATTCAAATGTTGAATAATTAAAATAATTAAATAGTAAATATCTTAAGTACTTTAATAAAGTAAGCTAAATGGCTCATTTTTATTGGATAAAAATGGCCATTTTTAATTGGTATAAATGACTTGTTTTAATTAGTACAAGTGTTGTATACATTAAATGGTTAATGGATAAATACAACACTTTTATTAAAGCTTTTTCCAATTTATTAATGAATAAAAAAATTGAAAAAATGCTTGATATTTTTTTTATTTCATTATTCAAGAACCCTAGAAACATATACAAAGAGAGTTTGAGAGAAAAAAAGAAAGAAAGCAAAAGAAGGCTTGGATTTTTGGAAAATTAGTAAGTTTTTCTTACTTTCTTCTTCATGAAAAATGTTTCTATCTTTCTAGGCTTCAATATGTGTAGCTTAGATTTTTCTCTACTCTTTTGTGTATGTATTTTGATGGTTGGGTACTTGGAAGAAAGATGAAAGCATGTATATGTATAAAGAATACATGAAATTTGTTTATTTTTATTTTTTTGCCATTTGATGGTGAGTTGCCATTCTAGAGTTACTTAGCCACTCATAAATGACCTAAAATTGTTCTTGAGTTGTTTCATGGTGGTGAGACTAGTTTGGTGTAGTAAGGATTGAATTAAAGTGTTGGATTTTATTAATTTGGTGTTAATTGGCCATTTGGACAATTTTGAGAAATTAGGGTTCATAACCCTCTCTAAATTTGTCGCTTTTTATATATGTGTTAATTAATGATGTATATACGATGCATATTCATTTTGGTGTTGATTGGATTTGATCTTGAATGGTTTTGAACCGATTTGGACTAAAGTACAATTCTTGGAAACTTGAGGGACCTCTCGGTAATTTAGGAAAATTTATTTTCTTGAATTGTAATTTATATTTTCGTGTATTAGACATGTATAAATCATTTTGGTAGTGATTTGGAATCACCTAATTATGTATTTGACAAATTAGGACTAAAATGATCAAAATGTAAAGTTTTAGGGCATTTCCATAATTACTGAAAAATCTGGAAAAATTTTTGGAATTCTGTTTTTAATGTATATTTGATGTACAAATCATTTTGGTTGTGATTGGAAATCACCTAAGCTTGTTTTAAACAACTTAGGACTAAAATGACTAAAATGGAAAGTTTTGGGGTCTTATGGTAATTTACTGAAATTATAAATTCTGGGTTAAAAGTTTCTGTTTTTTAGTATTGAGTAATTAAAATAAATAAGTTTATTTTTAATTACTCAAGAAAAATTAAAGAAATGAGAAAATTTGATTTTCTCGTTTTCCGCTGCGTAACCCGGGTATTTGGCCCAAAACCCCAACATTAAGTTCTCATGGGATCTATACATTTATACTACTTGAGCGATACGTACGCTTGTGTTACGTGTGTGTTTTCACCCGATCACGGACCACATAGTGTCCAGTATTACTACAAGACTATTCTAAGGTTGATGTCATTCTTAGCATATTTATACATCTATCAAGTATGCATAATGACATTACCATTAATAAGGTTTGAAATGAAAATATAGTTATTTTATTAATAAATAATAAAATATACAATACCTTATTCGGATTGGCGCTCCAATCATCAATTCCAACAAACTCCCACTTGCTTAGTGCCAATCTGGATGGTACCACAATCCCATCTCCTCCACATGTTTATCGAACAACTTAGGAGGTAAGGCCTTAGTAAGCGGGTCTTCTATGTTGTCTAGTCCTTGAACCTTCAAGACCGCTATATCTTTTCATTCAATGATATCTCTAATCATGCGATATTTCCGTTCCACGTGCTTAGACTTGGAATGCGCCCTTAGTTCCCCAACCTGCGCAATGGCTCCGCTATTATCACAGTACAAAGAGATCGAATCCGCAATACTAGGCATAATTTTAAGTTCTGTGATAAAATTTCTAATCCAAACAGCTTTTTTAGCAGCTTCTGAAGCCGCTATAAATTATGCCTCAGTGGTGGAATCAGCTGTTGAGCCTTGCTTTGAACATCGCCAACTAACTGCACCACCATTAATGGTAAATATGTATCCTGGTGTAAATTTTCTATCATATGGATCTCCCTAGAAGTTAGAGTTTGTATAATCCTTATCTTGTAGTTCATCTTCTCTATATATTAGAAACTTATCACTAGTACCCTTAAGATATTTCAGAATATGTTTCACGATTATCCAATGATCATTACCCGGATCAGATTGATATCGGCAAGTCACACTGATGCCAGAACTGATGTCAAGTCTTGTACATAGCATAACATACATAATACTTCCAATACAAGAAGCATATGGCAAGTTAGATATTCTAACTCTCTCTTCCTTAGTCTGAGGTGCCATTTTCTTCGAAAGATGTATGTCGTATCGGAAAGGTACATTTGATGCCTTGCAGTTGGAGATTTATACTCAGTATATAAGAAGCTTCACAAATGTATTTCATGGAGAAGTTCTTGCAAAGGTAGGCTTTCACACTTTGCATCAATCCTATATCATTTCCTATGAAACGGATGTCATATACATATAAAATTAGGAAAACTATCATGCTCTCACTCACTTTCTTATAAAGACATGGTTCTTCCTCGTTCTTGATGAATCCAGATAATCTAATTATCTCATCAAAACGACAATTCTAGTTTCGAGATGTTTGTTTAAGTCTATAAATAGACTTTTGGAGCTTACAAACCAAGTTTGAAGTCTCACTAGATACGAAACCCTCTAGTTGTTCCATATAGATATCCTCCTCGAGGAATCCATTTAGAAAAGCAGTTTTCACATCTATTTGTCATATCTCATAATCGTGATATGCAGCAATGACTAAAAGAATCCTAATAGATTTTAGCATGGCTACTGGTGAAAAAGTTTCCTCATAGTCAATCCCAGGACGTTGAGTATAAATTTTTGCTACCAATCGGGCCTTAAAGGTTTCCACTTTTCCTTCGGGCCCTCGCTTCCTTTTGTAAACCCATTTACAACCTATAGGTTTAACTTCTTCAGGAAGTTCAACTAAGTCCCAGACTTGATTGCATGCATAGAATCCATTTCAGATTTCATGGCTTCCTACCATTTTCCCGAATCGATATCCAATATTGCTTCTTTATATGTAGTCAGATCTATTTCCTCCAAGATGAGAACATCAAGGCTCACATCAGATGTTAAAAATAATCTCTCATAAGGCTATGATATTCTATTCGACTTACGTAGAACATATGTTGTATATCCTTCACCTAGTTAGATCTCTGGTTCCATCTCAGGTTCCTTACTGTTGGGATTAAACTCATCAAGTCCAATCTTTCTAAAATTCCCACTTTTGCTCAAAAATTCCAAATCAAGAAAAGTGGCCAAGCGAACAACAAATACATTTCGTTGCTCAGAATCATAGAATTTATACCCCTTGGGTGTAAGTTTATCCCGCTGCTCAATTCTAACGTATACATGACAACCCCAAATCTTTAAGTATCTAAGACTTGGATTTCTACCGAACTATATCCGATAGGGGGTCGTAGAAACGGCTTTCGATGGAACCCTATTAAGTATGTGGGCAGTAGTAAGTAAATCGTAACCCCAAATGTATTATGAAAGATCTTTATAGCTCATCATGGTTCGTACCATATCCAATAAAGTACAATTTCTATGCTCATTGTGTTGAGGTGTTCATTCTCCCTTAAACAATTTCTGAATTTGTCACTCATGTATTGACATTCTCTATATGTTCAAAGGCATTTGATGAATTTACTGGTTTGTTTTTCTACTTCGTTTCAGAATATTTTGAACTTGTAAAATGTTTCTGATTTATGTCTCATCACTTTGACATATCCATATCTAGACTTATCATCCGTGAAAGTCACAAAGTATGTTAAACCATCATGAGCGACATGATTTAATGAACCACACACATAATTGTGTATTAGTTCCAATAAATCTTCAGCACGGTGTCCAACACCAAGAAATGAGGCCTTTGTCATATTCTCTTGGATACATGACTCATAAATCAGATAAGGATCTTAGGTAAGATTTTCAATCAAATCATCTTTTATCAATTTGGATAGACGTCTAACACCTATGTGTCTAAATATCATATGTCATAATTCAGTATTATTTAATTCAGATCCTCTACTTGTATGGTCCTATACATTAAAGACATATGTTTCCAAAACATTGTGACCGTTAGATAAAGAATATTCACGTATCAAATTTTTGTCTTTATCATATAAACATAAAGTTCTATCCTTAATATTTATTTTATATCCGTCTTTATCTAATATCGGCAGTGATATTATTTTTCTGATAAGGGATGGTACATAATAACAATCAAGCAAATCTAATTTACATCCATTATGGAGATCTAGAACAACCATTCCTATGGTAATGTCTTGCCATTGCTAACTTTAAACTGGATCTCTCATTTGTTCAACCTTCTTTTAACCCTCATGACCTGCATGGAATTGTAAATATAAATAGGACTGTCGGTGTCTAACACTCATCCATTATTTGCATATAAGTCTAATGATATGTCAATAATAGGACAAATACAAAACATACCTGAGGGTCCAACTTTTCCTTTTAGTCCTGGACAGTCATTCTTTCAATGTCCAGACTTCTTGCAGTGTAGACATTCATCATAATTACACCCAAAAAGTACTTGCGGTTATCGCAATATAGTTGGGGTGTTGATTCCTCAGAGAGATGGTTACGAAAGAACTGAATCATTTAGTACGAACGTCAACAATAACTTAATTAAAGAAAATGATTGAATTGACAGTTTAGATTAAAGACTATGAAAAATGCATAGGAATTATCAGTAGAGAAAGGCAGCAAAGCGTCGGGAATCCCTCTTGTATCAAGTCCCTATATTCAGTAGTTGATTCCTTTTATTACTCAATTGAGGGTTTCACTTCCCAAACCAATAATCGAAAAATATTTCAAATTAGAACACATTAAATTATAAGGTAATCAATGAATTACTTTCTCTATGTTAACAGCACACTATGTTATCGTTATGATCTATCTAACGTCGACAATATACCCACATGAAATACTACAGCAGAAGATTAACTCATAAAATAACAATACCAGTTACAACTGGGTTCCCCAATCACACATAGAAAAAGCATGACTATTCCTATATGAAAATCAGTAAAACACAATCTCTGGATTATAATCAAAAGATAATAGAGAATAATGAAACATCAATTGTATTAAACGTGGAATATCATTCAGGAATAAAAAACATGATTATAAAAAGTTAAGTACAAGAGTTCATCTCTAACTTTGCCTATGAGATTAGTTCTTCATAGAAAAGAAAGACATAGCCTAAAGGGGTCAGAGAGACATCCTGTCTGGCCTGAAGCTTCCTCGTTCTTCTCTCTCAAATATGTGATTTTTACTATTTGTTGTGTATTTTTTCTCCTCTTTAGGGTTTTGGATGAGCTTAGGTATATATAGGGAAGTCTCGGAGTCCTTGTACATGTAAAACACGACTAAACTAAGTTTATGGGTATCTGTCGGGGTGCCGCGGCACCGGAAAGTGGTGTTGCGGCGTCTAACTCTCAGGAAAAGTGTATGGCTCCATTCTGAGGCGGCGTCGCGACGCCAGTTGGTTTTTCTGGTGTCATGTTTTTTTATGTTTCTACTCTTCCCGCGTGCTTCCGATGCATCTGCAAGGTCCCAAAACAGGTACAATTACTCCAAGATCCATGTTCAATTTGTTGGTTTCTAATTAGGTCCCAAGATCATGAAATCAAGCAAGAAAACGTATGAATACATCAAAGGAGTAAGGCGGAAACATAACTCACATTGAACGGTTTTGGATGCGAAGAACAAAATCCATTTCTTCTTCCTTGTTGAAGCTCGGCAGTGAGCTCTTTGAGCTGCTGTAGTGCTCCGTTTGGGTCTGTTTTGTTGCTCCAAAATCGGCCATGGAAGACTCCATGGAAGCTCCAAGCTTCAAGCTCCAAAATGGTTCCAAGCTCTAGAGTTCGTTTCCCTATCACCATAGTATAAACCCATGTGTGTGCTAGCACTTCTCTTCTTCCTTTTGTTCTATTCTTCATGCGTTCAAAACCAGAAAAATGAGATGGAATACGGTTCCAAACCGTGAAGGAAGAAGGAGGGAAAGAGAGGGAGATGAGAGAACGTAAAAGTGAGGAGAGAGAGAAGGAAAATGTTTTACTTATATATTCATTTTCCATTTACCAAAAATCAAAAAGCAAAAGTCAAAAAACAAATGCCTTTAATGCTTTTCAACTACCACATCAATCACTCAAATCAATCAATCAAATGGTCTCATCACTCAAAGTGACATGTGATTTGACGCTTGATGTGACTAGCGATTTGACGCTTGATTTGACTTGCGTGCCGCACTCGAATTTGAAATGCGAATGCGCTCGCAAATAATCCCGGGCTCGGGTTCGCTAATTCTAAATTAACAAATTTTTCGTTGCGTCGTAATTAAATGATTACGCCTAGCGAAATCACTATTCACATCGCTAACGAATTAATTCTAAATTAATTCGTTCGCCCGAATTAAAATCTAATTTTAATTCCGTGTCGAAATCCAACTTCGCATAATATATCGAATATATTATATTATCGATTAATTCCAAATTAATCATTCTCTCTCTTTAATTAATATTTTATCCCAGATAAAATATCTCCCTAATTAAGTCCAGATTAATTTACTCTCTCTTCTAATTAATCTCAGATTAATAAAGTGCGAGTCATACATCATCGGTGAATCTTCAAGAAGCGACCCATGAGATCCCCGGATATGTTGGCAGTAAATACGGTCGTCGGACTATCCGAACACGTAAGTACCTCGTACTACGTTTGTATCGATTTACAAGACAAGGTTGGCTTTTAGCAAAGCGCTATGCCTACCCAATTCTCCAGAAATATCCTCATAGGAATATGTGATCTATATCAAGCATAGTATACCAAAGTATTGGGTATTTCTGTCCAGTATCGGATGTTCACGTGCTAGGCCTGGGGCTGGAATTGTGTCTGCCCCGTACGAAGCACATATCGGATGTCTGACAACTAGTCTCTATAATCGGATATACATGACCTTGTCATAATATCTCGATAGCTCGAGTATTTAAGAGAACGAGTTCCGTATCCTACGTGACCATCATCTCCATATGACTGGAGTGACACTTCCGTCTTGACATCACACCCAACACACTAGGATTCTCAATATACCCAGCATTGGCGTACACAGAACCGGTTAAAGCCCTGGACGACCTCAACTAAAGTATATTGATTGTCATATGTATTAGCGGTGCAAGTCTCAGGTTAAGACCAAATACACCTATCCTGATTGCAGACTCCCATAGACACATAGTCATACTACCAATGGGATTCTGCGGGGGGTCTATCCATAGCGAAGCTGTTTCCCTTACCATCGGTAAAACACAACCTCCTATTACACTTGCATGAGTATCCTATACCAAAATATATGAGAACTATGTCGTTGTGCCCTCACAAACGCGCAGAAGTGTAATACTAGTCTTTTACGTATTTATCGATGTCCAATCTCGATAATACTCTGACTAGGGATATTTAATGATTTATCCTTCGTGGACTGATACTGTCTCATATCATTCTCCGTCCAGGAACAAATCATAGGGACCTCTCATCATTTATACATCTAGGTGATCTAATCACAAATGATCAGAGTACAATCTCCTTTGTCACATAGTTAATTTGTACAACAACACCATGATCTGTACAAATAGTGACGCTATGGGTCATAATTGTCCAACAATCTCCCACTTGCCCTATAGCCAGTCACTCGAGTCTCTGACACCCGAACTATGTACGGTTGGCTCAAATTGCTGAGAAATGCTTTCGTCAACGGATTTGTATGAATATCATCTTGATGCGATTTATTCGATCATGACATCGCCACGATGTATGATCCGAACGGATCAGATGAATATCGAAGTATTTATCTGGATCGTTGATGAGACCATTAATTCTTTAGCCTGTACTGACGCCTAGCTCAGCTACTAACAGAACTATATCTAATCTAATTAGATTTGTTATTGACCCAGATGCCTTCTATTGCTGCCTCAGCTGCTGCAATTAACCCGCATTTGTTGTTTATTCGGTAACAGTATCTTGCTAGGAAGATTTCCAGCTCACTTGTACCGTTATTCAAACTATATAGTACCTTTACGATTTTAGTCGTATTTATCGTTTATAGGAAACCTGCTACAGTGATCCCAGTCACTTCAAGTTCTCCTTCTCCATAGACTAAGACATCATCCTTAGTTCTCTAAGATACTAACGGATGTTCTTAACATCAATCCAGTGACTATCACTTGCATTGGCCTGTTTGTGAATCTATATGCTCAAAGCGTATGAGACACCAGGTCTCGTACATTTTTCAATGTACGGTTTCTCAGAGAGTATTTCGAAAGCCAAGCTTTCGCCGATAGTTATTTTATGGGAATATCATTTCCAAGAAATGACATATATTATCATTATTTAATAGGACAGCCACTGTCAGTGCGCTCCCACTAACCCTCTTATATACACAAGAATCTTTTCGTTTTGAATTAAATCATAAATCATTATGATTACATCAAAATGATAATTCCAAGAACCTGATGCTTGCTTCAATCCAATCATGGATCGAATAACAAGCATTATCCAAATGGATTTACCGTGGCAACATGTAAAAGGTTGAATCGTAATCAACACAATGTTGATAACGATACCTTTCCGCTACAAACCTAGCTTAGTAAGACTTATAAGTATTACTTGAAGACTTATAAGTATCAATAGACACAATGCCTTTTGGTACATCAACTAGTATCCAAACTGGTTGATATACATGGAATCCATTTCAGATTATATGGCACTTTGCCATAATAGGGAGTCGATACCTTGTATCACTTCCACATACGTAGTCAGTTGGTATTCCTCAATAAGATGGACATTTTTATGAGGTGAGATCAGAAACCCATACCCCAGGTTGTTTTCTGACTCTCTCCGACCTACGCGGTTATTGTGTATTCGAAGATTAATAGTAATAGTTACATCCTTGATGAACTATATGTGTTCCATTAAGGATTCGGTGCCTTGAACAGTAATACTCCGATTTTCATCGAGTTTTACTATCCTCCTACTTACCACTGCATATCGGTATTCCTCTTAGGAAAACCGCATGGTGAGCAACAATTTAATTGTTCTGTAGTGAGATGTATAAGTACAATACTTATGGTATCCCTAGGATAACCTATATTTGGCACTTATCCAATTTGGGTTCTTGTTTGGTATCATCCAAACATATGCCAAGCATACCCAAATTTAACAGGAATGAGAAACCCGGTTTCTTTCCCGTTCATATCTAATATGTTATCTGTCAAACAGATATTTATGGAACCTTATTCAAAATAAGTTCTTGCACTGTTTAAAGCTTATCCGTTGAAGGAAATGGTAGCTCAGAGCGACTCGTGATTAACCTTATCATGTCTAACAAAATTCGGTTAATCCGTTCGGACACACCGTCAAACTGACGTGTTCCGGGAGGAGTCCTCATTGAAAGAATACTATACTCTTTCAAGTATACGAGAAACTTATTGCTTAAGTATTTTCCATTACGGTCTTACTGTGACGGTTTAATACTTTAGCTGATCTGTTTATCTATTTCGTGTCGAAACAGTGAAAGTTTCCGATTTGTGTTTCAAAAGAAACACATAACCATAACGCGATGCCACATCCGTACAGGTCACGAAATATTCATATTCACCTCTAGCATAGCTAGACATGGGCCCACTTGCTTCACTATGAACTAGGGCTAACAGATCAGTGGCATTTACACTTTTACCAAGTAAATAGTGTTATAGGCACTTTGCCCAATAAGCTAGATTTGTAGACTTTATTTAAATGGAATGAAATCAGTCCTAGTACTCACTCTTCGAAAGTGTGGATATACGATTCTTGTTTAATAGTGTCCCTGACAACTATTCCACATTTAAGTTTCTTAATTGATCAAATCAGTTTGAGCTATCATTTTGTCATGTTATATATTTAAGATTTATTTATATTCAAAATATAAATGTTGTTATTCACATCTAATGCGTTTATCTCAATATCATCTTTATATAATAAAACACTTTAGTGTTCTAGAATATAAAGGTTCACCCGCAGCGGGTTAAACACTGATATAGAGATAATGTTTCTAGTCAAACTAGCTACATTATAACAGTTTCTAAATTTAAGTACTAACCCGAAAGTAGTTCCTAAATTCAGGTATCTACGGTTAAAACAGCGACTTTCGTCCCATTTCCAATTCGCAGATAAATCTATAATGATGTCAGTATCCTGTTCAAAACAGATTCTGAACATCAATACATATATTTTATGTATCACACTAAGTATCTAAAATCTAATTTTAATACTAGCTGTGAACATAATAATGACAATCATTTTTGAAGTCAGAGCCTTGCTCGTCTTCAATTCCTTCTTGGGATATGTCCTTTTATATTCCTAGAAGATTATAATGATTTTGACTTTGCCTGTTTCAACACTCAAGAAGCCTTTGGTCAACCTTTGGCTTCTAGAATATCGAAGTAAGTTGTGTCTTGCACTACTTGCCTAATTGCAAACTTTGACTTTATCTCCTTGAGATTAGTCAATAATTCTCCAAGAATTATTTATTGCAATTTTTAGTATTTCAAAGATCTAAATATAGATTTATGAAGATCCTTCAATTTCAGTATCATACTTTAAGAATCTAATCCTTAGTTCTGATAAAGAAATTAAGGAGTCTATATGACAAGTATAGTGGATTAAGCACTAAAGTTATCATTACATGAATATTCCAAATATCATGTTCCACTTATTTGCTTAACTCCAGGCTTAGGCTTAATATATTATTTTATCAAATAAAATAACTTATTATTTTTCCAGGACCATCATGAAATTTATTCCCAATTTGAAAATTAAAGTCATTTAAACACATTTTCCCCAGGATTATGCTTTAAATGTCAATCTTTCAATTTTATCTTGATTCTAATAGTCTAACTATTTAATCAACGATTTGTGGTACCTTTTATTATAGTGATTATAATAGTCCAACTATATAATCAAATATAATTTAAATCAATTAACCTCAATTACATTGATTAATATAATCAAATTATAAAATCAACTGTAAATTGAAATTAATTAATTCAAATATATTGATTAATATAATCCAATTATATATAATAAACTATAATACAGTCCAACTGTTTATTAAAACAACAATTTAAATATTAGTCCAACTAACATTTAATTTAACAACGAAATAATTTGTGATTGAGCGCGTGTGGCGAGTAATTAAACGAGTATTGCAAATTCAATTCTTGCCTCCCACTATTTTTCGGCGAGCCTCTAACCCTATGTCGAGTACTCGGGAAACCGTGTTTCCTAGTGGGCTAGGATCCCGTTAAATATCACACAATCTTGACTTTGGCCAACAAATTGTATGATAATTAACTAGGTAGATCTCTAAGATCAATTGGATCCAATCCAATTCCTAGATCCGGTAGGGGGACATCCAAGTCCGAAACACATATCTTATATATGCTAATACATCCAATGTATTACCTAACTTCTTTCCTCTGAATCAACTAAGCCTTGGCTTTGGCACAATAAACTTAGTGATCTCAGTCAAGCGCGACCCATTGACCATGGAAAGCTTCGTAATCAATGTCGATGGACAAGAAGTGGTCTTGACTTTGGCCAACAAACCACAACTTGGATAAGACACCAATATGGAACAAAGCCTTCGTGATTCAAACACATCTTTGACAGACAAAGACCTTAACTTTGGCCAACAAACCAATGCCGTCTAGGATCTTGAGTGAGAATCACTCAATGGAAGGAAAGACGCTTAATATTGAACAAGGGTTTTTCTCGTGCAAATTGGCAACCAATTTATTATCTTTGTTAAGGTCTCATCATCATACACCCTTAAACATGCATTCTAAACACATAATAAAGCGTATATGAAATAAAATAATAATGATATGCGGATGGATACTTTACATTGATCCTAGATCAAATCTCTCATGTTCTCTCTCCAACTAGCACATGTATTTACTTCTACCCGTTACACTACACTTCTAAAGAAGCCTCATTTACATTGAGGGGAATAGGTGAGAAGAGAATACAAAGAGTATAGAGGTGATAAGGCTGGACACACAGGTCCAATTAATAAATCAAATTTATTACAAAAATTTCTAAAATTGCCCCACCCATCTAATATCCATCCAATATACATTATTCATGCATCGCAACCATGTATTCATACAATCATGTTATCAATCAATCTAATCCAATTAATTAATCTGATAATTAGTGATCATCCAATGTTCAAACAACGATTTGATTTTTGCTCGAGTCAAACTCATTTTGTGAATAAGTACTCAAAGTACGAATTATCGAATTAAATTAAACTACATAATTAAATCCAATTTAATACGCATTTAATTCTAATTCACTATTTAATTCTAAATTAAATATTACACTTTTATTAACGAACCTTTACGACTTAAATTCCAAATTTAATCGCAACGGGTCTCAAAGCCCGATTAACATCTAATGTTTATTTAATTAAAGTCCAATGGGCTTTTAATTAATTTCTTTAAGGCGTGGACTTTTGGTCAACTCGGGTCAAACCGAATAACCAAAATCCAATCCGGGAGTTACCCCATAAGCCTTTAAATTAATTTTGGCCCATTAGGCCCAAATAAATATTTAAGGTCCATTAAGTCATAATTGGACTTTTTGGATGCGGTTTTGGGCCCAATTGGATCCAACCAAATTGGCCTAAACCTAACTTGGTAAAACCAAGCCCAAAAGCCCAATTACAACCTTTATGGCCCAAATTCCAAAAACAAGCCCAATTAATTAACTTATAAAATTCCAAATTCCATAATTAATTAACCTAAGTGCAATCCACAATTTACCACCCAATTAATATTTCTAAAACATCAATTATCAAAATTTAACATGCACTTTAACAACACATAGTGTCCAACACAATTCAATCAAAATCAAACCCAATTTACATGCTTAAAGTCTCGGCAATTACGGGTTTTTCCAATCCGATTCGGTTTCAATCCAATTGAATCCACAATCATCATTTCCCAAATCAATTCAACTCATCCAATGAATCAAAATCAAAATAAAAAACACAATGAATTCCAAAAACATCAAGAATTCGGCCAAGCCTACTTTAAAAGGGAAAATTGTTCCAAATCAAAATTCAATCCAATTGAACTTCAAATTAACATTACCCAATTATTTTAAGTCATCCAATGATCAAAAAACAAAATTACCAAGACTAATTTAGGGTTCAATTTTCGGCAATGCCCAAAAATTTGGGGAAAAATGGATCCAATCCAATTTCATGAAATTGAACATACACAACTTCAATTAATCAACATATAAACATACTTAATCAATCATTTTAACCAAATCATGCTTCAATTGATTTTACCCAATTTCAAACCCTAACATTTTCATGCCTGATCAAAGCTCATAGATACCATTGTTGGTTTCTAATTAGGTCCCAAGATCATGAAATCAAGCAAGAAAACGCATGAATACATCAAAGGAGTAAGGCGGAAACATAACTCACATTGAACGGTTTTGGATGCGAAGAACAAAATCCATTTCTTCTTCCTTGTTGAAGCTCGGCAGTGAGTTATTTGAGCTGCTGTAGTGCTCGGTTGGGGTCTGTTTTGTTGCTCCAAAATCGGCCATGGAAGACTCCATGGAAGCTCCAAAATGGTTCCAAGCTCTAGAGTTCGTTTCCCTATCACCATAGTATAAACCCATATGTGTGCTAGCACTTCTCTTCTTCCTTTTGTTCTATTCTTCATGCGTTCAAAACCAGAAAAATGAGATGGAATACGGTTCCAAACCGTGAAGGAAGAAGGAGGGAAAAAGAGGGAGATGAGAGAACATAAAAGTGAGGAGAGAGGGAAGGAAAATGTTTTACTTATATATTCATTTTCCATTTACCAAAAATCAAAAAGCAAAAGTCAAAAAGCAAATGCATTTAATGCTTTTCAACTACCACATCAATCACTCAAATCAATCAATCAAATTGTCACATCACTCAAAGTGACATGTGATTTGACGCTTGATGTGACTAGCGATTTGACGCTTGATTTGACTTGCGTGCCGCACTCGAATTTGAAATGCGAATGCGCTCGCAAATAATCCCGGGCTCGGGTTCGCTAATTCTAAATTAACAAATTTTTCGTTGCGTCGTAATTAAATGATTACGCCTAGCGAAATCACTATTCACATCGCTAACGAATTAATTCTAAATTAATTCGTTCGCCCGAATTAAAATCTAATTTTAATTCCGTGTCGAAATCCAACTTCGCATAATATATCGAATATATTATATTATCGATTAATTCCAAATTAATCATTCTCTCTCTTTAATTAATATTTTATCCCAGATAAAATATCTCCCTAATTAAGTCCAGATTAATTCACTCTCTCTTCTAATTAATCCCAGATTAATAAAGTGCGAGTCATACATCATCGGTGAATCTTCAAGAAGCGACCCATGAGATCCCCGGATATGTTGGCAGTAAATACGGTCGTCGGACTATCCGAACACGTAAGTACCTCGTACTACGTTTGTATCGATTTACAAGACAAGGTTGGCTTCTAGCAAAGCGCTATGCCTACCCAATTCTCCAGAAATATCCTCATAGGAATATGTGATCTATATCAAGCATAGTATACCAAAGTATTGGGTATTTCTGTCCAGTATCGGATGTTCACGTGCTAGGCCTGGGGCTGGAATTGTGTCTGCCCCGTACGAAGCACATATCGGATGTTTGACAACTAGTCTCTATAATCGGATATACATGACCTTGTCATAATATCCCGATAGCTCGAGTATTTAAGAGAACGAGTTTCGTATCCTACGTGACCATCATCTCCATATGACTGGAGTGACACTTCCGTCTTGACATCACACCCAACACACTAGGATTCTCAATATACCCAGCATTGGCGTACACAGAACCGGTTAAAGCCCTGGACGACCTCAACTAAAGTATATTGATTGTCATATGTATTAGCGGTGCAAGTCTCAGGTTAAGACCAAATACACCTATCCTGATTGCAGACTCCCAAAGACACATAGTCATACTACCAATGGGATTCTGCGGGGGGTCTATCCATAGCGAAGCTGTTTCCCTTACCATCGGTAAAACACAACCTCCTATTACACTTGCATGAGTATCCTATACCAAAATATATGAGAACTATGTCGTTGTGCCCTCACAAACGCGCACAAGTGTAATACTAGTCTTTTACGTATTTATCGATGTCCAATCTCGATAATACTCTGACTAGGGATATTTAATGATTTATCCTTCGTGGACTGATACTGTCTCATATCATTCTCCGTCCAGGAACAAATCATAGGGACCTCTCATCATTTATACATCTAGGTGATCTAATCACAAATGATCAGAGTACAATCTCCTTTGTCACATAGTTAATTTGTACAACAACACCATGATCTGTACAAATAGTGACGCTATGGGTCATAATTGTCCAAAACCATTACTTCCTAATAATAAAACATAAAATAAACTATAAATAAGATTAAATACTTGATAATAAAGTTGAATTAGTGATGTTCAAAGTACATTTTCATGCACTTATCACAACCTTCAACCAGCTTATTGCTAGTCCCTAGCAATTCAAGCGCAAAAAGAAAATGTAAACTAAACTAAATTAAAAAGAAATAAATAAAAACTATCTAAGCCACTTTCATAGGGATCACGATTGCATTTAGCGTATGCAATAAGCCTTTAAACCCCTAGGTGTCCCTAGTGGACGAGTTATAGTCTCGTGAGGGCTTACAGCGACGACACCCACAAAAGTCATTCAAAACATATGCAATCATGCAAAAAAATAACAAAATGAAATAGTCCTAATAGTTACACATATTATCGTCCTCAACGAATGCCTAGTAATGAAATCAGAAAACATTCAAAGTACTCAAAGCAACTGAAATCCAAGTCCTTGAATAAATCATCTAAGTCAGACTCACAGTGTGTGTGTGTGTGTAAAGGTTCATTCACAGCTCGACTCCTAGGTAAGCCAAATCAATGATTTTGTTTACAAAATTGGGATCTGATGGGTCAAAATAATCTAGATATCTCAAATATGCTCTGTAATTGCCTTTTCTTTGCTCAGTATGGTATGATTTTTTCGTTTTCTTCTTTCAAAAACTTTACTTTTTTTTTTCAACACACCTACCGATAAATGCATGAAAATGCACTTTAAACATCACTTATTCGGGTTTATTGTCAAGTATTTAATTCTATATCTTATATTTTATTATATAATTTTTATTATTATATTAATTTAGAAAGTATTGATTATTTAAGTATTTGTTATTATTGTAGGAATTGGAATGGAGACACAAAAATAAAGCTTGCATGCGTGGAGTTGTTGTTTCACACAAAAGTGAAATTCAAAAGAAGAAATTGGTAACAATACACGTGGGCCAAAAGGAAAGAGAGAGAATGAGTTGAAATCTTTGACAAAGGCTTGGAAAAAAAGAAACAACACACGTGGGCCGAAGTAGTAATTTAATTAGGTTTCAAATTGCATGTTACATAAGCAACACAAAAGTGGCGACAAACAAGGCTAGAGGCGTGAAAGAGGCAGAGGCCTCACGTGTGAAGAAATTGGCCTCGAGACGCGTGACTAAAGTTGCCTATAAATAAGAGCGTCCGACATTAGAAATTTTCATACTTTCTTTCCTGATTCCTCTGTAAATCTTGGAGAGAGAGTGTCTTCTTTTTTATTTACTTAAAGAATTTTTTTTGTAATGTTTTTTCTTTTAGTAATAAAAGTACGAATATGTTTTATTACAAAATGGGTAGCTAATTTCTTTTCTGTTGGGGTAAGGGTGAAACTTTTATAATGAAAATATAGATTAAACTCGCTTATATTATAATAAATAAATTGAAATCTAATGATTAAAACTTGATTTAGATCTAGATTAATTATTGACAATCTTTCTACCGCCTTTATGGCTGGTTCTATCTTTCTACCACCTTTATGGCTGGTTTTATCTTTCCACCACTTATATGGCTGGTTTTATATGTCTACCGCATTTATGGATGGTTTTATACGATTTTGGCATAATTAAGTACCTTGGTAGGACTTGTTATAGACAAACGGTATCACCACTTTTATGGCTGGTTTTATGTTTTTGGCATACTTAGTACCTTGGTAGGACTAATTATTGACAGGAATGATTACCGCCTTTATGGTTGGTTCTTTTTATTGGCATAATTAATTCCTATAATAAATTAAGTGGGTAACAATGATAATTTATAAATTATAATAAAGCGAGATTTCCAAATGTTTAAAAGACTAAAAGTGGATCCCCTAACTCCAGCATTTCATTCTATTATTGTATTCCAACCTAAAAGTCTTCAACTACTTCAACAAATCAAACTTTTCTTTTTTCGCACCATTCATTATTGTAATTTGCTAAATCTCTTCTCTGTGGATCGACCCCGGACTCATCAGGTTATTTTAGTACCTTGACAGTCTTATACTTGGGAGTAAAAGACCATTTTTCGAGCGTGTCAAGTTTTTGGCACCGTTGTCGGGGAAATATTATTTTGTAGATAGAATAGTCATTGTATTTAATTTCTTCTTTCTCTATTTTTTTTTCTTTCTTTATTTTTATTTTTATTTCGTATGTTGTTTTTATTTATTTTTTGCATCTTATCTTCCTCTTTTTTTTCTTTTATTTGTGTAGATCCAAACTGTCCTGATTAAATCTTTGATGAACCCTGAACCCAAAAATCCCACATATAGACAAATATTATTTTTAATTTTTCTTGGTTATAGGAAACGGAAAAATCAACTTAAAAGGTGCTTGTTGTTCATTAAAGAATTTTTTGAACCATCCCCATATAGAGATGCTCTCATAAAACTTCACGAAAACATAATTCAAGACATTGAGAAAAATGAACGAGAAATTCAATTGAGATCGGAATTAACAAGGGTTAGATGACTTTTTTAGATCTAAATCACTGCATCTGTATTTCCTTTATTTGTTCTTTTCATTTTTTTGTTTTTTTTTGTTTAATTTCGTTTTAAGTTTTGTATTTGCAATTTCATATTTTTGTATAAAGCTTGTCTTTAAGTTTCATGAAACACTAGTCTCGAACATCTAGCGGCAGATTAAAAATAGAGTCTTCATCACCTTCATTGTTTGTCAGAATGGCTGAAAACCAAATTGAAAATCCACCTGTCCGAGTTGAAAACCCAGTTAATTAGGAAAAAAATGAGTCTCAGCATGGAGATCCTAATCACCCTATGACACTCAGGCAATTCATGAATCCCACTAGGTCATGATCACCATCTTGCATTATTTTTTCGCCAGAAGCAGCACGTTTCAATTTTAAGTCAAGTGTCATCAATCTTTTACCCATATTCCACGGTCTAGAATCAGAAAACCCTTATCAGCACCTGAGAGAGTTCGAAGAATTATGTAACACTTGCACAGACCAAAATTGTAGTATGAATATAATTTGGTTAAAGTTTTTTCCCTTTTTTTAAAGGATAAAGCTAAAATTTGGCTACAAAACCTTAGGTCATGATCTATTATAACATGGGATGATTTACAAGAGCAGTTTCTTACAAAGTTCTTTCCCCCTCGCAGGAAAAATTCCTTTAAGAGAAGAATCAAAACATTCACACAAGAGTCGGGGGAAACATTTTACCAATATTGGGAGAGGTATAAAGAGATGTTAAATATTTGTCCACATCACGGATTTGAAACATGGAGGTTAGTTGCCCATTTCTACGAGGGTTTAACACCCCAATGTAGACAAGTAGTGGAGATGATGTGTAATGGTGAGTTCAGGGACAAAGATCCCGGAGATGCGCTAGATTACCTAGAGCACATAGCAGAAAATAAACAACAATAGGATACAATTGGTACATATGAATCAGGTGTTAAACCACAACTATCTGGTAGAGGTATGTTTAACCTTAGGGAAGACCATGACCTTGCTGCCAAGTATGCATTTCCGTCTAAAACAATTGAGGCTTTAGACACAAGGAATAGTGATCATGTAAAGTTAGTTCAGGAAGTCATATGTCAAATTTGTAGTTCAAATGGACATGTCACAGAAGTTTACCCGTCCTTACCAGCCCTGAAAGAATGTCTCCATGACCAGGTCAGTTCCATAAACACATTTAATAGACCAAATCCAAACCCATACTCACAGACCTATAATTCTGGTTGGAGAAATCATCCAAACTTCAATTGGAGGAATGATAACCAAGCACAACCTTCACACCAACCTCCCCAGGTTTACCAGAATTTCTGAAATTCCCAGAATTATGCACCATATGTCCCACCACCTAGGAAAACTATTGAAGATAACTTGAGTGCATTTATGGAAAAACAAGAAACCATCAATAACCAAAATACACAAATAATGAATGGTTTGAAAGAAACTTTTGATAAAATCACATCTACTTTGGCCATTAAAGAGAAAGGTAAGTTTCATGCACAACCTTAGTCAAATCCCAAGAGTCATCAAAACCCTCATGAGGGTAGTTCTGGAAATCAACACTTAGACCAAGTCAAATCTGTTATTACTCTTCGCAGTGGTAAGAACATCCACACACCTATTCTTGAACCTCGCGAAACTGAGAATAAATCAGAATCTGAGGGTAAGGAATGTGTTGATGAGCCATTACCTGTCGTTGATAATAATAGTTTTTTGCATGCACCTCAATTTCCTCAGGCAATAAAAACAAAAAAATTGAACCATTCCCTAGAAATTTATGAAATATTCAAACATGTAAAGGTCAATTTCCCTTTGTTAGATGTCATCCAACATATACCATCTTATGCCAAATTTCTAAAAGATCTATACACCGTCAAAAGAAAACATCAGGTAAGAAAGAAAGCTTTTCTAGCTGAATAGGTAAGTTCCATTCTCTCAACCAATAATGCATTAAAATACAAAGACCCTGGTTGTCCAACTATTTATTGTATTATTGGAAATCAAAACATTGAACATGTTTTACTTGATCTTGGAGCTAGTGTAAATTTACTTCCATTTTCGGTTTACCAACAACTAAATATCGGTGAAATGAAACCAACATCAACTACTCTTTTACTTACTGATAGATCAGTTAAGGTACCAAAAGGAATTGTGGAAGATGTGTTATTACAAATCGATAAATTCGTATATCCTGTGGAATTTAGTGTTTTAGAAACACAACATGTGGCAGACAATTATAAGCAAATCCATGTAATACTTGGTCGCCCATTTTTAGCGACAGCTAACGCTTTAATTAACTGCAGGAATGGAATCATAAATCTTTCTTTTGGCAACATGACATTAGAGCTAAATATTTTTAACATGTGCAAACAACCATATGATGAAGATAATGAAAAAGAAAGCGTAGAATCAATTGAACTTATTATGGATGAGCATATTCAGGGGAGTTTATCTGATCCCATGGAATTTTTATTGCTAATTTTGTTGAGTCAAGTGCGCAAATAAATTCAGAAATTACTAATGAGTTTCTACTTGACTCTACACAGGTATTGGAAGACGAGGGAAAAATTAAAAACTTGGATGAACTGGGAACACTAGAAGAACGAAAACATGAAGAAGCACCCAATTTGGAGTTAAAAGCTTTGCCAGAAGGACTGAAATATGCATTTCTAGAAGATGATCAAATTTACCTTGTGGTAATATCTTCTTCTCTCACAAGCGATTAAGAAGGTAAACTTTTAAATGTGTTAAAAGAACATAAATTGACAATTGGATGGACTTTAAAAGACATAAAAGGTATTAATCCATTAATCTACACACACCGAATACATATACAAGATAATTCTAGGACATATCGTCAACCCCGAAGAAGATTAAACCCTCACATGAAAGAAGTAGTAAGAACTGAGGTCCTTAAACTTCTTGATGCATGCATTATCTATCATATTTTCGATAGTAAATGGGTAAGTCCTACACAGGTTATACCAAAAACGTTTCGAATTACTGTTGTAAAAATGATAAAGGGGAATTAATCCCAACTCGCATTTCATCTAGTTGGCGTATGTGCATTGATTATAGAAAATTAAATGACGCAACTAGAAAAGATCATTTCCCTTTGCCATTTCTTGACCAAATTTTAGAAAGAGTAGCTGGACACTCATACTATTATTTTCTTGATGGTTACTCGGGTTATTATAAGATTCTCATTGCTTTAGAATACCAAGAAAAGAACACATTCACATGCCCCTTTGGAACATTTGCATTTAGGAAAATACCTTTTGGACTTTGTAATGCACATGCAACATTCCAACGATGCATGTTAAGCATATTTAGTGACATGGTTGAACACTATTTAGAGGTCTTTATGGATTATATAATTGTCTTTGGAAATTCATTTGATAATTGCTTGACTAATCTGGAAAATGTTTTGAAAAGATGTAAAGAAAAATGACTTGTGTTAAATTGGGAAAAATGCCATTTCATGACTAGTTCAGGAATTGTTTAGGACACGTTGTGTCGTCTAAAGGTATTGAGGTTGACAAGGTAAAAATATAGGTCATTTCTAAATTACCATCACCAAAAACAGTTAGGGACATTTGTTCTTTTTAGGACATGTAGGATTTTATAGAAGGTTTATTAAAGACTTTAGTATTATATCCAGACCCTGATGTAACCTCCTATTAAAAGATGCAACATTTGAATGGACAGAAGAATGTCAAAAATCATTCCAAAAAATTATCAATCTTTTGACTTCTGCTCCTATTATGCAATCCCCTGATTGGTCATTGCCCTTTGAGCTAATGTGTGATGCTAGTGATTATGCAGTTGGTGCAGTTCTAGGCCACATGTAATATATTATGCAAGTAGAACTTTAAACAGTGCACAAATGAATTACACTACCACAGAAAAAGAACTACTTACTGTAATATTTGCATTGTATAAATTTTAATCATATTTAATCGGTTCTGCAACTGTTGTATACTCTGATCATGCTACTGTTAGATATTTGATGTCCAAACAGGATGCCAAACTAAGATTAATACGGTGGATTTTGCTGCTCCAAGAATTCAATCTCACAATCAAAGACAAGAAAGGGGTAGAAAACGTGGTTGCAAATCACTTATGGAGACTCACAAACGAGTCACTAATCGATACATCTTCCATCAATGATTTTTTTCTTGATGAATTTTTATTTTCGGTAAACATAATGCCTTGGTATGCTAATATTGTCAATTTTCTTGCAACAGGAAAGATACACCCAGACTGGAGCCAAAAAGATAAGAGGAAATTTTTGACCGAAGTCAAAAGATTCTACTAGGATGATCAATATCTGTTTAAATGCTGCCCTGATCAGATTTTCAGAAGATGCATACCTGACAGTGAGATAAGTAGTGTTATTCAGTTCTGTCATTCAAAGCATGTGGAGGTCATTTTTTCTCTAGGAAAACCGCTGCAAAAATCTTGCAGTGGATTTTATTGGCCTACCATTTTTAAAGATACACACACTTTCTGCAAAACTTGCGAAAATTGTCAAAAGTTGGGATCTATTTCAAAAATGAACATAATGTCGTTAAATCCCATCCTTGTCATCAAAATCTTTGATTGTTGGGGGATAGATTTCATGGGCCCAATGATCACACAACTGTGATCAAATTTTTAAAAGACAACTTGTTGAGTCGATTTGGAATTCCTCGGGCCATCATAAGTGATGGAGATAAACACTTTTGTAATAGACCCTTTGAGTCCCTAATGAAAAGGTATGGAGTCACACACAAAGTTTCCATCTCTTATCACCCCCAGACAAACGGACAAGTTGAATTAGCGAATAGGAAAATTAAACAAATTTTAGAAAAAAACGGTTAACCCAAATCGCAAAAATTGGTCTCTTCGACTAACTGATGCACTCTGGGCATATCGAACAGCTTTCAAAATATCTTTGGAAATGTCTCCCTATCGTCTAGTTTATGGAAAACCTTGTCATTTGCATGTAGAACTTGAGCATAAAGCATTTTGGGCTATTAAAGCATTTAATTGAAACCTTGAAAATGTTGGTTCTGTACGTAAATTGCAACTAAATGAACTTGAAGAGTTAAGGAATGATTCATATGAGAATACAAAAATTCTTAAAGCTAAAACTAAAACCTTTCATGATAGTCGAATTTCACGAAAAATATTTGAAGTTGGTCAAAAGGTTTTGCTTTATAATTCTCGTCTTCATTTATTTCCTAGAAAATTAAAATCCAAAGGGAGTGGCCCATGTATTGTGAAACACATTTACCCATACGGTGCTATTGATATTGAGAATCCTGGAGATGGTGATGTATTTAAAGTAAATGGACAGCATCTGAAACCTTTTCTGGAGTGTTCAAAATTTCAAGAAACCTTTTTCTATCAAACCCATTATACCTTGATTGATGTAGTTTTTTTTATTTTTTGTTTAATATTTTTGTAATTTCCATTTTTCTTAGTTTTGCAGCATTATTGTTTATTTATTTTTATTTTTTATCTCACACCACGGTAAAGCAGCGGATAATGGTACTCCGTGACTCAAAGTCGATTATTTCAGTCTCCTAAAATACTGATACCCAACAAACCAAGGCATGGAAGAAACTCTCGCAACCCTCCACAAATATTTTCCTGCACTTCCATAAAATGCTCTGACAAAAATTTACAAAGCTCGCACATAAAGAATGAGAATTCTTATGATTCATGGTATTCCTAGTGATATTCATTGGGTAATTAAAACAAGAGTTCGTTTGGCAAGTGAGTCACCTGACTCTTTCATTCCTTACATGCCTGGTTCAGGGAAAAACACCTATTCTAAAAAACGAAGAGCTAAACAAATGAGTGTTTATTATAAGTGTGTGTTAGTGTCCTAAACATGCCTAAGGTCTCTAATACATGGTATTGTGCGTGAATGATCAAGAAATTTTGCGGAAAAAACTTACATTGAACGGATGTTGATTTTCAAAAACTCTGTATGTTGATGAAGCTCCAAGCTTTGTTGAATCTTTCCAACCCAAGGGTGAGTTTCCCTATCACCTCACAAGACTCCTTAAGTGCTAGGTTTGAAGATTTTGAAGCAAAATCAATGGAGGAGAAGAAGCAAGGCTCACGGCTTTGTGAAGAGGAAAGAGAGAATTTTGTGTTTTTTATTTTGTTATCTAAAAACAATTACCAATTTCTTTTTCCAAAAAAGTGTAAAAGCTTTTCCAAAAGCAAAAGTCAAAGTGTGTTGAGCAAGTTTCCATTAAAAACTCCCAACCACTTCCATAAACTTGATTGACTAGTGATGTAAGTTAGTGGGTCCCACACTTAAATTCAAAATTCAAGTTGGGTGAGACAACACACTTCGGGCTCGGGTTCGTTTAATCCGATTAAACGAATGTTCCGTTGTGACATAATTAAATCTAATTTAATTAAATAATATTGCCTAGCAAAATTATTACGAAAGTCGTTTACGAATTAATTCCAAATTAATTCATTCGCCCGAATTAAAATCCAAATTTAATTATGCTTTGAAATCTAATTTCATTTAATATATCCAATATATTATTTAATTGATTAATTACAAATTAATCGCGTTCTCTCTTCTATTCGAATTTTATCCCAGATTAATTCTCTTCGAGTCAAATGTCATCGGTGAATCTTTGGGAAGCGACCCAAGAGATCCATGGATATGTTGTCAGTAATTCTGGTTGTTGGACTATCCGACACGTGCGTACCGCGTACCATGTTCTCACCGATTTACAAGACATGGTTGGCTTCTAGCAAAACACCGTAACGTGATGCAACATCCGTAAAGGTTACGAAGTATTCATAACCACCTCTAGCCTAGCTAGACATGGGCCAGTATATGTCACTATGATCGAGGGCTAACAGCTCGGTGGCAAGTACACCCTTACCGCTAAAAGGCGTTTTAGGCATTTTGCCTAATAAATAAGATTCGCATACGTCATTTGAATTTGAATCAAATCCGTCCAAGTATCCATTCTTCCAAAGAGTGGATATACGAGTCTTGTTAATGCGTCCCAGACGACAATGCCACAGATAAGTTTCATCCGTGTTACTTAGTTTGAGCCTTTTGTTTGTCATATTATATTTTTGAGATTCGTTTATATTCAAAATATAAAGACCATTATTAACATCTACTGTACATATCAAAATGTCATCTTTATATACAAAACACTCAGTGTTTCTGAATACAAAGGTATACCCGCAACGGGTTAAAAAAAAATGCAGAGATGATGTTCCTAGTCAAATTAGGTACGAAATAACAGTCACCTAATGTAATTACATGCCTCAAGGGCAGATACAAAACATAGGTCCCAATGGCCAAAACAGCGACTCTCGTCCCGTTTCTGACTCGTAGGTCGATCTCATCTGAAGCCAGAATCCTACTAGTCAGCAGATCCTGCACACCAGTACATATGTGAGTACCACATCCAGAATCAAAAATCCAATTTTTAAAACCAGTAGTGGACATGTTTATAACAAACATACCTGAAGTCGGAGCCTTGCATGTCTTCACTTTCTTCAACTCCGCCTTGTACTCTTGGTAGTCACGCTTCCAGTGACCACGTTTGCCACAATATAGGCAGATGCCTTGGGATATTTCCTTAGTCTTCCCAGAAAACTGTGATGATTTAGCCTTGCCCTTCTTCTTCCTTTTCTTCACACCCCCAGAAGCCTTCAGCCAAGCCTTGACCATCTGGAATGTCGAAGTAAGGTGCGCCTCGTGCTTCTTACCCTTTAGAAGCTCTGGGTCTGCCTCATTGAGCATAGCCATCAACTCTTCAAGAGTCTTCTCTTGGATTATCATGTTGTAGTTCATGACCAACCCGCCCCAGCACTTGGGCAGAGACTGTAAGATCAAATCTATGGAAGTCTCGGCCTCGAAGGTTATGCCCAGCTGACATAGCTATTCGATGTTAGCAATCATCTGCGATACATAGTGTTCGACAGATGTACCCTCTTACATACGCGAGCGAAATAACTTCTTTCGCAACTCATGCTTTTGAGATCTAAGACTAGATCTGTGAAGATCCTTCAATTTCAACATCATACTATAAAAATCCAATCCTTTGTTCTGACGACGAAACTGAGGAGTCATTGTGGCAAGCATGACGAATTGAACACTAAAGTTATCATCATGATGAGTCTTCCAAAGCTCATGCTCTACTATTTTCTCAACTCCGGGCTCAGGCCCGAGAGGTTTCTCTATAACATAGAGTAACTTCTCAGCCCCCAGGACTATCCTGAGGTTCATCTCCTAATCTGGAAAATTGGTGCCGTTAAAGACATTATCATACATAACGATGTCCCTAACGCTAATCTTTCCATCCATCTCGATTGCAATAGTCCAACTATTCAATCAACGATATCGGGTACACTCAAAATGTAATGGTTACTATAGTCCAACTACATAACCAACTACAAGTGGAGTAGTGTCTTGTACAGTCTAACTGTTCAAATAAAGCAATATTCAATATTAGTCCAACTAATATATATTTATAACGACGATAAATAAAATAAAAGAGCGCGTGTAAGCAAGTATTAAACGAAATTGCAAATTTAATACTAGCCTCCTACTATTTTTTGGCGAGCCTCTAACCCTCTGTGGAGTACTCGGGAAACCCAGTTTCCTAGTGGGCTAGGATCCCGTTAAATAACACACAACCTTGACTTTGGCCAACAAGTTGTATGAAACTTAACTAGGTAGATCTCTAAGATCAATTGGATCCCATCCAATTCCTAGATCTGGTAGGTGGTCTCCAAGTTCGTGATATATATCCAATATGTATTTCCTAACTTTTGCTCTGATACCATTGTTAGTGTCGTAGACATGCCCAAGGTCTCTAATACATGATATTATGTGTGAATGATCAAGAAAGTTTGCGGAAAAAACTTACATTGAACGAATGTTGATTTTCAAAAACTTTGTATATTGATGAAGCTCCAAGCTTTGTTGAATCTTTCCAACCCAAGGGTGAGTTTCCCTATCACTTCACAAGACTCCTTAAGTGCTAGCTTTGAAGATTTTGAAGCAAAATCAATGGAGGAGAAGAAGCAAGGCTCACGGCTTTGTGAAGAGGAAAGAGAGAATTTTGTGTTTTGTATTTTGTATTTTGTTTTCTAAAAACAATTACTAATTTCCTTTTCAAAAAAAGTGTATATGCTTTTCCAAAAGCAAAAGTCAAAGTGTGTTGAGCAAGTTTCCATTAAAATCTCCCAACCACTTCCATCAACTTGATTGACTAGTGATGTAAATTAGTGGGTCCCACACTTAAATTCAAAATTCAAGTTGGGTGAGACTACACACTTGGGGCTCGGGTTTGTTTAATCCGATTAAACGAATCTTCCGTTACGACATAATTAAATCCAATTTAATTAAAAAATAATGCCTAGCAAAATTATTACGAAAGTCGCTTACGAATTAATTCCAAATTAATTTGTTCGCCCGAATTAAAATCCAATTTTAATTCCGCTTTCAAATTTGATTTCATTTAATATATCCAATATTTTATTTAATCGATTAAATCCAAATTAATCACGTTCTCTCTTCTATTCGAATTTTATCCCAGATAAATTCTTACCGCAATTAATCCTAGATTAATTTTCTCTCTCTCATAATTAATCTCAGATTAATTCTGTTCGAGTCAAATGTCATCGGTGAATCTTTGTGAAGCGACCCAAGAGATCCTTGGATATGTTGGCAGTAAATTTGGTTGTCGGACTATCCGACACGTGCGTACCGCGTACCACGTTCTCACCGATTTACAAGATATGGTTGGCTTCTAGTAAAGCACCGTGCCTACCCAATTCTCCAGAAATATTCAATGAAGAATATATAATCTATATCAGGCATAGTATACTATGTATTGCGTATTACAATCCAGTGTTGGATGTGACATGCTAGGCCTATGGCTGGAATTGTGTCTGCCCCGTACGAAGCATATATCGGATCACTAGCAACTAGTCTCTGTAATCGGATAATCATGACCTAGTCATACTATCTCGACAGCTGCAGCATTTAAGAGTACTAGTTCTGTATCCCTGCGTGATCATCATCTCCATATGACTGAAGTGATACTTCTATCTTGACATCACATCCAATACACTACGATTCTCAGTATACCCAGAAGAGGCATACAAAGAACCTGTTAAAGCTCCGGACGACCAAAACCAAAATATACTGATTGTCGCAAGTATTAGTGATTCAAGTCTCAGGTTAAGACCACATACACCTACCCTGATTCGGATTCCCATAGACACATAGTCATACTACCAATGTTACTCCAATGGGTCTATCCAGAGCGAAGCTATTCCTAATCCAACGGCTAACAGAACCTCCTATCACACTTGCATAAGTATCCAATACTTAAATATATGAGAACTATGCTGTTAAGCTTCCATAACGCGCACAAGTGTAATACTAGTCTATACCGCATTATTGATGTCCAGTCTCGATAATACTACGACTAGGGATATTTAATGATTAAACCTTTTGTGGATTAATATTGTCTCATATCTTTTTGATCCGGTACTAATCATATGGACTTTTATCATTTATATATCCAAGTAATCCAATTACAAAATGATAAAAGAGCAATTTCCTTTGTCACATAGTTAATTTGTACAAAAACACCATGTCTTTTACAAATAGTGATGCTATGGGTCATATTTTTCCAACAGTGTGAACACTGTACGTGCAACACTCGTTGTCATTCTTTAAGAATGGTGTCTGATAATCGCGAAGATAAAATTTAATTTATTAGGGATGGACTGAGTAAGGAGCCTTTTGATGATATATCATTGACTCTTGAAACACATCATAGTGGATATATTCATCATGAAATTCTCAGATTACACACCCAATTTCATAGAGAATGACAACCATACAATCTCGGGAATCTGACTTTAAAATACCATTTTTGCCAATTTATAAGAAAATTGGATGGGAAGCCTATCCCCGACCCATAGAGGGCTTTCAAGCTGTTACTGGACGTAAAACTAGAGGAAGATGTGAGCCACAATCACAACTACCATTATATATTATTGCGTTAATTTCCATTACTCTAAATTACTGTTTTGATTTACTTTTTGCCGATAGTATCTAACCTTTTTTTTTCACAATCTATTTTTCTAATAATTGTCATTTTGCAGATATTAGTGCATTTCTAACTCACCCTTTTCAGGATCTATAAATTCAGCTAGTCATTTCCCTTTCTTCAACACATCTAGCTAAGAGAGATAACACAAATGGAGACAACTTCAAAACGACGATTCACTAATATCTGTTTGTTTTGTGGAACTAGCTCCGAAACTAAACCAGAATTTATTGAGGGTGCAAAAGAATTGGGTAGAGCTATGGCAAACAGAAACATACACTTAGTATATGGCGGTGGCAATCATGGATTGATGGGATGTATTTCAAAAGGTGTACAAGAAGGTGGAAGTCAAGTTTTGGGGATCATTCCAAAACCTTTAACAGAAAGCCACATCATCGGAAAATCAAATAGAGAAGAATGTATTTTCCCAGGTATGTCTAAAAGACTCACTGAAATGATCAATCATGCTGATGCTTTCATTGTTTTACCATGTGGGCTCGGAACGTTGGAAGAAATATTCACTGTTGCGTCATGGTCAAACTTGAATATTCACCAAAAACCTACTAGGCTGTTTAATGTTAATGGATTTTTTTATTTTCGTTTTGTATTTCTTGAAGATGCCAAAAGAAATGGGTTTATTTCAAATCCAGTAAGAGATATCTTCCTAACTACAAGAACAGCTGATGATTTAATTGACCAACTCTTAGCTTATGAACCAAGAATCGACCATATTCTTTCCAAGTTGAACTGGTCTGGTAACGATCGTGGAAAAAAGCACAAAGTAAACTTGGACCTTAATATGTAATCTTTAGTTGTAACTGTCAATTCCGCAATAACCAGGTGATATCTTCCTAACTCTACTTTTCTTTCTTTAAACAGTGGGGAAAATGTCTCAATTTGGTTGGGGGAGAGGATAGATTTTCATGTTTAATTGATTTGTTTTTCCAGATTTTTTTATTTTTGTTGTTATTTTGTGTGTAAGAATATATATCCATATATATACACACAAACTAACTACAAGTTTTTTTCTAAACTAAGTGGAATTATTGTTCAGAGGTGGCTGTGTAAGGAGTTTTCACTCCTGAGACGCATCTTAATATAATTCGTAACAAGTAAATTAAAAAAATAAATTAAAAATTATTTTGTTTTGTTTTGTTTTTAGTCCTTAATACTTAAACTTAAGTCCAATGGTGAAATTGTTTGCTTTAGGGTAAAATCTTAGAAACGATAAGTTTCTGATGTACTTTTTATCTGATACTTTGAGTAGTTGATCTATGTTAGACTCGTAAGCACTTAATTATGGGTTTCTAGCAGTGAAAACCTAAGTAGTTGGCAAAGTGACTAGTTGAAGAAATTGCATGTCGATGAATGACCGTTTACTTAGATGTATATCCTGATTTGCTAGTGTTATGATGTGTGGTATGGTTAAAAATAAAAGAAAAAGTCTTTAAAGAAATGCTACCTTAAAGGGTAGGTGTGTTGAAAAAAAGAACAAAAGAACAAAAGTTCAAAAAGAAAAGAAAAAAAGAGAGACATGAAAAGAAAAAGAAAATCATACCATGTTGAGCATATAAAAACAACTACATAGCTTAATTGAGATATCTAGGTTGGTTTGACCCATCGATCTCGATTTTTAAACGAAATCACTAAGTTGGCTTACCTAGGAATCAACATGTTAATAAACATTTACACACGCACACTGTGAGTCTGGCTTAGATGATTTATTCAAGGAATTGGATTCGAGTTGGATAGAGTACTTTGAAGGTTTCTCTGGTTTCGTTACTAGGCATTCTTTGAAGACAACAATATGTGTGACTATTGGGACTATTTCAATTTTTTTGCATGATTGTATGTTTTGAATGACGTTTGTGGTTGTCGTCGCTATAAGCCCTCACGAGACTATAACTCATCCACTAGGGACACCTAGGGGTTTAAAGGCTTGTTGCATACGCTAAATGCTATCGTGATCCCTACGAAAGTGGCTTAGATAGTTTTATTTATTTATTAATTTAGTTCCTATTTTATTGTTGCGCTTGAATTGCTAGGGACTAACAATAAGCTGGTTGGGGATCGTGATAAGTGCATCAAAATGCACTTTAAACATCACTTATGCGGGTTTATTGTCAAGTATTTAATTCTATATCTTATATTTTATTATATAATTTTTATTATTATATTAATTTAGAAAGTATTTATTATTTAAGTATTTGTTATTATTGTAGGAATTGGAATGGACACATAAAAATAAAGCTTGCATGCGTGGAGTTGTTGTTTCACACAAAAGTGAAATTTAAAGAAGAAATTGGTAACAATACACGTGGGCCAAAAGGAAAGAGAGAAAATGAGTTGAAATCTTTGACCAAGGCTTGGAAAAAAGGAAACAACACACTTGGGCCAAAAGGAAAGAGAGAGAATGAGTTGAAATCTTTGACCAAGGCTTGGAAAAAAGGAAACAACACACGTGGGCCCAAGTAACAATTTAATTAGGTTACAAATTGCATGTTACATAAGCAACATAAAGTGGCGACAAACAAGGCTGGAGGCATGAAAGAGGCACAGGCCTCACGCGTGAAGAAATTAGCCTCGAGACGCGTGACCAAAGTTGCCTATAAATAGGAGCGTCCGACATTAGAAATTTTCATACTTTCTTTCCTGATTCCTCTGTAAATCTTGGAGAGAGAGTGTCTTCTTTGTTTATTTACTTTAAGTTTTTTTTTTGTAATGTTTTTTTCTTTTAGTAATAAAAGTACGAATATGTTTTATTACAAAATGAGTAGCTAATTTCTTTTCTGCTGGGGTAAGGGTGAAGCTTTTATAATGAAAATATAGATTAAACTTGCTTCTATTATAATAAATAAATTGAAATCTAATGATTAAAACTTGATTTAGATCTAGATTAATTATTGACAATCTTTCTACCGCCTTTATGGCTGGTTCTATCTTTCTACCGCCTTTATGGTTAGTTTTATCTTTCCACCACCTACATGGCTGGTTTTATACGTCTACCACCTTTATGGATGGTTTTATACGATTTTGGCATAATTAAGTACCTTGGTAGGACTTGTTATAGACAAACGGTATCACCACTTGGCATACTTAGTACCTTGGTAGGACTAATTATTGACAGGAATGATTATCGCCTTTATGGCTGATTCTTTTTATTTGTATAATTAATTCCTGTAATAAATTAAGTCGGTAACAATGACAATTTATAAATTATAATAAAGCTAGATTTCCAAATGTTTAAAAGACTAAAAGTGGATCCCTTAACTCCAGCATTTCATTCTATTATTGTATTCCAACCTAAAAGTCTTCAACTACTTCAACAAATCAAACTTTTATTCTCCACACTGCTCATTATTCTAGTTTGCTAAATCTCTTCTCTGTGGATCGACCTCGGATTCACCGAGTCATTTTATTACTTCGACACTCTTATACTTGGGAGTAAAAGACCATTTTTTGAGCGTGTCACCTACCCTTTAAGGTAGCATTTCTCCTCATGGTGGTCCTAATACTCGCTCATTGGTAGCTTCACGCTTATCGGTTATAGGTGGTTTGATTTCTTTTTTTCTTTTTCTTTCTTTTTTCTTTCTATTTTTATTTTTAACCATACCATCATCATAACACTAGCAAATCAAGATCGACATCTAAGCAAACGGTCATTCATCAACATGTAATTTTCTTCAACTAGTCACTTTGCCAACTACCTAGGTTCTTACTACTAAAGACCTATAGTTAAGTGCTTACGAGTCTAACCTAGATCAACTACTCAAGGCATCAGATAAAAGTATATTAAAGAACTTGTTGTTTCCAAGATTTCATCCTAAAGCAAACAATACTCATCATTGGACTTATGCTTTACTATTAAGGACTAAAAACTAATTAATATTTTTTTTAATAAAGAACAATAACATGAATAACAAATGCACAACCAGGTAAAACGTATGATATGATCACCCCAACCTAAACTAAACATTGTCCCTAATGTTAATAACAATAAAGACGATAGAAAATAAAGGAGCTCACCTGACTAAATAGATCGTGAACCTGGATGAGATATTGTGTCATCCTGTAAAAGAATCAGGAAACAAAACAAAATAAAATGCAGAAAAGAAAAAATAAATAAACGAAAAATATATATACAAACAATGGGGAGATGAATTTCAATCCGCATAAGTCGGGTCAGCAAGAGGGGCATCCTCTGCTGCAGTGATCTTATTGTCAAAGAACGATTTTAATCTTTTTCCATTAACTTTGAATACTCTACCGTCCATGGGGTCTTCCACTTCGACAGCTCCATGTGGGAAAACTTTCTTCACTATAAAAGGTTTGGTCCATCTGGATCACAACTTGCCTGGGTGAAGATGGAGTCGTGAGTCATAAAGATATACCTTTTGGTTTGGTTCAAAATTCTTCCTCATTATCTGTCGGTCATTGGCAGCTTTCATCTTTGCTTTGTAGATGCGAGAGTTTTCGTAAGCATTATTTCTCAATTCTTCAAGTTCGATCAGTTGGAGCTTCCGCAGTATGCCTGCAGAACTTAAATCAAAGTTAAGAGCTTTAATATCCCAATAGGCTCCATGTTTTAACTCAATAGGTAAATGACACGCCTTTTCAAATACAAGTCTATAAGGAGACATCCCAAGTGGGGATTTTTAAGCTGTGCGGTATGCCCAAAGTGTATCTGGAAGTCGTAAAGACCAATCCTTACAGTCGGGATTTACCATTTTCTCCAGTATTTGTTTTATCTCCTTATTTGCTAGCTCTACCTGTCAATTTGTCTGTGGGTGATCAGCAGTAGAAATCTTATGCACTACACCGTACCTGCGCATCAAAGCCTTAAATGATCGATTACAAAAATATGTCCCTTGATCACTAATAATGACACGTGGGGTACCAAAGCGTGACAGTACATGTTCCTTTAAGAATTTAACCACAATGGTATTGTCATTAGCTCGGCACGCCAGTGCTTCAACCCATTTAGACACATAATCTACTGCAAGAAGAATATAAAGGTATCCAAAAGAAGGTGGAAAAGGTCACATAAAATCAATACCCAAACAATCAAAGATTTCAATGACAAGAATAGGGTTAAGAGGCATCATATGACGACGGTATATGGCACCTAATTTTTGACACTTGTCACAAGAACGACAGAACCCATTAGTATCTATAAATATAGTGGGTTAGTAAAAACCACACTGTAAGATCTTTGTAGCAGATTTCTTTACCGAAAGTGGCCTCTACATGCATTGGAATGACATAATGTAAGTACACTTAAAACCTCATTCTCAGGAATTTAACGTCGCAGTATTTAAATAAATATGGGTCATCCCAATAAAAATTTCATACCTCGACTTGGAATTTAAGTTTATCTTGTGCATTCCAAATGGATGGAAACTCACCGGAAATAAGGTAATTGACAATATTTGCATACCATGGTAAGTGTGTGACTACAAAAAGATGTTCATCAGGGAAATCATCACGAATAGGTGTGCCATCGGTAGAGTCATTAAACTCTAAACGAGATAAGTGATCTGCCACCACATTTTCAACACCCTTCTTATCCTTTATGGTTAGATAAAATTCATGTAACAGTAAAATCCACCTAATCAATCTTGCCTTAGCGTCCTTCTTAGAAATCTAAGAGTTGTATGATCAGTAAAAATAGTGATAGGTGAGCCAATAAGGTATGCACGAAATTTATCTAAAGCAAAAACTACAGCTAGTAGTTCTTTTTCAGTTGTGGAATAGTTCATTTGAGCACTATTTAAAGTTCTGCTAGCATAATAGACAACAAAATGTTTCCATTCTCTCCTTTGTCCTAAAAATGCTCTAACTGCATAGTCACTATTCTTGTGGCTGCATAATTGCGGCAGAAGTGAGTTTAGTGATGAGCGGAAAATATATCAATATTTACCACCCCTTTTACCTAATATTTTGTTTAGCTTATCGGGTTTGATTAATGTTTTGATGTGTTTTGATGTGTTTTGTAGATAAATAAAGTATCAGGACTTAATGGAATCAACTCGGGGCTAAAATGATGAAATCCAGAACAAAAAAATGGCGAAAATCGACATTTACTATACGCGTCACGAAGTGCAGTACTAAATTCCAATTTTATGCAAGTTTGGTATTTTGGCTATAACCTTTTCATCCGATATCTGATTGAGCTGATTCAAGTGCCAGATTAAAGAAAACATAAAGATCTACAACTTTGAAGATTTAAATATTTTCGAATTCCGAAGTTTGGAAGGCCGAAATTGATGAATACTCTAGTGTATTTTGTGTAATTACTATAGTCATTTTCAAAATATAAATTAAAATCAATAAAATAAAAAAGTAAAAATTGTCAAACTTCCACCAAACATGCATGTTTGGTGGAGGATTTGGTGCCATGTTTGGTGCCATGTTTGATGCCATGTTTGGTGCCATATTTGGTGGAGCAATTGGTGGAGAAATTGGTGGAAGCCTTTAGATTTTCCTATAAATGTCAAGCTAAACTTTGTAAATTTTCCATGCTTTCTTTGGAGAAATTTCTCCATGTAAACCTAAAGGAAAGTGTATTGTGTATTACTTTAAGTTTTCTTGTATTTTCTTTTTATCTAATTAATAAAATTTTGTGTGTTTTCATTTACAGCATTAGCAGGTAATCTTATTCTGCTGTGGTGAAAAGGTAAGACTTTTAATATAATAAATTAGATTAATCTCCCTTATTTTAATTAAAATTTGGATTAATTAGTTTCCGCCTATATGGCCGGTTGAGGTGACAACCTTATTTACCGCATATATGGCTGGTTTTACATTATTGGACTTAGTTTCCGCCTATATGGTCGATTTATGTGCTAATCTTGTTACCGCCTATATGGTCGGTTTATATGATTTTGTTACCGCCCATATGGTCGGTTGGACTTTGGAAAAATGATACCACCGCCTATATGGCCGGTTTAAATATAATTAATTGGGAAATATTGATAATAAGGGAGATTTCTAATTTTGAAATATTAAAAGTGGATCCTCTAACCCCCAACATTTTCTTTTATTGTACTTTTACATTTTTTAATTTCCAGCATTTACTTTATTTAATTTCCAGCATTTACTTGATGTCTTTTATTTTATTTAAGCTTTTATTAGCCTTAGATATGTGTCGTAACTAAGTCTGTTATCTAGGGTTGTGATGAATTCCAATATCACCGGGTTATAAGGGGTTATTTTATAGTTTGGGTAATATAAAGGTTTACTTATTAAGTCTGAAGCTTAATGCGTCTTGTTAACTGGCCACTAATAAGATTGATCTGATAAACTTAAAATAAACTTGACAAAGGAATTTTAGGTTTCAGCCTTAGACTTAATAGCCCACGATCTTCCTTGAGGATAGATAACCCTTTAATAGATTTCCTTACAGAATAAACATATACCTGTCGGGCGGGGTAGCCACAATTGGAACTTAATCTTAATGAATCCAGGTAATTTGATTGACATAGACATATGGTTTAATTGGGTTACACTGGGTATGTTCAGCTGACCATCGACATAGGCTTTTGCATAGTTTCGTGTTCCAGGTTAGTAAACCAATATATTACACAAACATGAAATAACCACTTCATTTTTTAAAAGATATTGGAAAGATTCACAACCCTAGATAGTTTCTTAATATTGAATTTTCCTAAACTTACTTTCGTGCATTTTTATCTACTTGTTTTAAGTTTAAAGTCATCATCCAATCAAACAACCAATCCATTAGATACTTGTAATAATTTGGCTTCATAAATTAATAGCTTGGGTATTAAGTCCTCGTGGGATCGATACTTTTTATACTACTTGAACGATATGTGCGCTTGCGTTATACGCGTGTGATTACGCCGATCAAGTTCTTGGGGCCGTTGCCGGGGACTTATTTATCTTTTCACTATTAGTTTTTAGGTTAGATACGTTACTTGTATCTATTTTATTTTCACTTATTATTTATGTTTTCTTGTGTTTCAGGTTCTCAGACACTATATGAGATGAACCAGAAGCTTTGAACTCCGACCGTTTGACCCAGAGATTGAAAAAACCATCAGACAGTTGAGAAGAGAAAGGCGAGAAGGCCAAGAAGCAATTGTTAACATGGAACCTGAATCTTTGGAGGTTGCACCACCAATTCCCATTCGAGACAGAACCATTCATGTGGTTAATGGCCTCATTTCCTATATTGTACTTCCTCCCTTACTAGAAAATGCATGTGACATCAAAACTTGCATTCAGATGATACAACAGTCAATTTAGTTTGGAGGAAATGCAACTGAAGATCCTAATGCCCATATCAGCAACTTCCTAGAAGTTTGCGGCACTTTCAATTACAACCGAGCATCAGAAGAAGCAATGAGACTGTGATTTTTCCCATATTCCTTGAAGGACAGAGCTAAAGCTTGGCTACATTCACTGCCAACATGTTCCATCACAACTTGGAATACTCTAGCCACCAGATTCCTTACAAAGTACTTTCCACCAACTATAACAGCAAAAATGAGGAATGACATCACATCCTTTGTGCAACAAGATTCAGAATCCATTTACGAAGCTTGGAAAATGTACAAAGATTTGCTCCGGAAATGTCCTCACCATGAGATTCCAAAATGGCTTCAAGTCCAAACTTTCTATAATGGACTTTCTGGAATGATGATAACCACAATTGATGCTGCTGCTGGAGGAGATTTGATGGCAAAAGGAAAAGATCAAGCCTCGGACCTAATCGAAGAAATGGCCAACAACAATTCCTTGTGGCCAACAGAAATGAGCATGATCTAAAGAATTACCGGAATTTATGAAGTTAGAGCCAATACAGCAGTCAACGCCAAGTTGGATCAGATATGTAAATTCATGGAGACTCTCGGTATGCAAAGCAATATTGGATCCACAAGTTCACCATATGTAGGAGGACCAGAGCCAAACCAACTTGAAGAGACGGTGAACTATGTCAACAATTTCAACAGACAGAGGAACAATCCATATTCCAACACCTACAACCCAGTGTGGAGGAATCATTCCAATTTCTCATGGAGCAACAATTCTGGGAAAAAGAATTATCCACCACCTGGTTTCCAACAACAGAATAAAGACCAAGAGCAGGCAAATGAACCGGGAATAGCAGAAGTACTAAACCACTTAAAAAAATATGATGTTATGTTTCAGAGCCAATCTGCCTCTATCAAAGCACTGGAGAATCAAATTGGACAACTGGCCAATGCTCAGAGTTACAGACTGCTAAGAAATCTTCCCAGCAACACAGAGCCAAATCAAAGGAACCGAGGGAAGGAACAATGTCAAGCCATCACCTTGAAAAATGGTACTGAAATCAACAAAGATGTTGGAATCAAGGCATCCATTGAAGAAGTTCCAAAAGATGCAGTTCCACAGATGAAGGAAAAAGAAGCAAAGGAAAAAGATCAAGAAAGAATCATTCCACTCCACCTTTTCCACAGTGTCTTCAGAAAAACAAGCTGGACAAACAGTTTGCTCGATTCCTGGAAGTCTTCAAAAAGCTGCACATCAACATCCCATTCGCATAAGCGTTGGAAGAAATGCCTAGTTATGTTAAATTTATGAAAGACATTATTTCACGAAAATGAAGATTGGGAGATTACGAGACAGTTGCATTGACAGAAGAATGCAGTACCATCATTCAGAGGAAACTTCCCCTGAAGTTGAAAGATCCTGGCAGTATCACTGTCCCATGCACCATTGGAGAACATTATATCGGTAAGGCTTTATGTGACTTAGGTGCTAGTGTCAACTTAATGCCTTTTTCTATTTACAGGAAACTGCAAATTGGCGAAGCAATGCCCACATCAGTCTCTCTACAACTTGCTGATCGAACGCTCACATTTCCGAGAGGAGTCGTTGAAGATGTGCTTGTCAAAATTGACAAACTCATTCTCCCAGTAGATTTCATCATCCTTGACATGGAAGAAGACAAAGATGTACCTATCATCATCGGGAGACCATTCTTGGCTACAGGTCGAACTGTTATTGATGTACAAAAAGGAGAACTAACCATGAAAGTTCAAGACCAAGAAGTTACCTTCAATGTTTTCAAAGCCATGAAATTTCCGAATGATGAAAATAAGGAAGAATGTTTCAGAATTGATGTTGTTGATAGTATCATCCAAGATACTGATACAATTTCCACGGACAAACTTGAAGCTTGCATCACCAACATGACTGATAGCGAGCTAGATGCTGAAATTCTTGAATATATCAACTATCTTGACAAGCCATTCGTTTAAAATCAACACCACCAGTTGAAACTCTGAAACTCCCAAAGAAAGATCGAATCAAGCCCTCAATTGAAGAACCACCACGGCTGGAGATGAAGTTACTTCCTAGCCATCTCAGGTATGCATTTCTTAGAAACTCTTCTGAATTACCTGTGATTATTTCTTCTTCGCTAATATTGGAGCAGGAAGAAAAGTTACTGAGAGTGTTACGAGAGCACAAGAGAGCCATTGGCTGGACTATAGCAAACATTCGAGGCATTAGTCCATCATTTTATATGCATAAGATTCTGATTAACGATGATTACAAACCCACAGTGGAGCATCAACGGAGACTTAATCCAATCATGAAGGAAGTCGTGAAGAAAGAAATTATCAAATGGTTGGATGCTGGCATCATTTACCCCATCTCAGATAGCAGCTGGGTGAGTCCTATGTAGTGTGTACCGAAGAAAGGAGGAATTATTGTAGTCACTAATGAAAAGAACGAGTTGATTCCAACAAGAACAGTTACTGGATGGAGAGTATGCATGGACTACCAGAAGCTGAACAAAGCAACGAGGAAATACCATTTTCTACTGCCATTCATTGATCAGATGCTAGACAGACTGGCGGGACATGAGTTCTATTTCTTTCTGGATGGTATTCGGGGTACAATCAGATTGCCATCGCCCCAGAAGATCAGGAGAAAACCATCTTTACATGTCCGTATGGTACTTTTGCTTTCCGCAGGATGCCATTTGGACTATGTAATACCCCTGCCACATTTCAACGTTGCATGATGGCCATCTTCTCAGATATGCTGGAATAGAGTATGGAGGTTTTCATGGATGATTTATCTGTGTTCGGAGACTCTTTCGACCACTGCTTGCAAAATCTGGAACATGAGTTACAAAGATGCGAAGATACCAACCTGGTACTCAATTGGGAGAAATGCCACTTCATGGTGCATGAAGGAATTATTCTTAGACATCATATCTCAAAAAAATGGATCAAGGTAGAAAAAGCAAAGATCGAGACAATTGAAAAACTACCTCCACCAACATCTGTCAAAGGGATTCGGAGCTTTCTCGGACATACAGGTTTTTACATGAGATTTATCAAAGACTTTTCCAAGATTGCTAAACCTCTGTGCAATCTTCTGGAGAAGGATGTGCCTTTCAACTTCACTAAAGAATGCCATGAATTTTTTGAGATCCTATAACATAAGCTGGTTTCTGCTCCTATCATTGTAGCACCAGACTGGACCCTTCCATTTGAGGTGATGTGCGATGCTAGTGATTTTACTGTAGGTGCAGTTTTGGGACAACGCAAAGCAAATATTTTCCACACCATTTATTACTCCAACAGAACTCTGAATGAAGCTCAACTCAACTACACAACCACTGAAAAGGAGTTGCTTACAGTTGTGTTTTCTTTTGACAAATTCCACTCTCATCTGCTGGGTCCCAAAGTGGTGGTCTACACATATCATTCAGCAATCAAATATCTGATCGCTAAGAAAGATGCCAAACCCATATTGATTTGTTGGATAATTTTTCTCCAAGAATTAGATGTGGAGATTCGAGACAGGAAAGAGATAGAAAATCAAGTGGCAGATCATTTATCGAGGCTTGAGAATGGAGAAACATTTGGCAAAGATTTGACAATCAAAGAAACTATTCCAGATGAACAGCTGTTTGCCATGAAACAGTAGGAAATCCCTTGCTATGCTGACTATGTCAACTACATAGTATCAGGAAAATGGTCATTGGAATGGACAACTCAGCAACGGAAGAAGTTCTTCAAAGAAGTCAAACACTATGTTTGGGATGAGTCGTATCTGTTCAAACGATGTGCTGATCAATTACTGAGGCATTGTGTTCCACATGAGGAGGTCAATAGTGTTCTGCAACATTGTCATTCATCACCATATGGCGGACACTTTAGCGGGAATAAAACTGCAGCCAAAGTTTTTCAATCAGGTTTGTTCTAGCCCACTCTTTTTAAAGATGCTTATCTTTTTGCTCTTCAATGCGGCATGTGCCAAATAACGGGGAATATTTCAAGGAGAAATGAAGGACCTTTGCAAAACATTCTAGAAGTAGAGATATTCAATGTGTGGGGTATTGATTTTATAGGACCCTTTGTTCCATTATTCGGAAATATGTACATACTGGTTGCAGTAGACTACGTCTCCAAATAGGTTGAAGCAATTGCACTGCCATCAAATGATTCAAAAGTGGTAATCAAGTTCCTTAAAAAGAATATTTTCACTCGCTTCGGAACACCTCGTGCAATTATCAGCGATGGTGGTACACATTTTTGCAACAGATATTTTGATGCACTCCTATCCAAATATGGAGTTACTCATAAGGTTGCTACTACCTACCATCCGCATTCAAATGGACAGGTTGAAGTTTCAAACAGGGAAATTAAAAGAATCTTGGAAAGAATTGTTGGATCAACAAGGATGGACTGGTCTATAAAACTGGATGATGCATTATGGGCCTACCGGACAACTTACAAGACACTTGTTGGTATATCCTCATATCGAATGGTGTTTGGGAAAGCGTGCCATCTGCCAGTTGAGGTTGAACACAAGGCGTACTGGGCACTGGAGAAGTTGAATCTTGATCCACAAGCTGCAGGAAAGAAAAGACTTCACCAACTCAATGAATTTGAGGAATTTCACCTACAGGCTTATGAGAATGCCAGATTATAGAAGGAAAAGAACAAGAAATGGCATGACCGAAAAATAGTGCACAGAAAGTTGGAACCGAGGCAGCAAGTGTTGTTGTACAACTCGAGGTTGAAACTTTTCCCTGGAAAGTTGAAATCAAGGTGGTCAGGTCTATTTGTGATCACTCAGGTTTTACCATATGGAGCTGTTCAGTTACTGGATCCCAACACCAACGAAACATTCAAGGTTAACAGTCAACGTGTCAATCACTATTGGGGAGAATCAATTGAGCGACAAAAAGAAAGTGTCATACTTTCAAATCCAGCATAATGTTCGGGCAGTCAGGTCTAACTGACGACGTTAAACTTAGCGCTAGCTAGGAGGCAACCCATGCAATTTGTGTATATATTGTTATTTGGTGTGATTTCATTTTGTGTGCTTAGTTTTCGTAGGTTAAGTCATTTCAGGATAGAAGAAGCTATCGTAAATCTTTACAAGCAATTTCCTTCTCTCCCTCAAAAATCTCTGATGAAATTTTACAAAGCTCGATTGGAATGGATGAGACTACTGATGATCAAAGGTATTCCTACTAACATTCGTTAGATTATTGAAGTACAGGTTCGATTGGCAAGTGAGTTTTCTGACTCTTTGATTGCACATCTGTCTAGTTTAGGAAGAAACACATATGCTAAAAAGAGAAGAGCCAAAAGAATATGTGTTTGTTATAAATGTGCTCGTATGTTTTGTGATACTCGTTGTCGTTCTTTAGGAATGGTGTCTGATAACCGTGAAGATAAGATTAATTTCATTAGGAATGGCTTGAGTAAGGAGTCTTTGGATGACATATGTAAAACTTTTGAGACGCATCCCAGTGGATATGTGTATCACGAAATTCACGTGTTATATGCACAATTCCAAAAAGAAAGACAACAGTTAAGTCTCGGGAATCTGACTCAAAAAGACCATGTTTGCCAATTTATAAGAAAATTGGATGGGAAGCTTGTCCCTGACGCATAGACGTCAATCAAGCCGTAAATTATTATAAATATTATATCTCTTTGTCTTTTCCTAATAATTGTGATTTGTTTTGTTATTTTCTCCGACATGATCCAGATCTTTTTGACTATCACGATTTATTTTATTGTTTAACTAATAATTGTCATTTGGCAGGTACTAGTGCTATTATTTTTACTCACCCTTTTCAGGTATTATAAATTCAACTCATCATTGCACTTTTGAAGACATCCATAGTAAAACATGGAAGCCACATCAAAAAAACGAGTTGAAAACATATGTGTGTTTTGCGGTACTAGTGTTGGTGCTAAACCACAATACGTAGCAGTAGCACAGGAATTGGTTCGAGTCTTAGCTGCAAGGAATATGCACTTAGTATATGGCGGTGGCAATCTTGGACTAATGGGGATCATTTCAAAAGCTGTACAGGAAGGAGGCAGTCAAGTCTTGGGAATCATCCCAAAACCTTTGGCGGAGGTGAATCTTATTAGACCATCAAACGAAGAGGAACTAATTATGCCAGGTATGTCTGAACGACTGATAGAAATGGTTAACTGTGCTAATGCTTTTATTGCTTTGCCAGGTGGCTTGGGCATAATGGAGGAAATCTTTACAGTGTTATCTTGGGCAAACCTGAACATACACTAGAAACCGCTTGGACTGTACAACATTGATAGATTTTATGATTTTCTTTGTGTGTTTCTTGATGATGCCTGGAGAAATGGGTTCGTGTCAAAACATGTAAAAGAACTCCTCTTCACTGTCAGAACTGCCCCAGATTTAATTTACCAAATCTTAGCCTTTGAACCACAAATTGACCCTATCATTTCAAAGATAAATTGGTCCGAGAACGATCGTGGTAAGAGGCATCGGATTAATCTGGATCTTAACCTTTAACTTTTCATTTAGATGTAGAATTTCAGCTAACCAGGTACTATCTTCTAAACTCTTCTTCTACTATTTAAGACATTGGGGTGTTGGGATGTATGCCCTAGAGCTACATGTGATGTAAATTGTTTCATGCGTTTTGAAATAAAATGATACATTATTCATTTATCAAATTGTTTGTTTATCTTTCGCATATTATATATCTTCTTAAATACCGTAGATTACTTATGTACCTTCAGACTTAGTGTATGAGTGTCATACACCAGAGAATTTGAGTCTGAAGTTAGTAATCTTAAATAGTCCATAGAGAGCAAACAAACCAGGTACTTTGTTTGTGGTTTATCTATAGCTGAGGTCCATTTTTTATTTGTATGTCGATCTTAATCCGGATCGTCCATGTAGAGACATGAGAATGGATGCACCTTGTATGATGCGATCATATAGGACTGGACCCAGATAGAAATGAAATTTTTATAATATCCGTTAAGCAAAGAAAGTCATTTCCATCTACTTGATGGTCATATATGGATTGATCTTAATCCTGAGTGTACTACGAACTCCTGCATGGCAGGCTGTCTCCTTTGATTTACAAAGGTGAGGTTGGTGTAGCAATCCCAACCAATAGCTACGTACTTTGGGGGCACAATTTGTTTTGTAGCTGGGAATGTTTTACATAGACATGGAGTTCACTCATTCTTGTGAGAAGTAGATGAGTATCTTTCTTAAGGGTTGATTCGGTACTTGAACGATTTGAGCGCTCAATTCTTTCTATTACGAATAGAAAGATTAATATTCATAATAGTTATGAATAAATCGTTCATTGGAGAATCAATGGTACTTAAGGTAAAAATAATTAGAGGGGTATAACGGACATTATGATCCGGCTCTAATTACAAGATACTCGTGAAGGATCAATTCATATGCAATGACTATATCGGTGGACACCGACTTGGTTCGGCTTAATATTTCATCTAGGCAACGAGAGTGCAACTTCGGATTTTTAGTGGAATAACCCGGAGTTAATAATTCGGAATATTTAATTAAGAGCTTAATTAATATTTCGAGATTATTGGAGCTCAGAACCGTAGGTCCATTTGGTCCTTGTGCTACCTCGATATACTTTAGCGGAGTTAATATAATTGGATAGTCTAATTATATGCTCACAAAGAATAAATATTATTAATATGATTAATAATATTAATTACATCACACTTGAGACTATGCATTAAAAGTTAATGTAAGGTATTAATAATTATATGATAATGATTAAAAATAGAACATTGAATTATATATGATATAATTTAATAAGGCTAAGATTTATTTTGGAAATAAAAATCATCACCATGGTCGAATTCCTTATTAGATAAGGAATAGGATTTGTTTGTTTGGGAAACAAAATCAAATCAAAATACATCACCATGACCAAATTCCTCAATAGATAAGGAATAAGATTTGTTTGTTTGGGAAACAAAATCAAATCAAAATACCTTAGCTTGGCCGAATTCCTCATTAAGTAAGGAATAGGATTTGTTTGTTTTGGAAACAAAATCAAACAAAAATTCCTTGCCTTGGCCGAAATTATGAGAGGATTGGGAGACTTGATTTGTTTTATGAAACAAATTACCCTAAGTATAAAAATAAAAATATAATTTTTCTTTTGAGAGCTAGAAATTAGAAAACTCTAGCCTCCTTCTCTTCTTCATACTCTCAAGAGTTGAGAAAGTTAATTGAAGAACCAGAAAATTATTTCGGTGTGTAATTTAATCTCTAAAACGTTTAGGGATTAATTTGTGAGTGTAACCCACACTACCCTCCGTAAGTAATGAGACATAGCTCGGAAGATCTCGTGGCGTTGGAAATCTCTTCTTCCCCTCTCTAGTAACTCACGGCAGTGAGGCAGTAAGTTCCCCACTGCCGCACACACATCACCAATTTTGAGGCTCGGTTTTTGTTTGGTTTTAATTCGGTTTTTGGGAAACACTTTGGGGTAATTTTAGGGCTGAGTTAGGATTTTTTTTTTTAGTGAAAAATTAGACCTAAAAGCCTACAGCAGATCACACAAATTGTGGACTGGTTTGGGTGCAGTTCACGCGTGTAACGGGTGCAAAACAGTCCGCTATTTCACTGCAGTTCAAGGCATTGTTCGGGGACTGTTTCGGTGGCATTCCAGGGCTGAAATCTTGTTCAAAACAGAAGCAAAATTTCAGTATACCCACTAGTACCAATCGGCCAAAGGAAGGGCAAAGCAGAAAAACTTTTCAAGTTCGATCCGTGGGTCTAACAGCTTCTGCTGCGCGAGGGAAAGCGTTTCCTACAATTGGCATCAAGAGCGAGGTTGAAAAGTGCTCTTAACCCTTCACTTTTTCATTTAAAGTTTCTGTTTTTAATATATTTATATGAGTTATAAATATGATATGCATGTTTAGATGAGTGGGCACATTGTGATATTCATGTGATGAATGGTTTTGTTATTTCATATGATGAATGGATTTTGCATTGGTCGAAAAATTTTCTGGCTCTTATTTTTGTAGTTGGTTTTGGTTTTGGGATGTAAGGCCATAAGGCCATTGTTTATATTTGTTGTAATTTTAATTTTCAATGTAAAGTTTCAATTCTTTGTAATTTGGAGCACCGAAGTCGCAAAGAGAGCCAACACCACTTTGGAGCGGGATTTGAAGGCCAAGGAATGCCTTGGTGAATCTTTTGTACTAATTAGATTAGTATAGGAAAAATAAGAGCCCGGTCAATGCAAATAATTTTTATGTTATATGTATGTTTATTTCGAATTGTTTGAATAACATGTCATATAGCTTAGGGTGCCCACTCATGCATTTTACTTGCCATAACATGTCATAGATGCATTATCATTATAAACATAAAGTTATGATTTTATGTAATTTAAAATATTTAAGTTAAAAAAAATGATATGCATTGAAATCATTAATTAGATTAATTGGATTTATAGTCTAAAACTTGAATTCTAATATATTGGGCTTAATTGGTGCATAATAAATTCCATAGGTATATAGGATGGAAACTCGGATATAAATTCCATCGAATGGATGGAAATATGGTCTGCACTTGGGATACAATTCCACGTACCATTAGATTTTATAACGCACTAAAAATTTATTAAAATGTTTAATTGAATTTTGACCATTTAGAATTCCATGATTTTAGACCCTTAAGTGCCTAGTATTTTAAGAGTTAAAATATTGTAACTCACTTATACCACTCTAATTAAATTAGTTTAATAGAGTAACCATATTAGTAGAGACTAATATTAGTGACACAATTTTAATAGTTAAAATTGATTTAGCTCACTTATGAAAAAACTAGTGTAAATAACAATTATGATTTAGCCGCCATAAGATTATCCACACTAGTTAAAATAAAATATTAGATATTTTAGATAGAAACCTTAATATTTAAAATAGTGAGTGGGAGAGAGATATACGACAGTACATCCCACGATCTCCGTTGTTAGTCCAAAAACGTGAGATTCAAAAGGCGCCTCGAGTGTTGGAGTTTCTAGGTCCATAGGATCGAATACAAGCAATGAAATAAGTGCGAATACAAATCGAGAAAGTCACGGAATACTTACATCGAGCGGTTGAGCGACGCGGAGGCGAACAAAAATAAATTCTGCTCACTGGTTTTGGCGTCTGCAGTCCACTGCAACAGCTCACTGGTTTGCGCCAATTGGAGGTCCTCGAACAAGCTCCAAGCTTCGTCGAATGGTTCCAGGCTCATGGGTGAACTTCTCTATCACCTTCGCATGTCTCTCAGAGTGTTAGCTCTCTTGATTTTTGCCGCAAAAACCAAGAACTTGTGCTTCCCTTTTCCTTCACTGCTCACGGTAGTACACTGCCAGAACCAGAAGAAAAATAAGCCCTCTTGGGCGTGAGAGATGAAGAGAAAAAGGAGAGAGAAAGAGTTAAATGTGTTATGTTTTTGTTAAGCAAAAATGGTAATATATTTTCCAAAAACAATTACCAAATTTTTCACTCAAAAAAAAAAGCATTAAATGCCAACCACACACATCAACTTGCCATCAATCCATCACTCAGTGAATAGTGACTGGCGTCAATCACTCAAAGTAAAAGACATCCATGACTTGATTGACGAATGATGTGACGCTAGAAGCGACTAGCGATTTGACGCTTGATTTGATTTGCCGCACTCGAATTTGAAATGCGAATGCGCTCGCAAATAATCTCGGGCTCGGATTCGCTAATTCCAAATTAACGAACTTTCCATTGCGTCGTTATTAAATCTAATTTAATTAAATAATCATGCCAAGTATAATTACTATTCACATCGCTAACAGATTAATTCTAAATTAATTCGTTCGCCCGAATTAAAAACTAATTTTAATTCCGCGTCGAAATCCAATTTCGTTTAATATATCGAATATATTAATTTACCGATTAATTCCAAATTAATCGTTCTCTCTCTTTAAATGATATTTTATCCCAGATAAAATATCTCCACAATTAATCCCAGATTAATTTTCTCTCTCATCTAATTAATCCCAGATTAATTAAGAGTGCGAGTCATACATCATCGATGAATCTTTGGGAAGCGACCCATGAGATCCCCGGATATTTTGGTAGTAAATACGGTCGTTGGACTATCCGAACACGTAAGTACCAAGTACTACATTTATACCGATTTACAAGACAAGGTTGGCCTCTAGCAAAGCGCCATGCCTACCCAATTCTCCGGAAATATCCTTACAGGAATAAAGGATCTATATCAAGCGTAGTATACCGTAGTATTACATATTTCTGTCCAGTATCAGACGATCACATGCGAGGCCTGGGGCTAGTACAGTGTCTGCCCCGTACGAAGCATATATCGGATTACGAGCAACTAGTCTCTTTAATATCGGATAATCATGACCAAGTCATATTATCCCGACGGTTGCAACCTTATATAGAGAACCAGTTCTGTATCTTTGCGCGATCATCAACTCCATATGATTGGAGTGACACTTCCATCTTGACATCACACCCAACACACTACGATTCTTGATATACCCAGAATTGGCATACGCAGAAACCGGTTAAAGCCCTGGACGACCTCAACCAAAGTATATTGATTGTCGTATGCATTAGCGTTGCAAGTCTCAGGTTAAGACCAAATACACCTACTCTGATTTCGGACTTCCATAGACACGTAGTCATACTACCAATGGAATTCCGAGGGGGTCTATCCAGAGCGAAGCTGTTTCCCGTACCATCGGTGAAACACAACCTCCTATTACACTTGCATGAGATATACCCAAATATACGAGAACTATGTTGTTGTGCCCTCACAACGCGCACAAGTGTAATACTAGTCTTTTACGCATTCATCGATGTCCAATCTCGATAATGCTATGACTAGGGATATTTAATGATTTATCCTTCGTGGAATGATACTGTCTCATATCATTCTCAGTCCAGGAACAAATCATAGGGACCTCTCATCATTTATATATCGAGGTGATCTAATCACAAATGATAAGAGTGCAATCTCCTTTGTCACATAGTTAATTTATACAACAACACCGTGATCTGTACAAATAGTGACGCTATGGGTCATAATTGTCCAACAATCTCCCACTTGGCCTATAGCCAGTCACTCGAGTGTCTAACACCTGAACTATGTACGATTTGGCTCAATTGCTGAGAAGGGACATTCGTCAGCGTATTTTCATGATTATCGTCTTATTCGATTTATTCGATCATCACATCGCCACGATGTATCATCCGAACGAATCAGATGATTATCGAAGTATTTATCTGGATCGTTGATGAGACCATAAATTCTTTAGCATGTGCTGCAGCCTAGCTCAGCTGCTAAAAGAACTATATCTAATCTAATTAGATATTAATCGACCCCAGAAGGCTTCTATTGTTGCCTCAGCTGCAGCAATAACCCGCATTTGTTGTTTATTTGGTAACAGTATCTTGCATGGAAGATTTCCAGCTCACTGTACCGTTATTCAAACTGTATAGTACCGTTTCCGACTTACAGTCGTCTTTATCGGTTTAGGAAACTTGCTACAGTGATCCCAATCACTTCAAGTTCTCCATCTCCATAGTTTAAGACAGCATCCTTAGTTCTCTAAGATACTAACGGATGTTCTTAACATCATTCCAGTGACTATCACTTGGATTGGCCTGTTTGTGAATCCATATACTCAAAGCGTATGAGACACAAGGTCGCGTACATTTTTAATGTACGATTTCTCGGAGAGTTTTCGAAAGTCAAGCTTTCGCCGATAGTTATTATGGGAATATCATTTCCAAGAAATGACATATGTTATCATTATTTATAGGACAGTATTGTCAGTGCGCTCCCACTAACCCTCTTATATACACAAGAATCATTTTCGTTTTGAATTAAATCATAATCTATTATGATTATCTCAAAACGATAATTCCAAGAACCTATGCTTGCTTCAATCCAAACATGGATCGAATAACCTGCAAACCTTGTTTGCTAGTTTTGGTACGACAAAACCGCCAGGATGTTGTAAACATCCTCCAAAAGGTTTCCTTTTCAGGAAAGCGATTTTCCCGTTCAGCTGTCATATTTCATAAATGAAACATGCAGCTTTAGCAAGCATTATCCAAATGGATTTACCGTGGCAACAGGTAAAACGTTGAATCGAAATCAACACAATGTTGATAACGATACCTTTCCGTTAAAAGCCTAGCTTTATACGTTGGTATGTTGCCATCCATGTATGTCTTCCTTGAAGACTTATAAAGTACCAATAGGCACAATGCCTTGCGGTACATCAACTAGTATCCAAACATAGTTGATATGCATGGAATCCATTTCGGACTCATGACACTTTGTCATAATTAGGGAGTCGATACCTTGTATCACTTCCTCATACGTAGTCAGTTGGTATACCTCAAAAGATAGACATATTTTCGAGGTGAGATCAAAAACCCATACCCCAGGTTGTTTTCTGACTCTCTCTGATATACGCGGTTCTTGTGTATTTGAAGATTAATGGTATAGTTTCATCCTTGATGAACTATATATATGTTCCATTTAGATTCGGTGCCTTGAGCAGTATTACTCCGATTTTCATCGAGTTATACTATCCTCCCACTTACCACTGCATATCGGTATTCCTCTTAGGAAAACCACATGGCGAGTAACAATCTAATTTTTCTCTTGTGAGATGTATAAGTACAATACTTTGGTATCCCTATGATAACCTACAATTTGACACTTATCCAATTTGGGTTCTAGTTTGGTATCATCCAAACATATACCCAGCATACCCAAATATTCATGAATGAGAAACCTGGTTTCTTTCCCGTTCATATCAAATATGATATCTGTCAAACATATTATAATGGAACCTTATTCTAAATAAGTTCTTGCACTATTAAAGCGTATCCATTGAAGGAAATGGTAGCTCAGAGCGACTAATGATTAGCCTTATCATGTCTAACACAATTCGGTTAATCCATTCGGACACAACGTCAGAATGACGTGTTCCGGGAGGAGTCCTCATTGAAAGAATATTATACTCTTTCAAGTATTTATGAAACTTATTGCTTAAGTATTTTCATTACGGTCTCACCGTGACGGTATAATACTATAGCCGATCTGTTTGTTTATTTCGTGTCGAAACTGTAAAAGTTTCTGATTTGTGTTCTTCAAAAGAAACACATAACCATAACGCGATGCCACATCCGTAAAGGTCACGTAATATTCATATCCACCTCTAGCCTAGCTAGACATGGGCCCACTTGCTTCACTATGAACTAGGGCTAACAGATCAGTGGCATTTACACTTTTACCAAGTAAATAGTGTTTTAGGTACATTGCCCAATAAACTAGATTCGTAGACTTTATTTGATTGGAATAAAAACAGTCTGAGTACCCACTCTTCAAAAGTGTGGATATACGATTCTTGTTCAATTGTGTCCCAGACAACAATGCCACATTTAAGTTTCAACTGATCAAATCAGTTTGAGCTATTTGTTTGTCATTTTATATGTTCGAGATTTTATTTATATTCAAAATATAAATTCTATTATTTACATATAATGTAATTATCTCAATATCATCTTTATATAATAAAACACTTTAGTGTTCTAGAATATAAAGGTTCAATCCGCAACAGATTTAATACTGATATAGAGATAATGTATCTAGTCAAACTAGTTACATTATAACAGATTCCTAATTTAAGTACTAACCCGAAGGTAGTTCCTAAATTCAGGTATCTACGGTTAAAACAGAGACTTTTGTCCCGTTTCCAATTTACAGATTAATCTCTATTGAAGTCAGTATCCTGTTCAAAACAGATTCTGAACATCAATATATATTTATATTACACTAAGTATATAAAATCCAATTTTAATACTTATAGTGAATATATTTATGACAAACATATTTGAAGTCAAAGCCTTGCTCGTTCTTCAATTCCTTCATGTCTGTTTTGTCCAAACGGTAGTCACGCTTCCGCGATCCCGTTTGCCATAATTGTGCAGACATTTTGGGATATGTCTTTTATCTTCCCAGAAGATTATAATGATTTTGCCTTTGCCGTTTCATATTCCAGAAGCCTTTGGCCAAGCCTTGGCCTTCTAGAATATCGAAGTAAGGTGCGCCTTGCGCTACTTGCCTAATTGCAAAGTTTGACTTTATCTCCTTGAGAATAGTCATTAACCCTCCAAGAGTTAACTTTCGCAATTTTAGTACTTCTAAAATCTAAACATAGATTTATGAAGATCCTTCAATTTCTTCATCATACTTTAAGGATCTAATCCTTAGTTCTGATGCAGAAATTAAGGAGTCTACTTGACAAGTATAATGGATTAAGTACTTAAGTTGTCATCACATAAATCTTCCAAAGATTATGCTCTACTATTTGCTTAACTCTGGGCAGCAGGCTTAATTTATTATTTTATCAAATAAAATAACTTATTATTTTCCAGGACCATCCTGAAAATTTCTTCCCAATTTTGAAAATTAAACCATTTAAAACATTTTCCCTATGATTATGTATTAAACGTCAATCTTTCAACTTTTATCTTGACTTTAATAGTCCAACTATTTAATCAATGATTAAGGTACCATTAATTATAATGATTATTGTAGTCCAACTATTTTAATCAACTATAATTAATTAAATCAAATATATTAATTATTATAATCCAATTATATAATCAAATATAAATGAATAGTTTGAATATATAGTCCAACTATTTATTAAAACAACAATTTAAATATTAGTCCAACTAACATTTAATTTATTTGACGAATTATATTTGTTTTGAGCGCGTATGGCGAGTAATTGAACGAATATTGCAAATTCAATTCTTGCCTCCCACTATTTTTCGGCGAGCCTCTAACCCTCTGTCGAGTACTCGGGAAACCGTGTTTCCTAGTGGGCTAGGATCCCGTTAAATATCACACAATCTTGACTTTGGCCAACAAATTGTATGATAATTAACTAGGTAGATCTCTAAGATCGATTGGATCCAATCTAATTCCTAGATCCGGTAGGGGACATCCAAGTCCGAAACATATATCTTATATATGCCAATACATCCAATGTATTACCTAACCTTTTTCTTCTGAATCAACTAAGCCTTGGCTTTGGCACAACAAACTTAGTGATCCCAGTTAAGCGCGACCCATTGACCATGGAAAGCTTCGTAATCAATGTCGATGGACAAGAAGTGGTCTTGACTTTGGCCAACAAACCACAACTTGGACAAGACATTGATATGGAACAAAGCTCTCGTGATTCAAACACATCTTCGACAGACAAAGGCCTTGACTTTGGCCAACAAACCAATGCCGTCTTAGATCTTGAGTAAGAATCACTCAATGGAAGGAATGACGCTTAATATTTAGCGAGGGTTTTTCGCGTGCAAATTGGCAACCAATTTATTATCTTTGTTAAGGTCTCATCATCATACACCCTTAAACATGCATTCTAAACACATAATAAAGCGTATATGAAAAGTAATAATGATATGCGGATGGATACTTTACACAATTGATTCTAGATCAAATCTCTCCCTTTCTCTCTCCCGCTAGCACAAATATTTCTTCTACCCGTTACACTACACTTCTAAAGAAACCTCATTTACATTGAGGGGAATAGGTGAGAAGAGAATACAAAGAATATGAGGTGATAAGGCTGGACCCGCAGGTCCAATTAATAAATCAAATTTATTACACAATTTCTAAAATTGTCCCACCCATCTAATATCCATCCGATATACACTATTCATGCATCGCAACCATGTATTCACACAAGCATGTTATCAATCAATCTAATCAAATTAATTAATCTGATAATTAGTGATCATCCAATGTTCAAACAACGATTTGATTTTGCTCGAGTCAAACTCGTTTTGCGAATAAGTACTTAAAGTACGAATTCCCGAATTAAATTAAATTACATAATTAAATCCAATTTAATACGCATTTAATTCTAATTCGCTATTTAATTCCAAATTAAATAACACACTTTATTTATAAACCTTTTACGACTTAAATTCCAAATTTAATCGATACGGGTCTCAAAGCCCGATTAACGTCCAACGTCAATTTAATTAAAGTCCAATAGGCTTTTAATTAATTTCTTAAGGCGTGGACTTTTGGTCAACTCGGGTCAAACCGATAACCAAAGTCCAATCCGGGAATTACCCCATAAGCCTTTAAATCAATTTTGGCCCATTAGGCCCAATTAAACTTTAAAGGTTCATTAAGTCGCATTTGGGCTTTATAGAAGCGGTTTTGGGCCCAATTGGATCCAACCAATTTTGCCTAAACCCAACTTTGTACAACAAAGCCCATTAAGCCCAATAACAACACAACAAGCCCAAAACCAATTTCAAGCTCAATTTAATTAAATACAAAAATTCCAAATTTTATACTTTAATTAACTAAAGTGTATTAACATAATTAATCACCCAAATAAATATTTCCAAAACACCAAATTAGTACTAATTAATCATTCCATCTACATCAATTAGTGTCCAATACAAATTAATCAAAAATCAAACCCATACATGCTTACTTTGTACTCGGCAATGGGGTTAATTTTATGTCTGATTTGTTTCAATCCAATTAAACCCAATTCGACATTAAATTAACATTCCCGAATGATTTCCAACACATCCAATGATTCAAAAAATCAAAATTCACCAAGAACACAAAGGGCATTATTTTCGCCCAAGCTCAAAAAATTGGGGAAATTTGTTCCAAACAAGATTTCTTCAAATTGATCAAATCAATTCTCAATAAAAACATATTTAAACATACTCATTCATCCAATTTCACAAATCATGCTCAAACACATTTTTACCCAAATTTTAACCTTATGTCAAATTTCATGCTTTTACTCGCTCTGATACCACTCTTGGAGTTTCTAGGTCCATAGGATCGAATACAAGCAATGAAATAAGTGCGAATACAAATCGAGAAAGTCACGAAATACTTACATCGAGCGGTTGAGCGGCGCGGAGGCGAACAAAAATAAATTCTGCTCACTGGTTTTGGCGTCTGCAGTCCACTGCAACAACTCACTGGTTTGCGCCCATTGGAGGTCCTCGAACAAGATCCAAGCTTCGTCGAATGGTTCCCGGCTTATGGGTGAACTTCCCTATCACCTTCGCATGTCTCTCGGAGTGCTAGCTCTCTTGATTTTTGCCGCAAAAACCAAGCACTTGTGCTTCCCTTTTCCTTCACTGCTCACGGCAATACACTGCCAGAACCAGAAGAAAAATAAGCCCTCTTGGGCGTAAGAGATGAAGAGAAAAAGGAGAGAGAAAGAGTTAAATGTGTTATGTTTTTGTTAAGCAAAAATGATAATATATTTTCCAAAAACAATTACCAAATTTTTCCCTCCAAAAACAAAGCATTAAATGCCAACCACATACATCAACTTGCCATCAATCCATCACTCAGTGAATAGTGACTGGCGTCAATCACTCAAAGTGAAAGACATCCATCACTTGATTGACGAATGATGTGACGCTAGAAGCGACTAGCGATTTGACGCTTGATTTGATTTGCCGCACTCGAATTCGAAATACGATTACGCTCGCAAATAATCTCGGGCCCGGGTTCACTAATTCTAAATTAACGAACTTTCTGTTGAGTCGTTATTAAATCTAATTCAATTAAATAATCATGCCAAGTATAATTACTATTCACGTCGCTAACGGATTAATTCTAAATTAATTCGTTCGCCCGAATTAAAATCTAATTTTAATTCCGCGTCGAAATCCAATTTCGTTTAATATATCGAATATATTAATTTACCGATTAATTCCAAATTAACCGTTCTCTCTCTTTAAATGATATTTTATCCCAGATAAAATATCCCCGCAATTAATCTCAGATTAATTTTCTCTCTCATCTAATTAATCCCAGATTAATTAAAAGTGCGAGTCATACGTCATCGGTGAATCTTTGGGAAGTGACCCATGAGATCCCCGGATATGTTGGCAGTAAATGCGGTCGTCGGACTATCCGAACACGTAAGTACCAAGTACTACGTTTATACCGATTTACAAGACAAGGTTGGCCTCTAGCAAAGCGCCATGCCTACCCAATTCTCCGGAAATATCCTTACAAGAATAAAGGATCTATATCAAGCGTAGTATACCGTAGTATTGCGTATTTCTGTCCAGTATCAGATGATCACTTGCGAGGCCTGGGGCTGGTACAGTGTCTGCCCCGTAAGAAGCATAAATCGGATTACGAACAACTAGTCTCTTTAATATCGGATAATCATGACCAAGTCATATTATCACGACGGTTGCAACCTTATATAGAGAACCAGTTCTGTATCCCTGAGCGATCATCAACTCCATATGACTGGAGTGACACTTCTGTCTTGACATCACACCCAACACACTACGATTCTCGATATACCCAGAATTGGCGTACACAGAAACTGGTTAAAGCCCTGGACGACCTCAACCAAAGTATATTGATTGTCGTATGCATTAGCGGTGCAAGTCTCAGGTTAAGAACAAATACACCTACCCTGATTTCGGACTTCCATAGACACGTAGTCATACTACCAATGGAATTTCGAGGGGGTCTATCCAGAGCGAAGCTGTTTCCCGTACCATCGGTGAAACACAACCTCCTATTACACTTGCATGAGATATACCCAAATATACGAGAACTATGTTGTTGTGCCCTCACAACGCGCACAAGTGTAATACTAGTCTTTTACGCATTCATCGATGTCCAATCTCGATAATGCTATGACTAGGGATATTTAATGATTTATCCTTCGTGGAATGATACTGTCTCATATCATTCTCAGTCCAGGAACAAATCATAGGGACCTCTCATCATTTATATATCGAGGTGATCTAATCACAAATGATAAGAGTGCAATCTCTTTTGTCACATAGTTAATTTGTACAACAACACTGTGATCTGTATAAATAGTGACGCTATGGGTCAAAATTGTCCAACAATGAGACTGCTTTGTTTTCGTCCCCCTACGGATGGTGTCCATTTTGGGTCAATATCAAGTTTGGGTTTCGAGAGGATAGGGATTCTAGATGTATCTTGTGAACTGACCTACCCTACGGCGGCACTTCACTCGTTAAGTCAAAGAATCCCGAAACGGCGGGTTACACTCACAAAGGAATAATTAACTGTTAATGAAATTCCTTGATAAAATAAAACGGTAGTTGTTTAATATAGGAATAAGTGTTATTCCAGCATATATTAAATTGACTGAGATTGTCTCGATCTATCATGCGAGTACTTGACCTACCCTACGACGGCACTTACTTGTGGGATGATAGGTTTTCTGTTGCGTAGCAATTCTCTTAGGTTTCTAATTGATTATTCATGGTTCTTGCATCATGTTTAATTTTATGCCAAAATTCTTTGATGATTTTAATATGCGATGAATGAATATTGAATGCATGTTTATTTTATTTTTAGCCATGGTTTCTCCAATTATTCCCATACTCTCAAATGATAAATTGACCGGAGAAAACTATATTAAGTGGAAAAGTAACATGAACCATATCCTGGTCTGTGAAGACCTGAAGTTTGTCCTGACGGAGGAACGTCCTCCCGAGTTGGCCAGAAATGCTGGCCAAGCTGTGCGCGATACCTACCAAAAATGGGTCGCAGCAAATGAGAAAGCCCGCTGCTACTTGCTAGTAGGGATGTCTGAGGTTCTTGTTGCAAAGCATGAACCTATGGCTCTAGCATCTCAGATGATAGAGTCATTGCAGGGCATGTTTGGGCAGCCTTCGGAGCGTCAACGCCATGAGGCCATGGTCTCAGCGATGACTGCTAGGATGAAGGATGGGACATCAGTCCGAGAGCACGTCTTAAGGATGATGACTTATCTCAACACTGCTGAAACCCATGGAGCTCGTATTGACAAGCGTAGCTAGGTGACCATGATTATGGAAACTCTTCCGAAGAGTTTCCTGCAGTTTAAAAGCAACTATGTTATGAACAAGTTGTCTTTTACTTTGACCCAACTTCTTAATGAGCTCACCCATTACGAGTCCATGCTTGTGGATCCTCGTATGTCCAATACAGAGGCAAATGTTGCCGAATCTTCTAAATCTGCAAAGAAGAAGAACAAAAGCACGGGAAAGGCTAAGGGTAAGCCCATGAAAAAGAAGAACAAGAAAAGCTCCAAGGATGCCAAGCCCAAAGGAAAATGTTTCCACTGCGACAAGAATGGGCATTGGAAAAGGAACTGTCTTAAATACCTTGCTGAGCTAAAGGAGAAAAAGGAAACAGGTAAATATGATTTACTTGTTATTGAATCTCTATTAGTGAAGGATGATAAATCCGCTTGGATTATTGATTCTGGGGCCACTAACCATGTTTGTTCTTCTTTACATCTACTTGATTCATGGAGGGACCTTGCTGAAGGTGATTACACCATGAGGGTCGGGACAGGGGATGCCGTTTCAGCAAGAGCAGTGGGAGTTTCCAGTTTAAATTTTATTAATAATAGTTATTTAAATTTGAACAATGTGTTATTCATTCCTGGTTTTCGTAGGAATCTGATTTCTGTTTCTAGACTTTTGGATGATGGTTATTCAGTTTCTTTTAATAGAAATTTGGTTATTATTGGTAGGAATGGATTAACTATATGCACAGGAAACTCAGAAAATAACTTGTATGTGTTAAGACCGTTAACACATAGGTCACTGCTCAACACTGAAATGTTTAAGGTTGAAAAACCTAAAACAAAACGGCCAAAGATTTCTCACGATGACACATATCTATGGCATCTTAGACTTGGTCACATCAACCTTGACCGGATTAATAGATTGATAAAGAACGGAGCCTTAAACCAGTTAAAGCTCGGGACTTTACCAGTTTGTGAATCCTGTTTAGAAGGAAAAATGACCAAGAGACCTTTCACTGGAAAAGGTATAAGAGCCAATCAACCACTAGAACTAATACATTCGGACGTTTGCGGACCGATGAATGTAAAAGCCCGAGGTGGTTATGAATACTTCGTCACATTCATTGACGATTATTCAAGATATGGGTATGTCTACCTAATGCATCACAAATCAGATACCTTTGTAAAGTTAAAGGAGTATCGTGCTGAGGTTGAGAACCAATTAGGTAAGACAAACTCTACGATCAGATCGTGGAGGGGAATACCTTAACGAAGATTTCGAGGAATTCTTAGTTGAGCATGGGATAGTATCCCAGCTCACAGCACCTGGAACACCACAACAAAATGGTGCTGCAGAAAGGAGAAATCGAACCCTACTAGACATGATGAGATCTATGTTTAGTTATAGCTCACTATCTAGTTCATTCTGGGGATATGCACTGCAAACCGCAATGTATATCCTTAATGTAGTTCCATCTAAGTCTGTTCCTAAGACTCACTTAGAGTTGTGGAATGGTCGTAAAACTAGTTTACGACATTTCCGCATATGGGGGTGTCCAGCACATGTGTTGAAGAATAAGACTACAAAGTTGGAACCACGTTCTCAGGTGTGCCTATTTGTAGGCTACCCGAAGGAGACTAGGGGTGGATTCTTCTACAGTCCCGATGATAACAAAGTATTTGTATCGACAAATGCTACATTTCTAGAGGAGGACTACATGAGGGAGTTCAAGCCTCGTAGTAAAATATTACTCGAGGAGTTACTTACTGGTTCGACCAGCACGCCATCGTCAACGAAAATTGACAAATACATAGCACCTTCGACATCTGATAGTTAGATGCTACCCAGTCAGAATGATCTACCACCTAGACGCAGTGGGAGGGTTGTGCGACAACCTGATCGCTACCTAGGGGTTGGAGAGGCACAAGTTGTCGCCTCCAGCAATGGTATAGATGATCCATTGACCTATAGTAGTGCAATGGATGATTCTGACAAAGAGGAATGGCTCAAAGCCATGAACCTAGAGATGGAGTCCATGTACTCCAACTCGGTCTGGGAACTTGTAGACCAACCTGATGGGGTGAAACCCATAGGTTGCAAGTGGATCTACAAGAGGAAGGGGGGATTAGATGTGAAGGTACAGACCTTCAAGGCTAGACTAGTGGCCAAGGGTTATACCCAGAAAGAGGGAGTTGACTATGTGGAAACTTTCTCGCCTGTAGCTATGCTTAAATCCATCTGCACTCTTCTATCCATTGCCGCATATTATGACTATGAAATTTGGCAAATGGATGTCAATACTGCATTCTTGAATGGCAATCTTGATGAAAGTATCTATATGATACAACCAGAAGGGTTCATCGCCCAAGGTCAAGAGCAAAAAGTTTGCAAACTGCAAAGGTCCATTTATGGACTCAAGCAGGCATCTCGATCTTGGAATCAAGTCTTATAATTTTGAGCAGAATGTTGATAAGCCTTGTGTATACAAGCGCGTCATTGACGGGAATGTGGTTTTTCTTATTTTATACGTTGATGATATTTTACTCATTGGGAATGATATAAGGATATTATCATACGTAAAAACCTGGCTAGCTAAGCAATTCCAAATGAAAGATTTGGGAGAGGCCAGTTATGTTCTTGGGATCCAGATACTTCGGGATCGTAAGAAACGACTGTTAGCTATGTCTCAGGCATCCTACATCGACAAGATCCTTGTGCGATTTGGGATGCAGAATTCCAAGAAAGGAAATCTGCCTTATCGGCATGGAATTCATTTGTCAAAGGAACAGTCCCCTAAGACACCTCAAAGTGTTGAGGAAATGAGACATATCTCATACGCCTAAGTAGTTGGTAGTCTCATGTATGCCATTATGCACGAGACCGGACATCTGCTTTACAGTGGGAGTAGTCAGTAGGTTTCAGTCAAACCTGAGATTGGATCATTGGGTGGCTGTGAAACACATTCTCAAGTATATTAAGAGAACGAGAGATTATATGCTAGTATATTCCAGTGAGGATATGATCCTAAGGGGATACACAGACTCTGATTTTCAGACGGATGTTGATTCCAGGAAATCCACATCTGGATCAGTGTTCACCCTAGGTGGTGGGGCTATTGTGTGGCGGAGCATAAAGCAATCTTGCATTGCCTACTCCACCATGGAGGCTGAATATGTAGCGGCTTGTGAAGCAACTAAGGAAGCAGTCTGGCTCCGTAAATTCTTGGGAGATCTGGAAGTTGTTCCAGATATGGATAGACCACTCACCCTCTATTGCGATAATAGCGGAGCGGTGGCAAACTCCAAAGAACCAAGAAGCCATAAGAGGGGAAAGCATATAGAGAGGAAATATCATCTCATCATGGAGATAGTGCAGAGAGGAGACTTTACCGTCATAAATATTGCATCCGCAGAGAACCTTGCTGATCCGTTTACAAAGACCTTACCGGCTAAAATTTTTGAAGGTCACCTAGATGGTCTAGGATTACGTGACATGTCCCATTTGCTCTAGAGCAAGTGGGAGATTGTTGGGATGTATACCCTAGAGCTACATGTGATGTAAACGGTTTCATGCGTTTTGAAATAAAACGATGCATTATTCATTTATCAAATTGTTTGTTTATCTTTCGCATATTATATATCTTCGTAAATACCGTAGATTACTTATGTACCTTCAGACTTAGTGAATGAGTGTCATACACCAGAGGATTTGAGTCTGAAGTTAGTAATCTTAAATAGTCCATAGAGAGCAAACAAACCGGGTACTTTGTTTGTGGTTTATCTATAGCTGCGGTTCATTTTATATTTGTATGGCGATCTTAATCTGGATCATCCATGTAGAGACATGAGAATGGAGGCACCTTGTATGATGCGATCATATAGGACTGGACCCAGATAGAAATGACATTCTTATAATATCCGTTAAGCAAAGAAAGTCATTTCCATCTACTTGATGGTCATATATGGATTGATCTTAATCCTGAGTGTACTACGAACTCCTGCATGGCAGGCTGTGTCCTTTGATTTACAAAGGTGAGGTTGGTGTAGCAATCCCAACCAATAGCTACGTACTTTGGGGGCACAGTTTATTTTGTAGCTGGGAACGTTTTACATAGACATGGAGTTCACTTCTTCTTGCGAGAAGTAGATGAGTATCTTTCTTAAGGGTTGATTCGGTACTTGAACGATTTGAGCGCTCAAGTCTTTCTATTAGGAATAGAAAGATTAATATTCATAATAGTTATGAATAAATCGTTCATTGGAGAATTAATGGTACTTAAGGTAAAAATAATTAGAGGGGTATAACAGACATTATGACCCGGCTCTAATTACGAGATACTCGTGAAGGATCAATTCGTATACAATGACTATATCGGTGGACACCGACTTGGTTCGGCTTAATATTTCATCTACGGCAACGAGAGTGCAACTTCGGATTTTTAGTGGAATAACCCGGAGTTCATAATTCGGAATATTTAATTAAGAGATTAATTAATATTTCGAGATTATTGGAGCTCAGAACCGTAGGTCCATTTGGTCCCCGTGCTAGCTCGATATACTTTAGCGGAGTTAATATAATTGGATAGTCTAATTATATGCTCACAAAGAATAAATATTATTAATATGATTAATAATATTAATTACATCACACTTGAGACTATGCATTAAAAGTTAATGTAAGGTATTAATAATTATATTATAATTATTAAAAATAGAACATTGAATTATATATGATATAATTTAATAAGGCTAAGATTTATTTTGGAAACAAAAATCATCACCATGGTCGAATTCCTTATTAGATAAGGAATATGATTTGTTTGTTTGGGAAACAAAATCAAATCAAAATACATCACCATGGCCGAATTCCTCATTGGATAAGGAATAGGATTTGTTTGTTTGGGAAAGAAAATCAAATCAAAATACCTTAACTTGGCCGAATTCCTCATTAAGTAAGGAATATGATTTGTTTGTTTTGGAAACAAAATCAAACAAAAATTCCTTGCCTTGGCCGAAATTATGAGAGGATTGGGAGACTTGTGGTTGATTTGTTTTATGAAACAAATTACCCTAAGTATAAAAAGAAAAATATAATTTTTCTTTTGAGAGCTAGACATTAGAAAACTATAGCCTCATTCTCTTCTTCATGCTCTCAAGAGTTAAGAAAGTTAATTGAAGAACCAGAAAATTATTTCGGTGTGTGATTTAATCTCTAAAATGTTTAGGGATTAATTTATGAGTGTAGCCCACACTACCCTCCGTAAGTAACGAGACATAGCTCGGAAGATATTGTGGCGTTGGAAATCTCTTCTTCCCCTCTCTAGTAACTCACGGCAGTGAGGCAGTAAGTTCCCCACTACTGCACGCACATCACCAATTTTGGGGCTCGGTTTTAATTCGGTTTTTGGGAAACACTTTGGGGTAATTTTAGGGCTGAGTTAGGATTATTTTTGAGTGAAAAATCAGACCTAAAAGCCTACAGCAGATCACGCAAATTATGGACTGGTTTGGGTGCAGTTCACGCGTGTAACGGGTGCAAAACAGTCTGCTATTTCACTGCAGTTCAATGGGTTGTTCGAGGACTGTTTCGGTGGCATTCCGGGGCTGAAATCTTGTTCAAAATAGTAGCAAAATTTCAGTATACCCACTGGTACCAATCGGCCAAAGGAAGGGTAAAGCAGAAAAAATTTTCAAGTTCGATCTGTAGGCCTAACCGCTTTCGCTGTGCGAGGGAAAGCGTTTCCTAAATGGGGACAATGTCTCATTTAGGTTTGGGGGAGGGAATTAGTTGACTAGTATTTTTTTTTTATTTTGTATGATGTTTTTATTTTTATTCCAAATTTTTTTCGAAAAATACAAAAAAATTGAAAACTTTTACAAAAATAATCAAAAAAATATTTAGTGTTTTTGTGTTTTTAATTTGATTAATCAGGTGAAATTGGTGTGAGATAGCTGTGTAAGGAATTTCTACTCGTGAGACTTATCTCAACCTATTTCGGAACAAGTTAATTTTTGTTTATTTCCTTATGAATTATTTAATTTGTGAATTCTCCATAAAATTGACTAAAATTGATCTTTATATGCTCAGTTGACAGATATTATCAACATACATGGTAACATACGGACATGAGAAGTAATTGACGAGTTTGTAATATTCAGTGCTCTAGTTTAATTGGAGGAAGCATGTAAAAAAAGCAATGGAAAAAAAATGAAAAAAAATGAAAAAAAATGTGAAAAAAAATGTATGAGATCCGAGTAATTAAGTCTGTAAGGGTGTCTTAACACCTAGTGCCCTAAATCCAACTGGTTTGGGAGTCACTGACCCAAAGCTCGCTACATGGATCGAAGATGTTGCCAAAAAATATATATATATCTGAAGTCTGAGTAATTAAGTCTGTATGGGTGTCTTAACACCTAGTGCCCTAAAGCTAACTGGTTTGGGAGTCACTGACCCAAAGTTCGCTACATAGATGGAAGATATTGTATATAAATAAAAAGAAAATTCAATCAAAAAACCAGAAAAAAATCAGAAAAATTATTCCATTGCTTAAAAAAGGTGTGAATTCTGATATAACTTTATGACACAAATATTACTCTTTTTTCAACTACATTTGTGACTATTGTGGGAAAAATGAGTTGATTAATATTTTGTTGGCTGTGTATATGGAGAATGGTAAAAAATAATCGGATTATTTACTTATTCGGTAATTTAGAAAGAAACAAAACAATTATTGACTTGGATAAGAAGTTTCACATGTTTAGTCACTAACTTTTTTATTCTCTTTTCTCTTGTCTTTTTGCTTTTGTGTGCATTAGTTTCACTATCATTTTACTTTTATCAAAGGTTTATGGGAATCGTCACAGTAAACCCTCACAAAACTACAACTCGTCCACTAGGGACACCTATGGGTTTAAAGGCTTGTTGCATACGCTAAATGCAACTGTGATCCCTACGAAAATGGCTTAGTTTAATTTTAATTATTTTTTGCATTTTATTTTGTTGTTTTGCTCGAGGACTAGCAAAATGTTAGGTTTGGGGGTGTGATGAGCGGAAAATATATCAATATTTACTGTCCATTTTACCTAATATTTTATTTAGTTTCTTGGGTTTGATGAATGTTTTGATGTGTTTTGTAGATAAATAAAGTATCGGGACTTAATGGAATCAACTCGGGGCTAAAACGATGAAATCCAGAGCAAAAAATGGCGAAAATCGAAATTTACTATACGCGTCACGAAGTGCAGTCCTAAATTCCAATTTTGCGCAAGTTTGGTATTTTGGCCATAACTTTTTCATCTTATATCCGATTGAGCTGATTAAAGTGCCAGATTAAGGAAAACACAAATATATACAACTTTGAAGATTTAAATATTTTCGAATTCTGAAGTTTGGAAGGCCGAAATTGATAAATACTCTAGTACATTTTGTGTAATTACTATAGTCATTTTCAAAATATAAAATAAAATAAAAAAGTAAAAAAGTAAAAATTGTCAAACTTCCACCAAACATGCTTGCATGTTTGGTGGAGGATTTGGTGCCATGTTTGGTGCCATATTTGGTGGAGCAATTGGTGGAGAAATTGGTGGAAGCCTTTAGATTTTCCTATAAATATCAAGCTAAACTTTGTAAATTTTCCATGCTTTCTTTGGAGGAATTTCCCCATGTAAACCTAAAGGAAAGTGTCTTGTGTATTACTTTAAGTTTTCTTGTATTTTCTTTTTATCTAATTAATAAAATTTTGTGTGTTTTCATTTACAGCATGATCAGGTAATCTTATTCTGCTGTGGTGAAAATGTAAGACTTTTAATATAATAAATTAGATTAATCTCTCTTATTTTAATTAAAATTTGGATTAATTAGTTTCCACCTATATGGCCGGTTTAGGTGACAACCTTATTTACCGCCTATATGGCTGGTTTTGCATTATTGGACTTAGTTTCTGCCTATATGGTCGGTTTATGTTGTAACCTTGTTACCGCCTATATGGTCGGTTTATGTGATTTTGTTACCGCCTATATGGTCGGTTGGACTTTGGAAAAATGATATCACCGCCTATATGGCCGGTTTAAAAATAATTAATCGGGAAATATTGACAATAAGGGAGATTTCTAATTTTGAAATATTAAAAGTGGATCCTTTAACCCCCAGCATTTTCTTTTATTGTACTTTTACATTTTTTAATTTCCAGCATTTACTTTATTTAATTTCCAGCATTTACTTTATGTCTTTTATTTTATTTAAGCTTTTATTAGCCTTAGATATGCGTCGTAACTAATTCTGTTATCTGGGGTTGTGATGAATTCCAATATCACCGGGTTATAAGGGGTTATTTTATAGTTTGGGTAATATAAAGGTTTACTTATTAAGTCTTAAGCTTAATGCGTCTTGTTAACTGGCCACTCATAAGATTGATCTGGTAAACTTAAAATAAACTTGATAAAGGAATTTTAGGTTTCAGCCTTACACTTAATAGCCCACGATCTTCCTTGAGGATAGATAACCCTTTAATATATTTCCTTACAGGATAGACATATACCTGTCGGGTGGGGATAGCCACAATTGGAACTTAATCTTAATGAATCCATGTAATTTGATTGACATAGACATATGGTTTAATTGGGTTACACTGGGTATGTGCAGCTGACCATCGACATAGGCTTTTACATAGTTTCGTGTTCCAGGTTAGTAAACCAATATATTACACAAACATGAAATAACCACTTCATTTTTTAAAAGATATTGGAAAGATTCACAACCCTAGATAGTTTCTTAATATTGAATTTTCCTAAACCTACTTTCATGCATTTTTATCTACTTGTTTTAAGTTTAAAGTCATCATCCAATCAAACAACCAATCCATTAGATACTTGTAAGAATTTGGCTTCATAAATTAATAGCTTAGGTATTAAGTCTGTTGGGTTTTCTAGGTCAAACCAAGATCTATTAAGCATTGAAATGTGCGAATACAACAAAGTAAAGTAGCGGAAATACTCACTTTGATCGGCTTTTGCGATGCGAAGACAACAAAAATTATTCCTTGAAGTTTCGGCCAAGCCTCCATGGTTGTCCTACTTGTGTTGTTCGGCCAAGCTCATTTGCTTTGATCTTCAAGCTCCAAGCTTTGTGAATGATTCCATGCTCAAGAGTGTTGGTTTCTATAATATGTCCCAAGGAAAGATTAAGCATTCATGAAATACTATAAATGAATATATATAAAAGACTTGAAGCATGGCGGAATCATACTTACAAAGCTATGTGATGAAGAAGATGATCAAATGGTGGAAGCTCCAAGTGTTGGAAGATTCGGCCAAGAGGAGGAAGAAGACTTGAAGCTCCAAGCTTTTGTATTCCAAGCTCTTTGATGGTTTCCCTATCACCTCTTTTGATCCCTTGCTTGTGCTAGCAAAAATGGAGAAATAGAAGATCAAATCTTCCTTGCCCTTGTCAATGGAGTTCTCGGCAATTTGAGAGAGAAGAGAGATTTTTGTGTAAAGTCTTAATTGATTTTTGTTTTACCAAAAATCAATTTATATTTATGTTATAATTTATTAAATAATAATAAATCTATTACATAAACCATGCAATGGCTTAGAGTGTCAAACACTCAAACTCCATGCAAAGCCTTTGAGTGTAATGCACACTATCACCATGCAATGCCTTAGAGTGTTTTGTACACTATTAACATGCAATGCCTTATCAATAAAATAATGCATATAATGACAAGTGTCATGTGGGCCCCACACGTTCCCAATGAAAGTGGGCCCACGTCCACTCACGCGTTCGGGTTCGATATTTCCGAAATACCGAACTTGCGTCGCGACGTTAATTAAATCGGATTTAAATAAATAATCGCTCCTAGCGAAATTATTATTTACGTCGCTTACGAATTAATTCTAAATTAACTCGTATGCCCGAATTAAAATCTAATTTTAATTTCGCGTCGAAATCGAATTTCAATTATTATATCGAATATAATAATCTTACTGATTAATTCCAAATTAATCGTTCTCTCTCTCTAATAAGGCACTTTATCCAAGATAAAGTTTCTCCGCAATTAATCCAAGATTAATTAAGTCCGAATCAAATATCATAGGTGAATCTTCAGGAAGCGACCCAAGAGATCTCCGGATATTTTGGCAGTAAATACGGTCGTCGGATAATCCGAACACGTACGTACCTCGTACTACGTCTTTACCGATTTACAAGACAAGGTTGGCTTCTAGCAAAGCGCCATGCCTACCCAATTCTCCAGAAATATTCTTATAGGAATATAAGATCTGTATCAGGCGTAGTATACCGTAGTATTCCGTACATCGATCCAGTATCGGATGATCACATGCTAGGCCTGGGGCTGGAGATGTGTCTGCCCCGTACGAAACATATATCGGACATCAAGCAACTAGTCTCTTTAAATCGGACAATCCTGACCTTGTCATATTGTCCCGACGGTTGCAACCTTTTATAGAGTACTAGTTCTGTGTCCTGCGTGATCATCACCTCCATATGTCTGAAGCGATACTTCCATCTTGACATCACATCCAGTACACTACGATTCTCGATAAACCCAGAAGAGGTGTACACAGAACCGGTTAAGGTCCCCAACCACCAAAACTAAAGTTTACCGATTGTCGCAAGTACTAGCGATGTAAGTCTCAGGTTAAGACCATATACACCTACCCTGATGCGGCCTCCCATAGACACGTAGACATACTACCAATGGGATTCCGCGGGGTCTATCCAGAGCGAAGCTGTTTTCCGTACCATCGGTAAAACACAACCTCCTATCGCACTTGCATAAGTATCCAATACTTAAATATATGAGAACTATGCCGTTGTGCCCTCACAACGTGCACAAGCGCAATACTAGTCTATTCCGCATTATCGATGTCCAGTCTCGATAATACTACGACTAGGGATATTTAATGATTAAACCTTTGGGGACTGATACTGTCTCATATCATTCTCAGTCCAGGTACTAATCATATGGACTTTCGCCATTTATAAGTCAAAGTAAATAATATTACAAAACGGCAAAAGGCAATTTCATTATCACATAGTTAATTTTGTACAATAATACAATATCATTTACAAACAGTGACGCTATGGGACATAATGTCTAACAATCTCCCACTTGGCCTATAGCCAGTCACTCAAGCATCTAATACCCGAACTATGTATGTGTCGTTCAAAAACTTGCTGTAGAACAGCTTTCGTCAGCGGATCTGCAATGTTGTCATCTGATGTGACCTTCTCGACTTTTACATCGCCACGATGTATAATCTCCCGAATCAGATGATAACGTCGAAGAACATGCTTGGACCGTTGATGAGACCTTGGTTCCTTAGCCTGTGCTATAGCCCCGTTATTGTCACAATACAATGGAACGGGCTCAGCTGCTAACGGAACTACTCCTAATCCGATTAGGAACTTTCGGATCCAAACTGCCTCCTTTGCTGCTTCAGATGCAGCGATGTACTCCGCTTCTGTTGTTGAATCGGCAACAGTATCTTGCTTGGAAGATTTCCAGCTCACTGCTCCGTTATTCAAGCAAAAAATGTACCCGGATTGCGACTTGTAGTCATCCTTGTCGGTTTGGAAACTTGCATCGGTATACCCAGATACCGCAAGTTCTCCACCTCCATAAATTAAGAAAGCATCCTTAGTTCGTTTAAGATACTTAAGGATATTCTTAACTGCTATCCAGTGACCTTCACCTGGATCGGCCTGATAGCGACTGCACATGCTCAAAGCATATGAGACATCAGGTCGTGTACATATCATGGCATACATGATCGATCCGACTGCCGAGGCGAACGGTATCCGACTCATGTGGTCTCTCTCTTCCTGAGTCTTAGGACACATGTCCTTAGACAGAGAGGTACCACGTACCATTGGAACCAATCCCCTCTTGGATTGTTCCATGTTGAATCGCTTCAACACTTTATCAATGTATGTACTCTGGGAGAGTCCAAGCAGCTTTCTAGATCTATCCCTGTAGATCTTTATTCCAAGAATAAAGGCTGCTTCTCCCAGATCTTTCATGGAGAATTTTAATGAAAGCCAAGCTTTCACCGACGTTAGCATGGGAATGTCATTGCCTATAAGCAATACGTCGTCGACATAAAGGACAATAAAAGTAAGTGCTCTCCCACTAACCTTCTTGTATACACAAGGGTCATCTGCGTTTTGCACGAAATCATATTCCTTTATGATCTCATCAAAACGCTGATTCCATGACCGTGATGCTTGCTTCAATCCATAAATGGATCGATTTAACTTGCAAACCTTGTTTGCAAGTCTAGGTACGATAAAACCGTCAGGCTGTTGCATATAAACATCCTCCAAAAGGTTTCCGTTAAGGAAAGCGGTTTTAACGTCCATTTGCCATATCTCGAAGTCGAAATATGCAGCTATTGCAAGCATTATCCGAATGGATTTAATCATGGCAACGGGTGAGAAGGTTTCGTCATAATCAATACCATATTGTTGACGATACCCCTTCGCTACAAGCCTAGCCTTGTACGTTTGTACGTTGCCATCCATGTCGGTCTTCTTCTTGAAGATCCATCTGCATCCAATAGGCTTTACGCCTTCTGGTGCATCAACCAGTGTCCAAACTTGGTTGGCGTACATGGAATCCATCTCGGACTTCATGGCTTCTTGCCATAAAGCGGAATCGATATTTTGTATCGCTTCCTCATACGTAGCCGGCTCATTATCCTCAATAAGATTAATATCTATATGAGGTGAGATCAGGAACCCATACCTCTCAGGTACTGTTCTGACTCTCTCCGACCTACGCGGTCCTTGTGTATGTGAAGTTTGTGGTACAGACTCATCCCGGATGGTCTGTTCTTGTTCCGTCGTTGATTCATTGCCAGGAACAGTATCACTACGATCTTCATCGAGTTCTACTTTCCTCCCACTTACCACTGCATTTAGGAATTCCTTCTCAAGGAAAACCGCATGTAGAGCAACAAATACTTTGTTCTCTTGTGGGTAATAGAAGTAATATCCTTTGGTTTCCCTAGGATATCCAACGAAAAGGCATTTATCAGATTTGGGTTCAAGTTTGGTGCCTTCCAAACGTTTAACATACCAGCATCCCCAAATCTTAGGAAAGAGAAACCTGGTTTCCTTCCTGTCCATATCTCATATGGGGTCTGTTCAACAGACTTCGACGGTACCTTATTCAAAATAAGTATAGCACTGTTTAATGCGTATCCCCAGAAGGATATTGGTAGCTCAGTGCGACTCATCATTGACCTCACCATGTCCAACAAGGTGCGGTTTCTCCGTTCGGACACACCGTTTAATTGTGGTGTTCCAGGAGGAGTCCACTGTGAAAGAATACCATATTCTTTCAAGTAATCTTGAAACTCATAACTTAAGTATTCGCCACCACGGTCTGACCGTAATGTCTTGATACTCATCCCTGTTTGTTTCTCCACTTCGTGTCGAAACTCTTTGAATTTCTCAAAAGTTTCCGACTTGTGTCTCATAAGATACACATAACCGTAACGAGATGCATCATCTGTAAAGGTTACGAAGTAGTGAAATCCACCTCTAGCCTGGCTAGACATGGGCCCGCATACGTCAGTATGAACGAGAGCTAACAGTTCTGTGGCACGTTCACCTTTACCGCTAAAAGGTGATTTAGGCATTTTGCCTAAAAGACAAGATTCGCAGACGTCATATGAATTGGGATCAAATTCGTCCAAGTACCCACTCTTTGAAAGTGTGGATATGCGAGTCTTGTTGATGTGTCCTAGACGACAATGCCACATATAAGCTTCATCTTTTAGATTACTCCTTTTGAGCCTTTTGTTTGTCATTTTAGGAGATTCATTTATATTCAAAATATAAAGACCGTTATTTGCAACAGCTGTGCAAATTTCTGTATCATTTTTATATAAATAACACCCTGTGTTCCTGAATACAAAAGTGTAACCCTGCTGGGTTAACAAGGATACAGATATAATATTCCTAGTTAAACTAGGCACAAAATAACAGTTCAAAAGTTTAAGTTCATGCCCTGAGGGCAGTACTAAAACAAAAGTCCCTACGGCCAAAACAGCAACTGGTGTTCCGTTTCCGACCCGTAGATCCATCTCCCCTGATGCCAGCACCCTGCTATCATGCAGATCCTGCACATCAGTACAAATATGAGCACCACAACCAGAATCAAAAATCCAATTTTTAAAACTAGAAGTATTCATATTTATCTCAATAACAAACATACCAGAGGCAATGGCCTTGCCAGCCTTGATATCCTCCCTCTGCACAATGCTCATTCGGCAGTCACGTTTCCAGTGACCCCTCTTGCCGCAGTTGAGGCAGATGTCGCGAGATTTGTCCTTTGGCTTCCTAGAAGCCACTGTCAACTTGCCTTTACCCTTCTTCTTGAACTTCTTCTTCCTTGCACCTCCAATTGCCTTGGGGCCACCCTTTGGCGCATGAGAGGTCAATGCAAAATGCGCCTCGCGCTTGCTCCCCTTTAGGAGTTCCCTTTCGGACTCCTTCAGCACAGACAACAACTCTCCAAGAGTGTCGTCAGTATCCATCAACTTGTAGTTGACTATGATTTGTTTCCAAGTATCAGGAAGTGACTGCAAGATCATATCTATAGTCAGATCAGCCTCCAAGACTATTCCCATATTGGCCAACTCATCAATATCGGCAATCATTTGAGCCCCGTGGGCTTCAACTGATGCGCCGTCTGTCATCCGGGAGCGGAAGAGTTTCCTTACTAGCTCGTACCTCTTCATCCGCTTATTGGTGCGGTGAAGATCACGCAATCTTGCCATCATGTTATAGGGATCCAAGTCCCTATTCTGGCGTCTGAAATGCTGAGTCATTGCAGCTAGCATAACTGACTGAGCTTGGTCACAATCATCACTATGAGTTTTCCATAACTCTAGCTCCAGTGGCTCAGTGGGTTTAGGCGGGAGAGGTCTCTGAATAGTATACAGTATCCTCTCAGCCCCAAGCACTATCTTGAGGTTCATTTCCCAGTCGGCAAAGTTTGTCCCTTTGAAGACATTATCGCCCATGATTATGTCGCGGATATTACCTTTGCCAGTCATCTTGACAACTATAGTCCAACTATAAAGTCAACGATGTTATGGGTACAGTCAAACTGTTACATATAAAAATAACAATATATTAGTCCAACTAATTATTTAAAATATTGACGAAATAATTTTGAAAGACGCGTAAGGCTAAATATTTGAATGAAATTGCAAATTCAATAATAGCCTCCCACTATTTTCTTCAAGTTTCTAACCCTCTGTAGAGAACTCGGGAAATCGAATTTCCTAGTGGGCTAGGATCCCGTTAAATAACACACAACCTTGACTTTGGCCAACAAGTTGTATGATATTTAACTAGGTAGATCTCGAAGATCAATTGGATCCCATCCAATTCCTAGATCCGGTAGGTGGACATCCAAGTCCGAAACATATATATCTAATACATATGTCAATGTATCTAATACATTTTCCTAACCATTTCCTCTGAATCAACTAAGCCTTGGCTTTGGCACAACAAACCTAATGATTCCAGTTAAGCGGGACCCATTGACAAGGAAAATTTCGTAATCAATGTCGATGGACAAGAAGTGATCTTGACTTTGGCCAACAAATCACAACTTGGACAGGACACCGATGTGGAACAAAACTCTCATGATTCAAACACATCCTCAATTGACAAAGGTCTTGACTTTGGCCAACAAACCAATGCCAATTTCGGATCTTGAGAAAGAATCATTCAACGGAAGGAAAATCGCTTAATATTGTTTGAGGGATTTTTGCGTAATTGGCAACCAATTAATTTATCTTTGTTAGGTCTCATCATCATACACCCTTAAGCATGCTTCTAAAACATCATAAAGCGCGTAAAGTAAAGTAATAGTGATATGCGGATGGATATATAAACAACTTGTTCCTAGAACAAATCACTCCCTTTCCTCTCCCCGTTAGCACTATTCTACTTCTACCCAATTACATAATACAATAAGAGAAACCTCATTTACATTGAGGGGAATTAGGTGAGAAGAGAATACAAAGAGATAAAGAGATAAGGCTGGACACGCAGGTCCAATTTATAAATTCCAAATTTACAATAATTTCTAAAATTACCCTTTCCCTTCTAATATCCATCCGATATACACTATTCATTCATCACATACATATATATTCAAACAAGACATGCTTTTACAACCAATCTAATCCAATTAATTAGTCTTTGTTTAAGTGATCATCCAATGTTCAAACAACGGTTTGATTTTGCGCGAGTCCAACTCGATTGAGAATAAGTACACAAGGTACGAATTCGCGAATTATATCGAACTACTTATTAAATCTGATTTAATTCGTATTCAATACTAATTCAATTATTTAATTCCAAATTAAATGTTTACACTTTAATGTGCTTTAAAGACTTAGATTCTAAATCCAATTCTATTGGGTCTCAAAGCCCAACTAACATCCAATGTTTAATTTAATTCAAGTCAAATGGGCTTTCAATTGATTTATTAAGGCTTGGGCTTTGGTCAATGTGGGTCATACCCAATTACCAAGCCCAAATAAGGAATCACCCTTAAGTGCCATAAAACCAATTTCAAGCCCATAAGGCCCAATTAAATTATTAAAGCCCATTATATTATATTTGGACTTAATGGAGTGATTTAGGCCCAAATTGGATCCAATCCATTTGGCCCAAATCCACTTGGTCCAACCAAGCCCATTATGCCCAAATACAATATTAAAAGCCCAATTCACCAATTAAGCCCATTAATTAAATTTTAATATTCCAAACATTAAAGTCCAATTAATTAAAGTGTAATACCAAGATTAATATTTTAAACCAAATATTTCAAAAAATACCCATTTAATTTATTAATCATGTATTGTTCAAAATAAATGTCCAACATTAATTTTAACAAAAAAATCAACTCCTTTACATGTCTTAGTACATTCGGCCAAGGTGAGTTTTTTGTGTCGATTTGTTTTTCAATCCGATTGAATTACTAATCTACGTCCCATAGACGTTCTAAGTCATCCAATGATCTTAAACACAAAAAAAAAAAAAATCCAATCCACTCCAAGTAGCAACACATTCGGCCAAGGCATGAATTTGGGGAAAAATCATCCAATGCATTTTTCATAAAATTGATTCCATATAACATCATGTTATACACATGCAAGCATACTTATTAATCAAATTTCATAAGAACATGCTTATATCAATTTCTTCATGCCATTCGGCCAAGGTTAAGATTTTTGGGAAAAATCATCCAATGCATTTTTCATAAAATTGATTCCATGTAATATCATTCTATATACATGCAAGCATACTTATTCATCAAATTTCACAAGAACATGCTTCAACCAATTTTATCAAATTTTAACCTAAAGTATTTCATGCTTAAACCTAGCTCAATGATACCATTGTTGGTTTCTATAATATGTCCCAAGGAAAGATTAAGCATTCATGAAATACTATAAATGAATATATATAAAAGACTTGAAGCATGGCGGAATCATACTTACAAAGCTATGTGATGAAGAAGATGATCAAATGGTGGAAGCTCCAAGTGTTGGAAGATTCGGCCAAGAGGAGGAAGAAGACTTGAAGCTCCAAGCTTTTGTATTCCAAGCTCTTTGATGGTTTCCCTATCACCTCTTTTGATCCCTTGCTTGTGCTAGCAAAAATGGAGAAATAGAAGATCAAATCTTCCTTGCCCTTGTCAATGGAGTTCTCGGCAATTTGAGAGAGAAGAGAGATTTTTGTGTAAAGTCTTAATTGATTTTTGTTTTACCAAAAATCAATTTATATTTATGTTATAATTTATTAAATAAATAATAAATCTATTACATAAACCATGCAATGGCTTAGAGTGTCAAACACTCAAACTCCATGCAAAGCCTTTGAGTGTAATGCACACTATCACCATGCAATGCCTTAGAGTGTTTTGTACACTATTAACATGCAATGCCTTATCAATAAAATAATGCATATAATGACAAGTGTCATGTGGGCCCCACACGTTTCCCAATGATAGTGGGCCCACGTCCACTCACGCGTTCGGGTTCGATATTTCCGAAATACCGAACTTGCGTCGCGACGTTAATTAAATCGGATTTAAATAAATAATCGCTCCCAGCGAAATTATTATTTACGTCGCTTACGAATTAATTCTAAATTAACTCGTATGCCCGAATTAAAATCTAATTTTAATTTCGCGTCGAAATCAAATTTCAATTATTATATCGAATATAATAATCTTACTGATTAATTCCAAATTAATCGTTCTCTCTCTCTAAATAAGGCACTTTATCCAAGATAAAGTTTCTCCGCAATTAATCCAAGATTAATTAAGTCCGAATCAAATATCATAGGTGAATCTTCAGGAAGCGACCCAAGAGATCTCCGGATATTTTGGCAGTAAATACGGTCGTCGGATAATCCGAACACGTACGTACCTCGTACTACGTCTTTACCGATTTACAAGACAAGGTTGGCTTCTAGCAAAGCGCCATGCCTACCCAATTCTCCAGAAATATTCTTATAGGAATATAAGATCTGTATCAGGCGTAGTATACCGTAGTATTCCGTAAATCGATCCAGTATCGGATGATCACATGCTAGGCCTGGGGCTGGAGATGTGTCTGCCCCGTACGAAACATATATCGGACATCAAGCAACTAGTCTCTTTAAATCGGACAATCCTGACCTTGTCATATTGTCCCGACGGTTGCAACCTTTTATAGAGTACTAGTTCTGTGTCCTGCGTGATCATCACCTCCATATGTCTGAAGCGATACTTCCATCTTGACATCACATCCAGTACACTACGATTCTCGATAAACCCAGAAGAGGTGTACACAGAACCGGTTAAGGTCCCCAACCACCAAAACTAAAGTTTACCGATTGTCGCAAGTACTAGCGATGTAAGTCTCAGGTTAAGACCATATACACCTACCCTGATGCGGCCTCCCATAGACACGTAGACATACTACCAATGGGATTCCGCGGGGTCTATCCAGAGCGAAGCTGTTTTCCGTACCATCGGTAAAACACAACCTCCTATCGCACTTGCATAAGTATCCAATACTTAAATATATGAGAACTATGCCGTTGTGCCCTCACAACGTGCACAAGCGCAATACTAGTCTATTCCGCATTATCGATGTCCAGTCTCGATAATACTACGACTAGGGATATTTAATGATTAAACCTTTGGGGACTGATACTGTCTCATATCATTCTCAGTCCAGGTACTAATCATATGGACTTTCGCCATTTATAAGTCAAAGTAAATAATATTACAAAACGGCAAAAGGCAATTTCATTATCACATAGTTAATTTTGTACAATAATACAATATCATTTACAAACAGTGACGCTATGGGACATAATGTCTAACAAAGAGTTGGTTTCTCTATCACCTTTGAATGACTCCTTTAAGTGCTAGCTTTGGAAATTTTGCCACAAAATTTCCTTATTCTTCCTTGTTGTTCTCGGCAAAAGAGAGAATTTGAGAGATAAATGGCACCAAGTGCCGTGAGAGGGAGAGAGGAGAGGAGGAAGAGTGTTGTGTGTTTTGATTTCAAAAATCAAATACAATAATTCAATTTCCAAAATTGGTTCAAGGCATTAAAGCATTTCAACAAAAGTGACGTGCATCACATCACTCAAAGTTGATGTGACTTCCATCACAAGAATGACTAATGATGTGACGCGTGATGTGACGCGTGGGCCCCACTTGATTCAAAATGCGAGTGGTCCCGCAAACACTCCCGGGCTTGGATTCGCAAATTCCGAATTAACGAATTTTCTGTTGCGACGTAATTAAATAATTATGCCAAGCAAAATTACTATTCATGTCGCTAGCGAATTAATTCTAAATTAACTAGTTAGCCCGAATTAAAATCCAATTTTAATTTCGCGTCGAAATCTAATTTCGTTTAATATATCGAATATATTATTTTATCGATTAATTCCAAATTAATCGTTCTCTCTCTTCAAATAGTATTTTATCCCAGATAAAATATCTCCGAAATTAATCCTAGATTAATTTTCTCTCTTATAATTAATCCCAGGTTAATTATTTCCGAGTCATACGTCATCGGTGAATCTTCGGGAAGCGACCCATGAGATCCCTAGATATTTTGGCAGTAAATCCGGTCGTCGGACTATCCGAACACGTACGTACCTAGAACTACGTTTTTACCGATTTACAAGACATGGTTGGCTTCTAGCAAAGCATCGTGCCTACCCAATTCTCCAGAAATATTCTTAAAGGAATATGTAATCTATATCAGGCGTAGTATACGTAGTATTGCGTATTGCGATCCAGTATCTGATGTCACGTGCTAGGCCTAGGGCTGGAATTGTGTCTGCCCCGTACGAAGCACTTATCGGATCTCTGGTAACTAGTCTCTATAATCGGATAAACATGACCTAGTCATATTATCCTGATAGCTGCAACATATAAGAGCACCAGTTCCGTATCCTACGTGACCATCATCTCCATATGACTTAAGTGATACTTCTATCTTGACATCACACCCAATACACTACGATTCTCAATATACCCAGAAGAGGCGTACACAGAACCTGTTAAAGCCCTGGATGACCAAAACCAAAGTATATTGATTGTCTCAAGTATTGTAAGTCTCAGGTTAAGACCAAATACACCTACCCTGATTCGGACTTCCATAGACACATAGTCATACTACCATTGGAATTCCGAGGGGTCTATCCAGAGCGAAGCTGTTTCCGTACCATCGGTAAACACAACCTCCTATTACACTTGCATGAGTATCCAATACCCAAATATATGAGAACTATGTCGTTATACTCCCACAACGCGCACAAGTGTAATACTAGTCTATTCCGCATTATCGATGTCCAATCTCGATAATACTACGACTATGGATGTTTTAATGATTAAACCTTAATGGATTAATATTGTCTCATATCTTATTAATCCGGAACTAATCATATGGACTTTTATCATTTATTTATCCCGGTAATCTAATTACAAATGATAAAAGAGCAATTTCCTTTGTCACATAGTTAATTTGCACAACAACACCATGTTCTGTACAAATAGTGATGATATGGGTCATAATTGTCCAACAATCTCCCACTTGGCCTATAGCCAATCACTCAAGTGTCCTACACTTGAACTATGTACGGTTCGCTCAAACTTCTGCTGAGAAAATACTTTCGTCAGCGGATTTGCAAAACTATCATCTGATGCGATTTATTCGATCATCACATTGCCACGATGTATGATCCGAACAAATCAGATGAATAGTTGAAGTATATACTTGGATCGTTGCTGAGACCATTAATTCTTTAGCCTGTGCTGTATCCTAGCTCAGCTGGTAACAGAACTACTCCTAATCCAATTAGGATTATTAAGATCCAAAGTGCTTCTATTGTTGTCCTAGCTGCATCAATATTCCGCTTTTGTTGTTTATGCTGCAACAGTATCTTGCTTGGAAGATTTCCAGCTCACTGTTCCGTTATTCAAACTATATAATACCTTTATTACGACTTATAGTCATTTTTATCGGTTGGAAACTTGCAGCAGTGAACCCAGTCACTTCAAGTTCTCCTTCTCCATAACTTAAGAAAGCATCCTTAGTTCATCTAAGATACGTAAGGATGTTCTTAACATCAATCCAATGACTATCACTTGGATTGGCCTGATTGTGACTCCATATGCTCAAAGCATATGAGACACCAGGTCGGGTACATATGTTTCAATGTACGAGTTCTCGGAGAGTGCCAACAACTTTTAGATCTATCCCAGTAGATCCTTATTCCTAGAATAAAGGTTGTTTCTCCCAAGGATTCTATGGATAATTTTCATGAAAGCCAAGCTTTCACCGATTGTATTATGGGAATGTCATTTCCAAGAAATGATATATCATCATTATTTAGGACAATCATTGTCAGTGCACTCCCACTAACCTCCTTATATACACAAGAATCATTTTCGTTTTGAATTAAATCATATACCATTATGATTACATCAAAACGCTAGTTCCAAGAACGCAATGCTTGCTTCAATCCATAAATGGATCGAATTAACTTGCAAACCTTGTTTGCTTGTTTTGGTACGACAAAATCGTCAAGATGTTGTAAACATCCTCCAAAAGGTTTCTGTTTAAGGAAAGCGATTTTGACATTCAGCTGCCACTTTTCATAAATGAAATATGCAGCATTAGCAAGCATTATCCAAATGGATTTAATCAAAGCAACGAGTAAAAGGTTTCTTCGTAATCGACACAATGATGATAACGATACCTTTTTCGCTACAAGCCTAGCTTTATACGTTGGTATGTTTCCATCCATGTATATCTTCCTTGAAGACTTATATAGTACCAATAGGCACAATGCCTTCCGGTACAACAACCAGTGTCCAAACATGGTTGGTATACATGGAATCCATTTCGGACATCATGGCACTTTGCCATAATATGGAGTTGATACCTTGTATCACTTCCTCATACGTAGTCAGTTTGTCTTCCTCAATAAGATTGACATCTTTACGAGGTGAGATCAGAAACCCATACCTCCCAGGTTGTTTTCCGACTCTCTCCGACTTGCGCGGTTCTTGTGTATTCGAAGATTGTTGTATAGTTTCATCTCTGATGAACTATTTGTGTTCCATTAAGGATTCGGTGCATGGAACAGTATTACTCTGATTTTCATCGAGTTTTACTTTCCTCCCACTTACCACTGCATATAGGTATTCCTCTTAGGAAAACCGCATGGCGAGCAACAATTAAATTATTCTCTTGTGAGTTGTATAAGTACTATACTTTGGTTACCCTAGGATAACCCACAAATTAGGCACTTATCCGATTTGGTTTTTAGTTTGGTATCATCCAAACATATGCCTAGCATTCCCAAATCTCTAGGAATGAGAAAACCCGATTTCTTTTCTGTTCATATCTAATATGAAGTATGTCTAACAGATTTTCATGGAACCTTATTCAAAATAAGTATTGCACTGTTTAATGTGTATCCTTGGAAGGAAAATGGTAGCTCAGAGCGACTCATAATTAACCTTATTATGTCTAACAAAATTTCGTTTCTCTGTTTGGACACACCGCTCAATTTAGGTGTTCCGGAAGGAGTCCACTGTGAAAGAATACTATACTCTTTCAGGTAATCGAGAAACTTATTGCTTAAGTATTTTCCATCATAGTCCAATCGTGATGTATTAATACTCTTGCCGATCTGTCTGTCTACTTCGTGTCGAAACTCTTTGAATTTATCAAAAGTTTCTGATTCGTGTTTCAAAAGAAACACATAACCATAACGCGATCCCACATCCGTAAAGGTTACGAAGTGTTCATACCCACCTCTAGCCTAGCTAGATATGGGCCCACTTACGTCACTATGAACGAGGGCTAACAGATCGGTGGCACTTACATTTTTACCATGTAAAAGGTGTTTTAGGCATTTTGCCTAATAAACTAGATTCGTAGACATTATTTGAATAGAATCAAATCCGTCCTAGTATCCATTCTTCGAAAGTGTGGATATACAAGTCTTGTTTATGTGTCACAGACAACAATGCCACTTATAAGTCTCAGCTGATTTATTCAGTTTGAGCTATTTTTCTGTCACGCTATATGTTTGAGATTTATTTATATTCAAAATATAAATACTGTTATTCACATCTAATGTGTTTATCTCAATATCATCTTTATAAAATAAAACACTTTAGTGTTCTAGAATATAAAGTTATACCCGCAACGAGTTATACTCTGATATAGAGATAATGTTTCTAGCCAAACTAGGTACATTTTAACAGTTTCCTAATTTAAGTACACACCCGAAGGGTAGTTCCTAAACTTAGGTTTCTACGGTTAAAACAGCGACTCTCGTCCCATTTCCAACTCGCAGATAAATCTCAACTGAAGTCAGTATCCTGTTAATCAGCAGATTCTGCACAACAGTACATATCCATGTACCACATCTAGTATCAAAATCCAATTTTGAAACTAGTAGTGAACATGTTTATGACAAACATACTTAAAGCCGGAGCCTTGCCCCTCTTCACTTCCTTCATGTCTACCTTGTCCATACGTCAGTCACGCATCCAGTGACCCCGTTTGCCACAGTTTAGGCAGACATCTTGGGATATGTCATTTTTCTTCCCAGAAGACTATGATGATTTTGCCTTTGCCCCTTTTAAAAGCTTTGGCTCTGCCTCCCAGAGTATAGCCATCAACTCTCCAAGAGTTTACTCTTGGTTCATAATGAACCTGCCCCAGCTTTCGGGTAAAGACTATAAGATCAAATCTTTGAAGAATGAATACATCGGCTGTTGTGGATCAAAACTTGGCCATGAGGAAAAAACTCCAGCCCCATGCCAACGAATATAATAAGGTCTCCGCGGGACGTAACCCGATCCTGAGCCATCACAACAAACTGGCCACAAGGGAATGATCTCTTCTTGTGCCATCAATATTTGGCCATGAGGGAGAAACTTTAACCATATGCCAACGAATATAGTAAGACCTTGGTGGGACGTATCCCGACCCTGAACCATCACAACAAATTGGCCATAAGGGAATGTTCCCTCCTTGTGCCATCAACATTTGTCCATAGTTGAGAAACTCCAGCCCCATGTCAACGAGTATAGTATGGCCTCGATGGGACGAAACCCGACCCCGAGTTATTATAAAAAACTTGCCACAAAGGAATGCTCCCTCCTTGTGCCATCAACATTGCATCGGCGGAACGAATCCAGCCTTGAGCCATCAAGTTTCATTCCAAGACTTAACAAAGGGAAGTTTTTCAACCTCTGGTAATCGTTATGGAGACTGGAAATGGCGTCCCACTTATAGTCATCCACCAAAACAAAAAGCACGACAAAAACAAAACAAGCACAATGGGAGTGATGTATCACATACCCCGTATTGACCTAAAATAAACAACAAGGGAACGAGACATCGTCCTGCCCCATGATACCCAAAATAATAATTTTGAACATTACAGTCCAACATCTTGGAGAGAAGAAGGAATATATCGGCTGTTTTGGATCCAATCTCGTCCCAAAAGTATGTTATACGAGGTTGGTCCGTCTATAACAAAAAATATTGTTGTCTTAGTGGTGCTCCATACCTGTAAGTTTAATGGGACGATTCCTTTAGCTGTTGTTGCTCCCCCATTGAAGCTTGTGAGCACTACCTCCGTAGGGATGAGATCATCCTCTGACTTCGCTAATCGTACCAACATCCTAACTAGGATAGTGTTAATGGTCGCCCCGTTGTCAATCAACACTTTGGTGACTGGTATTACATTCGCCTTTGCCTTCACATATAGCGGTCGGAGGTGCTTTGTCATTTTCTGTGGCTGTTTTGGAAATGTTACTTTCCCAGATATTCCTATCTCCATTGTTTGTCCATCACTTACACCATCTCGAGGTGAGCCTTCCTTTCATCCCACCCGAAAGGTGGCAACGCGGCCGAGCCATTGTGTGATGCATCATTGGCGAGTATCCTCTATTTCTCTGTCATAGTTACGATCCACTTTATTTTTGGTTTTCCGTATAGCATGAGATATGGGGATCGGCCCAAGTCTTCTCACAGTGTCCCCACAGTTGGATTTCCGACCTCGTATAATTCTTTAAGAAGCCGATTTTATATTGTCCTTCTTTTCCGTGCTTCGGTTCTCACATCTATTTCTTCTTCTACATCTGTCAGTTCATCATCCGAGACTCCCCTGCCTTCCAGGGTAAGTGTTCCAAATCCTATCTCATCCCCGTCGTAGACATCTTCACTCCTTCTATAGGTCCCATTATTGTCCCATTTGAACTTTTCAGAAAGCAAGTAATGATTAGCCACAACCGGCGGCATGCTGCCAAACTGAATAACAATGGGCAGTTCTTCATCGTCTGTCTCATCCCACTTCTTTTGTCGGTCAAACTTGGTTCGGTCTTTACAACCTGGACTAATTCCCTCTTCGCCACCACTATCATTGGCTTCCAAAACTAGCCTTTTTTCATAGGGGTGTTAGTTGGAAGAACGTGGTCTCGCTTTTCAAGGCCAATGGTAGCTTTCACCTCACACCGCTGGCGTATCATCCGGTGATAATTCATTTGATGTCGTCTCAACTGCGTCCTTGTCATTTCGTCCACATGAAGATAACTTCTCTCTTGTTGGTTGTACGAATGCCAAACTTTGGGCCGATGAAACCTCGACTTAAAAGTCTTGATGTTCTGGACAGAGTTTGATTGTTCTCCATAGAACCTTCGTGTGAAGGTTTTCGGCTGCCACGTTATTGGTTCCTTTTTCGGCGGTCTCCTTTCACAAGTCTCTTCCAGCTCTTTCATCCATTCTATATTATTCTGGCAGTGAACACATAAATTTTGTGGAACATTTCCTTCTTGGTGCAGCTCTATCCTCTCAAGAGCACTAGGGCATTGATCATTCTGATCTTCATCTAAGACCAGCTTAAATTTTGGAAAATTCATCTTAGTGAGGTCAGAATTGATCATATTCAACTCCAACGGTTTAGGGAACGGGTTATCATCCACTGCCATTTTTTTTTCGAACGTTATTCGTCCAGATTCTATGGCGTCCTATTCAACAATGTCCTGGGTAAATTCATCGAACAATGCGCGTATCACATTAGGATTGAACTCTCTCATAGTGTCATAACGAATTGTTTCTGCTAAACCTTCAAAATGGCATACTACCATTGGAACATGAGGTTGGTTGGTTTGCTCCAATCCTCATTCCTCTATATTTGAACTTGTCTGAGCATTCTTTTTCGGAGGCATCTTCACTTCTTGCACCAAATTCTCCCACTGTGGTCGCCAAAAACTGTTTGCATAATTTTTTGTTAATACACGTGTAAGGTTCAGACCTCCTAAGACACGGTCCTAGAAAGGGGTGGTTGATTCCAAGAAAATGCCTCCAAGGGGCACAAGCACACAAATTACAGCCCTAAAGATTAAAAAGCTAAGAAATTAAATGTTTGCTCTTTCGAGCCATTTTTTCTTTTCTTATTCTCTTTATACACTTGAGCCTTTTATGTGCATGATTCCACCAAACGCTTGAGCAGTTTCGCCATCTTCAACCCACTAAGCCCCCACATTTTCTACGCATATGTAACTGTTGGATCATGCAAGCAACCGTTGGATCGTGCGTGCAACTGTTGGGTAACTAGCTAGATTATGGTGGTCACTGTCAGTTTGTGTAATAACCGTCGAATATATCTCATAACTGGCCAACCGCTTTGTAAGTGTTTCCTTCATAATTCTTTACCCATTCCTCGAATCGTCCTGAATCAAGTCTTTCTGGGCTGAATCCTTCTTCATCCCATCCAGAATGATGCCATGCCTTTTCATCCTTAGATACGTCATCTTTTCGTCCTTTGATACGTCATCATTTTTGTCCCTTGATTCATTCGGCCTCTAGGAGAAATTTATTTTCTATTAACAATTGTCCTCCAAATTCACCTTGATCGTTCCGAGGGATGAGATCGAGGTAGAATTTCTCAGCCAGGCGCGTAAAGTGATAATGTAGGGGAATTATCCTTCCCCACATTATCCAAACCCAGAAGTACCGTAGTACCAAAGCCATTCACAATCCATACGTGCTATAATTACCTTGAGGCACCAAACGCCATGTCGACTCATTCGTAGAGCGTGCTATAGATACTCGAGGCACCAAACGCCATGCAGGCCTTCATGTTATAACATTCCTCAAAGATGCAAGTCATTGGGTGTTAGTGTTCCAGCCCGAAGATTTGATAATGACATCGAGGATTGGCATACCACGAGGGTGCATGCTTTTACCACATGCCTTGCATACTTTCATGTGCTCTGAATTCCTTAAAGGTACAAGTCATTGGGTGTCAACGCTCCAACTCGGGGGTTTGATAATGAAACTAGGGATTGGTGTGCCACGGGTTTCATGTATTTCCAACATGTCCTGCACCCCTTGATGTATTCCAATTGTGAGTATCTCACAAATATTTATTAAACATGTCTTTCCCACTCAAATAATAAACAAGCATTGGTGACAAGTTTTATTTAAGAAAGGGAAAGTCTTATTCATATTCAGCGGATCTACTACCCATCTTACAACTCTTTGAGGGGCTTTCTAAGATAGCCTTTATTGAAAACATTTCCTTCAGCATCTTTGAAAAATTCTTAACAATGCTCTTCTGAACCAAGCTCTTTGGAGTACCAGAAGAGTGGCAGGGTGAACAACAGCCATAATTTCTCTAGGAGGAATTTGTTCAGCGTTAGCACCAAGGGTTGAGAGAAACCCATCGATCTCCAAATCCTGACATTGCATTTCATTCAACAACTCAATTATAGATGCTCTACCACCTATCTAATAACGAGCTCAAAAAGTTGCTAAATGAGCATAATAAGCATGAGGCACTACGGAAACTTATTGAGTACACCTGGCATATTGGATCTCCCACTACTTCCTAACCACTTTCGATGTCGGTGTTGTTCGACCTTCATAGTCGCATGGTCTATGTGTTAGGGTTGGTGCTCTGAACGCCAATTCGGATCATATTTGTGTCTGATTTATGATTACGAGCAATCCTTTTTTTCATAATATTACTAATTTAAATGGTAGCACATCTTGTCTTTTATATACGTATTCGATCTAATTTCGATTAGATGGAAACTAAATCCGGTTTAGTGATATGTATATATATTAGACAAAGACCCCATGATTTACAACGTAGTGCACAGTTACAACATAGTTTGTAATTGACATTGGGAAGTGTCACTATAAGTTTTTTATCCTCAAATTGAGTTTCTGGTCAAGATTTACTGACACGGGTCGGTTAGTAAAATTCGCTAAGACCAGTACATGTCGTATATCGGAATAGTTCTGATGGTTTATCCCAATGAACCATGAGTCTTGGGAGACTCGTATAGACGTATAGGTGTTTATTTGATAAACACTGAATGACTCACCGAATATTTCCTAATAGATGGTACACCAACGTCAATAGGAATCTTCTCGGGTTGAGTAGCATAGTGATTCTTTGACTTGAGATACCACTGTGGATATATGAGTTATCCTCCACACTTAGATGGCAGTCACGTCACCGATCTATTTAGATCAGACCTCCGTCTGTTCGTTGGATGTGGGCTCATGCTCATGATATCCTATGAGTATCAAGATAGGATTCATCAGTCATGTGTACAGGGGCATATGTAGTCCATTTTATGATTAACAATCTGTTAAATCCATGGGCCCGTGGTACGTTGTAGAAATTGTTTCTAAGTGTTATTTTTAAGGGATTGATAATAGAATCGTCGACGTGATTATTTCTATAGAAATTTGACGTTTTCATCTATATCTCTGGAATAATCAGGATACATATGACGGAGGGATTATACGTATGCAGTGACCTCGACCTGTATGGTTCAGTGAGTTTATTTGTGTTCGTCATAATTTACGGATGGGTGAATTATGGACATGAAATTTGATTTCGTGACGGATATGCCTGAACCTAGAGAGTCTCACTAATGAGATATACTCGTAGAGCACTAGGGTAACACTTACGAATAATATTGATTATTAATAACTTGTTTAATGGTTAAACGAAAAATACATGCTATCGGAACTTGATCGTCATTTCCGAATTAATGTATTTTTGTATTAAATATTTTATATTATAAATACACATTAATTAAATATCAAATTGTGATATTTAACATATATCATTAATATATGTATCTGAGATATTTAGTGTAAATATAGTACATATATTTGAGATAGTTATATTTATTATTTAATTATTTAATTGTTAAATAATTAATTAATTAATATTAGAAATATCTTTTAATGATTTATGCTTTATTAAAGTTGGAAATGGCATGAAATAATTGGAACACATTTTGTTAACTTTGTTAAAGTTAAAGTGTTACTTTAATTAAGCCAAAATGTGTGCCAATTGTTTTTGAACAAAATGAAATAAATTGTTATTAATTTTTGTTTGAAAAAAAAATCGGTAATTACAAAATAATAAAGCAAGATTTATTTGTTTTTGTTTTGTGATTCCATGGGCTATTTACACTCCCAAAATATAACAAACTATACTTAGACATTTTTCCAACACAAAAAATTACAAAGTGAAAAGAGAGAGCATTGAAGGAAAACCAAAGAAAACTTAAGCTTTTTTTTTTGGAAAACTTTTGTAAGTATTTTTTATTTCCTTCAAGATAGAAATTGTTTCTATTTATCTTATCTTCAATTGTATTGCTAATATTAATGTCTCTACTCTTTAGTTTGTAATTAAATTTTTTGGAAGCTTGTTGATTGTGATTAGCATGTATAATTAATTTATAAAACTTATTATTGTAATTAAGCTTAATAGATTAATTAGAAATTAAAGTTGTCATTCTAGAGTTTCTTAGCCATTCATAATTAAACTAGAATTGTTCTCGGGTAATTTCATAATGGTGAGACTTGATTGGTGTGGTAATTGATGGATTAAAGTGTTGAATTGATTCAACTTAATGTAAATTATGTAATTGGACTAATTTATGAAATTAGGGTTCTAACCCTATTCCAATTTTGGGGCTTTTCATATATATGATATAATTTGATGTATATTTGATGCATGTCAAATTTGGGATTGATTAGATCTGATCTTGATGTGTTTTGAACAAATTGGGCCAAATTGTAATTAATTAAAATTCTGGGCAGTTTTCGTAATTTCTGGAAAATCTGGACTGTTTTCGTAAATTCTGAAAAGTATCTGGAATTTGTTGTAAATTCATGTATTTGACATGTATAAATTATTTTGGGTTGATTTGGAATCAATTAAATATGTATTTAAATATTTAAAGATCAAAATAATTAATTTGCAAAACTTTGGGTCATTTGGTAATTATAATAAATCTGATTTCTTGGGTTGAAATCAGAAAAATCAGTTTTTTCGCATTCCGCTGCGCCAACCCGTAATTCCTTATAAAACCCCAACACTATGCACCCATTCAAGTAGCCGTTCCTCACGAGGTCTTCCACCTGCTCCTGCAGGTCTCTACATCTTTTCGTGGTAAATCTCCTCACATTATGGTGCATACAGTAATACTTGTTTTCTCTCTTCCCAATCGAAAACCTTCTCGGGTCGGGCTCCACTAATAGGTCTTTATCCTGGATTTCCCGAACTATCTGAGGTAATGGCCTGTTCAATGGGGTGTACATTGTCCCTCCAGCGACATGTGCGACCTAGAAAGGTGTCATTCTCTCCTGCATTTGATTATTCTGAGGCATCGGCCGGAACTTCTTCTACCTCGGGACTGGTCTCCTCAGGTCTTTACCCACATCTCGTTGATTGTTCGACCCGGGTGCTCTTGGCTTCTGAACAGTCCCCCCTCGGGCGATCTTCTCCTCTCCCTCAATCAACACAAACTTCTTTGCCTACTTCAAGGCTGTGACATAGTCCGGTATCTCTTGGATCCTCAGGTGGGACCATAATCTCCCGACCTTGAAGGCCCTTTTAAAACTTTCCAGAACCTCCAGGGACTCATACGCCTCGACCTCTAGTACTATGTCATGGTACCTATTGATAAAGCTTTTCAAAGACTCGTCGTCTCCCTACTTCATCAACCATAACGACACCACTGTCTTCCTCGGTACGCATGCCCATTTGAAATGGCGTACAAATGACTTCCTCAGTTGGAAGAAGCTACTGATACTTCTCGGGGTCAAGTTCCTAAACCACAAGTTGGTTGATCCTCCTAAAGTCAATGAGAATACCTTGCAGATGGCCTCTCCTGCCATTTCCTGAATTTCCATTAACAAAACAAATTTCTCAATGTAGGACTTGGTGTCGGTGTTGCCCTTGTAGATACCCATTGAGGGCATGGTGAACCTTCTTGGGAACTCCACTGCCAATATCTCCTTCATGAAAGGGGACGCTGTCTCCATATCTTGGTCACTTCGTATCCCTCATTTCACGTTTTCCTCCACCTTTTCATCTCCTTCCGGAACCAACTCCTCATTTGGCTCTCGGAACTGTTATACCCAAGTCCATAGGCTTCCCCACGCCTTCCGCTTCAGGCATGGTACCTCCCGTAACTGGGAACTTCATACCCTTCTCCTGGATATCGCTTCAAATCACTCTCCGTGAAGCATGGGCTATTGCTAGAGGATTCTGGGGCTTACCTTTCTTCCTCATCTTCCAATAACTCCCTTACTGATACGGCACCGACAACAACTACGGATCTCATTCTATAGGTGACACACTCAAAAATTAGTTATTTACTCCCAAGTATAAGAGTGACGAAGTAATAAAACAACCCAGTAAGTCCGGGGTCGATCCACGAGGAATAAATTTAGTAAAACAAAATAACAATTAGAGTGAAAAAAATATTGGATTTGTTTAAAGTGATAGAAAATTTTAAATTGATCTAAAACAATAAATTAAAATGTTGGGGTTAGGAGATCAACTCTTAATATTTCAAATATAGAGAAATCTTACTTTTTATAGTATACAACTCGTCATTATGACCCATTTAATTTACTAAATGAATTAATTATGCCAAATAAATAAAACCAGCCATAAAGACGGTAATAAATTTTGTCAATAATTAATCCAGATATAAATTACTTATTCAGATTATAATTTATATACTATAATATAAATAATCTTAATTTATATTCTCATATGAAGAGCTTGTAACGACCGATAGTTTTACTACAGCATACAGTTGTACTGTTACATACAGGATGAAGCCACATAAAATAAATTATTTCGAGACTCAAATATATGCATGGTATGATTTTGGGGACGATCGGTTAATCCTTTGAGGTCCCGGGATGAGACTGTTCAGTGTCCTTTTTTGGACAGCTTATGGTATTTTGGGCGTAACTTTTTCGTATGAACTCTGATTTTTATGAATTTTAAATCGTCGGAAATCTGAGACCGAAACCTATAACTTTCGTGTTGAATATATTCCCAAATTCGGGGCAGAGGTAGGTCAAAAACGCAAGTCAAAATCTGGATAAATAGTAATTTCGGACCCAAATGCAAAAAATCTCAAACTCTCTCCATTTTCTACACACTTCCATAATGGGGATGAGAGGTATGGGTTTCTGATCTCACCTCATGTGGATATCAATCTCATTAAGGATAATGAGCCTGCTACGTATGAGGAAGCGATACAAGATATCGATTCCGCTTTATGGCAAGAGGCCATGAAGTCCGAAATGGATTCCATGTACACCAACCAAGTTTGGACACTGGTTGATGCACCAGAAGGCATAAAGCCTATTGGTTGCAAATGGGTCTTCAAGAAGAAGACCGACATGGATGGCAACGTGCAAATGTACAAAGCTAGGGTTGTAGCGAAAGGGTAGATTCAACGACATGGTGTCGATTACGACGAAATGTTTTCACATGTTGCCATGATTAAACCCATTCGGATTATGCTTGCTATTGCTGCATATTTCGATTATGAGATATGACATATGGACGTCAAAACCACCTTCATCAACAGAAACCTTTAGGAGGATGTTTATATGCAACAGTCTGACGGTTTTGTCGTAACAAGACTTGCAAACAAGGTTTGTAAGTTAAATCGATCCATTTATGGATTGAAGCAAGCATCGCGTTCTTGGAACCAATATTTTGATGAGATCATAAAAGAATATGATTTCATTCAAAACGAGGATGATCCTTGTGTATATAAGAAGGTTAGTGGGAGCGCACTGACATTCATTGTCCTTTACGTTGATGATGTATTGCTTATTGGCAATGACATTCCCATGTTAACATCGGTGAAAGCTTGGCTTTCATTAAAATTCTCCATGAAGGATCTGGGAGAAGGAGCCTTTATTCTAGGAATAAAGATCTACCGGGATAGATCTAGAAAGCTGCTTGGACTCTCCCAGAGCACGTACATTGACAAAGTGTTGAAGAGATTCAACATGGATCAGTCTAAGAGGGGACTGTTGCCAGTGTCACATGGCTTCACTCTATCTAAGGACTGTTGGGTTTCTAAAGTGTCCCAAGATCATTTAAGCAATGAAATCATGTGAATACTAAAGTAAGAATGGCGGAAACATACTTACAAAGAACGGATTTTGGAGGCGTTGATCACAAAAAAAAATTGGCCTCTTGAAAGTCTCCAAGAACTCTTCTTTGAATTTGAAATCCAAGCTCCAAGTTTTGATGTTGATTCCAAGCTCAAGGATAGGTTTCTCTATCACCTTAGATGATTCTTTAATGTGCTAGCATAAGGAAATATTTGCAACAAAAATTTCCCTAATTGCCTTGTAGGTTTCGGCCAAGAAAGATGGAGAGGGAGAGAGAGCTTTTTCAATTTCTATTGTTTTGTTTTTCAAAAACTATATCAAAAGTCTCTCACAAAATTTGGTATATGCTTTTCCAAAAAAAATAAAGCAAATTGGAGGGAAAAAAGCAATTAAGGCTTCCAACTACTCCCATCATGAATAGTGATTGGATGTCAATCACAAAAGCTGACATGACTTCCATCACTAAAGTGACTTGCGATGTGACTTGTGGGCCCCACTTTAATTCAAAATCCGAGTAGGCCCGCAAACACATTCCGGGCTCGGGTTCGTTAATTCCGAATTAACGAATTTTCCGTTGCGACGTAATTAAATCAAATTTAATTAAATAATTATGCCTAACAAAATTACTATTCACGTCGCTCGCGAATCAATTCCAAATTAATTCGTTAGCCTGACTTAAAATCCAATTTTAATTCCGCATCGAAATCTAATTTCGTTTAATATATCGAATATATTATTTTATCGATTAATTCCAAATTAATCGTTTTCTCTCTTCTAATAGAATTTTATCCCAGATAAATTCTCGCCGTAATTAATCCTAGATTAATTATGTTCGAATCATACGTCATCGGTGAATCTTCGGGAAGCAACCAATGAGATCCCTGGATATGTTGGCAGTAAATCCGGCCGTCGGACTATCCGAACAGGTGAGTACCTCATACTACGTTCTTACCGATTTATGAGACATGGTTGGCTTCTAGCAAAGCACCGTGCCTACCCAATTCTCCAGAATTATTCTTAAAGGAATATATAATCTATGTCAGACATAGTATACGTAGTATTGCGTATTGCGATATAGTATCGGATGTCACATACAAGGCTTGGGTCTGGAATAGTGTCTGCCCCGTACAAAACATATATCGGATCACAAGCAACTAGTCTCTTTAATTGGATAATCATGACCATGTCATATTATCCCGATGGTTGCAACCAATTAGAGTACTAGTTCTGTATCCCTGCGTGATCATCATCTCCATATGACTGAAGTGATACTTCCGTCTTGACATCACACCCAATACACTACGATTCTCAGTAAACCCAGAAGAGGCGTACACAGAACCTGTTAAAGTCCTGGACGACCAAAACCAAAGCGTATTGATTGTCGAAAGTACTAGCGATGCAAGTCTCAAGTTAAGTCCAAATATATCTACCCTGATGCGGATTCCCATAGACACATAGTCATACTACCAATGGGATTCCGCAGGGTCTATCCAGAGCGAAGCTGTTTCCGTACCATCGGTAAACACAACCTCCTATCACACTTGCATAAGTATCCAATACTTAAATATATGAGAACTATGTCGTTACGCTTCCATAACACGCACAAGTGCAATACTATTCTATTCTGCATTATCGATGTCCAGTCTCGATAATACTACGACTAAGGATATTTAATGATTAAACCTTTATTGATTGATATTGTCTCATATCTAAAAATCCGGAACTAATCATAAGGACTTTTATCATTTATATATTTAAGTAATCAAATTACAAAATGATAAAATGCAATTTCATTGTCACATAGTTAATTTGTACAAAAACCACAATGTCTTTTACAAATAGTGACGCTATGGGTCATAATTGTCCAACAATCTCCCACTCGGCCTATAGCCAGTCACTCAAGCATCTAACACTTTAACTATGTACATGTCGCTCAAACTTTGGCTGAGGAATAACTTTCATCAGCGGATCTGCAATGTTGTCCTCTGATGTGACCTCCTCGATCTTCACATCGCCACGATGTATGATCTCACGAATCAGATGGAAACGTCGATGAACATGCTTGGATCATTGATGAGACCACGGTTCCTTAGCCTGCGCTATAGCCCCGTTATTATCACAATACAATGGAACGGGCTCAGCTGCTAACAGAACTTCTACTAATCCAATTAGGAATTTATGGATCCAAACTGCCTCTTTTGCTGCTTCAGCTGCAACAATATACTCCGCTTCTGTTGTTGAATCGGCAACAGTCTCTTGCTTGGAAGATTTCCAGCTTACTGCTCCGTTATTCAAACAAAATATGTACCCAGATTGTGACTTACAGTCGTCTTTATCGGTTTAGAAACTTGCGTCGGTATACCCAGTTACCTCAAGTTCTCCATCTCCATAGATTAAGAAAGCATCCTTAGTTCGTCTAAGATACTTAAGGATATTCTTAACCACCATCCAGTGACCATCACCTGGATCGGCCTGATAGCGACTACACATGCTCAAAGTATACGAGACATCAGGTCGCGTACATATCATGGCATACATGATCGATCTGACTGCCGAGGCGAACGAGATCCGACTCATATTGTCTCTCTCATCTTGAGTTTTAGGACACATGTCCTTAGATAGAGTGACGCGATGTGACACTGGCAACAGTCCCCTTTTGGACTGATCCATGTTGAATCTCTTCAACACTTTGTCAATGTACGTGCTCTGGGAGAGTCCAAGCAGCTTTCTAGATCTATCCCGGTAGATCTTTATTCCCATAATAAAGTCTACTTCTCTGAGATCCTTCATGGAGAATTTTAATGAAAGCCAAGCTTTTACCGACGTTAACATGGGAATGTCATTGCCAATAAGCAATACATCATCAACATAAACGATAATGAATGTCAGTGTGCTCCCACTAACCTTCTTATATACACAAGGATCATCCTCGTTTTGAACGAAATCATATTCTTTTATGATCTCATCAAAATATCGGTTCCAAGAACGCGATGTTTGCTTCAATCCATAAATGGATCGATTTAACTTACAAACCTTGTTTGCAAGTCTCGGTACGACAAACCCGTCAGGCTATTGCATATAAACATCCTCCAAAAGGTTTCTGTTAAGGAAAGCGGTTTTGACGTCCATCTGCCATATCTCGTAATCGAAATATGCAGCAATAGCAAGCATTATCCGAATGGATTTAATCATGGAAACGGGTGAAAAAGTTTCATCGTAATCGACACCATGTCATTGAAGATACCCTTTCACTACAAGCCTCGCTTTGTACGTTTGTACGTTGCCATCCTTGTTAGTCTTCTTCTTGAAGACCCATTTGCAACCAATAGGCTTTACGCCTTCTGGTGCATCAACCAGTGTCCAAACTTGGTTGGTGTACATGGAATCCATTTCGAAATTCATGGCATCTTCGTATAAACCGGAGTTGATACCTTGTATCGCTTCCTCATACGTAGCCACTCACCTTCCTCAATAAGATTAATATCCAAATGAGGTGAGATCAAAAACCCATACCTCTTAGGTTGTTTTCTGACTCTCTCCGACTTACGCGGATCTTGTGTATTTGAAGATTGTGGTACAGTCTCATCCTTGATGGACTGTTCATGTTCCGTTAAGGATTCTGTGCCAGGAATAGTATCACTCTGATTTTCATCGAGTTCTACTTTCTTACAACTTATCACTGCATTTAGGAATTCCTTCTCAAGGAAAACCACATGTAGAGCAACAAATACTTTGTTCTCTTGTGGGTGATAGAAGTAATATCCTTTGGTTTCCCTAGGATATCCTACAAATAGGAATTTATCCGATTTGGGTTCTAGTTTGGTACCTTCCAAACGTTTGACGTATGCCCAGCAACCCTAAATCTTCAGGAATGAGAAACCCGGTTTCTTTCCTGTCCATATTTCATACGGAGTCTGTTGAACAGACTTTGAAGGAACCTTATTCAAAATAAGTATTACACTGTTCAATTCATATCCCCAGAAGGAAATATGTAGCTCTGTGTGACTCATCATAGACCTTACCATGTCTAACAAAGTTCGGTTTCTCTGTTCGGACACACCATTTAATTGCGGTGTTCCAGGAGGAGTCCACTACGAAAGAATACCATATTCTTTCAAGTAATCAAGAAACTCATTGCTTTAAGTATTTGCCACCACGGTCTGACCGTAATGTCTTAATACTTTTTCCGGTCTGTTTTTCTACTTCGTGTCGAAACTCTTTGAATTTCTCAAAGGTTTCCGACTTGTGTCTCATAAGATACACATAACCATAACGCGATGCATCATCCGTAAAGGTTAATAAGTATTCATATCCACCTCTAGCCTGGCTAGACATGGGCCCACAAACGTCTCTATGAACAAGGTCTAACAGTTCGGTGGCACGTGCACCCTTTCCGCTAAAAGGTGATTTAGGCATCTTGCCTAATAAACAAGATTCGCAGACGTCATATGAATTTGGATCAAATCCATCCAAGTACCCACTCTTCGAAAGTGTGGATATACGTGCCTTGTTTATGTGTCCCAGACGACAATGACACATGTAAGTTTCATCTTTGTTACTTACTTTAAGCCTTTTGTTTGTTACATTATATGTTTGAGATTGATTTATATTCAAAATATAAAGACCGTTATTTACATCAGCAGTGTAAATTTCCATTTCATTTTTATACATAAAACACCCAGTGTTTCTAAATACAAAAGTATACCCATATTGGGCTAACATAGATACAGATTTAATATTCCTAGTCAAACAAGGTACATAATAACAGTCTGTAAGTTTAAGTACATGCCCCGAGGGCAGTTCCAAAACAAAAGTGCCAACGGCCAAAACGGTGACTCGTGTCCCATTTCCAACGCGGAGGTCAATCTCTCATGAGGCCACTCTCTTGCTAATCTGCAGATCCTGCAAATCAGTACATATATGAGTACCACCACCAGAATCAAAAATCCAATTTTTAAAACTAGTAGTAGACATGTTTATTTCTATAACAAACATACATGAAGCTAGTGTCTTGCCCGTTTTGATTTCCTTCATGTGTGCCTTGTACTCGCGACAGTCACGCTTCCAGTGACCCCACTTCCCGCACTGCAGACATACATCTTGGGATTTGTCCTTACCCTTCCCATAATGTTTTGACGATTTGGCGGCCTTGCCTTTCTTCTTCTTCTTCTTATTTACACCTCCAGTCGCTTTGGGCCAAGCCCTCGGAGTCTGAGATGTTGAAGCGAAGTGCGCCTCGCGCTTCTTGCCCTTTAAGAGTTCTTTTTCTGCTTCGCGCAGTGTGGACATCAACTCTCTAATAGTTTGGTCTTGGTTCAACATATTGTAGTTCATGATGAACCCACTCCAAGTGTCGGGGAGAGACTGTAAGATCAAATCTACTGAAGTCTCAGCCTCGAAGACAATGCTCATCTAGCCCAGCTGCTCAATGTCAGCAATCATCTGTGACACATAGTGCTCAACAGACGTACCCTCTGACATGCGAGTGCGGAAGAGCTTCTTCTGCAACTCATATCTTTGCGATCTAACATTAGATCGGTGAAGATCATGCAACTTCGCCATCATCTCATAGGGATCCAATCCCTTGTTCTGATGACGGAATTGCGGAGTCATAGCAGCAAGCATTACCGATTGAGTAGTCGAGTTGTCATCGCTATGAGTCTTCCAAAGCTCTAACTCAAGTAACTGATCAGGTCGGGGCTTAGGCCCAAGAGGTCTCTCTATAGTGTAGAGCAACTTCTCGGATCCCAGGACAATCCTGATATTCATATCCCAATCTTGAAAGTTTGTGCCATTAAATACATTATCGCCCATGATAATCTCTCTAATGCTTAACTTTCCTGTCATCTTAATCGTAATAGTCCAACTATTCAATAAACGATGTATGGTACAGTCTAACTGTTACAAGAAAAATAATAAAATATTAGTCCAACTAATAAATAAAATTGAAGAAATAATTTGAAAGCGCGTAAAGCTAAGTATTTTAACGAAATTGCAAATTCAATACTAGCCTCCCACTATTTTTCGGCGAGCCTCTAACCCTCTATTGAGTACTCGGGAAACCTAGTTTCCTAGTGGGCTAGGATCCCGTTAAATAACACACAACCTTGACTTTGGCCAACAAGTTGTATGATATTTGACTAGGTAGATCTCTAAGATCAATTGGATCTCATCCAATTCCTAGATCCGGTAGGTGGACCTCCAAGTCTGAAATATATATACAATATATATGCCAATACATCCAATATATTTTCCTAACCTTTTCCTCTGAATCAACTAAGCCTTGGCTTTGGCACAACAAGCTTAATGATTCCAGTTAAGCGGAACCCATTGACTTTGGAAAGCTTTGTAATCGATGTCGATGGACAAGAAGTGATCTTGACTTTGGCCAACAAATCACAACTTGGACAAGACATACGATATGGAACAAAGCCTTCATGATTCAAACACATCCGCGATGGACAAAGGTCTTGAATTTGGCCAACAAACCAGTGCCAATCTTGGATCTTGAAAATGAATTACTCAATGGAAGGAAAACTCTTAATATTTATTGAGGGTTTTTCGCGTAAATTGGAAACCAATTTATTATCTTTGTTAGGTCTCATCATACACCCTTAAGCATGCATTCTAAAAGCATAATAAGGCGCGGTAAATAAATTAATAATGATATGCGGATGGATATCTCACAGATTATTCCTAGAACAAATCACTTTATTTCCTCTCCTCGACTAGCACTATTCTGACTTCTACCCAATTACATAATACAATTAAAGAAACCTCATTAAAATTCAGGGGAATTAGGTGAGAAGAGAATTACAAAGAATCGAGAGATAAGGCTGGACACGCAGGTCCAATTTAATAAATTCTAAATTTACAACAATTTCCAAAACTGCCCTTCAACACATCCATGTATTCACACAAAGCATGTTATTCAATCAATCTAATCTAATTAAATAATCTTTGAATAAAGTGATCATCCAATGTTCAAACAACGATTTGATTTGCGCGAGTCCAACTCGTTTAAGAATAAGTACTCAAAGTACGAATTCTTGAATTATATCGAAATACAATTTAAATCTAATTTAATTCGTATTCAATACTAATTCTATATTTAATTCCAAATTAAATAATTAAACTTTTAATGCGCCTTTACGACTTAGATTCCAAATCTAATCTAAATGGGTCTCAAAGCCCAATTAATATCCAATGTCATTTAATTAAAGTCCAATGGGCTTTCAATTAATTTCTTAAGGCATGGACTTTGGTCAATATGGGTCAAACCCAAATACCAAAGCCCAATTAAGGAATCACCCTATTTGCCAAGAAACCAATTTCGGCCCATTAGGCCCAATTAAACATAAAAGGCTCATTTGTCATATTTCGACTTAATGGAATGGTTTAGGCCCAATTTGGATCCAATCCAATTGACCTAAACCAACTTGGCCCAACCAAGCCCATTAGGCCCAAATACAACATTGTAAGCCCAATTAATCAAATTCTAAAATTTCAAATTTCATAATTTAATTAATTAAAGTGTATTACATTAATTAATTATCTAAATTAACATTTCCAAAATATCAATTTAATCAATTAATCATGCTTATTCATCATCAATACATGTCCAACATTATTGAAACAAAAAAATCATCTCATTCCATGCTTTGAAGCTCACGGCATTTGTAGGGATTTAATATCTGATTCCGATTTCAATCCGATTGAATCTCAAATCAATATATCCATATCTTTCAACTCATCCAATGATCAAAAAATAAAAAAATACCATGACTTTAGGGAACATATACTACATTCGGCCAAGCCAAGTTTATTGGGCAAAATTAATCCAATTAATTTTTCATAAAATTGATCATGCATAACTCTAAGTTATCAATATACAAGCATACTCAAACAAATAATTTCATTAAAACAAGCTCAAATCAAAAATACCCAAATTTTAGTATATAAACCCTAATCAAATTTCATGCTCAAATAGGCTCCATGATACCATTGTTGGGTTTCTAAAGTGTCCCAAGATCATTTAAGCAATGAAATCATGTGAATATTAAAGTAATAATGGCAAAAACATACTTACAAAGAACGGATTTTGGAGGCGTTGATCACAAAAAAAATTTGGCCTCATGAAAGTCTCCAAGAACTCTTCTTTGAACTTGAAATCCAAGCTCCAAGCTTTGATGTTGATTCCAAGCTCAAGGATAGGTTTCCCTATCACCTTAGATGATTCTTTAATGTGCTAGCATAAGGAAATATTTGCAACAAAAATTTCCCTAATTGCCTTGTAGGTTTCGGCCAATAGAGAGGGAGATGGAGAGAGAGCTTTTTCAATTTCTTTTATTTTGTTTTTCAAAAACTATATCAAAAGTCTCACACAAAATTTGGTATATACTTTTCAAAAAAACATAAAGCAAATTGGAGGGAAAAAAGCAATTAAGGCTTCCAACTACTCCTATCATGAATAGTGACTGGATGTCAATCACAAAAGGTGACATGACTTTCATCACTAAAGTGACTTGCGATGTGACTTATGGGCCCCACTTTAATTCAAAATCGGAGTGGGCCCGCAAACACATTCCGGGCTCGGGTTCGTTAATTCCGAATTAACGAATTTTCTGTTGCGACGTAATTAAATCAAATTTAATTAAATAATTATACCTATCAAAATTACTATTCACGTCGCTCGTGAATTAATTCCAAATTAATTCGTTAGTCTGAATTAAAATCCAATTTTAATTCCGCGTCGAAATCTAATTTCGTTTAATATATCGAATATATTTTTTATCGATTAATTCCAAATTAATCGTTCTCTCTCTTCTAATAGAATTTTATCCCAGATAAATTCTTGCCCTAATTAATCCTAGATTAATTATGTTGGAATCATACGTCATCGGTGAATCTTCGGGAAGCGACCCGTGAGATCCCTGGATATGTTGGCAGTAAATCTGGTCGTCGGACTATCCGAACACGTGAGTACCTCGTACTACGTTCTTACCGATTTACGAGACATGGTTGGCTTCCAGCAAAGCACCGTGCCTACCCAATTCTCCAGAAATATTCTTAAAGCAATATATAATCTATGTCAGGCGTAGTATACGTAGTATTGCGTATTGCGCTCTAGTATCGGATGTCACATGCAAGGCCTGGGGTTGGAATAGTGTCTACCCCGTACGAATCATATATCGGATCACAAGCTGTTGGGAAATCTCTAAGTCTCGAGGATCGATTATCAAGCATAGAAACAACATGTGAATACATTCAAGGAGTTGCGGAATACTTACATTGAGCGGTTGAGTGATGCGACAAAGAACAAAACTTCAAGCTCCCTCATAGAATGCTCTCGATTTTGTGCAATATTTGGTCCTCCAAGAATCGGCAATGGTGATCCCTTCAAGCTCCAAGCTTTTGTGATTCCATGCTCACGTGTGCGGTTCCCTATCACCTTCGCAAGACTCCGGAAGTGTGCTAGCACCTTGAAAATTTGCCACAAATCTTCATGTAGTTCCTTCTCATTCTCGGCAATGGAGAAACAAAACCAAGAAGAAGAATGGCCACCATGGCCGAAACTAGAAGAGAAAAGGGAGAGAAAGTTGTGTCTAATTTTGTTTTCTAAAAACTTAATGGAAAAAGCTTTACAAAATTTGGTATATCTTTTCCAAAAGTCAAAACCAAATTTTGGAGCCAAAAAATACCATTAAATGCTCACAACCACTTCTTTCATGAATAGTGACTGCATGTTAATCACTCAAAGTGACAAGACATCAATCACTTGAATGATGTGCGATGTGATGTGACGCGTGATGTGACTTGTGGCCGCACTTGAATTCGAAATACGAGTGCGTCCGCAAACACTCCCAGGCTCGGGTTCTCTAATTCCAAATTAACGAATTTTCCGGTGCGACGAAATTAAATCTAATTTAATTAAATAACTTTGCCTAGAAAAATTACTATTAACTCGTTCACCCGAATTAAAATCTAATTTCAATTCCGCGTCGAAATCTAATTTCGTATAATATATCGAATATATTATTTTATCGATTAATTCAAATTAATCATTCTCTCTCTTAATTAATATTTTATCCCAGATAAAATATCTCCGTAATAATCCCAGATTAATTTTCTCTCTTATTTAATTAATCCCAGATTAATAAAGTGCAAGTCATACGTCATCGGTGAATCTTCGGGAAGCGACCCATGAGATCCCAGGATATGTTTGCAGTAAATTCGTTCGTCGGACTATCCGAACACGTAAGTACCTAGTACTACGTTTATACCGATTTACAAGACAAGGTTGGCTTCTAGCAAAGTGCCATGCCTACCCAATTCTCCAGAAATATCCTTACAGGAATATACGATCCATATCTGGCGTAGTATACATAGTATTGCGTATCTCGATTCAGTATCGGATGTCACGTGCAAGGCCTGAGGCTGGAATTGTGTCTGCCCCGTATGAAGCACATATCGGATCTCTGGTAACTAGTCTCTATAATCGGATAAACATGACCTAGTCATAATATCCCGATAGCTGCAGCATATAAGAGAACGAGTTTTGTATCCTACGTGATCATCATCTCCACTATTACTGGAGTGATACTTCCATCTCGACATCACACCCAACACACTACGATTCTCAATATACCCAGCAGAGGCGTACACAGAACCTGTTAAAGCCCTGGACGACCTAAAACCAAAGTATATCGATTGTCGCAAGTATTAGCGGTGCAAGTCTCAAGTTAAGACCAAATACACCTACCCTGATTCGGACTTCCATTGAAACATAGTAATACTACCAATGGAATTACGAGAGGTCTATCCAGAGCGAATATGTTTTTCTTACCATTGGTAAAACACAACCTCCTACTACACTTGCATGAGTATCTTATACCCAAATATATGAAAACTATGTCGTTATGCCCTCACAACGCGCACAAGTGTAATACTAGTCTATTCCGCATTATCGATGTCCAATCTCGATAATACTACAACTAGGGATATTTAATGATTAAACCTTCGTTGATTGATACTGTCTCACATCATCTCAATCCAGGAACTAATCATAAGGACCTCCTATCATTTATACATCTTGCTGATCTAATCACAAATGATAAGAGAGCAATTTCCTTTGTCACATAGTTAATTTGTACAACAACACCATGATCTGTACAAATAGTGATGTTATGGGTCATAACTGTCCAACAATCTCCCACTTGGCCTATAGCTAGTCACTCGAGTGTCCTACACTCGAACTATGTACGGTTCGCTCAAATTACTGAGAAAAGACTTTCGTCAGCAGATTTGCATGATTATCATCTGATGTGATTTATACGATCATCATATCGCCACAATGTATGATCTGAACGGATAAGATGAATAATCGAAGTATGTATTTGGATCGTTGATGAGACCATTAATTCTTTAGCCTGCGTTGTAGCCTAGCTCAGCTGCTAACAGAACTATTCTGATCCAATTAGATTATTATCGACCCAAATGGCTTCTATTGCTGCCTCAGCTGCAACAATAATCCACTTTTGTTGTTTATTCGGTAACACTATCTTGCTTGGAAGATTTCCAACCCACTGTTCCGTTATTCAAACTTTATAGTACCTATGTTACGACTTATAGTCATTTTTATCGGTTAGGAAACTTGCAGCAGTGATCCCGGTCACTTCAAGTTCTCCTTCTTCATAGTATAAGACAACATCCTTAGTTCCTATAAGATACTCAAGGATGTTCTTAACATCAATCCAATGACTATCACTTGGATTGGCCTGATTGTGACTCCATATGCTCAAAGCGTATGAGACACCAGGTCGCGTACATTTTTCAATGTACGAGTTCTCGGAGAGTATCAACAACTTTAAATCTATCACAGTATATCTTTATTCCTAGAATAAAAGTTGTTTCTCCCAAGAATTCTACGGAGAATTTTTCATGGAAGCCAAGCTTTCACTGATTGTAATTATGGGAATATCATTTCCAAGAAATGACATATATTATCATTATTTTATGGGACATTCACTGTCAGTGCACTCCCATTAACCTCATTATATACACAAGAATCATTTTCGTTTTGAATTAAATCATACTCCATTATGATTACATCAAAATGAGAATTCCAAGAACTCTATGCTTACTTCAATCCATACATGGATCGAATAACCTGCAAACCTTTTTGCTAGTTTTGGTACGACAAAACCGTCAGGATGTTGTAAACATCCTCCAAAGGGTTTCCGTTAAGGAAAGCGGTTTTGGCATTCAGCTGCCACATTTCGTAAATGAAATATGCAGCATCAGCAAGCATCGTCCAAATGGATATAACAATGGCAACAGGTACAAGGTTTTATCGTAATCGATAAAATGTTGATAACGATACCTTTTCGCTACAATCCTAGCTTAGTACGTTTGTATGTTGCCTTCCATGTATGTCTTCCTTGAACACTTATATAGTACCAATAGGCACAATGCCTAGCGGTACAACAACTACTATCTAAACTTGGTTGTTTTACATGGAATCCATTTCAGACTTCATGGCACTTTGCCATAATAGGGAGTCGATAACTTGTATCACTTCCTCATACGTAGTCAGTTCGTATTCCTCAATAAGATTGACATCTTTATGAGGTGAGATCAGAAACCCATACCCTAAGTTGTTTTCTGACTCTCTCCGACTTACGCGGTTCTTGTGTATTCGAATATTATTGGTATAGTTTCATCCTTGATGAACTATTTATGTTCCATTAAGGAATCGGTGCCTGGAATAGTATTACTCCGATTTTCATCGAATTTTACTTTCCTCTCACTTACCACTGCATATAGGTATTCCTCTTAGGAAACCCGCATGGTAAACAACAATTACATTATTCTCTAGTGAGTTTTTTAAGTACTATACTTTGATTTCCCTAGGATAACCACAACTTAGGCACTTATCCGATTTGGGTTTTAGTTTGGTAACATCCAAACATATGCCTGGCATCCCAAATCATCAGGAATAAGAAAAACCTGGTTTCTTTCATGTTCATATCTAATATGAAGTCTGTCAAACAGATTTTATGGAACCTTATTCTAAATAAGTTTTGCACTGTTCATGTGTATCCTTTGAAGGAAATGGTAGCTCGGAGCGACTCATGATTAACCTTATCATGTCCAACAAAATTCGGTTTCTCTGTTTGGACACACCGTCAAATTGACGTGTTCCGGGAGGAGTCCTCATTGAAAGAATACTATACTCTTTCAAGTATTTGAGAAACTTATTGCTTAAGTATTTTCATCATGGTCTAACCGTGACGGTTTAATACTTTACCCGATCTGTTTGACTATTTCGTGTCGAAACTCTAAAAGTTTCCGATTTGTGTTTCAAAAGAAACACATAACCATAACTCGATGCCACATCCGTAAAGGTCACGAAACATTCATATCAACCTCTAGCCTAGCTAGATATGGGCCCACTTGCTTCACTATGAACTATGGCTAACAGATCGGTGGCACTTGTACTTTTACCAAGTAAATAGTGTTTTAGGTACTTTGCCTAATAAACTAGATTCGTAGACTTTATTTGAATGGAATCAAATTTGTCCTAGTATCCACTCTTCGAAAGTGTGGATATACGAGTCTTGTTAATTGTGTCCCAGACAACAATGCCACAATTTAAGTTTCAATTGATCAAATCAGTTTGAGCTATTTGTTTGTCGTATTATACGTTTGAGATTTATTTATATTCGAAATATAAATACTGTTTTTCACATCTAATGTGTTTATCTCAATATCATCTTTATAAAATGAAATACTTTAGTGTTCTAGAATATAAAGGTATACCCGTAACGGGTTAAACCCTGATATAGAGATAATATATCTAGTCAAACTAGTTACATTGTAACACTTTTCTAATTTAAGTACATACCCGAAGGGTAGTTCCTAAACTTAGGTATCTACGGTTAAAATAGTGACTTTCGTCCCGTTTCCAACTCGCAGATAAATCTCATCTGAAGTCAGTATCCTGATAACATCAGATTCTGCACAACAGTAAATATTTATGTTCCACACTAAGTATCTAAAATCCAATTTTAATACTAGTTGTGAACATATTTTATGACAAACATATTTGAAGTCAGAGCCTTGCCTGTCTTCAATTCCTTCATGTCTGCTTTGTCCAAACGGCATTCACGCTTTTGCGATCCCGTTTGCCACAATTTAGGCAACATTTTGGGATATGTCCTTTGTCTTCCCAGAAGATTATAATGATTTTGCCTTTGCCCATTTCCATAGTCCATAAGCCTTTGGCCAAGCCTTGGCCTTCTAGAATATCGAAGTAAGGTGCGCCTTGCGCTACTTGCCTTATTGCAAACTTTTGGCTTTGACTCATTGAGTATAGCCATTAACTCTCCAAGAGTTATTAATTATAATTTTAATACTTCTAAGATCTAAGAATAGATCTATGACGATCCTTCAATTTCATTATCATACTTTAAGGATCTAATCCTTAGTTCTGATTAAGAAATTAAGGAGTCTATTTGGCAAGCATAATGGATTAAGCACTAAAGTTATCATTACATGAATATTCCAAATATCATGCTCTACTATTTTCTTAACTCCGGGATTAGGCCAAATATGTTATTTTATCAAATAAAGTAACTTATTAGTTTCCAGGACCATCCTGAAAAATATTCCCAATTGAAAATTAAAGTCGTTTAAATAACATTTTCCCCAGGATTATGTTTTAAACACTAATCTTTCAATTATTGATTCTAATAGTCCAACTATTCAATCAACGATTTTGGTACTATTTATTATAATGATTACTATAGTCCAACTATATAATCAACTACAATTTAATTGATTAAATTCAATTATATTGATTACTATAATCCAATTATAAGATCAACTATTAATTGAAATAGTTTGAATTCAGTCCAACTGTTTATTAAAACAACATTAAATATTAGTCCAACTAATATATTAATTTAATTTGACGTAATATTTGAAATGAGCGCGTATGGCAAGTTACTAAACGAATATTAAAAATTTAATACTTGCCTCCCACTATTTTTCGGCGAGCCTCTAACCCTCTGTGGAGTACTCGGGAAACCTTGTTTCCTAGTGGGCTAGGATCCCCGTTAAATAACACACAATCTTGACTTTGGCCAACAAATTGTATGATAATTAACTAGGTAGATCTCTAAGATCAATTGGATCTCATCCAATTCCTAGATCCAGTAGGGGGACGTCCAAGTCCGAAACATATATCTTATATATGCCAATATATCCAATATATTGCCTAACCTTTTTCCTCTGAATCAACTAAGCCTTGGCTTTGGCACAACAAACTTAGTGATCCCAGTTAAGCGTGACTCATTGACCATGGAAAGCTTCGTAATCAATGTCGATGGACAAGAAGTGGTCTTGACTTTGGCCAACAAACCACAACTTGGACAAGACACCGATATGGAACAAAGCTCTCATGATTCAAACACATCCTCGACGGACAAAGGTCTTGACTTTGGCCAACAAACCAATGCCAGTCTTGGATCTTGAGTAAGAATCACTCAATGGAAGGAAAAACGCTTAATATTTTGTGAGGGTTTTTCGCGTGCAAATTGGCAACCAATTTATTATCTTTGTTAAGGTATCCTCATCATACACCCTTAAACATGCATTCTAAACACATAATAAGGTGCGTAAAAATAAATATAATAATTATATGTGGATGAATACTTAACAGATTGATCCTAGATCAAATCTCTCACTTTCCTCTCTCCCGCTAGCACCAGTATTACTTCTACCCGTTACATAACACTTCTAAAGAAACCTCATTTACATTAAGGGGAATAGGTGAGAAGAGAAATACACAGAGTAAGGAGGTAATAGGTTGGACTCGCAGGTCCAATTAATAAATTCTAAATTTATTACAACAATTTCCAAAATTGCCCCACCCATCTTATATCCATCCGATATACATTATTCATGCATCGCAACCATGTATTCACACAAGCATGTTATCAATCAATCTAATCCAATTAATTAATAAGATAACTAATTACCATCCAATGTTGAAACAACGATTTGATTTTGCGCGAGTCAAACTCGTTTTTCGAATAAGTACTCAAAGTACAAATTCTTGAATTATATTAAACTACAAAATTAAATCCAATTCAATTTGCATTTAATACTAATTCATTTATTTAATTTCAAATTAAATATTACACTTTATTAAAGAACCTTTACGACTTAAATTCCAAATTTAATCGTTACGAGTCTCAAAGCCCGATTAACGTCCAACGTTAATTTAATTAAAGTCCAATGGGCTTTCAATTAATTTCTTAAGGCGTGGGCTTTTAGTCAACTTGGGTCAAACCCAATAACCAAAGCCCATTAAAGGAATCACCCTTATATGCCTAGAAACCAATTTAGGCCCAATTAATAATTAAAGGTCCATTAAGTCATAATTGGACTTTACGGGCCCAATTGGATCCAACCAATTTACCCTAAACCTAACTTGGTACAACCAAGCCCATTAAAGCCCAATAACAACTTTTAAGCCCAATTTCCAAAATTAGCCCAATTAATTTAATTCCAAAAATTTCAAATTTCTCAATTAAATTAACAAAAGTGTATTACACAATTAATTACCCAAATCAATATTTCTAAAACACCAATTAGCCTAATTAATTATGCTTATCAATATTAAAACATGTCCAACACATTTTAATAAAAAATCAAACCCAATTTCATGTTTTAACTCTCGGAAATTTTGGAATTTTTCAAATCGATTCGGTTTCAATCCAATTAAATCCAAAATCAACAATTCCCAATTGATTCCAACTCATCCAATGAATCAAAAATCAAAAAATCCAAGACATTAGGGCATCATGAGTATTCGGCCAAGCCAACCTATTTGGGGAAAATTGTTCCAACTCAATTTTCATGAAATTGATCCAATCAAACTTCAATTAAACTACATTTAAGCATACTCAATCATCCAATTTCATCAAATCATGCTCAAATACATTTTACCCAATTTTAACCCTAAATCAAGTTTCATGCTTTTACTTGCTCTGATACCATTGTTGGGAAATCTCTAAGTCACGAGGATCGATTATCAAGCATAGAAACAACATGTGAATACATTCAAGGAGTTGTGGAATACTTACATTGAGCGGTTGAGCGATGCGACGAAGAAAAAAACTTCAAGCTCCCTCCTAGAATGCTCTCGGTTTTGTGCAATTTTTGGTCCTCCAAGAATCGACAATGGTGATCCCTCCAAGCTCCAAGCTTTGTGTGATTCCATGCTCACGTGTGCGGTTCCCTATCACCTTCGCAAGACTCCGGAAGTATGCTAGCACCTTGAAAATTTGCCACAAATCTTCATGTAGTTCCTTCTCATTCTTGGCAATGGAGAAACAAAACCAAGAAGAAGAATGGCCACCATGGCCGAAACTAGAAGAGAAAAAGGAGAGAGAGTTGTGTCTAATTTTGTTTTCTAAAAACTTAATGGAAAAAGCTTTACAAAATTTGGTATATCTTTTCCAAAAGTCAAAACCAAATTTTGGAGACAAAAAATCCCATTAAATGCTCACAACCACTTCTTTCATGAATAGTGACTGCATGTCAATCACTCAAAGTGACAAGACATCAATCACTTGAATGATGTGCGATGTGATGTGACGTGTGATGTGACTTGTGGCCGCACTTGAATTCGAAATACGAGTGCGTCCGCAAACACTCCCGGGCTCGGGTTCGCTAATTCCAAATTAACGAATTTTCCGTTGCGACGAAATTAAATCTAATTTAATTAAATAACTTTGCCTAGCAAAATTACTATTCACGTCGCTAACGAATTAATTCTAAATTAACTCGTTCACCCGAATTAAAATCTAATTTCAATTCCGCGTCGAAATCCAATTTCGTATAATATATCGAATATATTATTTTTTCGATTAATTCCAAATTAATCGTTCTCTCTCTTTAATTAATATTTTATCCCAGATAAAATATCTCCGTAATTAATCCCAGATTAATTTTCTCTCTCATTTAATTAATCCCAGATTAATAAAGTGTGAGTCATACGTCATCGGTGAATCTTCGGGAAGCGACCCATGAGATCCCCGGATATGTTGGCAGTAAATTCGGTTGTCGGACTATCCGAACACGTAAGTACCTAGTACTACGTTTATACCGATTTACAAGACAAGGTTGGCTTCTAGCAAAGCGCCATGCCTACCCAATTCTCCAGAAATATCCTTACAGGAATATACGATCTATATCAGGCGTAGAATACATACTATTGCGTATCTCGATCCAGTATCGGATGTCACGTGCAAGGCCTGGGGCTGGAATTGTGTCTGCTCCGTACGAAGCACATATCGGATCTCTGGTAACTAGTCTCTATAATCGGATAAACATGATCTAGTCATAATATCCCGATAGCTGCAGCATATAAGAGAACGAGTTTTGTATCCTACGTGATCATCATCTCCACTATTACTAGAGTGATACTTCCATCTCGACATCACACCCAACACACTACAATTCTCAATATACCCAGCAGAGGCGTACACAGAACCTGTTAAAGCCCTGGACGACCTAAAACCAAAGTATATTGATTGTCATAAGTATTAGCGGTGCAAGTCTCAAGTTAAGACCAAATACACCTACCCTGATTCGGACTTCCATTGAAACATAGTAATACTACGAATGGATTTACGAGAGGTCTATCCAGAGCGAATATGTTTTTCTTACCATTGGTAAAACACAACCTCCTACTACACTTGCATGAGTATCTTATACCCAAATATATGAAAACTATGTCGTTATGCCCTCACAACGCGCACAAGTGTAATACTAGTCTATTCCGCATTATCGATGTCCAATCTCGATAATACTACGACTAGGGATATTTAATGATTAAACCTTCGTGGATTGATATTGTCTCATATCATCTCAATCCAGGAACTAATCATAAGGACCTCATATCATTTATACATCTTGGTGATCTAATCACAAATGATAAGAGAGCAATTTTCTTTGTCACATAGTTAATTTGTACAACAACACCAAGGTCTGTACTAATAGTGAAGTTATGGGTCATAACTGTCCAACAATCTCCCACTTGGCCTATAGCCAGTCACTCGAGTGTCCTACACCCGAACTATGTACGGTTCGCTCAAATTACTGAGAAAAGACTTTCGTCAGCGGATTTGCATGATTATCATCTGATACGATTTATACGATCATCACATCGCCACAATGTATGATCCAAACGGATCAGATGAATAATCAAAGTATGTATCTGGATCGTTGATGAGACCATTAATTCTTTAGCCTGCGTTGTAGCCTAGCTCAGCTGCTAACAGAACTATTCTAATCCAATTAGATTATTATCGACCCAAATGGCTTCTATTGCTACCTCAGTTGCAGCAATAATCCACTTTTGTTGTTTATTCGGTAACAGTATCTTGCTTGGAAGATTTCCAGCTCCCTGTTCCGTTATTCAAACTTTGTAGTACCTATGTTATGACTTATAGACATTTTTATCGGTTAGGAAACTTGCAGCAGTGATCCCGGTCACTTCAAGTTCTCATTCTTCATAGTATAAGACATCATCTTCGTTCCTCTAAGATACTCAAGGATGTTCTTAAGATCAATCCAATGACTATCACTTGGATTGGCCTGATTGTGACTCCATATGCTCAAAGCGTATGAGACACCAGATCGTGTATATTTTTCAATGTACGATTTCTCGGAGAGTATCAAAAACTTTAAATCTATCACAGTAGATCTTTATTCCTAGAATAAAAGTTGTTTCTCCCAAGAATTCTACGGAGAATTTTTCATGAAAGCCAAGCTTTCTGATTGTAATTATGGGAATATCATTTCCAAGAAATGACATATATTATCATTATTTTATGGGACATTCACTGTCAGTGCGCTCCCACTAACGTCCTTATATACACAAGAATCATTTTCGTTTTGAATTAAATCATACTCCATTATGATTACATCAAAACGATAATTCCAAGAACTCTATGCTTGCTTCAATCCATACATGGATCGAATAACCTACAAACCTTGTTTGCTAGTTTTGGTACGACAAAACCGTCAGGATGTTGTAAACATCCTCCAAAGGATTTCCGTTAAGGAAAGCGGTTTTGGCATTCAGCTACAACATTTCATAAATGAAATATGCAGCATCAGCAAGCATCGTCCAAATGGATATAACAATGGCAACAGGTAAAAGGTTTCGTCGTAATCGACACAATGTTGATAACGATACCATTTCGCTACAAGCCTAGCTTAGTACGTTGGTATGTTGCCTTCCATGTATGTCTTCCTTGAACACTTAGATAGTACCAATAGGCACAATGCCTAGCGGTACAACAACTAGTATATAAACTTGGTTGTTTTACATGGAATCCATTTCAGACTTCATGGCACTTTGCCATAATAGGGAGTCGATACCTTGTGTCACTTCCTCATACGTAGTCAGTTCGTATTCCTCAATAAGATTGACATCTTTATGAGGTGAGATCAGAAACCCATACCCTAGGTTGTTTTCGGACTCTCTCAGACTTACGCGGTTCTTGTGTATTCGAAGATTATTGGTATAGTTTCATCCTTGATGAACTATTTGTGTTCCATTAAGGAATCGGTGCCTGGAATAGTATTACTCTGATTTTCATCGAGTTTTACTTTCCTCCCATTTACCACTGCATATAGGTATTCCTCTTAGGAAAATCACATGGTGAGGAACAATTAAATTGTTCTCTAGTGAGTTGTTTAAGTACTATACTTTGATTTCCCTAGGATAACCACAACTTAGGCAGTTATCCGATTTGGGTTTTAGTTTAGTAACATCCAAACATATGCCTGGCATCCCAAATCATCAGGAATAAGAAAAACCCGGTTTCTTTCCTGTTCATATCTAATATGAAGTGTGTCAAACAGATTTTATGGAACCTTATTCTAAATAAGTTATGCACTGTTCATGGTATCCTTTGAAGGAAATGGTAGCTCAGAGCGACTCATGATTAACCCTATCATGTCCAACAAAATTCAGTTTCTCCGTACGGACACACCGTCAAATTGACGTGTTCCGGGAGGAGTCTTCATTGAAAGAATACTATACTCTTTCAAGTATTTGAGAAACTTATTGCTTAAGTATTTTCATCATGGTCTAACCGTGACGGTTTAGTACTTTACCCGATCTGTTTGAATATTTTGTGTCGAAACTCTAAAAGTTTCTGATTTGTGTTTCAAAAGAAACACATAACCATAACGCGATGTCACATTCGTAAAGGTCACGAAACATTCATATCCACCTCTAGCCTAGCTAGATATGGGCCCACTTGCTTCATTATGAACTAGGGCTAACAGATCGATGGCACTTGCACTTTTACCAAGTAAATAGTGTTTTAGGTACTTTGCCTAATAAACTAGATTCGTAGACTTTATTTGAATGGAATCAAATTTGTCCTAGTATCCACTCTTCGAAAGTGTGGATATACGAGTCTTGAAAATTGTGTCCCAGACAAGAATGCCACAATTTATGTTTCAATTGATCAAATCAGTTTGAGCTATTTGTATGTCCTATTATACGTTTAAGATTTATTTATATTCAAAATATAAATACTGTTTTTTGTCTTCCCAGAAGATTATAATGATTTTGCCTTAGCCCATTTCCATATTCCAGAAGCCTTTGGCCAAGCCTTGGCCTTCTGGAATATCGAAGTAAGGTGCGTCTTGCGCTACTTGCCTTATTGCAAACTTTTGGCTTTGACTCTTTGAGTATAGCCATTAACTCTCCAAGAGTTATTAATTGAAATTTTAATACTTCTAAGATTTAAGAATAGATCTATGAAGATCCTTCAATTTCATTATCATACTTTAAGGATCTAATCCTTAGTTCTGATTAATAAATTAAGGAGTCTATTTGGCAAGCATAATGGATTAAGCACTAAAGTTATCATTACATGAATATTCCAAATATCATGCTCTACTATTTGTTTAACTCCGGGCTTAGGCCTAATATGTTATTTTATCAAATAAAGTAACTTATTAGTTTCCAGGACCATCCTGAAAATTATTCCCAATTTGAAAATTAAAGTCGTTTAAATAACATTTTCCCCAGGATTATGTTTTAAACACTAATCTTTCAATTATCTTGATTCTAATAGTCCAACTATTCAATCAACGATTTTAGGTACTATTTATTATAATGATTACTATAGTCCAACTATATAATCAACTACAATTTAATTGATTAAATTCAATTATATTGATTACTATAATCCAATTATAAAATCAACTATTAATTGAAATAAATTGAATACAATCCAACTGTTTTTTAAAACAACATTAAATATTAGTCCAACGGAGCAGTAAGCTGGAAATCTTCCATGCAAGAGACTGTTGCCGATTCAACAACAGAAGTGGAGTATATTGTTGCAGCTGAAGCAGCAAAAGAGGCAGTTTGGATCCATAAATTTCTAATTGGATTAGGAGTAGTTCCGTTAGCAGCTGAGCCCGTTCCATTGTATTTTGACAATAACGGGGTTATAGCGCAGGCTAAGGAACCGCGGTCTCATCAACGATCCAAGCATGTTCTTCAACGTTTCCATCTGATTCGTGAGATCATACATCATGGCGATGTGAAGATCGAGAAGGTCACATCAGAGGACAATATTGCAGATCCGCTGACGAAAGCTATTCCTCAGCAAAAGTTTGAGCGACATGTACATAGTTAAGGTGTTAGATACTTGCGTGACTGGCTATAGGCCGAGTGGGAGATTGTTGGACAATTATGACCCATAGCGTCACTATTTGTAAAAGACATTGTGGTTTTTGTACAAATTAACTATGTGACAATGAAATTGCATTTTATCATTTTGTAATTTGATTACTTAAATATATAAATGATAAAAGTCCTTATGATTAGTTCCGAATTATAAGATATGAGACAATATCAATCCATAAAGGTTTAATCTTTAATTATCCTTAGTCGTAGTATTATCGAGACTGGACATCGATAATGCAGAATAGACTAGTATTGCACTTGTGCGTGTTATGGAAGCATAACAGCATAGTTCTCATATATTTAAGTATTGGATACTTATGCAAGTGTGATAGGAGGTTTTATTTACCGATGGTACGGAAACAACTTCACTCTGGATAGACCCCTCGGAATCCCGTTGGTAGTATGACTATGTGTTTATGGGAATCCGCTTCAGGGTAGGTGTATTTGGTCTTAACCTGAGACTTGCATCGCTAGTATTTGCGACAATCAATACGCTTTGGTTTTGATCGTCCGGGACTTTAACAGGTTCTGTGTACACCTCTTATGGGTTTATTGAGAATCGTAGTGTATTGGGTGTGATGTCAAGATGGAAGTATCACTTCAGTCATATGGAGATGATGATCACGCAGGGATACAGAACTGGTACTCTAATGTGTTGGAACCATCGAGATAATATGACAAAGTCATGATTATCCGATTAAAGAGACTAGTTACTTGTGATCTGATATATGCTTCGTACGAGGTAGACACTATTCCAGCCCCAGACCTTGCATGTGACATCCGATACTGGATCGCAATACGCAATACTACGTATACTACGCCTGACAAAGATTAAATATTCCTTTAAGAATATTTCTGGAAAATTGGGTAGGCACGGTACTTTGCTAGAAGCCAACCATGTCTCGTAAATCGGTAAGAACGTAGTACGAGGTGCTCACGTGTTCGGATAGTCTGACGACCGGATTTACTGTCAACATATCCAGGGATCTCATGGGTTGCTTCCCGCAGATTCACCGATGACGTATGATTCGAACATAATTAATCTATGATTAATTACGGAGAGATTTTATCTGGGATAAAATACTATTAAAATAGAGAGAACGATTAATTTGGAATTAATCGATAAAATAATATATTCGATATATTAAACGAAATTAGATTTCATAACGGAATTAAAATTAGATTTTAATTCGGGCAAACGAATTAATTTTGAATTAATTCACGAGCGACGTGAATAGTAATTTTGCTAGGCATAATTATTTAATTAAATTTGATTTAATTACGTCGCAATGAAAAATTTGATAATTCGGAATTAACGAACCCGAGCCCGGGAGTGTTTGCGGGCCCACTCGGATTTTGAATTCAAGTGGGGCCCACAAGTCACATCAAGTCACATCACTAGTCAATCATTTACCTTTATGGTGATGTAAGTTAGTTTAGGAATTGATGGAAACTTGTTTTACACTCAAGTAGATAAGGTGATGGACTTTTACCAATTATTAGATTTTGGTATATTTTTTGATTTTTTGAATATCAAATATAAAATTCAATAAAATCACTCCATCTTGCTCTCTCTCTTTTAACGCACATTGAGCAAAAATTTCCTCTCCCATTTTTTCCTCATTGGTCGAATACTACTAAGGAAGGAAGGTGATTTTGTTACAAAATCCCCATTGCTAGCACATCAAATGAATCATTCAAGGTGATAGGGAAACCATTCCCAAGAGCTTGGAATCTAAAATCTCAAAGCTTGGAGCTTGGATTCATCATTCAAAGAGGAGCTTTGAGGAACTTCTCAAAGCAAATTTTTGTTCTACACACATCCTACATCCGACCGTTGTAAACCGCTATATTTCTTCTTGTATTCACATGATTTTATGCTTAAATTGATCTTGGGATGACCTTAGAAACCCAACATGAGCTTGGTAAACCTTGGTGGACTTAGAGAATAAAGAGGTAAAACCCATTTAATCCAATTCTTGATTTGTTTACATTTAAAGGTATGAGGGTAGATTAGAGTTGATGACATGTTAGGAGCTACATATGGTTGGTTTACAAATAAAGAAAAGAGTTATGGAGTCAAGCATTTGGATTTGAAATGTTTAAAGTTTGTTTTTAAGAATAATGGAATTGGAAATAAATGGGTGGTTAATGTTGATAAATTGGTAGTTTATAATGTGTGAAATTAATGTGAATTGTTGGATTGTGCATTGGAAATGTTATGGAAGTATTAAGCATGTTTTTGGGGAGAAAAATCGCATAAATGAAGAAGATGTAGAAAACTGGGCAGTCACTTCTGCGTTGCGACGCAGGAAGAATCTCGTGTCGCATGTTGGGATTCGGAAGAGCTTCTGGTTGACTCGCGTTGTGACGTGAGCTTCTTCCTGCGTCGCGATGTGAAGACAGAAATTGAGCAGAATTGATTTTTAACCATTTCAGTTCCACCCCCAGCGGGTTAGAGGCCGCCATATGAGTCTCGTATCAGTCCGTAATTATATAGTACCTCATGATATAAGTATTTGAGTAAACGAATTTAGTTTATTGTGGAATACGTATCCCATCCCAGTTCTAACCAAGATTGTCAGTTTTAAATTATCGCATGAACCATAATTCCTTCAGCGAGCGTGTAATGCCAGCCAGATTCCAAAACAGTGAGTGGACACCTCTTCTTTCAAAGTTGATTTTGTTTATTGATTTATTTTTTTATTTATAAATTGAGACTTATTTTTCCAGCACATAGGGAGTTAGCCATTATTTATTTACAGTTAATTTTCAGATAATAGTGATTTAGAAAAGAAATATTTTTCAAACCTAAGTTTTAAGTTTTTCGGGGCATGGGGGAAAAACTCACCCCAGTATGTAACTTGAGACAGTATGGAATTGACGGATACAGATGACATGTGCACATGTAGAGGACTGAGGGGATGGTGATACGTAACGCCCTCAGATCCTAGAGCAGGGCTAGGGGGACGGCGATATGTAACGCCCTAGACACTAGTTTCAGAGCTTGGGTGGTAACATAGATCCGCACCCTCATTTCTAGTTTGTGGCTTGGGGGACGTCAATACGTAACTCCCCAAGACCACCAGTTTCAGAGACAGAAGTGGCATGCTTTGGGGGGACGACGATACGTAACGCCCCAAAGTCATGGGTTTTCACTGCTGGCTACAGTTAGGTGTAAGGGGGGACGGCGATACGTAACGCCCTCATACGTCAAGGTTTTTCAGATACAGATCAGCTCAGAAACTAGATTTTAGAAATAGTTTTCAGAAACCAGATCTTAGAAATAGTTTTCAGAAATCAGTATATCAAAAGAATTTTTCAGAAAGACAAAGTTTTCAGAAATAAAGTTTTCATACAAAAATGTTTTGGTACTATGGTTTTGAAACCAAAAGTTTTTACATCTGTTTTCAGTTTTCGTCCATTCACTTAGATCGTATAGCGGTCTAACCCCCACTCCAGTTTTTATATCTTGCAGGTTCCTCAGAGGACGAGATCGGGAGGACAGATAATGATGCAGTCACTAGGGATGGAGTCCACCAGTATGGGTCAGAGTTTGGGTGAAAGTCCAGTCTTAGTCAAATATGAATCTTGTATCAGTATTGATGTGAGTAGTCATTGTAAATTAATTATTATCTAGTATAATAATTAATATTGAGTTGTTTTCAATGTTTTCGAGTTAAGCTACGGTCTCATACAAAGTATAGTCAAATCGAGAAAAGTGTATTATTATCAGTCATAGTTAGTTAGTCAGAGGCTTATGGGGTTAGTATTGCTATACTCTGCCGGTAATATCTCCCAGATCGGGGATGTTACAAAGATGGTATCAGAGCATAGTCTATGGAGTCAGTGACTGCAGTTGGTAGAGTGTTAGGGTCTTGTATACTTAGTATGTCCGGGATACTAGTATGCGGGGCACTACCTCTCCAGTATCCGATCCTCGAGTATGTCCTCAAAATCCTCATACAAGTTAGTAAGTATTTCCAAGTTCTTCAAATCCTTTTTCCTTATTCTAGTTAGAAATCATTTTGAAATCATCCTAGATTTCTCCCCGAAGTTCAATACAAGCTAGGGAACTAGACAGTAAGTTCCAAAGAAAGTTATCCAATAAATAAAAATGGGAAAGAGAAAGCTAAAAGAGAGATAAAGAAAGTGCAAGGATGATTAGTAGTTAGGAGTAAGAAAAGATAGAAGGTACATGATCAGATCAGTAAGAAAGTACAGGAACCTAAAGTAGCCAAGAGAATAGAGAAAGCCTCAGCAAGTATTAGAGATGTCCAGTAGAAGCAAAACTATTTTCCTCCATAAGAAATTCTTTCAAAAGAATTCCATAGCCTTCGAGATCTTCCTATAGATAGTGAATTCCCCGAGTAATGAAGAATAGCCAGAGAGATAACAAAAGTAAGAAATCCAGATTAGTCTTGGGGGCCCAATGGACCTAGATGCCAAAAGGATTTAGAGAACTCCAGATACCCGAACCCTGATCCTGATCCCCAAGTAAGAAATAGAAACGGTTAGTTACTTTACCCCCAGTAATCCGATAGAGATGAGACCTTAAACCATCTAGTCTTCGAACCCTCCAATGACACCAGATAAGGAAGCTGCCCTGACAGAGTCTACCTTATACCTACCCTATATGAGAAATAGACTCTACCAAGACACAGAGCACCAGAACAAGAATATCGAAATCCGTTAAGATATAAGATGTTTACCCCAGTCCCTACCAGTATAGGCACAAACGACCATAAGAAATTTGATGAGAGTTCACGTAGGATCTGGGAAGGAAGATCACTCGAAAAAAAATTAAGAAAGTTTTGAGGATATTAGAAAGAGAACCCAGTGTAGCCCAGAGGACAAGACAATTCAGTACAAGGTCTGCAGCAATAGTAAAATTCCATGGGATAGGCCAATACGATAGAACCTAAGGATCAGCCCACCAGCCAATAGAAAACCATAGAAGTATAAATAGCAGACCCGTGAAGCCAGGGAATAGGATATGGAGACAGTAAGAAGGAAACATAAATGGCAAGAAGATTCAGTATGAACAGTGAAGTAAGAAAAGAAGTTTGGCGACAATAAGATAAGTGAAGACCTCGGAGAAATGAATGAAGAGTTAAAACATGGAGTAGTTGACCAAGATCCCGCAAAACCAATGACAACCCTCCCTTCTAGAAATACTGACTCTAGAAAGCGTGCAAACACTAACCAGATCATCACAGAGCCTAAGTGTTAAACAGAATGCAGACCACATGATCCTTATGAAATATATTTATGCTCACCCCTCAACCTAGAATTTAGTAAAGAGAATAATCAATAGAGAAGAGCAATGAGCATATCAGACCAATCACGAGATGACTAGATAGTCAAGTTAATAAGTTAAATAGAGCGTAGATAAGAAACATGAGATATGATGGTCTAAAGTCAGGATGGGGCGAACAATATATGGGAATTATAATGAAGAATAAAAAGATTTGGAGAACACTAAGTAGAAGCCAGAGGAAAGTTTCAAAGAGTATGTGGATCGCTGGAGAAGCCAGCTTTTGAAAATGCAGACTCGGCCTTCAGAGAAAGACCAAATTAAAATGATCATCAAGGGCACCAAGCCCTCTATTTATGGTAATCTGAGGAGGATGACTTCGATGATTTCTGATTTTTGACAGTTGAGGGAAACTGCCATGGATATTGAGGAAGAAGAGGCTGAAAACATAAAGTTTTATGGCCAGAATAGAAGAACTTTTGGGGGGCCTTCTGAGACCAAGCCCGCTACTACCGAGGTCGCTACCGTCAAGAACAGGCGATTCTCCAATCTTGGTAGACCTTTTGTCAAATGTGTTCGAGAAACTGAAAATGCAAGGACTTCTAAAACCTGGAACCTATGCCATTTCCGAAGCTTGTACCACCGTACCTCAACCTAAACCAGTATTGTTACTTCCATCAAGAAAAAGGCCATGACACCGATAACTGTATCCGCCTTAGGCATGAGATCCAAAACCTCATTGACTCCCATAAAATACCCAATCCAGAAAAAGAACAACCTAACACACACATGAACCCTCAACCATAAAGCCACTCAACCACCCAGGCTTCTTGCATTGAGATAAAGGATAACAGTGAAGAACCATAGGCCAAGGAAGAAGGCAATGTTGCGAATGATGAAGTTATTCCTCCTAGTTTATTTGATCCTGCATTTTTAACATAGACATTGATTTAGTCTACATGTTTGAACCATTTTTTTTAATGATAATAAAGACGTTCATTTCGCTGAATCTCTTCTGCAATATGAGTATATTTGAGAAAAGCATTCAACCTGGGTACTATGAAATTCAGTGATGTTTCGAACCCGATGAATTTTTGGAAGAAGAAAGCAGAAAAGATAGGATAGCCATTCAGCAATGGGAAACAAGACAGTGAGACTGTCAGATTTAGAGGAGAATTAGTTCACCGAGCCGATCAACGTAGACAGATTGAAGCAGTGGCTTGCCTGAGGAAAAGAAGACTGAGCAGTCACCAAGAGAATTGGCAGAAGACCAAACCCGACGGGATAGGAACATTCATGCATGCATACACGTAACACATTTTGCATCCTTTTGTGTTTGTTTTGTTTTGTGTTCACAGGTTTTGAAGAAGAAAAGAGAAAGCGACAAAGAACAAGCTAATCAGAAACGGTAAAAAGCACAGTATCGGATTTGGGTAATAATCCCAGGGTTGAGGCCCATTTGAGTTTGAGTTTTGGGTATGGCACTCTGAGGGCGAGGCCCACATTAGCATCAACATCAGTCTTGCCGGATATGGCAATCTGGGGGGCGAGGCCCACGTCATTATCAGTAGCTTGGGGACGAGTCCCAGGGTTGAGGCCCATATCAGTATCAGTTTGGGGGTGAGGCCTACATCAGTATCAGTCTGGGGGCGAGGCCCACATCAGTATCAGTTGAGGGCGAGGCCCACGTCAGTATCAGTTTTGGGGCGAAGCCCACGTCAGTTTGAGGTCGAAGAACCACTACATCGGTAACAGTTTCGGGAACAAGGCCCAAGGGGAATAAATCCCACATTCAACACAGTTCGGGAATAAAGCCCACAGTCAGCTCAGATAAGGGAATAAATCCCACATCCAACACAGTTCGAGAATAAAGCCCACAGTCAGCTCAGATATGGAATAAAGCCCACATTCAGTGCAATTCAGGAACAAAGCCCACAGTCAGCTCAGATCAGGGAATAAAGCCCACATTCAGTGCAATTCAGGAACAAAACCCACAGTCAGCTCAGATCGGGGATAAAGCCCAAATTCAGTACAATTCAGGAACAAAGCCCACAGTTAGCTCAGTTTGGGGATAAAGCCCACATTCAGTACAGTTCGGGAAAAAGGCCTAGGGAATAAAGCCTTCAATCAGTACAGTTCGGGAACCAGGCCCACAGTCAACATAATTCGGGAATACAGCCCAGAGGAATAAAGCTCTCTCTCAGCACAGTTCGGGAATACAGCCCAGGAGAATAAAGCTCTCTCTCAGCACAGTTCGGGAATACAGCCCAGGAGAATAAAGCTCTCTCTCAGCACAGTTGATATAGCCCAGGAGAATAAAGCTCTCTCTCAGTTCGGGAATACAGCCCAGTGGAATAAAGTCATCTCTCAACACAGTTTGGAAAAAAGCCTAGAGGAATAAAGTCCACTTTCAAAGCAGTTCGGGAACAAGGCCCAGGGGAATAAAGCCCTATCTTAACACATTTCGGGAATGCAGCCCAGGGGAATAAAGCTCTATCTTAACATAGTTCGGGAACAAGGCCCAAGGGAATAAAGCCCACTTTCAAAGCAGTTCGGGAACAAGGCCCAAGGGAATAAAGCTCTACTTAACACAGTTCGGGAATACAACCCAGGGGAATAAAGCTCTATCTTAACATAGTTCGGGAACAAGGCCTAAGGGAATAAAGCCCACTTTCAAAGCAGTTCGGGAACAAGGCCCAGGGGAATAAAGCCATATCTCTACACAGTTCGGGAACAAAGCCTAGAGGAATAAAGCCCAATTGCAAAACAGCTCGGGAATAAAGCCCAGGAGAAGAAAGCTCTCTCTCAACGCAGTTCGGGAATAAAGCCCAAAGGTCAAAGCATCTCAGGATAATAAGTAAGTTAAGCAACAACTGGCGAGCCAGGTAAGTAGAAATGCATTGCATAACTTTGATAGGATTGTTCAAAGTCACACACTGCACAAGTCCCATCAAAGTGGGGGCGACTGTAGACATTGCATTTTTGCATGTGAGTCCCTATTATGAGTCTCATTTGGAGGCACTACCCTTTTTAGTCGAGGAAGTTACGGGAAACGGTTGTCGGGAGGGAATCGGTATTTTGTTAAATTTGACTCGCTTGTTTAGCATCAAGCTCACTAGTTGGACCTCCGTTTAGAGCACCTTTAGCCTAACAAAATCCACAAACCTTTTAACCTTGGCCCAAATTGACTCACCAAACCAACACAACACCTAGCCCACCACACTTGGCCCACACGCCCAAAGCCCTCAAAATACAACCCAAATTAAATTAAATATTAATTAAGTCATATACCAAATATAAAAAAACATGAAATATAATCATACCAAGTTAAAATCAATCAATCAAATATTATTCCTAATTAAAAATATATTCTTCCTAACTTAAAATATTGTATGTCTAATCAACACAAACTAAATATACTAACTTCCTAATAAAGCCTAAATTTATCCCCCCTCAATCTTGTATTTACCTTACTTGAAACCAAATCACATCTCCCTTTTAATGAGAAGATCTCTTCCTTGTCAAGCAATGACTCACATATTCCCTTTGTCTATAAAAGCAAGCTAAAACCAAAGCCATCCCCCTCTCTCTCACACGGTAATACACTCACAAAATTCAAACCCTAAACACTCTCTCATTCACCAAACCCACGAACAAGTAATAAACCCTCACATATCCACGTCCCTCATCTCTCTAAAAACACATTCACGTAGCATTCCTCACTCAGCTCTCGGCCAGAGCACACCAACGTCACTGCCTCTGCTCATTTGCCCCCCTCACAAATACTCCTCACGCGTCACGCTAACCTACAGCCCCACACCGCTTCAACAAAGCAATCACACTGCAGTCTCATGCCTAAATTAGCCACGCACACAAGCCCACTTCATGTCAAAAACTAGCAATCACACTACAGCCTCAAAGCAACACAACCCTTCGCCACTTGAATAAACTCACACGCACCAGCCCATTTACATGCAACCCTGTACGTAGCCAAAAACCCTAGACTCAGCATACTCCAACCAAAGTAAAACACACCTCAAAAAGCCTCCAAAACAGTGACCCAAAACAGTTCTTAAACAGTCCAAAAATCAGCCAGTAAACCGAGACAAAAACAGCCCATAACAGTCACCGAAACAGTCCTGAAACAGTCCACATCTTAGACCTAAAAGCCACAAAACAACAAGCCTAATTCGTGACCAGAAACAGCAGCAAAACGGAGTGAAAACAGCGACCAAAACAGCAAAACAGCGAGCTAAGACGTTAATCCAGTTAACCGGAAGAGTTGCGGAGTGATAGCCCTTCCGACGGTCGTGAAACGCGAGTTTGAAAGTCGACATAAAAGGTTAGACCTGAGGGTACTTTTCCTATTATTTCCATCTATCTTTTTAATTGTTTTATTCATTTTTATCGCATGAGAGTCGTTTATTGATGCATAATTGTGGCCCTGAATAGATAGTAAATGCATGTATTGTGCAATGATGTATGTTGTGGCCCTTGAGTAAAACGAAAAATGTGTCGCCTCTTGTGGTATATAGGATGGAAACCCGGACATAAATTTCATAACCGATTCTGAATGGACGGTAGTATGATCTGCACTCGGGATACAACTTCGCGTACCACTTGAGTAAACGGCGTATATTTTGTTTTATGTTGTTTTGATTTGTTTATTATTCGCTACTTGATTTCCATATGTTATTTGTTTATGTAATGATGTGATCGAGCGCATGGGCTTAGTAAGTTGGATTAAAGGTCCCCTATTTTGAGGGGTTAAAATCCTTTACCACGATGTTTTGCCGCGCTGGTTGATGTATATTCGGTTGAATGTAAGATGTATTCAATCAGGTATACGAAGTCCGATATTATTTATGTTATTTTTTATATGCATGATGTGATCGAGCACATGGGCTTAGTAAGTTGGATTAAAGGTCCCCTATTTTGAGGGGTTAAAACCATTTACCACGATGCTTCGCCGCGTCGATTGATGTATATTCGGTTGAATGTAAGATGTGTTCAATCGGGTATACGAAGTCCGATATCATTGTCTTTACTTTTTATATATGTATTATGTTTATTGCGCATGGGCTTAGTAAGTGCGATTAAAGGTCCTCTATTTTGAGAGGTTAAAATCATTTACCACGATGCTTTGCCGCACTTTTAGCCCGTTATTATTTATTAGATGTCATCTATTCATCCATTCATATATGTGTCATGTTGTTTACTGTATTTTAGAGGTCATTGTTGTAACCCCGTTCGAACGCGTTTCAGAACGCCACACGAACGCATGTTTTCTGTCTGGTCCCGTTCGAACGCGTTATCAAACGCTATACGAACGCGAACCTTCTGTTTACCGTTCGAACGCGTATACGAACGCCGCACGAACTCCCACGGTAAATAGGTCCTCCTGCATCACATCACGATATGTCTATCTTAGCATATAGTTATCTCTTTTTACCTTATGCATTTGTATTACCTCTTTAGTTATCTATTTCTATTATGCGCTTAAGTGTCTTTCCCTAATATGCATGCTTGTATGAATGTTATGTGTTTGCGCTTCTGTGCTTACCAATGTGAGATTATGTCTTCCGTATGTTAATATATCTTTATGCATGAATTCAGACATAGATTATATACAAATAGGTTGTATGCAAACATGAAAAATGTGTTATATGTAAACTTAGGTATGAGCTTTGTACCTATGCATGCGAACTTATGAGTAAATTATCCTTGGAAATATGTTGCTTAGGCTTGGTAAGATTATTGCACAAATCATTTTATTACAAGTGGCATAAGTAAGGGACCATTCTGAACCCAACGGTTTGAGGTCTTCCCTTGTGAGGGGTGAGTGCGGCCTTAAATCTTTGTCCCGGTTCACACCGGGTGGCGACTCCATTATTCTCCAGTTTAGTCCCCCGTGGGCTACTCCGTACTCCCAACCGGGCCCCGAGCCCGGGACAGCATGCGTCGCCCAGTTTGTGTGTTCCCACAACACTATTATAAAAAAATGACATAAACCAACCCTAATCCTCTTTGGCTCCTCACACAAAAAAAACCCTAGCCTCTCGCCTATCTCCTACTCACTCTCATATACACGGCAAACAACAAATAAATCCATATAGCTAGACAACTATTGGTAGCCACCTTTTCTTTCTCATCATGTCTCTCACGTCCCTAAGCCACCCATGCCATTCACAGGCCACCTTCAAACACACAACCCTCCACTGAACCGACATTCTCATCAACTCACTGACCAAATAAACACCCTTCACGAAACTGTCTTCCTCTCTCAAAACATCAACACAGATCAAAAAAACCTAAAGAACCCTAAAGTATCCCATCACATCCCTCACTCACAACAGCAGCCCCTCTACCCAACAACAGAATCCACTTCTCGCCTCTCACCCACTGGCCGACTAAACACAGCCCACATCACGCCACTTATAAACTCAAACACAAAGACACATTGCACGCAACTCGTACAAACTAAACACACCTCACACAGGAGCTTACAATAACCCACACGGCTCTCTCCCTTGGCCATTGACTTCAACGCACACCCAGAGCTTACACGTTGACACAGGCACACAAACCATTCACGTAATAAACCACAAAAGCCATCTTCTCTCCCTTCACACACTGGCCGATGATAACAGCAAACTATACCCCTATACCGAGATATAAAACTACCCCAAATTGACACCAAAATAGCCCCCTGCAGTCCCCAAAATAGTCCAAAAATAGTCCAAAAATCATCCCAAACATCAGTCCAAAAATAGAGAAAAACAGTGAACAAAAACAGCAAAAATAGCGACAGAAACAGAGAAAGCAACAGTGAAAATAGCGAAACAGTTAAGGAAAATCTTGAACCAGAAAACCAGAAAAGTTACGGAACATTAACCCTTCCGGCGACGACGTAACGCACTCCCGGGAAGCGATTTAAAAGGTAAGACTTGAGGGCACCATTTGTTATATTTTTATTTTGTCTTCCTGGAAATGGCAAGCTTGGTTGGACATGGAATACGTCCAACCAGGCATGCAAAGTCCTATATTAAAAACGGCCAAATCATTGGTCACATCTCTCCTTGATGTTCCGTCATTTATTTTTATCTCACATTTATCTTTATTTTAATATTCCGTATTTATCTTTATTTCTATTTCGCATTTATTTATATTTATCATTTCTTTATTGTTCCGCTATTTATTTTCTTTGTATTATTTCTTTGTTCATGCATTGATAATCTTGATGCGCATGGGTAATCATGTGGGGTAAAGGTCCTCTATTCGAGGGGAATGCCTAAAGGCTACCTTTACCATGATGTTTTGCCACGCTAGACGAAGTACGTTTGATTGAACGTGAGATACGTTCAATCGGGCATTTGAAGTCCCATATTAGTTATTTATTTATCCAAGCATTGTTACATGATGCGCATGGGCTGATCATGTGGATTAAAGGTCCTCTATTCGAGGGAAATGCCTAAAGGCTACCTATATCATGATGTTTTACCGCTCCTTTTCATTATTCTGTTCTCTACCTTTTGCATATCATTACTTTGCTTATTTAAGAATTGTTACTTAATGCGCATGGGCTAATCATATGACTTAAAGGTCCTCCATTTGAGGGAAAAAAGCCAAAAGTCTACCTTTACCACGATGTTTTACCACGCCGGACGAAGTATGCTTGATTGAATGTGAAATACGTTCAGTCGGGCATACGAAGTCCCATATAGATGTTGGCCTTAGTCGCATCTCTTTTATTGTCTTGTTCTTTACCTTTCTTGGTTGTTATGTTTTCATTCTTCACTTTGCATTCATGTTGCATCAATGCTTGAGTGTTGCCTCTTATGGTATATCGGATGGAAACCCAGACATAAATTCTGTAACCGAATCCGAATGGATGGTAGTGCGGTCTGTACTTGGGATATAACTCCACGTACCGCTCGAGCCGTACTCACACACACGTTTACGCCATTTTAAATACCACTTTGGTAACCTCTTTCGAAAGCATTATCAGACTCTATACGAACACGAACATTCTGTCTCATTTTAGTTCGAACGCGTTTCTGAACGCCACTCGAACGCGCATGCATTCTGTTCTACCATGCATTTCGGCCTCATCCCATTCGAACGCGTTTCCAAAAGCTACTCTAATGCAAACATTTTGTTTACCGTTCGAACATGTTTCCGAGCGCTGGACGAATGCACATACAGTGAACATGCCTCATTTCATCACATTTCATGCATGTTTGCTTCTTTGGTCATTTCTTTTGCATTATGTACCTAATTATCCATTTTTATTACTGCTTTTACAGTTATTATTTGTTTAAATCTTTCGCACTTCTTTATTTAATATGTCTATGGAATTATGCATTTGTCTTCTTTTTTATTTATTTACGTTTATGGGTGTACAAACTTGTGTGTTGATTAAATTATCTTATATGTGTTGCATAAGGCTTGGTTATACTATTGCATAAATCCTTTCATTACAATTGGCATGAGTAAGGGACCATTCTGAACCCAACGATTTGAGGTCTTCCCTTGCGAGGGGTGAGTGCGGCCTTGAATCATTTCCCAGTTCACACTGGGTAGCGACTCTATTCATTCTCCGGTTTAGTCCCCCGCGGGCTGCTCCGTACTCCTGACCGAGCCGCGAGCCCGGACAGCGTCGCCGTGTCCCACAGTCTGGCGACTCTGCTGGGGATAGAGAATCGGCCCCGAAATAATGTTTTGTAATGTTTGTGATTTGTGCTTTAGTTAACCTTGTCTACAAGTGGGTTGGGACCAAGGGGTTAATAAAACTTTCCAAACTAAAGTTAATTTAACCCAATGTATTATTAGAGTTAGATAATGATTTGGTGTCTTCCTTCACTCACTACCTTTTTATAGCCAAAAGGAAAAGCTGTGAAGACATCTAGATGATGAGCCTCGTATGGAGGCACTACCCGAAAAGTTACGGAAGTCGTGGGAAACAGACACCGGAAGGAAAAAAATATAAAAATTAATACCTTATCAAAATTTAATTCATTTGTTTAGCCTCGGGTTCGCTTAATTGATCTCTGTTTAAAAATATTAAACTTGGCCCAAAACCCCCGCACCCATCCAAAGCCCATTTTGCCCAAGCCCAATCCAAAATATTCAAATCACATTTAACACATGTCAAAATCCAAACAAATCCCCTTCCTAATTTAAAATAAATCCTCTTCCTAATCTAAATAAATCACTTACCAAATTAAAGATATTCCCCACCAAAATTACACAAATTTATTTCCCTAAATAATTTAATTAAACACACCCATAATTGATTGATTTGTTCCCTTTTTAAGCCATGCACAAACAAGGAAACCCTAAGATACACTATTATAAAAAGATGACATAAACCAACCCTAATCCTCTTTGGCTCCTCACACAAAAAAAAAACCCTAGCCTATCGCATATCTCCTACTCACTCTCATATACACGGCAAACAACAAATAAACCCATATAGCTAGACAACTCTCGGTAGCCACCTTTTCTTTCTCATCATCTCTCTCACATCCCTAAGCCACTCATACCATTCACAGCCCACCTTCAAACACACAAACCCTCCACTGAACCGACCTTCTCATCAACTCACTGACTAAACAAACACCTTTCACGAAACTGTCTTCCTCTCTCAAAACATCAACACAGATCAACAAAACCAAAAGAACCCTAAAGCAGCCCATCACATCCCTTACTCACAACAGCAGCCCCTCTACCCAACAACAGAATCCATTTCTCGCCTCTCACCCACTGGCCGACTAAACACAACCCACATCACGCCACTTATAAACTCAAACACAAAGACACCTTGCACGCAACTCGTACAAACTAAACACACCTCACACATGAGCTTATAATAACCCACACGACTCTCTCCCTTGGCCATTGACTTCAACACACACACAGAGTTTACACGTTGACACAAGCACACAAACCATTCATGTAATAAAGCACAAAAGCCATCTTCTCTCCCTTCACGCACTGGTCGATGATAAGAGCAAACTAAACCCCTAAACCGAGATAGAAAATTGCCCCAAATCGACACCAAAAAAGCCCTCTGCAGTCCCCAAAATAGTCCAAAAATCATCCCAAACAGCAGTCCAAAAATAGAGAAAAATAGTGAACAAAAATAGCAAAAATAGCGACCGAAACCATAGCAGAAACAGAGAAAACAGCAGTGAAAACAGTGAAACAGCGAAGGAAAATCTTGAACCAGAAAACCAGAAAAGTTACGGAACATTAACCCTTCCGGTGACGATGTAACGCACTCCCGGGAAGCGATTTAAAAGGTAAGACCTGAGGGCACCCTTTGTTATATTTTTATTTTATCGTCCTGGAAATGGCATGCTTGGTTGGACGTGGAATACGTCCAACCGCGCATGCGAAATCCTATATTAAAAACGGCCAAATCATTGGTCATATCTCACCTTGATGTTCCGTCATTTATTTTTATCTCACATTTATCTTTATTTTAATATTCCGCATTTATCTTTATTTCTATTTCGCATTTAATTTATATTTATCATTACTTTATTGTTCCGCTATTTATTTTCTATGTATTGTTTCTTTGTTCATGCATTGTTAATCTTGACGTGCATGGGCTAATCATGTGGGGTAAAGGTCCTCTATTCGAGGGGAATGCCTAAAGGCTACCTTTACCACGATGTTTTGCCGCGCCGGACGAAGTACGTTTGATTGAACGTGAGATACGTTCAATCGGGCATACGAGGTCCCATATTAGTTATTTTTTTATTCATGCATTGTTACTTGATGTGCATGGGCTGATCATGTGGATTAAAGGTCCTCTATTCGAGGGAAATGCCTAAAGGCTACCTATACCATGATGTTTTGCTGCGCCTTTTCATTATTCCGTTATCTACCTTTTGCATATCGTTACTTAATGCACATGTTCTAATCATATGGCTTAAAGGTCCTCCATTTGAGGGAAAAAGCCAAAAGGCTACATTTACCACGATGTTTTGCCGCAACAGACTAAGTATGCTTGATTGAATGTGAAATACGTTCAGTCGGGCATACGAAGTCCCATATAGATATTGGCCTTGGTCGCATCTCTTTTATTGTCTTGTTATTTACCTTTCTTGGTTGTTATGTTTTCATTCTTCACTTTGCATTCATGTTGCATCAATCCTTAAATGTTGCCTCTTGTGGTATATCGGATGGAAACCCAGACATAAATTCTGTAACCAAATCCGAATGGACGGTAGTGCGGTCTGTACTTGGGATACAATTCCACGTACCGCTCGAGAAGTACTCACACACACGTTTACGTCATTTTAAATACCACTTTGGTAACCTCGTTCGAATGCGTTATCAAACGCTATACGAACGCGAATATTCTGTCTCATTTTAGTTCGAACGTGTTTCTGAATGCTACTCGAACGCGCATGCATTCTGTTCTACCATGCATTTCGGCCTCATCCCGTTCGAACGCGTTTCCAAACGCTACTCGAACGCGAATATTCTGTTTACCGTTCAAACGTGTTTCCGAACACTGGACGAACGCACATACAGTGAACAGGCCTCATTTCATCACATTTCATGCATGTTTGCTTCTTTGGTCATTTCTTTTGCATTATGTACCTAAATATCCATTTTTATTACTCCTTTTACAGTTATTATTTGTTTACATCTTTTGTACTTCTTTGTTTAATATGTCTATGGAATTATGAATTTATCTTCTTTTTTATTTATTTACGTTTATGGGTGTATAAACTTGTGTGTTGATTAAATTATCTTGTATGTGTTGCATAAGGCTTGGTTATATTATTGCATAAATCATTTCATTACAATTGACATAAGTAATGGACCATTTCGAACTCAACGGTTTGAGGTCTTCCCTTGCGAGGGGTGAGTGCGGCCTTAAATTATTTCCCAGTTCACACTGGGTGGCGACTCCATTCATTCTCCGGTTTAGTCCCCTACGGGATGCTCCGTACTCCAGACCGGGCCTCGGGCCCGGACAGCATCGCCGTGTCCCACAATTGGTTTTTATTTTTCATCCACTCACTTAGATCGTATAGCGGTCTAACCCCCACTCCTGTTTTTATATTTTACAGGTTCCTCGGAGGACGAGCTCGGGAGGACGGATACTGATGCAGTCACTAGGGATGGAGTCCACCAGTATGGGTCAGGTTTGGGTGAAAGTCCAGTCTTTGTCAAATATGAGTCTTGTATCAGTATTGATGTGAGTAGTCATTGTAAATTAATTATTATCTGGTACAATAATTAATATTGAGTTGTTTTTCAGTGTTTTCGAGTTGGGCTACGGTCTCATACAAAGTATAGTCAAATCGAGAAAAGTGTATTATTATCAGTCATAGTTAGTTAGTCAGAGGCTTATAGGGTTAGTACTGCTATCCCATGCCGGTAACATCTCCCAGATCAGGGATGTTACAGAGCTTCACTCTTTACCCTAGCATGATGAAATTAGCTACTAATGATTTGAAGAAAAACATGCATAACTTTATTACCGAAAGAAAAAAAAATTATAAAAAAAGCATAAAAATTAAAACACACAATACATTCTCTCTCAAATTCTACAAGACAACTTTGAAAAAAAAAAGCATGGAAAAATGAGAGGTGAGCAACTCTATTTGTAGTAGAAGTGCTCATATTTCAATTATTCATTACAACTTTCCAATTCAAATACAAACAACAAATTTTCACTAATTTATTTTTTCTTTTTCCTTTTTTCACTTTTTTTTATTTTTTGTTGATAATTTTACAAACATGATCACAATCCACCTAAAGTGGATTATGACATTTCAACTTTTATTTTTTTTTATTTTTTACTTTCTTTTTTTTTACTTTATTTTCTAATAATTAAAATTACATGCAACACAAATTGATGTCTTCACCAATTTCGACCTTAAAAACCTCAGAACTAGAAATTCTTGCAAACATCAAAGTTGTAGATATTTGAGTCTTTTTTCATTTGAAACTGGAATCGCCTCAATCCGATATCGGAGTAAAATATTATGGCCAAATTATGAAATTACGCAAAGTTGAAATTTCTGAAATTGTACACTGTTAGAACGTCCTTTCAAGTTTCCGGCCTCCAAAATTCAAATGTTAGGTCCATTTTTCTATTTATGCATCCAATGTATTATTTCACCTACATAAGAAATAAAAATCACAATAAAAATATATAAAACATAAATTTAATTATTATTTTACAAATGTACTAAATTAAGGAGATTGATGAAATTATAAGTGAAAATGATTAGTTTCTCTTTGATTTAGTGTACACTTCTTAATGTTCATCACACCCCCCAACCAGCTTATTACTAGTCCCTAATAATTTAAGTGAAAAGTAAAAAAAATTATTATTATCCAAGTTAGTAATTGTTTTTTTCTTTCTAAATTATCAAATAAGTAAATTCTCATGTACTTTTTACTCTTCTCCATACACACATAAAACGAGGTATCAATCGATTCATTGTGCCCACAATATTCACAAGTCTTGTTGAAAAGATAGTAATATTTTTATCCTAAAATTATATTAGACTTCGCACCTTTTTGGCAATGGAAGTTTATTTATAAATACAAAAATAGTTTTTTGGGTAATAATACATCTTCAATCCTTATAGTGAGCTTTGGGCCAATGACTCTCAAACCATTGGCTTTAGGACACTAGGTGTTAAGACACCCATACAGACTTAACTGTTCGGATCTCATATGTTAAAAATAAGAAGTGTCTAATTTCCTTAAACTTTCTCTTTAACCCATGTAACGAGCTTTGGGCCAGCGACTCCCAGACCAGATGGCCTTGGGGAACTAAGTGTTGAAACACCTCTACGGACTTAATTGTTCGAGTTAAAAAGGCTACAAAATTGAACTTATTCACACACTTTTTTTTTACAAACTCAAGTTTTACCGTTTTACGTGAACAATCACTGCTTGCTGAGGCAAGATGTTCGGTTACTAAGTAAAAACTTAATTATTATTAATATCATTTTTAAAATAACTCAAACTATACCGTTTTACGTGAACAATCACTGCTTACTGAGATAAGATGTATGGTTACTAAGTAAAAGCATGGTTAGTTTTTTTTTAATAAAAACACAAATTCAACTGCCTTTAGTTGCTACCTCTAACCAACTAGAGAACTGAATATTACAAAATTTTCACTTATAATCCATAATCATATATTATCATGTATGTTGCTAATATATGTCAAATGAGCATATGGAAATCATATTTAATCAATATTGTGGAGAATTCACAAATTTGAATGATTCAAAAAGAAGTGAACAAAAATAACTTGTTACGAACATTGAGATGCGTCTCAGGAACGAAAACTCCTTACATTGTCATCTCTGAACAACAATTCAACTTAGATAGTCAAAAAATTATTGTTGGTTTGTGTGTAGTTTTTTTTTTAAAACACAAAACAAAATATTTTTTTTACACATAAAATAACAACAAAGCAAAAATAACATAATAAAAACATTTTTTTATAAAACAACAACACAAAAACGAAAATATTTTTTTTAGAAATACACAACAATCAAACATAAAAATGAAAACTATCTAGTCAACTATCCCCTCCCCCAACCAAATTGAGACATGTCCCCAATGTCTGAATAAGAAGAAACAGAGTTTAGAAGACATCATCTAGTTAGTGTGGAATTGACAATTGAATCTACGACTATTTAAAAGAAAAATTACAGATTAAGATCAAAGTCCACTCTACACTTCTTGCCACAATCATTATCATAACAGTTCAACTTGGAAAGAATATGGTCGATTTTTTATTCATAAGCTAAGAGTTGGTCAATTAATTCATCAGTTTTTCTTGCAGTTAAGACGATATCTTTTACCGGTTTCGAAATAAACCCAAGTCTTTTGGCATCCTCAAGAAATACTAGAAGGAAATCAAAACAATGGTCAACATTAAGTAGTCCAATGGGTTTTTGGTGAATGTTCAAGTTCGCCCATGATGCCACAGTGAATATTTCTTCCAGCGTGCTCAATCCACCTAGTAAAGCAATAAAAGTGTAGGCATGATTAATCATTTCAGTGAGTCTTTCAGAGACATACCTGAGACAACGCATTCTTATCTATTTGATTTTCCAATGAGGTTTCCATCTGCCAAAGCATTTGGAATGATCCCCAAAACTCGACGGTCACCTTCTTGTACAACCTTTGAAACACGTCTCACAATCCAAGATTGCCACCGCCATATACTAAATGCATGTTTCTTTCCGTCATAACTATACCCAATTCTTTTCTAGCCACAACAAATTCCGCTTTAGTTCTAGAGCCAGTTCCACAAAACACACAGATGTTAGTGACTCATCGACTTAAAGTTTTCTCCATTTTTTCTCTCTCTCTTATATGGATGTGTCGAAGAGAGAAAAGACGAGCTGTATTTATGGATCCTGAAAAAGGGTGAGTAATAAAAGTACTAGTATCTACAAAGTGACAATTGTCAGATGAAAAGTAAAATAGATTGTAAAAGTCAAAAAGTTTAGATATTGTCGGCAAAATTAAAGTAAATGAAATCAAAACAGTAGGTTAAAGTAAATCAAAACAATAATTCAAAGGAAATGAAATCAAAGCAATAAATTGAAACAATATGTACTGGTAGTTGTGATTATCGCTCACATCTTCCTCTTGTTTTACGTCCGTGAACGGCTTGAACGTTCTCTATGGGTCGGGATATGTTTCCCATCTAATTTTCTTAAAAATTGACAAACATAGTCTTTTAAAGTCAAATTCTCGATACTGTATTATTTTTTTTCTTTTTGAAATTGTGTATGCAAATTGTGAATCACTCGATGAAAATGTCCACTATGATGCGTCTCAAGAGTCAATGATATATCATCTAAAGACTCCTTACTAAAGCCATCTCTAATGAATTGAATTTTATCTTCGCAATTGTGAGACACCATTCCTATAGAACGACAATGAGTGTTGCACGTCCAGCGTGAATATTTATAACAAACGTCTAATTATTTAGCTCTTCGTTTCTTAGCATAGGTACTTTTTCCTAAACTAGGCATTTAAGAAATGAATGAGTCATATGACTCACCTACCAAGCGAACTCTAACTTCAATTACCCAACTAATATCACTAGGAATACCATGGATCATAAGAAGCCTCATTCTTTCGGCGCGTGCTTTGTAAATTTTCATCAGAGCATTTTGGGGGAAATAAGGAAAATGATTGTGGAGTTTTGCGAGAGTTTCTTCCATGTCTTGATGGCTCCAGTATGGAGGTATTTTTGTTAGACAGTTATGACCCATAGCGTCACTATTTTGTAAATGATATTGTATTATTGTACAAAATTAACTATGTAGTAATGAAATTGCCTTTCACCGTTTTGTAATTTATTTACTTTGATATATAAATGGTAAAAGTCCCTATGATTAATTCCGGATTGAGATGATATGAGACAGTATCAATCCATAAAGGTTTAATCATTAAATATCCCTAGTCGTAGTATTATCGAGATTGGACATCGATAATGCGGAATAGACTAGTACTGCACTTGTGCGTGTTGTGAGGGCACAACAGCATAGTTCTCATATATTTGAGTATTGGATACTTATGCAAGTGCGGTAGGAGGTTGTGTTTTACCGATGGTACGGAAAACAGCTTCGCTCTGGATAGACCCCGCGGAATCCCATTGGTAGTATGTCTGCGTGTCTATGGGAGTCCGCTTCAGGGTAGGTGCATATGGTCTTAACCTGAGACTTGCATCGCTAGTACTTGCGACAATCGGTAGACTTTAGTTTTGGTCGTCCAGGGCTTTAACAGGTTCTGTGTACACCTCTTCTAGGTTTATCGGGAATCGTAGTGTATTGGGTGTGATTTCAAGACGGAAGTATCACTTCAGACATATGGAGATGATGATCGCGCAGGATACAGAACTAGTACTCTATAATGGTTGCAACCATCGGGATAATATGACAAGGTCAGGATTATCCGATTCAAAGAGACTAGTTGATTGATGTCTGATATATGTATCGTACGGGGCAGACACATCTCCAGCCCCAGGCCTTACATGTGATCATCCGATACTGGATCAATATACACAATACTACGGTATACTACGCCTGTTATAGATCTTATATTCCAGTAAGAATATTTCTAGAGAATTGGGTAGACATGGCGTTTTGCTATAGGCTAACCTTGTCTTGTAAATCGGTAAAAACGTAGTATTTGGTACGTACGTGTTCGGATAGTTCGACAACCGGATTTACTGCCAACATATCTAGAGGTCTCTTGGGTCGCTTCCCGAAGATTCACCAATGACATATGATTCGAACTCAATTAATCTTGGATTAATTGCGGAGAGACTTTATCTTGGATAAAGTACTATTCAAAGAGAGAGAAAGATTAATTTAGAATTAATCGTCAAAATTATTATATTCGATATAATAATCGAAATTCGATTTCGACGCGAAATTAAAATTAGATTTTAATTCGGGCAAACGAGTTAATTTAGAATTAATTCCTTAGCGACGTAAATAATAATTTCGCTAGGCGCAATTATTTATTTAAATTCGATTTAATTAACGTCGCGACGAAAGTTCGGTATTTTGGAAATATCGAACCCGAACGCGTGAGTACACGTGGGCCCACTTTCATTTGGAAACGTGTGGGGCCCACATGACACATGTCATTATATGCATTATTTAATTGTTAATACATTGCATGGTGATAGTGTACAATACACTCAATGGTATTACATGGAAATTGAGTGTTTGACACTCTAAGCCATTGCATGATTTGTGTCATAAGTTTATTATTAATTTAATAAATATTATGGCATAAATATAAATTGATTTTTGTAACAAAAAATCATAACACTCTCTCCCTCTCATGACCGAAACTGGACTGCAGTTTTGGCTCTCCATTTTTCTTCCATTTTCTTAAGAACTTTGTGAAGAAAGTGTATAAGTTTAGAACTTAATACACATCTTTGGCTAGCACCATCAAGGGATCATACAAAGGTGTTATGGGAAACTAATCTTTGAGCTTGGAGTGATCAACAAAGCTTGGAGCTTCTTTTCTTACCTTGGCCGAATCATCCAAAGCACAAAGGAGGTGGTTTTATTTCATCAACGCATCCGCATTCCGATCTTTGTGAGTATGATTCCGCCATACTTCATTATTGTTCATTCATTTATATATATTTGTTTGCTCTTTTGATCTTGGGACATGGATTAGAATTTCCAACAATGGTATCATTGAGCTTAAAGAGCATGAAAATATATTAGGGTAATATTTGGGCAAAATTGATTGAAGCATGATTTGATGATTTTGATTGATTAAGTATGCTTAAATGTATGTTACATTATGTTATACATTATCAATTTCATGAAAAATAAATTGGATTAATTTTTCCCCTCTTGGAGAGGCTTGGCCGAATACTACCTAGACCATGGAGATGATGATTTGTTGTTTATAAGATCATTGGATGACTTTAAACGAACATAAAATGACGATTTGTGATTCGATTGGATTGAAAACGAAATCGGTAATTTTTCATCACCTTGGCCGAATGCATGGAAGAAGATTAGGGACTTGATTTTTTGATTAAATAATGTTGGACATGTATTTAAGATAAAAATATGATTAATGGATTAATTTGATATTTTGGAAATATTGATTTAAAGGATTAATCATGACATTACACTTTAATTAATTAAGTTATAAAATTTGGAATTTTAAAATTTGATTAATTGGGCTTAATTTTGAATTGGGCCTAAAACTATTATATTTGGACATAATGGGCTTGGTTGGACCAAGTAGGTTTGGGCAAATTGGATTGGATCCAAAAATGGGCCTAAATCACTCCATTAAGTCCAAATGTAATAAATGGGCTTTTATGTTTAATTGGGCCTTATGGGCTTGATATTGATTTTTATGGCAAATGAGGGTGATTCCTTATTGGGCTTGGAAATTGGGTTTGACCCACATTGACCAAGGCCCAAGCCTAATGAAATCAATTGAAAGCCCATCGGACTTTAATTAAACGGACATTGGATGTTGATTGGGCTTTGAGACCCGATAGAATTAGATTTGGAATCTAAGTCATAAAAGCACAATAAAAGTGTAAATATTTAATTTGGAATTAAATATAAGGATTAGTATTGAATACGACTTAAATTGGATTTGACGAGTAGTTCGATATAATTCATGAATTCGTACTACAAGTACTTATTCTCAAAAACGAGTTGGACTCGCGCAAATGCAAACAATTGTTTGAACATTGTATTGTCACCTAATTAAAGACTAATTAATTGGATTTGATTGGTTGTATAACATGCCTTGAATGAATGAATGTGGATGTAATGTATGAATAGTGTATATCGGATGGATATTAGAAGGGAAGGGTAATTTTAGAAATTATTGTAAATTCAGAATTTATTAATTGGACCTGCGTGTCCAGCCTTTCTCTTATTATCTCTTTGTATTCTCTTCTCACCTAATTCCCCTCAATGTAAATGAGGTTTCTCTTATTGTATTATGTAATTGGGTAGAAGTAGAATAGTGTTAGCCGGGGAGAGGAAAGGGAGTGATTTGTTCTAGGAACAAATTGTTATATATCCATCCGCATATCACTATTATTTTACTTTACGCGCTTTATGATGTTTTAGAAGCATGCTTAAGGGTGTATGATGATGAGACCTAACAAAGATAAATTAATTGGTTGCCAATTACACGAAAATCCCTCAAACAATATTAAGCGATTTTCCTTCTGTTGAGTGATTCTTTCTCAAGATCCGAAATTGGCATTGGTTTGTTGGCCAAAGTCAAGACCTTTGTCAATTGAGGATGTGTTTGAATCATGAGAGTTTTGTTCCATATCGGTGTCTTGTCCAAGTTGTGGTTTGTTGGCCAAAGTCAAGATCACTTCTTGTCCATCGACATTGATTACGAAACTTTCCATGTCAATGGGTCCCGCTTAACTGGAATCATTAAGTTTGTTGTGCCAAAGCCAAGACTTAGTTGATTTAGAGGAAATGGTTAGGAAAATGTATTGGATACATTGACATATGTATTAGATATATATGTTTCGGACTTGGATGTCCACCTACCGGATCTAGGAATTGGATGGGATCCAATTGATCTTCGAGATCTACCTAGTTAAATATCATACAACTTGTTGGCCAAAGTCAAGGTTGTGTGTTATTTAACGGGATCCTAGCCCACTAGGAAATTGGATTTCCCGAGTACTCGACAGAGGGTTAGAGACTTGTAGAAAATAGTGGGAGGCTAGTATTGAATTTGCAATTTCATTCAGATACTTAGCTTTACGCGCTTACAAAATTTATTTCGTCAATATTTTAACATTAGTTGGACTAATAAAATGTTATTTTTCTTGTAACAGTTTGACTGTACCCATATATCGTTAACTAGATAGTTGGACTATCGTAGTTGAGATGGCTAGCAAGGTAAATGTCCGAGACATCATCATGGGTGACAATGTCTTTAAGGGGACAAACTTCGCTGATTGGGAAATGAACCTAAGGATAGTCCTTGGGGCTGAGAGGATGTTGTATACTATACAAACACCTCTCCCGCCTAAGCCCACTGATCCACTTGAGCTTGAGTTATGGAAAACTCACAGCAGTGATTGTGACACAGCTCAGGCTATTATGTTAGCTTCTATGACTCAACACTTTCGTCGCCAGAATAGGGACTTGGATCCTTATAATATGATGGCTAGACTTCGAGATCTCCACCGCTCCAACAAGCGGATGGAAAGGTATGAGTTGGTGAAGAAACTGTTCCGCGCCCGAATGACTGAAGGCGCATCAGTTGAGGCCCACGGGGCTCAAATGATCGCCGATATTGATGAGTTGGCCAATATGGGAATAGTCTTGGAGGCTGAGCTGACTATAGATATGATCTTGCAGTCACTTCCTGATACTTGGAAACAAATCATAATCAACTACAAGTTGATGGATACAGATGACACTCTTGGAGAGCTGTTATCCGTCTTGAAGGAGTCTGAAAAAGAACTCCTAAAAGGGGGCAAGCGCGAGGCGCACTATGCATCGACCTCTCAGGGGCCAAAGGCTGGGCTTAAGGCAACTGGAGGGGTGAGGAAGAGGAAACATAAGAACAAGGGTAAGGGCAAGATGCCGATAGCTTCTGGGAAGCCGAGGAACAAGTCACAAGACATATGCCTTAACTGCGGCAAAAGAGGTCACTGGAAGCGTGACTGCCGCATGAACAAGGCGATCAAAAGGGAGATCAAGGCGGGCAAGGCACCGACCTCTGGTATGTTTGTTATTGAAATAAACATGGCTACTTCTAGTTTTAAAAATTGGATTTTTGATTCTGGTTGTGGTTCTCATATATGTACTGATGTGCAGGATCTGCAGAACAGCAGGACTCTGGCTTCAGGGGAGATTGATCTACGAGTTGGAAACGGAACTCCTGTTGCTGTTTTGGCCGTGGGCACTTTTGTATTAGAACTGCCCTCGGGGCATGTACTTAAACTAAATGACTGTTATTATGTACCTAGTTTGACTAGGAATATTATATCTGTATCTTTGTTAACCCGAAATGGGTACACTTTTGTATTTAGAAACACTGGGTGTTATTTATATAAAAATGATGCAGAAATATGCACTGTAGTTGCAAATAATGGTCTTTATATTTTGAATATAAATGAATCTCCTACATATAAATTAACAAACAAAAGGCTTAAAAAGAGTGATCCAAATGATGAAACTTATATGTGGCATTGTCGTCTGGGACACATTAACAAGACTCGTATATCCACACTTTCGAAGAGTGGGTACTTGGACGGATTTGATCCAAATTCATATGACGTCTGCGAATCTTGCTTATTAGGCAAAATGCCTAAATCACCTTTTAGTGGTAAAGGTGAACGTGCCACTGAACTGTTAGCCCTCGTTCATAGTGACGTTTGTGGGCCCATGTCTAGTCAGGCTAGAGGTGGATATCGATACTTCGTAACCTTTACCGATGATGCATCACGTTACGGTTATGTGTATCTAATGACGCACAAGTCGGAAACTTTTGAGAAATTCAAAGAGTTTCGACACGAAGTTGAAAAACAAACAGGCAAGAGTATTAAGACATTACGGTCGGACCGTGGTGGCGAATACTTAAGTAATGAGTTTCAAGATTGCCTGAAAGAATATGGTATTCTTTCACAGTGGACTCCTCCTGGAACACCACAATTAAATGGTGTGCCCGAACGGAGAAACCGTACCTTGTTGGATATGGTAAGGTCGATGATGAGTCGTACTGAGCTGCCAATTTCCTTCTGGGGATATGCATTATACAATGCAGTTCTTATTTTGAATAAGGTTCCGTCAAAGTCTGTTGAACAGACACCATATGAGATATGGACAGGTAAGAAACCGGGTTTCTCATTCCTGAAGATTTGGGGTTGCTGGGCATACGTTAAACGTTTGGAAGGTACCAAACTTGAACCCAAATCAGATAAATGCCTATTCGTTGGATATCCTAGGGAAGAAAGTAGAACTCGATGAAAGTCGTAGTGATACTGTTCTTGGCAATGAATTATCAACGGAACATGAACAGTCCATCTGGGATGAGACTGAACCACAATCTTCAAATACACAAGGACCGCGTAGGTCGGAGAGAGTCAGGGTAATACCTGAGAGGTATGGATTCCTGATCTCACCTCACGTAGATATTAATCTTATTGAGGATACTGAACCGGCTACGTATGAGGAAGCGATACAAGGTATCGAATCCGCTTTATGGCAAGAAGCCATGAAGGCCGAAATGGATTCCATGTATACCAACCAAGTTTGGACACTGGTTGATACACCAGGAGGCGTAAAGCCTATCGGATGCAAATGGGTCTTCAAGAAGAAGACTGACATGGATGGCAACGTACAAACGTACAAAGCTAGGCTTGTAGCGAAGGGATATCGTCAACGACTTGGAGTTGATTATGACGAAACCTTCTCACCCGTTGCCATGATTAAATCCATTCGGATAATGCTTGCAATAGCTGCATATTACGATTACGAAATATGGCAGATGGACGTTAAAACCGATTTCCTTAACGGAAACCTTTCGGAGGATGTTTATATGCAACAGCCTGACGATTTTATCGTACCTAGACTTGCAAACAAGGTTTGTAAGTTAAATCGGTCCATTTATGGACTGAAGCAAGCATCGCGGTCATGGAACCAACGTTTTGATGAGATCATAAAAGAATATGATTTCATTCAAAACGAAGATGACCCTTGTGTATATAAGAAGGTTAGTGGGAGTGCACAGACTTTTATTGTCCTTTATGTCGACGATGTATTGCTTATCGGCAATGACATTCCCATGTTAACGTCGGTGAAAGCTTGGCTTTCATTGAAATTCTCCATGAAAGATCTGGGAGAAGCAGCTTTTATTCTAGGAATAAAGATCTACCGGGATAGATCTAGAAAGCTACTTGGACTCTCCCAGAGTACATATATTGATAAAGTGTTGAAGAGATTCAGCATGGATCAGTCCAAGAGGGGACTGTTACCAATATCACATGGCGTTTATCTATCAAGGGACATGTGTCCTAAAACACAAGATGAGAGAGACAACATGAGTCGGACTCCGTTCGCCTCGGCAGTCGGATCGATCATGTATGCCATGATATGTACACGACCTGATGTTTCCCATGCTTTGAGCATGTGCAGTCGATATCAGGCCGATCCAGGTAAAGATCACTGGATGGCGGTTAAGAGTATCCTTAAGTATCTTAACAGAACTAAGGATGCTTTCTTAATCTATGGAGATGGAGAACTTGAGGTATCTGGGTATACCGATGCAAGTTTCCAAACCGACAGAGACGACTTTAAGTCGCAATCTGGGTACATATTTTGTTTGAATAACGGAGCAGTGAGCTGGAAATCTTCCAAGCAAGATATTGTTGCCGATTCAACAACTGAAGCGGAGTACATTGCAGCAGCTGAAGCAGCAAAAGAGGCAGTTTGGATCCGTAAATTCCTAATTGGATTGTGACAATAGCGGGGCTATAGCACAGGCTAAGGAACCAAGGTCTCATCAACGATCCAAACATGTTCTTCGACGATTCCATCTGATTCGAGAGATTATACATCGTGGCGATGTGAAGATCGAAAAGATCGCATCAGAGGATAATATTGCAGATCCGCTGAAGAAGGCTATTCCTCGGGAAAAGTTTGAGCAACATGTACATAGTTCAGGTATTAGATGCTTGAGTGACTAGCTATAGGCCAAGTGGGAGATTGTTAGACAGTTATGACCCATAGCGTCACTATTTTGTAAATGATATTGTATTATTGTACAAAATTAACTATGTAGTAATGAAATTGCCTTTCACCGTTTTGTAATTTATTTACTTTGATATATAAATGGTAAAAGTCCCTATGATTAATTCCGGATTGAGATGATATGAGACAGTATCAATCCATAAAGGTTTAATCATTAAATATCCCTAGTCGTAGTATTATCGAGATTGGACATCGATAATGCGGAATAGACTAGTACTGCACTTGTGCGTGTTGTGAGGGCACAACAGCATAGTTCTCATATATTTGAGTATTGGATATTTATGCAAGTGCGGTAGGAGGTTGTGTTTTACCGATGGTACGGAAAACAGCTTCGCTCTGGATAGACCCCGCGGAATCCCATTGGTAGTATGTCTGCGTGTCTATGGGAGTCCGCTTCAGGGTAGGTGCATATGGTCTTAACCTGAGACTTGCATCGCTAGTACTTGCGACAATCGGTAGACTTTAGTTTTGGTCGTCCAGGGCTTTAACAGGTTCTGTGTACACCTCTTCTAGGTTTATCGGGAATCGTAGTGTATTGGGTGTGATGTCAAGACGGAAGTATCACTTCAGACATATGGAGATGATGATCGCGCAGGATACAGAACTAGTACTCTATAATGGTTGCAACCATCGGGATAATATAACAAGGTCAGGATTATCCGATTCAAAGAGACTAGTTGCTTGATGTCCGATATATGTATCGTACGGGGCAGACACATCTCTAGCCCCAGGCCTTACATGTGATCATCTGATACTGGATCAATATACACAATACTACGGTATACTACGCCTGTTATAGATCTTATATTCCAGTAAGAATATTTCTAGAGAATTGGGTAGACATGGCGTTTTGCTATAGGCTAACCTTGTCTTGTAAATCGGTAAAAACGTAGTACTTGGTACGTACGTGTTCGGATAGTTCGACAACCGGATTTACTGCCAACATATCTAGAGGTCTCTTGGGTCGCTTCCCGAAGATTCACCAATGACGTATGATTCGAACTCAATTAATCTTGGATTAATTGCGGAGAGACTTTATCTTGGATAAAGTACTATTCAAAGAGAGAGAAAGATTAATTTAGAATTAATCGTCAAAATTATTATATTCGATATAATAATCGAAATTCGATTTCGACGCGAAATTAAAATTAGATTTTAATTCAGGCAAACGAGTTAATTTAGAATTAATTCGTTAGCGACGTAAATAATAATTTTGCTAGGCGCAATTATTTATTTAAATTCGATTTAATTAACGTCGCGACGAAAGTTCGGTATTTCGGAAATATCGAACCCGAACGCGTGAGTACACGTGGGCCCACTTTCATTTGGAAACGTGTGGGGCCCACATGACACATGTCATTATATGCATTATTTAATTGTTAATACATTGCATGGTGATAGTGTACAATACACTCAATGGTATTACATGGAAATTGAGTGTTTGACACTCTAAGCCATTGCATGATTTGTGTCATAAGTTTATTATTAATTTAATAAATATTATGGCATAAATATAAATTGATTTTTGTAACAAAAAATCATAACACTCTCTCCCTCTCATGACCGAAACTGGACTGCAGTTTTGGCTCTCCATTTTTCTTCCATTTTCTTAAGAACTTTGTGAAGAAAGTGTATAAGTTTAGAACTTTAATACACATCTTTGGCTAGCACCATCAAGGGATCATACAAAGGTGTTATGGGAAACTAATCTTTGAGCTTGGAGTGATCAACAAAGCTTGGAGCTTCTTTTCTTACCTTGGCCGAATCATCCAAAGCACAAAGGAGGTGGTTTTATTTCATCAACGCATCCGCATTCCGATCTTTGTGAGTATGATTCCGCCATACTTCATTATTGTTCATTCATTTATATATATTTGTTTGCTCTTTTGATCTTGGGACATGGATTAGAATTTCCAACAATTTTTCCTTCTTGATCGCCTATGAGAGAGGAAGAAATTTCCACATTATAAGTTTGTTCATCTCCAAGAAATGCATTCTTCAATCATTCTAGCAAAGTCGTCAATTCCAAATTGGATGGTTTCTCATGTTTTTATTTTTCCAGTGTTCTCAGTTCCTCAAAATTTTGATTCTCTCAATCATCTTCCAGTACCTGTGTAGAATCAAGTAAAAAATCATTAGTCCAAGAAAATTAGCTATACAAATTTATGTAGGATCAGATAAACTCCTCTGAATATATTCCTCCATAATTGGTTCAATTAGTTACATGCTCTCGTCTTCACTATCGTCATCGTATGGTTGTTTGCACATGTTAAAAATATTAAGCTTTAACTTCATATTGCCAAAGGACAAATTCATGAATTGGCTTATATCTGTCTGCTACATATTGTGTTTCCAAGACAATAAAATCCACAGGATATATGAATTTATCGACTTGTAATAACACATCTTTCACAATTCTTTTTGGTACCTTGATTGATCTATCGGCAAGTAAAAGAGTAGTTGAAGTTGGTTTTAACTTGCCACTATTTAATTGTTGGTAAACCGAAAATGGAAGTAAATTTATACTGGCTCCAAGATCAAGCAAAGCATGTTCAATTTTTTGATTTCCAATATTATATGAAATAGTTGGACAACCAGGGTCTTTGTATTTTAATGCATTATTTATTGAAAGAATTGCCTGTTCAGCTAGAAAAGCTTTATTTCTTACCTGATGTTTCTTTTAACGTTGCATAAGTCTTTCAGAAATTTGGTATAATATGGTATCTATTGGATGACATCTAACAAAGGAATATTGACCTTTACCTATTTGAATATTTCATAAATCTCTGGGGAATGGTTCAATTTCTTTATTTTTAATGCTTGAGGAAATGGAGGTGCATGAAAAAAATTGTTATCATCAACGATAGGCAATGGTTCATCAACCTATTCCTTATCTTCTGAATCTGATTTATTTTCAGCTTAGCGAGATTCAAGAATAGGTCTGTGGATGACCTTACCACTGCAAAGAGTAATAACATATTTGACATGGTCTATATGTTGACTACCAGAACTACCATCGTGAGGGTTTTGATGACTCTTGGGGTTTGGCTGTGGTTGTGCAGGAAACTTCATTTTCTCATTAATTGTCAATGCATATGTGATTTTGGAGAAAGTATCTTTTAGATCAATCAATGTTTGCACATTTTGATTATTGATGGCTTCCTGTTTCTCAATGAATGCATGCAAGGTATATTTAAGGGTTTTCCTAGGTGATGGGACATATGGTGCATAATTCTATGAGTTTTGGAAATTTTGGTGTACCTGGGTAGGTTTTTGCAATGGTTGTGCTTGATTATCATTCTTTCAATTGAAGTTTAGATGGTTTCTCCAACCAGAATTGTAGATTTGGTCTCTTGAAAGTGTTTATGGAACTGACTTGGTCATGGGGACATTCATGTAAGGCTAGTAAGGTTGGGCAAACTTGTGTGACATGTTCATTTGAATTACAGATTTGACATGTGACTTATTGAATTGACTTGACATGATCACTCTTCCTCGACATTTTTAGCTAGAGATGCATATTTAGCATAAAAGTCATGGTCTTCCCTAAGGTTAAACATACCTCTACCAAATGGATGTGGTTTTACAGATGACTCATAAGTGTCAACTGTGTCCCATTATTGTGCATTCTCTGATATGTCTTATAGGTAATTTAGTGCATCTTCGTGATTTTTATCCTTAAACTCACCATTACACATTATTTCCCTATTTGTCTACCTTGGGGTGTTAAACCCTTGTAAAAGTAGGCAACCAACCTCCATGTTTCAAACCCGTGATGTGGACAAACATTCAATGTCTCTTTAAATCTCTCCCAACATTGGTACAGTGTTTCTCCCGACTCTTGTGTAAAAGTTGTGATTCTTCTTTTAAAGGAGTTTGTCCTGTGAGGGGGAAAGAATTTTTTCATAAACTGCTCTTGTAAATCATCCCATGTTCTGATGGATCCTGACCTATGGTTATGCAACCAAATTTTAGCTTTATCCTTTAAAGGGAAAAACGTGAGTCGAATTATATTCATACTGCAATTTTGGTCTATGCAAGTGTTATATACCTCTTCAAATTCCCTTAAGTGCTGATAAGAATTTTCGGATTCTAGACCGTGGAATGTGGGTAAAAGTTGGATGATACCTGACTTAAAATAGAAACGTGTTGCATCTGGAGGAAAAACAATGCAATATGGTGATCCTGTCCTAGTAGGATTCATGAATTGTCTGAGTGTCCTAAAATGATTAAGATTTCCATGCTGATATTCGTTGTCTTCCTGATCAACTGGATTTTCAACTCGGGTAGGTGGATTTTCATTTTTGTTCTCGGCCATTTTAACTGACAATGAAGGTGATGAAGACGCTTTATTTAATCTACAGCTACATGATCGAGACCAATGTTTCATGCAACCTAAATACACACTATATGCTAAAATTTAAAAAATACAAATACAATACTTACAGAAGGAAAAATAATAAACAAGTGAAAGAAAGAAAATAAAATTAAAATAATTGACAAAAAAATACAAATATAGTGATTAAAAAATTAGATACATAAAATACAAAATAAAAAAATAAAAAAGAAAAAAAAATATAAGGATTAAATTATTATTTTATCTACTAATTTATATTTCCCGGCAACAACGTCAAAAACTTGACACACTCAAAAAGTAGTTCTTTACTCCCAAGTATAAGAGTGTCGAAGTAATAAAATAATTCGGTAAGTCCGGGGTCGATCCACAAAGAATAAATTTAGTAAAACAAAATAACAATTCGAGTGAAAAAAAAATGTTGGATTTGTTTGAAGTGATGAAAAATTTTAAATTGAACTGCAACAATAAATTAAAATGCTGAGACTAGGAGATCCACTCTTAATATTTCAAATATAGAGAAATCTTAATTTTTATAGTATACAAATTGTCATAATACCTAGTTAATTTACTTCATCAATTAATTATGCCAAAACATATAAAACCAGTCATAAAGGCGGTGATAACATTTGTCTATAACAAGTCCAGTTAGGTACTCAATTATGTCAAATAAATAAAACTCGCCATAAAGGCGGTAACAAAGTTTGTCAATAATTATTCCAGATTTAAATTACTTATTCAGATTACAATTTATTTATTATAATATAAATAATATCAATCTATATTCTCATATTAAGAGCTTCAATCTTTACCCTAACAAGATGAAATTAGCTACTCATGATTTGAAGAAAAACATGCATAATTTTACTACCGAAAGAAAAATAAATTACAAGAAAGTTTAAAAATTAAAACATACAATACACACTTCTCAAATTCTACAAGAGAACTTTAAAAGAAAGCATGAAGAAAAATGAGAGGTGAACACCTCTATTTATAGTAGAATTGTTCATCTCTCAATTATTAATTACAACTTTTTAAATCAAATACAAATAACAAACTTTTACTAATTTATTTTTTCCTTTTCCTTTTTTGACTTTTTTTTCTTTTGTTGATAAATTTACAAATATGATCACAATCTACCTAAAATGGATTATGACATTTCAACTTTTATTATTTTTTTTATTTTTTACTTTTTTTTTTAATAATTAAAATTACATGCAACACATATTGATGTCTTCACTAATTTCGACCTTGAAAACCTCAGAACTAGAAAATCTTACAAACAGTAAAGTTGTAGATATTTGAGTCTTCTTTCATCTGGAACTGAAATCGCCTCAATCCGATATCGGAGTAAAAAGTTATATTTGAGTCTTCTTTCATCTGGAACTGGAATCGCCTCAATCCGATATCAGAGTAAAAAGTTATGGCCAAATTACGAAAATTACGAAAAGTTGTAATTTTCGAAATTGTACACTGTTAGAACGCTCTTTCAAGTTTCCGGCCTCCAAAATCCAAATGTCACGTCTATTTTTCTAGTTATGCATCCAATGCATTATTTCACCTACATAAGAAATAAAAATCACAATAAAAAATATATAAAATATAAATTTAATTATTATTTTACAAATGTGCTAAATTAATGAGATTACTGAAATTATAAGTGAAAATGATCAGTTTATCTTTTATTAAGTGTACATTTTTTAATGTTCATCACTAGGTATTCATTTTACGTCTTCGCGATCTTCGTCCACTCCGGCGATCCTTTTTCCCTCTGCTATTGTTTCCTTTCTTTTGCTAGGACCCACTTCACCATTTCCTTCTGCCTTCCTCTCTAACTTCTCCATCTTCTCCACTATAACCTTCATGAAGGCCTAGGTTGCTTCCCTTTCTTTTCGAGCTTCTTCCCTCTCACTCCCTATGGTTTCTTCCATTTTCTCCATCCACTCCGTCGTCAAAGCCTCTGAAGATCTATGGTTTTCGTCTCATGTCATCGCCTTAGTGTGTTTGCTGCTTCTTGCACTGTTCCCCACAGACGGCGCCAACTATTGATGGTTGTTTTTCGTTCCTGGGGCAATTCGGGAAAATCACTTCTCGAACAAAACCTCCCTCAAATAATGAATTTGTTTGGTTTGTTGGGAACCAAAAGCAAACTCGGTAGACAAACAAGAAAACATGCAGATACGAGCATAGGATTTAACGTGGTTTGGCGGAATAGATCCAACTTACGTCCACGGGTGCAAAAGAAATCAAATCTTTTATTATGAACTCGGGTCAGACCGACCTGCTCTTTCTCTCTCCCTTAAGCTTTTTTTTCTCTTTTACAAGTTGTATGAATGCTTAGAATCAAAATAGTCAACTTATTACAATGAATTTTCAACCCCTTTATATAGTGCACCTATACACACTATTCTGTCAACTCGTGATTTCACCCGCGTTATCAAGTTATCATTGCGTTGGCTCTCTTCACTGTATAGTGATCACCTTCCTCGGGTGTATGTGATTGTGCCTCAGTTGGCTCTCCCCGAGCCCCCTTCTCAGTGTTCTTCAAAGCCAAAACCGGCATCCTCAGGCCGGTCTTCAAATGTGGGAGAATATGAGCCTTGGGCCTGGATCATCTGTTGGTAAAATTTAGTGTCATCAAACAGTAATATAACTTGCAAACAAACAGATCAAAACAGCAAAAGTAGATCTAGATGCATGAAACCCTAAAACCAGAAAATCTTTAAACAAACCAGAAAATGGAGAATACAGAGTTGTCCAAGTCGAGATGATCTCTGTCCTTAAGAACTTATTGGCTCCGTCACAGGTGCTTTACGGATTCGTTTTGCCAACGTTCTCCCAGGATTACTTGGATTCTTCTTGTTCAAGGTGCACTCCTTAACAAGTATGCGAACTTGGAATCAATGGTGAATCTCTCTCAAAACAAGGAAAACATAAATGCCTTTAAAGTTGGTGTATTTCTGTATATGTCTTTTTTCCATATATAATATTGGAATTAAAGCCTTCTTATATAAGGCATGGAGGGGTGCCAATAGGGCACCCCTTGGGGTGGGTTGCAACCCTCCAAGGATTGCAACCTCCCATACACCCCTAGGGAATTCCAATAATATACATATCCATATACATCTCATATTTAATGAATTTTGAGGAATTTACAACATCATCATCCTCGCAAGGAGCTTGAACCCTTATCTTGATAAGCGAAATCTTCTTAATACCCTTCTCCATATTTCAAATTTTCTCGGGTCCGGAAATCACCATTGTAATGTTGGCATCAATTTAATTAAAGCTGTTTGCACAAGAACTTTCGCTCTCTGTTAGAACTCTATGTCTGCGTTTCTCTTCCCTCGGCGAAAGGGACGAACAGTGGTTCTGTTTTGACTGCTCGTGTCGTGTTCTGTGTATCGTTGCTTCGTGTCGTTATTAGCAGACAACACAATTGGTGTTTGCAAATAAAATAAAACTTGTTTTAGAAAAAGAAAAAAAATAATATTGGAAAAAAAAATATCGGACAAAATCTATTTCATTATTACATCCTTCAAATTTTTTTAATAAATATGATATTAATTTTTTTATCATTTAAAACAGTTCACGTCAAATATATAATTTTTTAAACAAAGAAAAGCGTATAGTTTATAATGATTGAATTATAAGAAAATAAATAAATAAAAAATAGATTTAAATTTTACTCATTCTCTATCTTTTTTAAAATTAAAAAAAAAATTACTTATCACCACACTTTGTGCGAGTTCAGCATACAATTTAAGTATTGATCATGTAAATATTCTGAATCTTGTCGGTTTTATAGTTTGAATGAGATAATTGGAAATCAAATAATATTTATAATCATGTGTACAAAAGCTAATAGTCAGAGTTTACATCCTAAACCATAGTAAATAATAAAAAATTCATGAAATAAAAAACTTATAAAAATAATTCAAAATAAAATAACAAATAAAAATATATCTGAAATCCAGAAAATTGGCTATGTTTTGTGAGTTGCTACTATTTAAGTTTCTTATTTTAATAGGATATTATATTTTTATATAATTTTTTTTTAATAATTTATTATTTTAATTTTATAATTTAATAATAAAAATATTAATTATAGAGATTAGATGTCACGTATATTCTTTATTTTAATAGAAGATTATACTATATCTTCTTATTATAATAGGTAATAAAAAAAAATTAATTGTAGAGATTAAGTTCATGTGATGCTATTAGAAAGTTTAAAAATATTTAACTTATATATATATATATTGCTGGATTATCTATGATATTATTCAAAAATTAATCTGAAAGTATAATATATTTTCTTGTTATAATAAGGTTATTATTTAATAGATTTATTAATTTAATTTTATAATTTAATAGTATTTTTTTAATTATAATATGATAGTATAATATGTTTTCTTGTTATAATAGGGTTTTTATTTAATAATTTAATAATTTAATAGTTTTTTAATTATAATACGATAATATAATATATTTTCTTATTAAAATATAATTCTTATAAAATTATAAAATTATAATATGTATTTTTATTGTAATATATATTTATTTAATACAAAAATAATTGTAAAGATATATTAATTTTATAATTTAATAATAACAAATTAAGTTTAGAGGTTAATTGTAGAGATTAACTGCCACAAATATTTTTATTTTATTTTAATGAGAGATTATAATATATTTTCTTATTATAAGAGATTTCTTTATTATAATTTTATAATTTAATAATAATAAATTAAAATATTAATTAATTAATTAAATTAATAGATTTCTTACTTTAATAGTATATTATGTTTTTATATTGTAATAGGTTTCCTATGTTAAAAATTTATTATTTTAATTTTATAATTTAATAATAAAAAATAATTTTAGAGATATTTTAATTTTATAATTTAATAATAAAAAATCAATTGTAGAGATTAGGTTAATTATAAATAATTTAATAGTATTTTTTATTTTAATATGATTGTCTAATATGTTTTCTTGTTATAACAGAATTGTTATAAAATTATAATATGTATTTTTATTGTAATATGATTTTTATTTAATAGATTTATTAATTTTATTTTATAACTTTAATATGAAATCGTCATGTGGCGCAATAAGGAAGCTTAAATTAATATATTTCTTATTTTAATAGTAGGTTATGTTTTTATATTGTAATGAGTTTTTTATGTTAATAATTTAATATTTTAATTTTGTTGACGGCTGATTTTGGTCTCAGGGGTAATATGAGAATATGACTCCCGAGACAATCCTCCATCAATAGTGAATTTGTTTGGTTATGGGGGACCAAAAGCAAACTTAGCAAAAAGATAAATAATACGCCAATCGACAAGGAGATTTAACGTGGTTCGGCGGATCTTGGTCCGACCTACATCCACGGGCATAAAAAGGATGATACTTTTATTACTGAGATATGCTTCTCCGATATCTCTTGTGTTTACAGGTCTGATCGTAATGATCTGATCTTGACTCTCCCATTGATTCTGATCTCAACTCCCCACTTTCAACTTGTTACTTTTTTTACCTCTCTTACACCCACTCTACCCTCCTATTTATAATGGTGAAGAAATCATATTCCTATTTGTACAAGAATTTCCTAGTTGAAACAATTTCATTTTCCCATAAGGATTCATAGTCAAAACTATTCCATTTTCCCATAAGGATTCCTAATTAAAACTACCTTTACTTCCTTTGTCCTACTAGGACACTAACTTATTAGTTTACCCCATGAAGGTAGGATAACTTGTCATCTTATCCGTAAAAATAGGATGCATTATCTTCCTGAGCACGCCTCGCCATGTGCTCGGTCTTCATGAGGTCGGTCATAATGGTTATTTGAACTGAGAATGCCGCTGTCGATCTGATAATTGCCCGGTCATCTGAACCAAAGTGCTCGGTTACCGATCATAAAGTGCTCGGCCCCTAACTCATGTGGTCGGGTCGGTATTAATGATCTCGATCAATAAGGGAATTTACCCTTTTACCCATCCCGTGCTGCTTAAATATCATAGTGCTTAAAAACACCATCAACATCTATCCCCTAGTTCTCGGTAACAACGAGTTTGCGAGTTGATGCCGGGAACTATAAAAAAAGTTGGTGTGCCGATGAATCCGTCGGTGGTCACTCCAGGAACAGCAAAGAAAAATGTCTTGGCTGCAAATCTGGTCTTTCCTGCCACTTTCATGTGCTCAGTCAACGATGATCCCGATATCTACCCGTGGAGCAAATGCTTTGCCCTTATGCTGATGACGATCGACTCGGTGGGACGTAACCCGACCCCGAGCTGAGAAGAACATTTAGTTCTGGGGGAATGTCACATCCTCAGACTAATAGAGGACGGCTCGGTGGGACGTAACCCGACCCCGAGCTAAAAGAAAGACTTGGCTCGGGGGAATGTTACATCCCCAGTCCAAAGAAGCCGACTCGGTGGGACGTAGCCCGACCCCGAGCTAAAAGAAAGACTTGGCTCTGGGGGAATGTTACATCCCCAGTCCAAAGAAGCTGACTCGGTGGGACGTAACCCGACCCCGAGCTGAAAGAAAGACTTGGCTCTGGGGGAATGTTACATCCCCAGTCCAAAGAAGCCGACTCGATGGAACGTAGCCCGACCCCGAGCTAAAAGAAAGACTTGGCTCTGGGGGAATGTTACATCCCCAGTCCAAAGAAGCTGACTCGGTGGGACGTAACCCGACCCCGAGCTGAAAGAACATTTGGCTCTGGGGGAATGTCACAACCCCAGACCAATAGAGCCGACTCGGTGGGATGTAACCCGACCCCGAGCTGAAAGAACAAGCGGCCTCAGCGGGACGAAATCCAGCCCCGAGCCGAATAAACAAGCGGCCTCGGCGGAACGAAATCCAGCCCCGAGCCGAATAACCAAGCAGCCTCGGCGACGAAATCCAGCCCCGAGCCGAATAAACAAGCGGCCTCGGCGGAACGAAATCCAGCCCCGAGCCGAATAACCAAGCAGCCTCGGCGGAACGAAATCTAGCCCCGACCCGAATAAACAAGCGGCCTTGGCGAAACGAAATCCAGCCCCGAGCCGAATAACCAAGGAGCCTCGGCAGAACGAAATCCAGCCCCGAGCCGAATAAACAAGTGGCCTCGGCGGAACGAAATCCAGCCCCGAGCCGAATAACCAAGCGGCCTCGGCGGAACGAAATCCAGCCCCGAGCCTAATAAACAAACGGCCTCGGCGGAACGAAATCCAGCCCCGAGCCGAATAACCAAGCGGCCTCGGCGGAACCAAATCCAGCCCCGAGCCTAATAAACAAGCGGCCTCGGCGGAACGAAATCCAGCCCTGAGCCAAATAACCAAGCGGCCTCGGCGGAACGAAATCCAGCCCCGAGACGAAAAAAGACATCGGTCTCGGCGGTACAAGAGCAGACCCGAGCCGGAAAGAAACATCGGTCTCGGCGGTACAAGAGCAGACCCGAGCCGGAAGAAAACATCGGTCTCGGCGGTACAAGAGCATACCCGAGCCGGAAAGAAACATCGGTCTCGGTGATACAAGAGCAGACCCGTGCCGGAAAGAAGCATCGGTCTCGGCGGTACAAGAGCAGACCCGAGCCGGAAAGAAGCATCGGTCTCGGCGGTACAAGAGCAGACCCAAGCCGGAAAGAAACATCGATCTCGGCGGTACAAGAGCAGACCCGTGCCGGAAAGAAGCATCGGTCTCGGCGGTACAAGAGCAGACCCGAGCCGGAAAGAAGCATCGGTCTCGGCGGTACAAGAGCAGACCCGAGCCGGAAAGAAACAATCGATCTCGGCGGTACAAGAGTAGACCCGAGCCGGAAAGAAACATCGATCTCGGCGGTACAAGAGCAGACCCGAGTCGAAAAGAAACATCGGTCTCGGCGGTACAAGAGCAGACCCGAGCCGTAAAACAAATATCAAAACCATTGTATAACAAACAAGCATAATCAAATGTCAACCTAAGATAGAAGATGTCTTACTCACCTTTTTGGGATATGTTGCATTTCTTGCAACTCTACAAGGGTCACTACAAGCAAGGCTCTTCTTAATACATCATCTCTGCACCTCAGCATTCCACGCATCCGACCAGATGACTTCCGCTATCAACTTTGGTCGACCTCAAAAAACTGAATGGTCTATGTACACACTGAGATAGCCTTCTTTCACCAAGTCTTCTACATGCTCCCGCAGGTCTGTGCACCCATTCGTGGCATGTCCCCTTATGTTATGGTAGATACAGTATGCCCTACTATTTCCCTCCTCAATCGGGAACCTCCTCAAATTAAGCTCGGCCAACAGACCTTTATCCTGGATTTTCCGAACTATCTGGTGAAATCCCTGACGATCGGTGATTTCCATCTTCTGCCATCGTCTTATTACGCGAGCTGCTTTTTGTTGAGTTCCCCACAGACGGCGCCAACTGTTGACGGTGGATTTTGGTCTCGGGGCAACGTGAGAATATCACCTCCGAGGTAATCCTCCTTCAATAGTGAATTTGTTTGGTTATGGGGACCAAAGGCAAACTTAACGAGAGACAGATAAACACACCAATCGACAAAGAGATTTAACGTGGTTCGGTGGATTTTGGATCCGACCTACGTCCACGGACAAGAACATGATGGTACTTTTTATTACTCCAATACGCTTCTCAGATCTTTTTGTGTTTACAAATCAGAGCTTGATGATTCTGATCACTGATTTTTTTTTTATGATGCCTTTTACACATACTATGCCCTCCTATTTATAATAACACAGAAATCAGACTCCTATTTGCATAAGAAATCCTAATTGAACTTAGTCTCCTCTCCTTGCAAGGATTCCTAGTCTGATATTCCCTTCTCTTTTCTTATCCCTTTTCGGATTCTGACTTCATTTTCTTGTGAGAGTAGGATAATTCGTTTTATCTTATCCGCAAGAATAGGGTATCGTCATCTTGAACACGTCTTGCCATCTGGTCGGTCTTCATGAGGTCGGTCATGGCAATCTTTTATGCTGAGAGTGTTTCTGCCGACCTTATAGTGCTCGGTCATCCGAATCAAAGTGGTCGGTCTTTACATGTTGTGGTCGGGTCGGCTTTGATGATCTTGACCAGTCAGGGAATTACCCTTCTGTCCTCGTCGTGCTGCCTTAAATGTCATAGTGCCTGAAAACACCATCAACAAATTTTATAATTTAATAACAAAAAATAATTTTAGAGATATTTTAATATATAATTTAATAAAAAAAAAACTAATTGTAGAGATTATGTTAATTGTAAATAATTTAATAGTATTTTTTATTTTACTGAGATTGTCTAATATGTTTTTTGTTATAATAGAATTCTTATAAAATTATAATATGTATTTTTATTTAATAGATTCATTTATTTTATTTTATAAATTTAATATGAAGCTGTCACGTGCAACGATGAGGAGACAGTTTTTATTTTAATGAGATTGTCTAATATGTTTTCTTGTTATAATAAATTTCTTATAAAATTATAATATGTATTTTTATTGTAATATAATTTTTATTTAATAGATTTATCAATTTTATTTTATAACTTTAATATGAAGCATGCACGTGACGCAATGAGGAGGCTTAAAAATATTTAATATATATATATATAGATAAAAGGAAAAAAATCTGCAAAGGTCAATGCTAATTTTTTTAATATTGACAAAAATAAAAATTCAATTAAACTTAATTGTCCTCTCACGCCTTATTATTATTTAGTTTGAGGTTTGTAGACCCGACCGTGGTGGTTTAGAGATTTGAGTTCATGAGAGTTGAATTGATCTAACAATGAATTAGAATAGTAGGGATACACTAATCATAAAATTCAAGCAGATCAAAAGACTTCGGTTTGAATTAAACATAAATCGATTCAGTTGTTATTTTAAAATCGAGCTGATACAATCTGATTTGGATACTCAGTTTAAATTTTTTTTACCCTTGTATTTTTTTTTACTTATTTCACAATCTAAAAACTCTAATCCGATATCATTTTTGCCCTATTTTATTTTATTTTTTTATGATATAAGGTTTGCTAATGTGTAGGTACGTTTTCACGCAATATTTTTCAAAAGCGATAAAAGTGGACATCTAGATTGGTTCGATTTCAATTAAGAAGCATTTTAAACTGACTTTTGTATTGGTACGTGGAAAACCTATCACACAACAGATATTTGTAGCATTATAAACATGGTCATGTGGTTCGTGCATGTAATGTATTATGTTCATGTAAAGTGTCTATGTGTGTTGATCGAGACTCTGATCCTAATATGTAAGTTTTAGAATCATTTTTTTATTTTTTTACATTTAATCAGGCACTGGAATCGGTATACCAATCATAGTACCGATATACCAGTGTAGTAGAGCACTTGACTCAGCCTCTGGTACCAGTATACCGGTGACCATGCATTATGACAAGTATTCTGGAACCGACATGCTTTATACGGGTCTCTATATCGATCATTAAATCAGTCATTGTGCATCGAAAATCTTCGATATTTTGCTTTTGGAATCGGTATACCGGTCACGAGACCGGCATACTGATCCTAGTTAGGTTTATATAAACCTCATCTTCCTCATCTTCATCATTGTTTTTCTTTGTTTTCTCTCATCTCCCCACCTTATTCTGGCCTTGGAATCAAGCTCAAAGCTTAATTTTCAAACATTTTCACGCATCAAACAAAGCAAGTAAGTTCCATAATCTTCGTTTTAACATTTATTTTGCATTTTCCATGGATTTTCCATTCTACAGTTTATGCCAATGTCCATATCTCAAGATTTTTGCATGATTAGGAGGTTAATTATGCTTAGATAGGTACCTAATAACATGATACGTGCATGATTTGAGTTGAATTACATTGTATGCATAAATTGAGCTAAACCCTAGAATTTGAAGGTTTTGTCATATCATGGAAATTAAGATTTGGGTTAATTTCATGATACATGAGATGTTAATCAGTGTTAAGTAAATATGTTAGATGATGTTTAAGTTGTAGTTTTGGTGAAAGTGTATTGAGTAAGCATATTAGGGGTTTAGCTGCGAGCTATCCCTGTTCGTTGTCGTTGGTTGTAATCAAGGGTCGGGCTGGCGTCCTATTCATAGACATGTTGTGCATTTGTCCCATGTCGTATTTCATTTCAGCATGTTGGGAAATACCGTAGTTTCTCTTGTCAGCATAAGTCACACTCAATATTCACGTGCATGTTTAGGATTATCGAGTATGCTAATCGTACTTGAACAAACGTTAGATTCTACGTATGAGGATCTTTGCGGCTCCATTAAGTGCATGGGCGTTAGGTCATCGGTGCAGTAAATGAATGCTACTCTTTCTGTTTTGTTTTCAAGTTTTACATTTATGATATTTTTTTTATTGCTTACTTAATATAATTTTATGAGTTATGTTTCATGTTATACACGTTATATTTTATGACTTTCAAGTCAAATCGCATGTTTACAACTTACTATTCAGTTTATAATTCATGTTTATATGATTTCAATTCATATTATTACAAGTTATATATGTACATTTCCAATTTACGTAAATACTTTACATGTTACAATTTATATTTTCAGTTTACGTCTATGTGCTATATGCTTACAAGTCACTCTTTCCATTCATGAATCCCATATAGAGGTACTGGTTAGGGTTCCATTCAGACGATGCTCATCTCATACTTATTGTAAAATAGGTAATGGGTTTCGTACGAGCTTGTTTGCATAAGCCAATACACTTGTCATTATATTATGTTGTTTATGTTTATGTTTATGTTTCTCTGTTCCCACGATTCATGAGTATATTTTACATTTTCATTTGTACGTCATGTTTATAGTTTTCAGTTTATATTTTCCTATTATAAGTATGTAGTTCATATTTTCGACTCATATATAATGTCTACAAGTTTTAATTAACATTTATATGTTTTCCCATGTGTTATGTTTTCAAGTTTTTAGCTGACGTACTTTGTGTTTTTCAAGTGTCATGTCGCGTTTTATATTTTCATGATATATGCTTTTAGCTAATGTTTTCTATGATTTGCACGTTTAAGGTTTCAATGAATAATTTACAAGAATATTAAGAAAATATTTTCAAATCCCCAATAGAGTACCATTCCCTCATGTTTAGCATCTCGGGTTCGCTCACGATGCCTCATGGGCACTGATCAACCCCATAGGCTTATTCATGTTCATGTTCACGTTCCCATACTTACGTGGTGTCAAGTCCCATTAAGTATGTCTCACGCTCCCAGATTACGATGCTGGTGAGTTTTTCATGAAAATACGTTTATAAGTTTGTTATATATTTAAGTTTATGATATAATCTCAGTTCATGTTTTCGTTTTTAGTATGTATTTCACTTTCAGCTCATATTTACGTTTTACAGTTTACAGTCATGTTTTCATGTTTAAAGTTCACAATCATGCTTCCATTTGATATATATAGTTTTCAGTTATGTTTTTTAGTTGACTTCAAGTTTACGATATTCTATTTAATTTGACGTCCTCAAGTCACATTTATAGTTTTCAGCTTCACGTTGATGTTTACAAGTCGCGTCGTGGCTCATAGGTTATGACATATTTTCTGTTTTATGTTGCATTCATATTATCATGCTCTAGTTTTCAGTTATGTCACAAATTCTCAGTTATAATACAAGCATAAGCATACAATTTACGTATGATTCAGAATTCAGGATTGACTTAAATTTTTCGGTTATTTACAAATATAATATCAGGTTTATTTACGATGTGTTTTTGCGTTCACTCACTAAGTGTTCGTATGACTTACTTTTTCCATTTTAAGTTTTGTAGGCATTTCATGCATACAGAGGATGAGCTTTGGGGATGATGGACACCAGCTACGGTAATTAGGGTCGGTCATTAGGTGTAGTCTTCCATCAAGGTCCACTTACGTATATTTATGTCATGTTAGGCCAATTCATGTCCACGTATAACCATTTTATTTTAGTATATCAGTTATGTAATTCATGTTAATTCATGCATGAGTCGATCGTGATAATGTTTTCATATTGTTCAAGCTAGTTCGGGCATAATTTAGCTTTAGTAATGCATATATAAGTGTATTGGCTTACGTATTCAGTTTATAAGTCATGTTTATATGATTTCAATTCATGTTATTACAAGTTATATATGTACATTTCCAATTTACGTATGCACTTTACATGTTACGATTTATGTTTTTCAGATTACGTCTATGTGCTATATGTTTACAAGTCACCCTTTCCGTTCATGAATCCCATATTGAGGTACTGGTTAGGGTTCCATTCGGACGATGCTCATCTCATACTTATTGTAAAATAGGTAATGAGTTTCGTACGAGCTTGTTTTTATAAGCCAATACACTTGTCATTATGATATGTTGTTTATGTTTACGTTTTTATGTTCCCACGATCCATGAGTATATTTTACATTTTCAGTTGTACGTCATATTTATAGTTTTAGTTTATGTTTTCTTGTTATAAGTATGTAGTTCATTATTTCGACTCATATATAATGTCTACAAGTTTTAATTAACATTTATACGTTTTCCTATTTGTTTTGTTTTCAAGTTTTCAGCTGACGTACTTTGTGTTTTCCAAGTATCATGTTAGTTTTATGTTTTCATGACATATGCTTTTAGCTAAGGATTTCCATGATTTGCACGTTTAAGGTTTCAGTGAATAGTTTACAAGAATAATTAAGAAAATATTTTCAAATCGCTAGTAGATTATCATTCCCTCATGTTTAATGTCTCGGGTTCGCTCACGATGCCTTATGTGACACTGATCACCAACATAGGCTTATTCATGTTCATGTTTATATTCCCCTTCTTACGCGGTGTCAAGTCCCACTAAGTATGTCTCACACCCCAGGTTACGATGCTAATGAATTTTCCATGAAAATAGGTTAACAAGTTTGTTACAAATTAAGGTCTATGATATAATCTCAGTTCATGTTTTCGTTTTTAGTACGTATTTCAGTTTCAGCTCATATTTATGTTTTACAGTTTATAATAATATTTTCATGTTTAAAGTTCACAATCATGTTTCCATTTGATGTATACAGTTTTCAGTTATGTTTTTTTTAGTTGACTTCAAGTTTACGATATTCTATTTAATTTGTCATCCTAAAGTCAGGTTTATAGTTTTCAGCTTCACATTGACGTTTACAAGTCGCGTCGTGGCTCATGGGTCATGACATATTTTCTATTTTATGTTGCATTCATGTTATCATGCTCCGTTTTTCAATTATGTCACAGATTCTTAGTTATGATACAGGCATAAACATACAATTTACGTGTGATTCAGAATTCAGGATTGACTTAAATTTTTCGGTTATTTACAAATATAATATCAAGTTCATTTACGATGTGTTTTTGCGTTCACTAACTAAGTCATTCTTATGACTTACTTTTTTCATTTTAAGTTTTGTAGACATTTCATGCATGCAGAGGACGAGCTTTGGGGACGATTGATGAGTGGTATTTATATCACTATTTCACACTCATTTAACCTAATATTTTGTATAATTTCTTGAGTTTTGTGAACGTTTTGATGTGTTTTGTGTTATTTTGTAGATAAATAAAGTTTCAGGACATTCTGGAGGTGATTTGGGCCAAAACAGTGAAAAATGGACGAAAAAGACATTTCAGTAAATTGTCAGCGTCGCGACGCCAAGACCTTCCGCGTCGCGACGCCTAACATGCGCCGAACAGTGCTAACGTGCGCCGGGTCCACAAATCAGAATCTGAGAAAAGTTTGACTTTGCTAAAATGCGCCGTGCCACGTGTCACCATCACATCCGATCTGCTAACATGCGCCGTGCCACGTGTCAACATCCTACGGTGCCGACAGTCATCATCGCCACGTGTGCCACGTGGCATCCTACGTGTCTCCATGTCATCAGCCACGTCAGCAAGTCAACATTGCCACGTGTCGTGCCACATCATCAGCCAATCAGGAAGTGCCACGTGTCGCAATCCTACGGTGCCGACAGTCTCTTTCCCACGTGTCGCCACGTCACCGCCACGTCAGCATCAATCATTGAGTATCTAATCCTTATCTGACACATGGCGGATAAGAATCTCAGCGACCAATCAGAAGCCGCCACGTGTCATAATAATTGAAGCCCAACCACTCTGCCACGTGTCACCTTATCAGCTTATCCAGAATCTTCAAACCGGCGAACCAGAGCGTGCCACGTCGACAAAAGCTGGCGTAGCGACGCTGAGGGCCCTGGCGTCGCGACGCTGGAAGCCTACCGAGGCCTATAAATTGAGCTCGAGATTTCAGAATTCAGTGTACCACTCTCTCTCTTCTATTCTCTATAAAGTGAGAGTTTCTCTCTCTAGTTTCTTTTAGTTTTTAGTTTTTTTTAGTTTTTAGTTTTGTAAATAATTTTAATTATGTTTTGTTAATATAGTAATTTACTTTTTTACTTTTTACGGTTTTTACTATTTACCATGAGGAGGTAACTTCCCCAGCTAGGGTGAAAGGTAATTCTTTTACTATTACTATTTAGATTAATCTCCCTTAAAAATAATATATTCACTATTTAAAATATTGACTTAAAAAGGATACCGCCAGATTGGTCGGTTGGTAATTCATTTTAATCTGGTTTAAACCTGACTAATCAAGGATATCACCAGATTGGTCGGTTGGTAATTTAATTTTGATTCCGCCTTTATGGCTGGTTGGACTTAATTTGACTTAATCAGGATACCGCCTATATGGCTGGTTGGAAAAAGAATCACAAGTTTATATATTATTTTATAGGAGATATCTAAATTAGTAGTAGTAAAAGTAATTCCTTTTACCTTAGCATTTTATTTTATTTTACTTTTCAGTTTTACTTTATGTCTTTTACTTTTCAGTATTTTTACTTTATGTCTTTTACTTTTAAGTTGTTACTAGCCCTAGTTATGTGTTAGTTATCTGGGGTTGTGATGAATTCTAATATCACCGGTTTATAAGGGGTTATTTTATAGTTTTGGTAATTTAAAGGTTTACTTATTAAGTCTTAAGCTTAATGCTTCTTGTTGTTTGATCACCAATAAGATTGATGTGGTAAATCTAAAATGAACTAGACATAGGGATTTTAGGTTTCAGCCCTAGACTTAATAGCCCACGATCTTCCTTGAGGATAGATAACCCTTTAATAGATTTCCTTACAGGATAGGAATATACCTGTCGGGCGGGGGTAGCCATAATTGGAACTTAAACTTAATGAATCCAGATAATTTGGTTGACATAGACATATGGTTCAATTGAGTTAAACTGGGTATTTGTGTCTGACCATCGACATAGGCTTTTGCATAATTTAGTGTTCCAGGTTAGTAAACTGATTTATTACACAAACATAAAATAATCACTTCATCTTTTAAAAGATATTAGAAGGATTCACAACCCTAGATCTTTGTGTCTTTTGTTATTTTCCTTAGTATTTTCTTTTGTCTTTTTATTTATTTATTTATTTTGTAAAACCACTTTCAACCAATCAAACAATCATTCTCTTCACCCTCAATTAGATATTTGTAAATAAATAGATTCAATAATTAATAACAACAGTAGGAATTAAGTCCTCGTGGGATCGATATTTTTATACTACTTGAACGATACGTGCGCTTACGTTATACGTGTGTGTTTACGCCGGTCAACGATGGACACCAGCTGCGGTCATTAGGGTCAGTAATTAGGTGTAGTCCGCTATTAAGGTCCACTTATGCATATTTATGCCATGTTAGGCCATTGGGCCAATTCATGTCCATGTATGATCCGTGTTATTTTAGTATATGAGTTATGTAATTCATGTTATGTCATGTATGAGTCAGTCTTGATTATGTTTTCATATTGTTCAAGCTAGTTCAGGAGTAATTTAGCTTTAATAGTGCATGTATGAATGATAAGTATGAGTTATGGTCTATCCACGTCATGCATGTTTAGGATGAATTCATGATATAGAACATGTATGTATGGTTTAAGTTTTGGATAAAAATGACACAATACATGTATGTATATGATGATAAATTTAGTAATATAGTGCATGTAAAAGTAGTAAGTACATGCCATGGAATTCCTGTCACGGATGTTTATGGTAAATTCTGTTTAGGATAAATATGTTTTAAGCAGTTTATATGAGATGATGCATGTTTATATTTAATTCATGAGATGATGCATGTATGTGTAGGACAAATATAAACCACGATATAGTTCACGTCATGTTAGGTATGTATAAGTCATGAGCAGTCATGAAATGCACGTGTAAGTCATGAGGTTAAAGGAGATAGTAACGCCGTCTCCTACCGATCGTGTCCTAAATTTTTCGGGTATGACGAAATCAAAACAAATTCAAATTTTTTTTTATAATAAAACCTATATAAAATCCGATTGGAATGAGTTTAGTTAATATTTACCCACAAATAAGTTATGGATATATTATTATTATTATTATTATTATATTATTATTATTATTATTAAGTTCAATGCTTTATTCCTAAAACGGAATATAGGATTTTATTATTTTTCGGTGCAACATATGATTTTTCTTTTATTTTAAAATATACAAATCATATTTATAATTAAATTTCTCCTCAAATCTTTTATTATTATAATAAAATAATATTTAAAATTTACTCCACTTCCGCAAATAGCAAGTCCCATACTAATAATAATAATAATCATGAAATAGTGAATGGGTTCAAATCCAAAGGATACATGGGTACGTGTTTAAAATAATAATTAAAAAATCTTATAAATAAATTCAGTGTAAAATAAAAGATACTTTAAATTCGATTAATACATTTTTATGAAGTTGTTAAGAAAAAAAAAAAAAACCGACAAGTTTATTCTCTAATCTACAATCAATCTCCGCCATCCATTTAAAAGTGGACGCAGTTTGTCAGCGGTCCCTTAACTCTACACTTACTTGTATCAGAGTAAAACTCTCCTCACTAACTCATCATATAAAATTAAAATAAAAGTTTTTTTTTTTTAAAGGAAAAATTGGAATAAATAAGAAAGGGAAAGAACGATCTGTATTAATATTGAGACCAAACCCTAATTAATTAATTTCACGTATTTTGTGATTCTACTCTTCATTCATCGATCACAGAAGAAGCATATAAAAAAATCTCTCTTTTTTTGTGTTTTTTTTTGGTTTTGAATTTATAGTGATTTTGATTGGAGATATCAATCATGGCTTATGCATCTCACATCATCAGTCACTCTAAAAAGGTACAATCTTTTGAATGTTCACTCTCTTTGTTTTGATTGATGTCATTTCCTTTTCTTTTTTTTGGGTAATTAGTAGTAGAATTGTATGTGAATATTAGACTCTAAATATTTCAACTTTGAAGTTAATTACACTAATGTATATGAATTAGATTATTTATTGTGTTGTTTCAGATCAAATTCGGTATCTATGCGTATTTATTGAATTGATGTTGTCGAAAAATACTATTTTGATTTTGCCTTTGGTCATTTAAGTTCATTGAGTTGATGGTGTTTAAATTGGGTGTGTATTTTTGACTCTATGATCTTATTTAATGAAGTAATTTTTGGATTAGTCTGTGGTTAGTTGGGTTTTGATTGTTAGCTTTAGTGTTGAGCTTCACCTTTGGTTGTTTATGGATATTGGATGTGGATTTTGGCATTAATGTATCACTTTTGAAGGCTTATAAGCTTATTGGATTAGTTGGTTGTTGATAACGTGTCCATGATGTGTTGAGTTTGGTCATATTGGTTTTAGAATCATAGGTATGGTGATAATGGCATCTTATTTACATGGTTTGAGCTGAAACATGGACACAAACACAATCAATCTATGTTTTTTTTAACTGTTTTCTTTGTTATAATTTCACTCTAAGGAGTTTCATCCTGTTTTGCAGTTGAAGAATATTTCAAATTTGCTGCATCATGAGAATGCCGTTTTGGTTCGTTGGTTTTCAAACGATGCTGTTAGTAAAAGGGATGGTATGTATATGATCTTGATTATATAGGGCTTCTTTCTGTTTTGCAGCTTGCGTTACTATTTTTTTCCATGCATTCTGCTGATCTAAGATTTAAACTTCTCCATGGGTTTAGTCTAAATAGCAAACTCTGGACTAATGATTCTCTTCATTAAGTAAAGTTTGTTATTTTCCAGATCTTCTAAAGATTCGTCGTCATGGCTGTGTGCCTGTGGAGAGGGAAAGGGTCTTTAATTCATCCACCAATGACACTGTAAGTGCAGCCATTATTTCTTTCAGAAATGGAGCAATAAATATTGATAGTGATTGGAGCCCTTATTTTCCCTTTTTTGTTTTCTTTGCACTACTGCTACGTCCAATAGTTTTTGGGAAAGTAAACTGAACCTAGTTGGAACTTGGAAGGTGTTAACTCTTTCACATCCTGTTATCTAGGTACCGTCACTAGGTGTATTCAAGAAAAACTTTTCTAGTATGGGACAAAAAGCTGGAAGTACTATGGGTGGATCATTAGTCAATGGGGGATTTGCATGGTATATTGTCCAATATTTTTCCTTTTTCTTCATCTTTCTCTTCTTATTTTAAGTCAAATGCTTTCTTGTTTATTTTCTTGTGCCTGACAACTTCATTATCCATTATCAGTTTCCAGGTACACTCGAAGAGAAGATTTTCGTCCGATTCAGGTAGCCTTTGCTGCTTTTCCTTAAATCTTCTGTATAAATGTTTTTGTAGCTTATTCATAACTTTCTTTATGAAGGACAAGTTATATTGTATTAGAGCTTACTTTCAAAGGTGAACATTTCCATTTTCCTGACTTTTCTATTTCCTGGTCATGAAATTATATTTATGGTGCAACATACTCCTTGCCATATTTTTATACAGCTTAGACCATATTATCTCTGGAAATGATTAAACTCTTTCTTCTTTCTGGTTGTACCTTCCCTATATCTTTCCCTTTGGAGCAGCAATATGAGAAATGATCCAATGAACAATAGTATTCTTTTGTTTGTTCTTGAAAATGGCAGCTTCACTGTTTCTCTTCAGATTTAAATTTATCATTCTCATTTGCTGGATTTTTCTTTTTTCATCTTAGATTCAAGTTGGTTGATCATGTTATACTTGCAGTCTTACTCGTTCAATTTACTAACAATTCTTGAAAATTATATTCCAGGTCTTCCTCCACACCAGGAGATCGGAATGCCCTCTCTTTCACCCACAATGCAAGAGGCATGTAGCTTGTCTTAAAACTACAACAATTATGGCTTGCTGATTTGCTGTTTCCTGTTGATTTGATTCTTTTTTTTAATGCAGGGAAACATTGCAAGGTGGTTAAAGAAAGAGGGTGATAAGGTGTCTCCTGGTGAAGTACTCTGTGAAGTTGAAACTGTAGGCTTCTTAATTATGCTTCTTAGTTGAATTTCAGCACTTGGTTAAATCACTGGTTTATCTGTGTTGGTCATCGTGGAAATTGACATTTTACCTTTTGTTTAATACTAATAGGATAAAGCAACAGTTGAGATGGAATGTATGGAGGAAGGTTATCTTGCCAAGATAGTAAAAGGAGACGGTTCAAAAGAAATCAAAGTTGGTGAGGTATTGATTTTATTTGGAGATGCTTTTTGAATGTAAATGTTCCAACTTCCTTGCCTTTGAGTGACTGTTTGATTGTGGAAATATTATCGAGTCTGTGCTCTCATATAGGTGATTGCTATCACGGTTGAAGAAGAGGAGGATATTGCAAAATTTAAAGATTACAGTCCAACAACATCTGATGCTGGTGCTGCTCCAGCTAAAGAGCCTTCTCCCCCTCCCTCTTCCAAGCAGGAAGAGGTGGACAAACCAGTCAGTTCACCAGAGCCAAAGATTTCCAAGGCCAGTGCAGCTTCTTCAGAAGATCGCATTTTTGCCAGTCCTCTTGCAAGAAAATTGGCTGAAGAACATAATGTTAGTTTCGTTTAGTACCAAAATTAAAATATTTAGGTAGAAGGTGGTATTGATGTAATGTCATTTCTAGCTAACTATGTTGTTTCACCTTTTTTATTGTATGATTTTAGGTTTCCCTTTCTAGCATCAAGGGAACAGGTCCTGATGGACGCATTGTGAAGGCCGATATTGAAGATTACTTGGGTATCACATTTATAAGTTTTTTGGCTCGGAGTCTGATATTTATAATTCTTTGTCAATTTGACTTAATTAATATTGTATTTACAATGTATGGAATTGAATTCATTGCTAAAGATTTTCCCATGATCTAGCTTCTCGTGGAAAAGAAGTTCCAGCCAAAGCTCCCAAGGGTGAAGCAGCTCCAGCTTTGGACTATGTTGACATCCCTCATTCTCAAATCAGAAAGGTAAATTTCTTGTCCGGAGAAAGAAGTGTTGTTTTATTCTTATCAAAGTCTAGCTGAAGCTAATGTCTATATTCTTTTGACAGATCACCGCCTCGCGCTTGTTGTTCTCAAAGCAAACTATCCCACATTATTATTTAACAGTTGATACACATGTTGACAATCTCATGGAGTGAGTATTTGTTTCTGACATCTCTGAAATATGGCCATTACTGCATATTGCATATTTTATGATTGATTCTATCTCCAGTTTGCGAAACCAACTGAATTCCATACAAGAGGCTTCAGGCGGAAAGCGGATTTCTGTCAATGATCTTGTGATTAAGGTATACAGTTTTTCCTGTGCACAACTAACCATTAAGCATTGGCATACGTTATACATATTATTTCTCGGTTAAATAACTAATGTTATGGCCTTTGGAAATTAAAAGGCTTGAAATCACTGGAATACATGCACTGCGTTTACATCTTAGATTTGATATATTTTTTGTTATTTGTTTAGAGTTTTCCTTATGGAGCTTTAATTTGTATATAACTGCAGGCTGCAGCTTTGGCTCTACGAAAAGTTCCTCAGTGCAATAGCTCATGGACTGATGAATATATCCGACAGTAAGTAATCTATACGAGAAATTGTGATAAACTCACTGTACTGTTTAATAAAGTGACATTTCCCTTGTGACTACTAATCCAGATTTAAGAATGTCAATGTCAATGTAGCGGTACAGACGGATAACGGTCTTTATGTCCCAGTTATCAGGGTGAGGGTTATTCTTTTTTACCTTATTGAACTATTTATTGCACCAGTTCCATTGACAAGAATTTATGTGGTGCGAATTGTAGGATGCTGACAAGAAAGGCTTATCCACAATTTCCGAGGAGGTTAAACAGTTGGCCCAAAAAGCCAAAGACAACAGCTTAAAACCACAAGACTTTGAGGTCACAATTACAGTTTTATGTTGATGGTGGTCAGCTGAATCATGATCAGTCTCATGTTTGTTTTTGAGTCTGAATACTGGGTTTTCCGATTTGCAGGGAGGCACATTTACAGTTTCCAATTTGGGAGGACCCTTTGGAATCAAGCAATTCTGTGCCATCATCAATCCTCCTCAATCTGGCATTCTTGCAGTTGGATCTGGTAATTAAGATAAGCTCTTAATTCACATTCTGAACATCAAATTGATTGTCCTCCTCTGCTATGTGATAATAATTTTGGTAATTTGAATGTAATCATGGGCAGCTGAGAAGAGGGTTGTCCCTGGCTCGGTTTAGATGAGTACAAATTCGCTTCCTTCATGTCAGTAACACTAAGTTGCGATCATCGTGTGATAGATGGTAGGTATCTCGATAGTCTTCATTTAGGCCATTGGATCTTTACTCGATCTATATAACCATGATGATCTCCTTGCTTTGTATACAGGTGCAATTGGTGCTGAATGGCTGAAAGCATTCAAAGGATACATTGAGAATCCAGAGTCGATGTTGCTCTAAATCAAACTTTTTTTCTAAGTTGACATGGGGGCTTAATTTCAACCCCATGAAGTTCATCTGGGATCAGATTTTGGCATGATTTTATCACTGAGCACATTCAGTTTTTGTTCTTTCATGGTAAAACACATTTAAATGATTTTTTTTTTTTTTTTTTGGAATAAAAGAGGGGATCGAGGCATGAAACCATGAACATGATTTTGTAGAGTGCATTACCCCTTTTATGTGGATAATAATCTGATAAACCTGTGTTCTTTTTTTGGCTTTACAATTTCCATAGTGTTACCATTTGATTTTTTGTGGGGGATTATGCTTGTCCTGAACTTGACAACCATCATGTATTATCAATTTGAAGTAACACCTTCGGACACAACTATTTTAGCGTCCATTTTAATCAAGTGACATTGAGATATCGTTTAATGTGGAATTTGGTGAACATACTCTTACCACATTGAACTTTATAAATAAAATAAGATTATTTTTCTACGTTGATGTTAACGTTAATTTATATTGTACTATTTGTTCTACGGCTTATAAATTAACACTCTATCAAACTCAAACTCAAACTCAGTCATCATGCTTATCAATTTTTAATAAAATCTTTGGGATAGCTATTTTAGAGTCCAATTTAATCAAGTGACATTGAGGTATTGTTTGGTATGGAATTTGGCGAGTTTATAAATTATCGTTGAACTATATGAATATGAAATTATTTCTCTACGCTAATATTAACGTTAACTTATATTCTAATATTTGCACCATGACTTATAAATTAGCTTATACTCATTTCAACTCTCTATCAAACTCAGCCATCATGCTTATCAATTTGTAATAAAACCTTCTTATTTCAACTCTCTCTATCAAACTCAGCCATCATGCTTATCAATTTGTAATAAAACCTTAGTGACAACTATTTTAGAAAACAATTTAATCAAGTGACATTGAGGCACCGCTTGGTATGAAATTTAGTAAGTTTATAAACTAACATTGACATTAGCGTTAATTATGTATATTCTCACAAAATTGAACTGTATGAATATGAGATTATTTTTCTACGCTAATATTAACATTAGCTTATATTTTAACATTTGTTCCATGACTTATAAACTAGTCTATATTCTCAGTTCAACACTCTATTAAACTCAGCCTTAATCAATTTGTAGTAAAACCTCCCATACACAACTATTTTAGAGTCCAATTTAATCAAATAACATTGTGGTACCATTCGATATGGAATTTGATGAGCTTATAAATTAATATTGACGTAGAGTTAAATATATATATTCTCACAAAATTAAATTATATGAATATGAGAGTATTTTTCTACGCTAACGTTAATTTATATTTTAACATTTGTTCCACAATTTATAAACTACTACTCTCGGTGCAACGCATGAGTTTTTCTTCAAAATACACAGCAAATTTTTCCTTTTTAACCCATTGCAGTGGTCTGGCGTTGCTGTCATGTGAGTTGGAACGGCAGGTAAATGACAGCTGAAAACAGAACATCTAACGCCGACGGCTGGTCCTGCCCTGGGTTTAAGTTAAAAGAGAGTGCGGCAAACCCAATTTAAAAACCTTTAGGCCTCACAAGCAAAGGTGAAAAACAAGATACCGTCCATTATTAATAATCACTTCAAGATGATTTTGTATGAAAAATAGGAAAACAATGAGAATATATTTCAACTTAAACGAACAGTGAATATGCTTGATTTAAATAAATTATCATAAGAATAATAACATCAATATCTTTAATTTATTATATTTTCTTAAATAATGATACATTTTTCTATTCGTAGCAAAACAATCTCTATCAAAACTACATTTTTTATTCTCAACTGTGCGAAATATCAACTTTACCATTCCCAATTAATTTCCGATTAATTATAA